>OY728160.1:1599134882-1600384882 GCA_963277665.1 Viscum album | reverse complement strand
TCCTTGATCTCATATGCATTTGTTCATTGTTTGAGAATCTCATTGTTGGTGTTTTGCTGATTTTATCGTGAGATTAATGGTTGGTTTTTAAATATGTATTTACAATAAAATTGATGCCATGTATTTCCTGATTTATATAAAATGAGGTTTAAAATGATTTAGAAAACTGAATTTGTAATGAATTGTTGATTTATTTATAAGGGATTGGAATAGTGACATACCACCAATTTCAATAGAATTGAAAGTGTTGGTTGGATTTCGAGAAAAATATTTCTTGAATTGAAGGATGACTTGATGAAATTAATCAATGTTGATTCATGATAAAATTGGACTAAAATGAATGATGATTTGAAATTTTATGAATTTGATGAAAAAAATTAATTTGTTTTGAAACTAAAAAGGCATGTTCAACATGAAAATGAGAAATTGAATTGTGGAAGATAAATTGATTTGATTTTATTAATTTCCATAATAATTATTGATATATTGATTGATTAATTTACTAACATGTGATCTTGAGTGATTGTATCCAATTAGGACATGCACAATAATACTAGGACTCTCTATGAATGGATTGACAGTGACAACACAAACTAACAAAAGTTTTACATGATTTCCAATGTTAGGTCCCTTAATATTATGTTGGTAAATTTTCCAAAATGGGTCCAATAATGGGGTTTTTATTCAAGTGTGAAAACATATATTTTTCCATGATGATGATTGAGATTTATGAGGACAATATATCTAGAAACAAACATAAATTATGGTTTATAATAATGGGGAAATTTTTTATTTAACTTGACTATTTGTGCCTTTGTTTACAGAGATGCTATATTTATGCCAAATATTTTATATTAAAATTTTATATAAATTTTTAATTTTTGATAATTTTATATATATCTATAATATTTTAATATCAGAGTATGTTTTCGATTTAAAATGTGAAAATAATATACCATGGATGATTTTATTTAAATTGAATGCATAAGTGGTTTAATAGTTATGGAATTGTTTATGGAATATATGGTGAGACCCTACTATACAATTTCAATTAATCCGTATTGTTTCCATCATGTGTTTGACGAGAATTTTATTCTAGTTCCAAAAAAGGGAATGCCTCACTTGGAGTTTGAATTGTTTCTTGATCTGTAGGACTCTAGAGTGATCATGGTGACCATTGGTTCTTCCGTCAACTTATTTTACAAGGTTTGGTATAAATTTCATTGATTTATGTTATTTTTTCCTTCATGTTATATTCTTCCATGATATTCTTATATATTTCAATATGGTAAATTATTATGGAGGGGTTTCTGTCCTATTAACCTATATAATTTTTATTTTTTAATTTTATCATATCATATTGAAAATAATTATTCCGTTATTATTCTTGAATGATACCAGGTGCTAGTTCTCAACCTGTGGGGATCAGAAATTCCCATTGAGAAATTTTAGGAATTTCATAGTTATCAATGAAATATGTTATCTCGGAAGGTTCATGAAAAAATGGTATTAATGGAGGTTCCACATCATTCAATGATTTTTCAATGTGGTTTAGGTTATCCTGGTATACATGAAGTGTGATTTTTATGACTTAAAATGTATACGTGAGAAAGTTAATTAACATATCACATTTTAATGAGAATCAAGTCACCATGGGTGTTTGGGAAAAGTGTCTTTGAGGAATTTTTTGATCTAATTCTAGTCTTTTCCCAATTCTTCTGAGTGATTTCACATCCCTGTAACTCTTGACTGAGTTTATGATCGATATACCATAACAGATGTTTTATTGTTAATAGTTGATATTGTGTTGCATCATGCCTTTGAGATAAAATTTTAACATACAATAAGAGTAAGCCTCTTATGAACCAATATAATTAAATACTCCAGTATATGAGAATATTTTTGAGATATTGGATGGTTTTTTTCAAGCTATGGAACATGTACTTATACTCGTACTCATTTATGCACCAACAGTGGAACCTCAAAGAGATGAATTAGGATAACGTCCACAAGAGTTATTCCACCAAAACTCCACTAGTGTTCAAATGTTAATACAATCCTCATGAGTTAGAGGATTGGTTGAAAAATATTTCGTAACTTTTGGAGTATTTGGAGAAACCTAATTTAATCATGGAAAATTATGATACCTTCAAGATGGAAGAGCCCAGAAATAGATGATGGGATTATATGGTGATAGTAAAGAAGCATTAGATCATGGAGTGTCAATGATTTTGAGTAATTTTAACTAGTAATTATAAAAATATTTGATGATTTTGGAAAGTTATATGGAGTCTCTTAGCATTCATTATGGTGAAAAGGTTGTGATTCATTATTCGAACTATTTTTCAGAACATATTCAGCTTTACACTAATGTGGTGACAATGAGAAGTTTAAGGATAAATTCATTGATATGTATATTTGATATGATATCTGTTCCTAGGTATTCATGTTGAAGATCATATATAATACTTATGGGATGGATAGATAGTTGATGAATGATCTTGAACCAACTTGTATGTCATAGTTAATGGGAGTTCATTTTTCTTCTTGAGGAAGTTCTTTGAAATATTTTTAAAAAAGTAAATATAGGATGAGTATCATGGTGTTTAAAGACATTCAGATTCAAAAAAACCTCTTTTTATTCTTGGGATATGTACAATTAAATTCTATAATTGTCTCCACATTGGAATTCCAATTAGTTTTTCACCAAGGCACCTGATATTTATAGTTCATGTGAACACTATGGTCACTTATATAAGTTTGGTAATGTCTTTTATAATATGTGTAGTGGAATTGTCTCATAAGAACCTAATAAAACAATTTTAAAATCATATTGTTAAATATCTAAAAGTTTTTATCCATATGAATCTTTGAATGAAGCTTTATTATGTAGTAAAACAATATTTAGAGGATTCAAATATAGGTTCAATGTCTGTGAGTGTTTCAATCAATATAGCTTCATATTTAGTGACTCATTTATTTGAAACTAGTAATTATCACTCAGTTATATTTACTCATATTATGAGATTTCTAAATATTCATATCGTTTTTTCTAATATAATTGATATTACTATTCCCCTTCGAATGAAGAGATAATAGGGATTATGTTTACCTTATTGTGTCTCTCTCTATCTGTGTTTAAGATCACTTAAAATTTTCTATTTCATGATATTAATCCTCTTGATGTCAGTTCTTTGGATGGATTTGATTATTTTTCATAAGTCCAATATTGGCTATTACCTTCTACGAGTCTTCTCCACCATGTTTAATCAAGTCTTTCATGTTTTTTAGGGAGAACAAAAACCTGAGGTTGGGTTAATCTAGAATAACTTTTTCAATGTTGGGATGGGTAATATCAGTTGTTAAAATTTTCTTTTTGTGAGAATCCATGAGTGATGATCTCCCTCCAGTTATTATAGAGTATCCAAAAATGTTTCCATTTGATTTTTCTTACATTCCAATAGTAAAATAGGTGTATTTCTCCCTTCATTAGGTATATATTACTCAAAATATATAAATTCCATCTTAAATTATGGAACTAATAGATTTGAAAGAGTTTAAGAATTAGTTGGATGATTGTTTATAATTTTTTTTATATGATTGAGTGTGTCTCCTTGGGTTACACGTTAATTTTTTTCCAAGAAAGCTAATGGACCACTTCCTCTCTAAGTAAATTACTAGAATATGGATCAACTTATTATATAGGCAAAGGTTCCATTACCACAAATAAATAATATATTTCACTAGTTGAATGGTTATAAGTGATTATAAAAGATTATTATTCAATATGGTTATCACCATATGAAGATTAATAAATCCAACATTATAAAGAGAAGCTTCAAAAGTAGGTATATCCATTACTAGTACCTTTTTATTCCTTTTGGTATAACCAATTATCCTATATATTTTGGAAATGATAAAAAGGATATTACATGATTACTATGACTCAATAATGGTAGTATTTATGGATAAAATATTGGTTTAATGAAAAAGTATGGGTGATCATGTGAATCATTTTAGAATAGTTCTGGACTCATTGAGGGATCAATAACTTTGGAGAATATTTCAAAATTTAATTTAAAAATTTAGGATGTAATATTCTTGGGACACGTGGTCTTGGAATAGGGTATAACAATTGATCTTGATAATGTCAACGTTGTTAAAATATGGGAAAAACCCCATAGTTTTTTTAAATATACATGTATTCTTGGGTTTGGGGGAAAATTAATGATTTTTATAAAAACTATTTCACAATGTTAGCTTCTCCGATGATCGATTTCACCCAAAAAGGAGTAAATTCTTATGAAATGTGAAATGTCAAAATATTTTTGATGAGTTGAAATAAATTTTTGTGTTATGTTATAGTGTTGACTCTTCCAGAGACAATGTAGAGAATTATGGCCCTTTCTTATGCATCCAATTCTGGTTTGGGATGAATTCATATGTAGGGTGATAATTTTGTAGCTTATGGTTCCTAATAAATTCAGTCACATGAGAAGAATTACCCAACACATGATCTCAAACATACAGTTGTGATGCATTTTCTTAAGATTTGGTGGCATTAAAATTTCGGAGAAATGTTTACAATCTTTTCGAACTATAGAATATACAGCTATATATTCTCTCAAAATTATTCAATCCTTCAACATAGGTGATGGATGGAGTACCTATATTCCTTTGATTTCAAAATTTCCAAAACCCCTGGTAAGGGAAATGTTATTTTTGATTCTTTGAGAAGAAAAAATCTAACCCAAGTCATGAAATAATAATCATAAGATTGGAATCTATTGTGACATATAATTTTCATAAAAATTAATATTTACCTCATTTATTATTGAGACGATTCATTAGGATCATCAGATTGATTTGGAATTTAATGACATTAGGAACTCTCGTTATAGTGGGGAGACCATTCGTGAGTTTCTTTCTCTTTTGAGAGTCCACTATGTTTTGGGAGCCAGTACATTATAATTTTTCCCATGATGAATTTCATGATGAAGGATTGTTGTAATTCATAGTGAGAAGTGCACCCTAGGACCATGAAAATGCTCTATGATATGTAGTGATGAATCTAGTAGATATAGTACATGAAAATAATGCTTTAGAGGTGGTTTCCAAAACTCCCGCTTAATGTTTTTTGATCAAAAAATCAGTGGTTTTTTAAGAGTGTTTTTGAATAACGCCGCTAAATGTTTTTAAGATATTTTTTTTATAATTGTTTTAAAAAACATCAAGGAAAAAATATTCAATTACTTTTAGTAGTGGTTTTTTCAAAATCGTAGCAAAATTTATGATTTTTTTTTAAAAAATAAGTATTAATTTATTATTATTATTATCAATCAAATATAATTTATTATTTAAAATTTTTACTAATTATATTGTGTTAAATATTAAATATTTATAATTTTTAGATAATAATAATGTGAAACTTTAAACATATATAAAAAAATTTAAAACCAGACTTCAACATCAAACCACCATAACGTCTGATCTGGGAGTCTATTTCAACTCCCAAACAAGTCAAATCAAATATTATGAAAAATTTCAAAACCATGTGAGATTTAAATTAAGTGGCAATCAATGGAAAAATATATATTCAAATTTCAAAATAATTGAAAATTGATCTCGAACCTGAAATGACCATAACATTTAATATGGGGTTTTTTTGGGCTCTACCGCATATCAAATCGAAACCTGTGAGGGGCTCTACATCATTTAGGTCTAGTATCATATCTTTGAGAACTGTACAACTTTCTATTCCTCTATAAAGGCCTAGAAGGCCTATAAAATAGTTGTTTTAGTTGTTTACCACAATTTCTTAAAATTCCAATGGTTTTAACATTCGATCCATGGGTCTTTTCATCCTATATAACATACCTCATCGAATCTCATTTTATGATCATCAATTTAACTGGTTTTGGTACTGAAAAAGCAGTCTCATGTTAGATTTTATGGTTATTTTAGTTTTTTAGGATTTTCATAGGTTCTTAACATTTTACAATTTATTTATTTACTAATTTATTTATTTCATTATTTATTTATTTTTAATTATTTGGTATTTATTTATATAATTATCTAATATATATTTATTAAATAATTAATGGTTAATTAACTATTTCAATAATTATCTACTTATTATTTATTATTTATTATTTACATAATATTTAAAAGTTAATATTTTTATATTTTTTATTTATTAATTATTTAGTTTTTATGCATACAATAATTATTAATTTATTTTTTATTTTTTAGTTAATTATTCATTATTTATTAATTATTTATTCATTATTTATTAATTATTAAATATTAAATATTGAATATTAAATATTAAATATTAAATATAATTAAGAATTATTAAATATTATTTATCAATTATAAATATTTGTTATTATTAATTATTTATTATTTATTTTTAATTTTTTTTATTAGCTATAGGTTATTTTTTATTTGTTACTTATTTACATATTTTATATTTATTTATTTAATCTTTATTTTTTTATAAATTATTGATTATTGATTACTGAATATTTATTAATTATTTTAAATTTATTTAATTCATATTTATTATATATTTATTATTCATTGTTCATTTATTTATTTATAATTGATTTATTTATTTAATATTTCATATTTACTAAATATTTATAAATTTTTGAATACTATTTATTAATTATGAATTATTAATTATGAATGATTAATTATAATTTATTAATAATTAATAAATAATAAATAATAATTATTTATTATTTATTATTCATTCATTCATTCATTTATTAAATAATTTATTAATTATTAAATATTAAATATTAAATATTTATTAATATATAGATAATATAACAATTATTTATTTATTATTAGTTTATTAATCGTTTATTATTAATTTATTTTATTATAATTATTTTATTTTTGTATTTTTAATTAACTATTATTGAATTATTGAATTATGACTTACTTAATTATTATATAATCATTATGTATTCAATATATATTTATTCACAGCTTATTATTTATTATTTGTTACGTATTACTAATTATCTATTATTTATTGTTTAATATATATTATTTATTAATATACTATTAATTTATTATTTATATATTGTATATTAATTAATTTTATTATTTTTTTATTACGTATACATTACTTATATAATATATTTCATAAATTATATATTATATATTACATATTATGAATTATATATTATATATAATATATTTAATATTATTTAGTATCTAGTATTTAATATTTATTATTTACAATTTAAAATTTACAATTTACAATTTACAATTTACAATTTACAATTTACAATTTACAATTTACAATTTTTTATTTTCTTTTTTAAATTTAGTATTTATTTACATATTATATATTTCTTTATTTATTATTATTTTGATTTCTATTTATTAATTATTAAATTGTAATTATAAATTATTAAATAATAATAATTTCTTATTAATTATTGATTATTGATTATTCATTATCGATTATGGATTATTGATTATTGATTATTGATTATATATTAATCATTACTGATTAGAAATTATTCAGTGTGTATCTATTTGTTATGTATTATTTGTTTCAAAAATTAATATATATATATATATATATATAAGTTTAATAAATCGGATTTATTAACCACATAAAGAGCCTGTTGGAGTGGTAAAGTCTTTGGGGAATAAGCAAGTGGTATAGGGTTCAAATCTCACCCAAAGCATAATTTCTATATATGTCATGTGCAAGTACATAGTCATGAGCTTTTGAATGGAGATGGGTATGAGCATTGTAACAATAAAAAATAAAAAATTGAAAATAAAAAATAAATAAATAATATATTCTAAAAATAAATAAATAAATAATTAATTAATTGATAATAAAAATAAATAATATATAAATTTTAAATAAATAAATAAATTATTGAAGTAAATATAATTAATTAATTAATTAATTAAAAATTATTATAATAAATAAAAAAAATTAAAAATTTAAAAAAAACTAAAAAATAAAAACGATTTACCGAAGGTTAAATCGCCACAGAAAACCACTCCTAAATTGTTCTATGTTGATTTAATGAAAATCACTTCTAATTGATTGTTGACACAAAATTTAGAGGCGATTTAAACCACTGTTAAATCTAAATTTTGGCATGGTGATATGTATGATATAATACATCTTTGAAATTTTATCTCACTATTATTTTTTCCAACTTGTAAAAGTCAAGAAATAGAAAGCTTCTAGATTTATAATGTAACACCCCAAGATTTTATCAGAATCATTCTTTTTAATTTCATTGATGTCTTTTGTTGTACTCTTCACCAAGATTAGCTTGCGCTATACGCAACACCGAATTAGCTTGTAGCATATGCAACACAATTCTTGGCTTGTGGTGCACACAATTTCAAGTTTTTCGAATAAAATTCATTTTACACAACACCTAGTATAGATTTCGATCAATGTATAATTGAACTATATTTTCAGTATGTTATATGCAACACCAAAGGAAGCATTCCCTACACGCAACTCTAACTTGGCTTGCATTACACGCAAGAGCAACCTTCCTCAATAGCGTGTGTTGTAGAAAATACCGAGTTTCACTAAACAACGATATATTGTTATAATATTATTATTAACTAGAAATTATGAATAGTATTAACTGCATTTAGAATTTTTTAACATTAAAAATCATCTTACACATTTTCTAAAATGAGGTATGAGAACATAATCAATTTTTTGAATAAAAGAAGTATTTATTAAAAAATGCAGTTTTGCTACCTTTTGATGGTGCACCCATTTTAATTATTACTTTTGAAAATTTTATATGTTAAATTTTACAAAATAAACTTCTTATTTTGAATCAGGGTATAAAAATTTACATTGGATAATGTTTTGATATTTTTCTGACAACGTTCTTAATTTTATGAATAGTAAAACACACACAAAACTTTACTTAAAAACAACATTTTTCATCGAGATAATTTATACGGTTAAATTATAATAGTAAATTGTTTTAAAGTATAAATATAATATATTTTTACAAATTAATATAATGTATATAATTATCATTAGTTTTACATTGAATTCATGGGTAAAAACATTTCAATCTTTGACAATGTTTTAACTTTTAAAACCCATTTTCTTAAAAACAGGATTAATTTTAAATAAATTACTGTAGCTTCTGTGTTTCGAATTTTGAAAAATGGATTCTATATTTGGATTCATTGGGTCCAAATTATGTTAATAGGTTACTTTTTTTATGTTATGAACAGAAACATCGGTAATTTTAATTTACTATAGTTAAAGGTAAATCCGTTAATTAAGGGTAAAAATAAGATTATAAAATTACACTAAGACCTTAAAAATTCTATTGGATGAATAAATGTCTACCAATATCATTTAAGGGTCATAATATATTCTTTTCATGGATGTTTGACCATGAACGTGATATAATTATTATTAAAACTAAAGAATGTGATAACATATCACTCTCTTATATATTATAAGTGTAATAATTTTAATTTAGTGATAAGCCTCATAAAACTTAGAAGTTAAATAGTTTCTAGAAATATAATAAAATTATCTACATAATGAGAATTTATTTAGAGTTTTTAGGGATTAAATAATTATCATTAATCATGACACAATAGTGATGTAGAAATTATTTTATTGATGGAAATATCAAATAAATGGTTTTAAAAATATTAAAATAAATATTATATTAACTAATTAACGTTCTCCAAAAACTTTATAGACGAATATGACATGTTAGGAGTCTATTAAATATTTTTTTCGGATATATCCTCTGTGGGGATTTTATTTAAATTCAAATAAATGAATATTGTAAAAATTGACAGTATTGTTATTTTATAAAAATAACATATTATAAAATTGTTTAAAAATCAGAAAAATATTTAAAAATTATAAATTGAAATTTATATGGTCTAAAATTTCATAAAGTATCCAATTATGGAAAATTCACAACACATAAGTAATTATTTATAATAATTTAATATTTATAATATTATTACCACAAATAAAATTAAATAGACTAAATAAGGATATATCCAGTTGATAAGGTTTAAAATAAATTACCGACATGTATAAATATTATTGGTTGATTAATTACAACCCTATATCTTCTAATATTCAGATTTGAGTCATTTTTGGAGGTTTTAAAGTGGGGTTTGAGTTTATTATAAAGTAATATTTTAGCGGTTTCTAAAAGTGCCCCTCTCCTCTCTTATAAAAGGGCACCTCCTCCTTCTCCTCCTCACACAACATTGAGCATTAAATCTCGGCCAAACCCTACCCACATATCTTCTACAATTTCCTAGAAACATACTAGTGGTCTTGGTCTTCTTCAAAGACCAACTTTAGTTCCCTATGAGGAGGTTTAGAAGAGGCGCGTCGAAGAAGAGGTAATTTCCTTTACTGATTCTTTCAAGTTCATTTCTTCTTATACTTCCTCTTATTTTGTTTTCTCATAATAAATTAATAACATCAGTATCCCTCATATACAGATATGTTATGATAAATATTAACCAACCCTATTACACCTTCTATCCATCCTACGGAAAACGAAATCACCGAGCATGCGCACGTACGGAATACCGTCTCCACTCCATGGTGTAATATATTTTTACACCACCACCATAAATGGAAGGGTATAATGGTGTAAAGAATAACAATATATGGTCATTATAACATGATACTAATTATGAGATATTATATCATCCACTATAATTCCATTCAATAATTATCGGAATGATATCATCGCTAGTGCGTACGAACGGATTACCGTCTCCACGACGCGATGAGATTCATTATCGAAGTTAACCATTGCAGAATGATTATAAAGTATATATATTAAATAATAATGAAATATATGACATATTAATGATACTGTATTTTTTTATATGTTATTTACTTTCTTCCATTCAATTTAATAAGGAAACGAAAACAATGTTCATGCATACGTATGGCCTACAGTCTCCTTGAACGGTGTATTTCTTTCCTTTTATCAATCTATTATATATATGTATATTCTGAATTTATATTATATATAAATAATGTTTTACATTCTAGAATTATGTAATCATGATCTAGGTAATCACATGAATAATTAAAAATCAAAACATGGATGATAAATGAAATGATTTCACCCAAAACGCAGATTTAACATGGAATTGAAAATTGAACGGGTAATATAAAGTCTTAAGTGAATCATATATGATATCATAAATATTATTAAGGTTCTATTACAGGTTAATAATATTTCTAAACCCCCTATATAGGAGTCTTGGACACATATAGAAGAAATTGGACATAAGTTAAGGCATAATTTTTCCAATCCCATTTTTATCTGAGATTGCATATAGGTAAGTATTTACTAGGGTTATATTTTTCATCCATGTCCATAAAAATGTTTTTTCATAAAGTGTTTAATATTTTTCCTTGTATGTTTAAAGTCATGATTACCCCTATTTGACTTTTACATTGTGTAATGGAAGGAATATTTCTTTTGATTACCATACGAGGAACTTTTTGACTTTTCCGGCAAAAGTACAAGGAGAATGTTTTTTTACTTATATGGCATGAAGTGATTTTTACAGTATCATAACTCCAAATTTAATGAAGCTTCCTCTACAAGATATCATGATTATTTTCAATAAAATCTTTTTTTTGTAAAATTAAATGGCATTTTGTTAAAATAAAATGATATTGATGAAGAAGGGATATTTTCCTCAAGAATTCATTTCAAGTGTTTTGTCAATACTATTTTCCATATAAGATGACATTATTTAGTATGATTATGTTTCAAGAATAATGTCTATATTATTTACATGGTTTGATTCTTCTTATGTTGAAATGATATCCATTTGTTTTATATGGATTATGTTATGATGGGATGTTGTTTATGAAACCCATTTTATTCTTTGGGTTATGATGAATGATTTATGTTTATTTTGTGGAACATGTAAGAATGATTTTAGTATGAGATTGGTGGGACCTATATCTCCCTCCAATGAATTGGGTAAATAAATATATCTCATGAGATAAACATGGCTGAAACGGCAAGTTAATTTGGTACAGTAATACAGGGCTGGAACAACATATAAACCCAGTTCCGTAATGGACTTTGTCCACTATGATGGTCTTGGAAACAATGCCCGGGATACTATGGAAATAAAAACACGTGTTTAATGGTTTTCCACAATTATGGTTTTTATTCCCATGCTATTTTATCATGATTAATTTTCCTTTATGATCCATGTCTTATGTACTTCCAAGATTTAGGACATTTCCCAAGATTTTGATGTTCTATGTTCATGTTTTTACATTCAAATGTTTATGGATTGTTTTTATGTTCTCCATGTTTACCATTACTGAGAATTTGAGCTCACCCTTTTTATGTTTTATTTTCCCCAGGATATAAATAATGGTTTTCAGTAAGAAAAGAAAAGGTGATGATATTCATGGGAGATGATGAAGACCTTTCACCATGATTAGAAGATTATGTTCTGAATTTCCAAAGACACTAAACTATTACGATCTTTGGGCATCTGTTTTTGTTATGTATTAAGTATTTGACAAAAGTAATGTAATGTCTATGTAAATCAAGTTGGGGTCTCTAAATTTGGTAGCAGATCAATGATTTACTTAACCTTTGGAAACTAGGATGCAAAAACTTTATTGAAATCCCTAGAGATATTTCTAAGGTATGTCTAGGGATGTATCTAAGGTTAAGTATAAGTATAGGTTATAGTCCTAGAATTACGATAACGATCTTATAATTAATCCTAAGTTGTTTTATATTGAAGGTACTCCCTCATTACTATGTTATTTTACTAGCATGATTTTTTCCTCTCACACTATTCTTTTTGGGTTTTAGACGATGGCTGGAACCTGAAAGAACTGTGTTTGAAAATGTAATGGAAAATGAAATGATTGTCCTCCTAAACAAACCAATTTTATTGGAGATGGAGTGGAAAACATTATTTCTATACTTATACAAGCTATGAATCATTCTGGACTTCCAAATGAGCAGAGAAGGGAACAATATTCTATTGAGTCCTTCATGAGGCAACATCCACCTTCATTCAGTGGGTCTTCTAATCCACTTGTTGCTGAACAATGGATCAGTACCACTGAAAAGATATTTTCCATATATCGCTGTTTGGAACATGAAAAGTCATTCTGGCTATTTACCATTTGAAGGTGAAGCAGACCATTGGTGGATTCTAATTAAGAATGCGAGTCCCCAAGATGAAATTGAATCCATGGAATGGGAAAAGTTCAATAACTTATTTTTTAATAAGTACTTCCCTCATATTCTTTGAACAAAGATGGAAAAGGAGTCCCTTGAGCTGAAGAAAAAGGATGACTAATATATTGGTATATATGAAGAGAATTTTACAAGGCTTGCACGGTATGCATCTGGATTTATCATCCAACCTGAACGTTAAATTAATAGATTATTCAGTGGCTTAAAACCAAGTATTCGAAGGGTATTAGATATAAGAGACTTAAATATCTATGAAAAAATTGTGTGTTGTGATATCAAGGTAGAACTAGAATTTGGTGTTACATATCCATCTCATGGTTTTGATAAAAAACGAAAGATGAAGTTCTAGGAAAAATATCATAACAACGGTGAAAAGAAGGTGAATGTTTCTTTATGCTCAATGTGTGGAAAGAAGCATGGTGGATATTGTTTAAAAGGTAATAGAAAATGTTTCAGTTGTGTAAAATAAGGTCATCGAGTAGCTGAGTGCTGAAGTAATGGGAATTTTTTTTCTAATGAACTGAATTGAGAAAATACTACAAAGAACGCTCCACCAATGCTTCAAATCTTCAAGTGCAAGGAAATGGGGCATTATGCTAATCAATCCCCTAATCCAATGGTTAAAGATGATCAACGTGAGAAAAATCTTAAGGAAAAGGATGAAGGGATGTCACATCCATCCAAAATTAATTTTTTATTATAAACACTTTAATGGGGGAAGTGAGAACCCTTACATCTTACCAGTTTCTACACCAAAGGACACACTAGATTTGTTTAAAAAAGTATAAGTTTGTTGGAGCCATCCTCCCTAAACAATATCCATGTGATAGAATGAACCTGGAAGTTAGGGTAGTGCACTAAGGTGTCTTTATATAGATGCTCCAAATTGTCCCATGATTGTCTGTATTCCTCCTTGTTGATCTTCCCCATGTTGCATCCTCTAAGAAAAATACAGACCTGCTTATCTATCCACTCACTTTACACTTTAGTAGTGTTAACATAGAGAGGTCTCATCTTCTTTGACTCCTTAATATCTAGATTATCTTCTACCATTTCATCTGAATTCATTAGAAGGTCTATGTGTTCCAGCACCAAAGACACTTGTCACTGAGGGAATTCTTTGAAGCCTGCATCGTGCTTCAACCCAGGATCGAGCAGCCCCTTATCACCCGAAGGAATGAAAGTAGCTAAGGCCTTATATCCTTCTTCCACCAGGTCTATAGAGATGTATGCCACCTCATGCTAGTCAAAACCATTTATTTTGTTCGGGGGGATGGAGTCGCCAACTCTAGGAGCCTTCGGTGGTAGCTTACCCATGGATATGGATCTAGTAACGGGGGGACTAGGAAGATTGTAGTAGTCCTTCCGACGTCACGCCCTCCGATTGTCCATTATAAAGCCGTCTGAATCCATAGTTATGTTCGTTCCCTTCTGCGTTGAGGATCTAAAGTATTCTTCCTCTCTGACTCGATCTATGGGCTCAGTGGAATCCGTGGCCTCGTCGGTCCCTCTGACATCCTCATTCACCTGGAAAACTTCTTCCCCTAAAACTTCTTCCCCTAAAACTGAAAACCGGTTTTGAGAATACTGAGATGAATCCCCATCTTTAAGATTCTCTACATAAGAAATTCTAGCTGGCACGACCTGCATTGGATCAGCAGACCCTGTCCGTTCGAACCCTCGACCAATGAATTGAAATGCTGCAGAGTGTTCCTCTAGATCCAGGCGCTAGGAAGCCTCTCCATTATTTTGGGGACCCAAGACGACCCCCTCACCTGACATCCTTTTTACAGATTCCACTGTGTCAAATAGATGGGGCTCCTCCTGCTCTGATCCAGAATGCTTAGCCTCCCTCCCCTCACTAAGCCTTCTTTGGTCCGGTTGAAACTCTTCATCACTTAGCAAGGACACCTTATGTACTGAATTTTCTGAAAACTTGACCTCCAAACAGTTTTCAACCCCTTTAGAAACACTACCCAGGGCCCCTTGATTGACATTAGCACCAGGATCCTACAACGAAATAACTGGGTCTTGTTTCAGATAGTTGAACACAGATACCACCTTTGGGTTCCTACTTGACCTTATTTCTTTGAGTATAACAATGATGTTGTGGAATGATTAAGTGTTTATGCAATGGGATTTCAAAATAGTTTCATGGAAGCTCATTTATATTATCGTGGAATTTTGGAATAACTATGTATTGGTTTTCAATAATTGTATGGTATCGGTAACCATGGAAAGTGATGGAAATATTTTTGGAATGCAAATGATATGCACATAATGAAGGTATAAGGAGAAAATAATATGTTTGACATTATTAATGAGCATATGACAGATATAAGGACAAAGTGACATCACAGTTTGAGTATAAAGAATTTTTTGGATTTTGGTATGTGGAAAGAGTTATCTTTTGACAGAATTTATGTTTTCAATAAGGTTCTATGGTAATTCATGTTGTATGATAATAAAATATTAAGGAATTCCCTTGTTTGGAATGAGATAAACAAGATACATCTTATGATATGCGGAGGATAAATTAGGGTATTCACATGCTTGGATGATGACATTTCAAGTAATCATTTTCTTCATACTATGAGCGTGTATAAAAGTATTTTGGATAAGAATACTGATTTGAAATTGAGTATGTTGGACATAAGAGAATATTGTTTAAGGATAAAACATTTTTCTTGATATTATTTTTGGAATGTTATAATAGTGTAGTTTTAGAAAAAGGACAACCTCCAGGACGAGCGAAAACACATCGCATCAAACAAAGTCACGAGAATCGAACCCACAACCAAATTGCGACTGGCCTTTATCACCTACCTCTAGCCTACATGAACTCCATGGTTAGTAGAAATTAGTTTTATTTTATTAAGATGTATGATAGATGAAGTATAAGACGATTTTTGGAACCATATACGATTAATGTCACCATAATATGGACTTATGTATATAACGTTTTCTAACCTCATGTTTGAGACATATGGAATGACCAATCATTCTATCGCAAGATCTTCTAACACTTCATGGAAAAAAAATTCAACATCATTTCTTTAAGAGATGAAGTGGAAATTGTTCAAGGCACAAACAACAGTGAGATTGTACCAAAATCATGTAAGTATTTCTTTAATTAATTTTTTTTTTCAACCTTAGGGAAATGATCTTGAAAACCAAAAATGTTGTCCTAGTGCCGTCATATCTGATGAATCAAATGGTACCTTATACCATCACAAATTTATGGCTTTGTGATTGTTGGCATTTTCATAGCCATGTTCTCAACCACTCTTCATCGAAACATGATGGTTAGATTTCTCTTCCATATCCTTATTTTCACATATATTCTCCTATGTGGAAACCCAGTGATGAGTTACTTTGGGTATCCTTTAGGTTTCTAACATTCCTTTTTAAAATGATGATTTAGTGTTCCTTTTTATGATGTGGGTTTCTATGAATGAAAATTTAAAGTAGAAAACCATTTATAACCTTGATAAATTTCTAGGGAGAAATTCATTTTATGGGGGGTAGAATGTAACACTCCGAGATTTTTTGAGAATTATTCTTTTTAATTTCTTTTATTTCGTTTGTTGTACGCTTCTCCAAGTGGGGTTAAAGGGGTGATATGTAATTCTCAAGTGGTGTTAATGGGTTTGTTATAGAATGCGTTAGGTGAGATTAAATCATTATGGAATGATAAATATGCTAAGATTCACAATTTAGAAAATTAAATGGGTTAAATGTCTATAGATCATGGTGGTAGGCACTAGGGAAAAGATTAGAGAACTGCAATTCCTATTCTAAGAGAGAATTTCATGGATACAAACACTAGATATGACCTTTAAAGCCAAGAAGAAACCAATGAATGTCCAATATAGGTAAAAAATGATAAATCTGTTTTCAAAAATGATAACCTAGAAAATTTTCAATCACAAATATGGAAGACTTGGTCCACTAAGAATAGAATGTGCATCCCACACATAAAAAAACCGAAGACCCAAGGAAAATGAAATGAGGGATGATTGAGGAAGAAAATATGAAAGTGGGTTTTGGGGACCAAGTGAACAATAAAACTATTTTAAAACATTATGATGCTCAAATTACCTTCCCCGATAGAGTGAAAAATAGTGATGAAAATGATTACCTGAGGTTCTAGAAATAAATTTGAACCTTTTGCACCCACATTCATTTCTTAGAATAATTTGATAAAATACTATCATATTTAAATTAACAAAATGTTTTCTATAAAAATGATTAGAATAAAGTGGATATAATCAATATCAATAATTATTGAAGAAATGTTCTATTATGTAATCTTCTCCCATGTTGACAAAGCATCACCACATTTTTATTCAATCCAAAACAGGGATGTATGAAAGTGAATTGTCTGGGTGATTTAGAAGTGAGTTAAAACCGGATGAATTATTCATTGTTAAAAAACATGGGCCTTAGGGATATAAAACCAACTATTTTTCTCTTCAAATTGATGATAAGTCACAAACTCTTCCCTATAAAATGGGGGATGACATATTAGTGAGTGTAAGAAGACTCACACTGTCCAAAAAGCTTCTAGTCCTTGTTATAGAATGTGAAAAAGGTCCCAATCATAATAGTAAGACCCATCCTTACAAATGGAGGAGCTATCATTCATTTTCCTAATGGGAAACTTACCCTCAAATTTGTTGATGATATGGAAGCAATTTTGGTTTTAGAAAAACCAAAGCATGAGGTTAGTTGTGACCTGATTTATGTTTTTGAAAATCAATGTTCCAAAACTGAGGTTGGGGATGAGTATGTGTTTTTTCCTCTATAGGTTTGAATTATTATGACTTCCAATCCCATTCAAAATTCATCCATATCTTATGCTCCTTCACCTATCCAACAATTGTTGAAAATATTCTTTTCTTAGAAACCATTTTGGAGTGTGAGTCCCCACATTTCCCTATGTTGTCTAAGCTTATTTATGAATGTTTCCATTGTAAAGCTGGTTGATTGAATGTTCATGAAGATGTATAAATTTATGGGTTAAAACCTACACAGAAACATGATGATTTTTACTTTTCGAAATGTTTATTTCCATGAAAACAACTTTCATTCCATGTTTGTTACTATGTGTGATGAATTACAACCACAATAGAAAAGGTTCACATAATTTGAGTCCTCTATGGACATTACGAAGTATTTGTTTAAAGTTGAGTTTGAGAACTTATTTTGGGAGTATTATATGTTTGCTACTTTACATGTTGTGATAGAATCTTTTTCTGATAATGCGGATGAGTTTATTGAGGGATTTTATTCTATTTCTGGAAATTTTCAAATCCTCTAAGTGTGGGGGAAGCTTTGAAAGAGTTGTTGATCAAATAGTTTTTTTCCTGGGATAATTTTTTACTTTTTGAGATCTGATGAAGTGGGTTTTCAAGTCCATGTTGACCTAGAAAACAACTTTCCAACAGTTGTATAAGATTCATAATGGTGAATTTTACTAGATTTTGGAGATGAAAATGTTGTGAGTGATTCTCTTGTCAATTAGATATACAACATTAAAGTCTAGGACATTCATAATTAATACCACTTGAATGATCATTATTATAAATTTCTAGGGGAATAATGTTAAGATAGGAACATTAATCCTATTGCTACATGAGAGGAAACCCATAATCTTCTTGATTTTTGGTTTTATTTTTTTGGTTGAATAAAAGATGATTTCTTGTTTGAGTGTCCCCCTAGATTAGTGATTCATAATCTCGATCATTAATTGAAAAATATTTTATACTGTTTTCTTATTTTTTTATAGTATTGGATTATGATCTATCATTAGTGTCATGTGGTCTGTTGTTGGATGTGATAATTATTAACATTGACATAATCATATGGAACATCCATGAATGAAGGAAGGTGTTAGTTAAAGAACATTAGATAACACTTCCCCAAACTCATATTCTAGTCAATTTTAATTATATTTTATAATTATTGATTCTCAAGTCAATCAATTCATTTTTTGGGTACTTCAACATTTCAACCATATGATTTTTTTCACTGAATAAAGGGACATTAGAATGTTTCTTTTCAACATTGAAAAGAGATTCTAATTTTTTGGAGAGTACATGTTCCAATAATTTCTATCTATTTTTTATTCTTCTATTATTTTCATTTAATTTACAAGGATATTTCATGTAAATTTTGTATACCCATTAGAAAATAATTTATTAACTCTTATGATATATAAAACCCATTATAAAATAATTTTTTGTGATTTCATGATTGATGGTGGCTGACTGTTTCTTTTCTATATCATTTTTTACTTTTTTGGGGTGGTAGAAAACTAATTGAATTTACCATAAACCCCTACTGAATACTATTCCAGCTAAATTTACACATTTTTTTAAATGAAACGGCCTTACACATTGAGAAGCATAATTGGGACAATGATGTTAATTAAGTGTGGGGTAGATGGGTATAAAAAATTTCACACTGATTTTTATATATAACACATCAAAAAACACTAATTTTATTTAAATTATCTTTGTTTCAACTATATATCCATTATGTATTTGTTAATATACTATATAAAAATCAAACAAAAAACAAACATTAAAATATAAAAAAGAAAAAAATTCTTTCGACCTAGGTGATGTGGGATTATAGATTATGGGGTTTGAAGGACTCTGAATATTCTATAATTATGTAATTTTTGAGTGTTTTCATCAAACGTTTTTATAGAAACTCTTTTTGAAATCTAGAAAGGGCAGTGTTATAGGATTTATGTTTTTATGGAATTGGATTCATAAATCTCACAAAATTTATGTTTAGATTATTATGTAGTATCTTAACAATGAGGAGATGGAACACATTAGTGAGGAAATTAAATTAAGAGTTATAGAAAACTTTTTTATATGGATTAAAATGGGAAATTTGGATCCTATGGAGATTCATTGAGATAAGGACCCTGGGTAAGTTTCTATTAATAAATAAAGCCACACATAATAAGTGTTATACACAGTGCATTGCACAATGTATTTGGATAGGAAAACTAAATAAAGGGCATTGTCAATAATGAAAACATTTAGATGATAAGAATTTTAGTCCAAAAAAATGTATATAGAAATTGATTTATATAAATATATATTGAATTGCAACAATTAAGTGGGAAGATAAGACATATCATGAGGGACCTAGGAGAGAGTGAAAGCTGGTAGTTCCTTTTTTTTATAGTTTTAATTCCACATAAATTTCACAGGTCTGCACACCTAAAACTATAATTAAAATTTTTGTTGAATTAGATATCTATGTGTTAATCACATAGGATGCATGAAAATTGTAAAAAATTTATGGGTTCATTAAAGTATCTAAATCAGGATTCAGCAATTGAAATTGTCTTGGAAAATCTCCTTTCACTTTTTAAAAAATATTGGTGAATAAATAAAATGTATATAACTTTCCAGGAGTTAATTTTTTTAATTGTGTGGATGGGGATGGGTTTTTCAGGTGGCATGTATTTCATTGAATTTTCTATATCATTTTTTATTTTATTAGTATTTTTATTATTAAGGTAATGTATTTTTATTTATAATTTCCAATTTCTGTATTTTTTTGTATTGAATTTTTCAATATGTGGGTTTTTAAAATTATGTTTTTTAGTGTTTAATTATAACATTCTGAATAATTTTAAATTAATTGATTAATTATTTTGTAAGTTTTTTTTATTTTTATATAAATTTTAGTTTTTCATTTTTAATCATTTTAATTCATTGATTTTTCTCAAAAAAATAAAAATTATAACGTCAATGTTTTAAATTCAATATTTTATTTATCTAATTCAATATTTAGTTTTTTTTCTAAAATTAATTAATCTAAATCTGTTTAGTGATTTTTTTTTGAATTCTTGTAATTATTTTGTTGTTTATATCATTTCATTTACATTATTTAGTCTTTATTTATTAAATCAATTCATCAATTCAATTGTATCATCATTTTAATTTGTTAATAAATATATCTTATTTATGTTTTAGTGTTTAAATATTTAATTTTAATATGGTAAATATTGTATTTTTTTAAATTCTATTATTTAATTAATTATTTTATTATTTTATGAAAATTGAATTTAATTTATATTTCTTCAAAAAATATACTTTTATGCATTTATTTTTTTATTTTTTAAACATATTTCCGCAAATTCTAATCCACAATACTTTAATTTTTCAATAAATTTTAATTACATTCTTTTTATGTAAATTATAATATTTTAATATTTCTTAATTTTATAATTTTACTTAATTGATTTATTTTTTTAGTCACATTAAATTTTTTTGATTGTTAATTATTTTTATTTCATTGTTTTTAATTTTCAGGTGATGTTTCTACCATTGTATTTCACCAACTACCAACTCAACCCACCAATGGAGTCTGCCAAAGATGACTCATACATCATTGGAAGTAGGGAATCATTCACCCATTGTTTTCCCTTTCTAATAGTTTCCCATGCACCATTCTCCCATAGCCATCAGCACCTAACCCACTTCCATACCCCCATTTTAACCACCCTCACCTATCACCCATAACTAGGGACACCATTTTCCATCCCATGTACCATCCAACTTCCATTTCCACCCAACTAATGGTGTAACTGGAGCCACCATTGGTATCCTTTCAGTGGATACCCTTTTGAGTCAACTCCATCCTATAAAAACAGTGATTCATTTGGTCACTATTGCTCATCCATCCCACTACTTCTACTGTCCACCACTCACTACCACCAACCTGACACAGAATACCAACCCACAAGCACCTTCATCATCCAGCTCTCCTTCACAACATGGACTCAAAGGATTTAAAACAAACATCCTCACTTGTTTCTAGTCCGATCCAACCCCACCATCAATCATCCATTAGTTACCACCATCTAAATCCATCAGCCACCATAGTAAGAATAACAAATCCAAATAATTAAAGAGTTTATAGATCATAACAATCAAACGATAATTATTAAGAATTTTTTATGCAAAATAATTTAAATAGAATAAGCACAGGAACTGAATCTGAACTCCCTCAGACTACTTGTGACAAAATCCATAGAACCAAAAGTTGTCCAAAGTAAGAGATCCAACAAAGAGTTCCATCAACCGACACTTGAGCATCCCTTATTGTAGCCTCGAACTATTTTCGCTTTCAACCAACACAATGCTGGAGAATAGGATGAAAAACTCATTGAGGGTTCCATACACTAGATTTAGACATGAGTTTGAGCCACCTTGCTGATTGATAAAGGCCAGCTTCACCATGACTACCTGGAGACGAGATTGCACCACCGAGTGCTTCCTACAAACTCCTCTACTTCCACTGCTCACACCCGATCCCCACCCCCTTCAATAATTCTATTCTTTTGTATATATTTTATTTATATTGATATATATAATATAACTAATAATGATAATAATTTAGATATAAATAGGATAAAAAGAATTATAAATATATTTATTTATTTAAAAATCAATATATTTTTTCTTGTAAAAAATTATTTTACTTTTATTACTAATAATAAATATTATATTCAGAAAAATTTTAATATGTTTATAATATTAATAAATATTTTATTTTCAGTAAAAATTTATTTTTATACTTATATAAAATATTATTATGTTTATTTTCAATAAATTCTTTTTTTTCTAAAATACTAATAATTCAATAAAATAATATATAAAAGAATGGTATATTTATTTACCATGGTATATATTTTAATAATTATATATATATATATAATAATTTTATATAGCTATAAGTATTGTAATTTTAATTTTTTATTTAATTGTATATTTTTTAATATATATTTATATGTTGTTAAATGATTGTAAAAAATTAATAATTACAGTTTTATTGTTTTAATTTAGGTTTTGGGTGTATGAAACCATAGAAACAATTAAGGAATGCTGCATGTCGTGAGGCATCGAGGGTTGATCATTCTATTTAAGGACCTTCTACTTTGGTCACTAATAAGGAAAACAATGAATGTGACACATAGATGTGAGAGTAAGCATCTATGAGTAGTTACAAGAGTGATCAGGGAGAAGAACACTCTAGAAGAAGCAAGAGGTAGTGATACATTCTGGGGACATCTAGGAGGAGGGAAAGACCACCCTTCCACTCCCTAATCTGACCATTACACTCACCCAGTCAATAAAATTTTCCACACATTAAATACTTGAACTATTTATTGATCATCCATCATATAGACCATTCTCGATTTACAAGACATTACAATGTACATAAATAGTTAACCAAGCAAAGAGTAGAGGATCATTGTAAGAGTTTATGGAGTAGAGTAATCTCGCCTAAGATTCACTTTCCTCTTTTTTTCTATTTTCTCATTTCTATTTTCATTCAAAGAATGTGTAATGAAATTTCATAGGGGGATTAGAATATTATGTCATGATATTATTATTATGTTCTACTCTTAATTTCTACAATTGCATCATTTAACTTTTATCTCAGAGATATCATTTCATTGTTGATAAAAATCATTTTCTTTTCAATTTTACATACTGACGGGTGATGGTTGCGATCACCTTACCTGGGAATTTTAAATTAATTAGTAAAAATGGTGAAGGATAATGTTAATTGTTTCCTGGAGAATGATTTAAATTAACATATGATGATTTAATGATCATTAATAAGAAAATATTGAAGTGATGTGTTTCTCTACTAAAGATAGAGCACAATGGGTCAACACCATTTATCTTAGTACTAATTCAATTACAGTTAATTAGAGTATGTGAAAAAAATTATTTATTCAATTCATTATAGAATGACCTCACTAATGTTATACACTATTTATTTGGCACATTATCAGTCATTATTCTCACTAAAACCCTAAAACATTATATTTTCTCCAACATTATTCCATTTTCAATATTTTCATTTTAGGTTTTGATGTTATTTTTTCTTACTTTATATTTTTTTGGTCACTGGAACAATTTTAGTCCTACTATGGGGTCTGAAACACTTCTTACCACTACACTATTAGTTAGTAGGGTTTTCAAAATTTTAAATTATTGAATTTCCAATGACCACATGGTTTGTTTTTTCAGTCCATGATTGGTGAAAATTCCTTGGTTGGACCGAGTTTGGTCCAAGAGACAATGCTGAATATTTATCTAATTATTCAGATAATGGTGATGACACATAACCAGAATGAATCCAATGTTTATGGTCAACATTAGCTATTGTATTTTTCAATTTGTGACCATGTTCTTCTGATAGTGTCACCTATAATGGGTTACTGAAGTCTTGGGAAATATAGAAATCATGTCCCATGGTTTTTTGGGTATTTTTGGTATTATTGAGAATGTGGGAATGGTGTATTTACATTTAGAACTTCTACACAGTTTAGTTTGATCCAAAACGTGTTTATTTTATTTTAGCCTAGTAAGTATTCTTCTATGCACTCTAATGTATTAATCTTGGAAGATACAGACATTGAAAATGATTTACTCATGAATGATCATCTAGTTTGGATTTTTGATTATGAGAAAATGGTTCTTCATGGAAAGACTATACCTTTGTTCCATGTTTTATTGTATTATGGTTCTTATTTTCATGATACTACATTGTCTATGGTGAATAATAGAGAGCACTATCCACATCTCTTAATTATGGATTTTCATGAAAATACTTTTAGGGATAAAATGTTTTTATGGTGGCAGGATTTAATATCCTATTTCATTATTTCATGAACTTCCAGAACCTTTTTATGATCTAAAATGGTAATGTAATTTCTTCATGTTTATTCAAGTGAATTTTAGGGAATTTTGGAGGTTATAGAGGTTCTACAGTGTTGGCTCATGGTTAGGAAAACCAGGGGATTTATCCCTGAAAAATTTTCACCATATGTTGAGCCATTGGAAGGGGGCATGGTTTGTTCAAACAATGAGGCCACTCTCACAAACCATAGCAATATTAGATTAAGGGGCCCTTAATGGATGGTTCATGGTTTTGTTAATAATGCAACAAAACTGGGAAACCATTATAGTTGTCTAGTAATGATGCTTGGTGATGGAGCGTAGTTACTACTAGCTATATAGCCCAACCTAGAAAACTGAGAGTGTGGATTTTTTACCGCTAAAAATTTAAATAAAAATATTGGGATCCCCATTTAAGATATCTAACAACCCCCCCATTTGACCCTAATTGGGTTCCTTTTAATTTTTCAACTCTATACATGATTCCATGGCTCTCCAAACCACTTTTGTGTTTACAAAATGAATTTTTGATGGACTATATGATCCATCTTTGGTTTTTTTCTCCATATATTTGGGTTTTCTATATCCTATATTTCACTCCCTTTTGAGAGTATTGAATCCATACATTGTTTATGGATTAGATATCATCTTTTATAGTGATGTAGACCATAACAACGTGGAGATATTTTCTTTATTATTACGATATCATAATATATATGGAAGTCACAACCTAAATTAATGAATAATTTAGTTGTGTTTGTAAAATAGAAACATACTTGATTCATTCATTATATTTGAAAACACAAATTACAAAATAATTTTTTTTCAACAATAAATTTATCCCCACTAGCACATCCTTGTATATAAAACATAATAGTCCTCATGGATTTCTAAGAATGTATGAGAAATAAGTGTGATCTAAAATTATCAATAACTGTTATATAGAATAGAAACTATAATGAATTATTAAGTATAATAAATATGGAATGATAATTAAATGAGAAAACATTCCATTTAAAAAATTGGGAAAGGAATATTCAATATAGAAAGTTAAATAACTGAAAAAACAATCCATTTATCAATAAACTAAAATGAAATTCATACATAGATTATATTATTGTGAAAATATCCTAGATAATAATAGAATCTCTCTTAATGATGATAATTATTAATTATTTGACATCATACCCATGGAAAATTATACCTCATGAATCAATACATTTTATAAGATGGTTCAAACAACAAGTAATACTTTTTTAATGATAACTTAACTTATTTTCCCCATGATATGTACTGATGAATTAAAGGGATAAATTATACCTGGTCCCTTGCATCACTTTAGGTCAAATGAGATCCTAATATTGTAATTAATGGATTTAATAGATGAATTAATAGGCCATAATATTTAATTTATATATTGTTTAAAGGATATTGATTTATCAATATTTTATAGTCAATCAAAATATATACAAAGTAAAACACTATATATAGAAAAAATATAGTTTATGAAATAAAAATATTCATGATAAATTATATTGAAATATTTGTGAAATTTAATTTCTAATGATAATAAGAAAGTGAATATTTTTAAGGGACGTTAATGACAACAAAATGAAATAAGGAAGTAAATTTCAATAATATCCTTTGTCAAAATAATCATAAACAATCCATAGGGAGAATAACGATGGAATCAACATATACCCATTAGAGTGAGAATAAAAGATTATTTTCATAAATTAAAATAAATACCGTAAAAAATATTTTAAAACATTCATGGGGAAAATACAATTACCATTTTGAAAAAAACATTGAAAATCATTTTCATTGAAAAATGATTTGATGATTATTTTTTAAAAAAGATCAATATAAACATTAAACATAATGTTTTAGTAAATATGGTTCATGGAGGTGGGTAATTCCATAAAATTACTTTAAAGTTAAAATGAAAATTTCTTTTTTAGTGAAAAATGTTAGTAATGTGTCTTATTTAGAAAATAACAAAAATATTCCATTAACATTTTTAGTAAAATCCAAATGGGAATTGTTCTAAAAATGATAAATGATTCCATTGAAAAAATTAAATAAAGTCTAAAAATGGGTGAAAATTCATTTAATAAATCCTTTTGAAAATGTTGAATAAAGTTTTCGAGACATTTTTATAGAATATAATTTTGTATGAAAACATATTGCTAAAAGAAGAGAGAATTAATGCCGGGTTTCAATAAAAATATTTTCTCAATTAATTTAGCATCCAAAGAGTGGTAAAATGGTAATATTACATTAAAATTACTTGAAAAAATAGAGGATAATAAAAATAAATTTTATAATAGGGAAATATTTAAATATTTTCATTCAACTAAAATTAAATAGTAAATAATCTTGGTTAAAATGTTATTGTGAAAAAACATTACAATGATCATAATGTTGAGGTGATAATTAATCAATGAATCAATTACGTGTTTTAATGATAATCACACATAAAAACCATCTAAATAAGAAACTAGAAAATCAAAATTTATTATAAAATAAATCATAGAAATAAATAGTCAATAAAGTAAAAGGATTACCAAATGAACAATAATTGAGTAAAGTAATCCCTTACCTTACACATCCTTTTGATTGACTACTTCATAAACTCCTGTATAGTGTCATTTCAAATGATATTAAATTAAAAAATAATAATAATATTTATAATATCATGTATGATCCTTTTATAACATCTCAGGACCTATTCATTAATAATCTATCATTATTTTCTTTGTTTAGGGTGTTAATTTCCATATTTTATCATACTTGATTTGTTATGAGAGTTATCGTTCATGTGAATATTATTTAGTTTTATAATATATAGATTAATAATGATAAAATAATTATACTATTTTTACATCAATTTTACTTATAAAAATCCTGAAATATTGCTATGAAAAATGAAGTATCTTACGATCATAGAGACAATGAGCCATACATATGCATGAGAATCATTTCCATTTTTTAAATATCATAATCGAAATGAAGAAAGTAATATATTACCATTAAATAATGATAATAATATAATATTATATATTTATATATAACATCCATGTGGTTTGGTGATGAAAAAAGAGTCTCATCACTTCTTAAAGGTGATAGTCCACAGGTACATGAATGATGTTACCATCTTTATGTGAGGGAAAAGTTATGAAAAATAATGATAAATATGATATTTCAAAAAATTATAAATATTGAATGAATATCATAATTATGTGATTTATATCATATATAATCCTTAACTTTAACCTTATTACATTTTTTAAGAAATAGTGAATGACAAATCAAATCGGTTCATGAGGATATAATACACTATACAAAATAGAAATATTATCATATATCATATGGAATGGAATATAAAAGAAGGTATATTTTGTTTGAAAAAAATCCTTCAAGGTATCATTGAATCATTTTTGAGGTGATTGTAATTGTTGAAAAAGTGGACCTATGTGTTGTGTTTTTTCACAAAGCAGACCACAATGTATAATTTGTTGACAAAGGGGGTTTAGATGGTGATTTTTTGGGTTCAAGATATGTTTATGGCTATCAATTTTTGATAGAAGAAACTCAAAAAAGTAATAGATGATGTCGTGGTGGTTCAAAAAGAGAATATACAGGGTGGTTCCGTTTTCCAGTGGTTGCCAAATTTTTGGGGTTGAAAATCAGAAAATGGAGATTTGTGTTTTTGGTAAAGGGAGGTGCATAAAATATAAGCATGCTGCACGAAAAATATATTGGTGTATAAAAAATTAGTGGGGTGTGCAGAAAAATGGAGCAGTGCGTAAAAAATAATGTGGTGTGTGAAAAATTTGCATGGTGTGAGAAAAATAATGTTGTGAATGAAAAATTAGCAAGGTGCGCAAATAATAAAGTGTTGCATGAAAAATTGGTGTGGTGTGTGAAAAAAAGTATTGGTTTTTTTGGTACAACATGTATTTTGAGATCAGAATATCAAAAATTGGCAAAGGCATGAGGTGCGCAAAATATTGGAGCTATGTGCGAAAAATGATGTTGCGTGGAAGAATTGTATTTTACGCTCAAAGATGATGACGCACCGAAGGATGATTTTTCACGCGGTGGTTGATTTGGACTATAAATATTAAGTGCCCCCCCCCCTCATTAGATGTTGCTCGAGACACAGAGTGTTTTTGAGCTCTAGTATGTGGAATTGGAGTGCAGAAGAAAGCTGCACAAAAAAATAAGGTTGCGCGTAAAAGACTCTTGCGTGAAAAGAATATGGTGCGCGAAAAGAAGAGGTTGCGCAGAAAAGAAGTCTGTTTTTCGAAAAGTGGATTGCATGAAAAATAAGAAAATTACATGCTAGGCTATGTAGTGTTTGTGCATAAAAGAAGAGGTTCAATGATAAAGAAGAGGTTGTGAGAAAAAGAAGTGGTTGCGTGTAAAATAGTTGTTGCATGAAAATTGTATTTTTCACAAGGAAAAGGAATTACACCCATGGTGCAGTAAGGATTGAACATAAAAATTGGGGTTTCCCAATACACCCAATGAAAAGAGAGATTAATATGTGGGTGAATGTTGGATGTTAATAGAGCATCTATTAACAGTTAATGATAGAAATTTCATTAGAGATAATTAAGAGACCAACATTTCTAGAAACTGTGACTGGATCTTCTAAAAAAGCAGTGATCTCACTTTAGTTGAGAGAGTAGTGAGTTCTCATATTTTGAGTGGTTGTAAACCAATAGGGATAGTGAGTCTTCTCTGTTCTTGTAATCAGTAGTGTGCTTATAGTGGAATTGGTACATCAGCACACTGCTGGAGTATACTCCTTGGGTGTAGCCTAGTGAGGGTGAACAAAGTAAAACATTTCTATGTCCTATGCATACTTTATCGATTATTCATACTCTACAATGGGAAGGAGAGAAAAGAGGTTTTTTTCTAATAGAAAAACAAGATCAAAAGGGGCATTTGTTTTAATCTGTCATACCCTGATTCACCCCCCTCTTAGGTTATCTAGCCTAGTGGACCTAAAAATTGGTATCAGAGGGAAATGTTGATATCAGTGTTTCTATAAAATGGATGCCACCAATCACAAAGGTATTCCAATATTGGACAGGAACAACTTCCATATATAGAAGAATCGAATGCAACACTACTTCTGATCATTGGGAATGGATGTGTTCATAGTAGCGATGCATGACATAACAACCAATATTAATAGTGGTGCTTTATCATAAGCTGAGCATATAGAATTGGATGATGATGCCAAGGGGATTAATTCTTTAGGGGGATCCGTATCCAATACTATCTATATGAAGGTGATGTCATGAAAAGCCTCACATTCCATGTGGGAAAAGCTATTGAATATATATGAAGGAGATAAAATGGTCCGAGAAGCAAAGCTGCAAGGGTTGTGGAACAAGTATGAAGATCTGACTATGAACCTGAATGAATCAGTTGATGCATTCTTTGACTGGGTAAATGTTGCAGTAGAAGACATGTGAGGTCATGGTGAGGTTATTGAAGTTATAAATATTGTGAAGCACATATTGAGAAAACTTCCACCTCGGTTCAATCTTAAAGTTATAGTTTTGGAAGATATAGACCCAAAAGAGATGACGTTGGATAACCATCACAACACCCTTGTAGCGTATGAAATGAGAAATTATGATAACGATGTTGTGGAAAAGCGTAAATCCAATGAAGTGGCATTTAAGGCCATGAAGAATCTCACCAGTGAAGATTCTCAAGAAGAAGAAGAGATAGACGAGGCGATGTCTTTCCTCTCCTCAAACCTTCAAAGAGAAAAATGAATGTTTAAAGGGAAAATTCCACATGCGTTATTTCAATGTGGAATGTTTGGACATCATGTGGCATGGTTCCCCAAAAAAATACAATAGGATGATGATGTCGACAAAATCAAAATTCCCCAAAAGAAGTCACTAGCTGATGGGAAATATAAGAAATATTTCAAGAGAAATTTCATTAACAAGAAGAATCTTATTTCAAAAGAATGAGACAGTTCAGATGAGTTTGAAGTTTATGAGTTTGAAGAGATATATAACTATAGAGATTGTGGAAAAAATACTATGGTGGCAGTTGCTGGTAGTTCTCAGAAGAAGAATGAAACTGAAGCTGATGAAGAAGAAGAAGAAGTTGATGGAAGGGTTGATATGCATGATGAGTTAAAGGCTGTTCTTGAGGAGATAAATGTTTGGAGAGCCAAAACAAAGGAATCCAACAAATTTTTTCGTGACACCATAGTATATATACAACAATAGGAAGAAGAGAAGTCTGAGTTGATGGAAGAAATTGAGAAACTCAAGTCATCAACACCAAATGACTCTGAATCAGTTAGTGAGTATAAAAAAATATTTAAGAATCGAAAAGGGTTATCGACATCTTGAATAACACAAGGAAATATCAAATCAAGCATATTGAAGAACTTGATGGATAATTTTTCAGTTTTCAAAAAAAAGTTAAGGATCATGGAAAACTCTTGAATACTTTTGGGACATTAGGAAAATAGATCACTCAAGAAACCGAGAAGCTGAAAGTGGAGAATAGTGGTTCATCAGAAAGGAAGAATCAATTATGGTCAGATTCTAAGGCTGAAGGTGGGCTTGATTCGAAAACAAAAATCACGAAAAATTAATATCAGACCGTAAGAACCCATTCCATGATTGATAGTTGATTTGGGAAAAAAATAGATTCAGAATATTAAGAGATCCCTAGGGGAAACTAGTAGTGTTGATGTAACACAAATTAATGAGCATTATATCATGTGTTATTGATGTGGAAATATGGGAAATTCACAGTATGTGTGTTTCATAGGCAAGATATATTGAAGGGAACAACAACAGATGTTACATCCAAACAGATTAAGGCTATCTAGAACATATTTATAAGGAAAATGTTTTTGGTGAAGTGGATTTGGGAACATGGATAGGAACTGTACTTTGACCATACATTGGATTGTTCCAAAGCAGAATCAAAATTTTTTCAAGTAGCATATCAGTGTACCTACAGGTGACTTGAGAATGCAAAATAATTTTGCATTTTTTCATGATGAAGCTGGTCCATCATACTCTGAGAAATATCGGAAGTATCAATCCATGCCGAGTGTGAAGGAAAAAATATTAACCATGAAGAAATAAAATGAGAAGGCAATGGAGGAAAAAATTTCCCTTAAAGCTTCAGATCGGTTGGGTGTGTGGATCTTTGATAGTGGTTGCACTTCTCACATGAAAGATAATAAGAATCTTGATATAGGCATAAAATATGACAAAGAAGGAGTTGTCAAGTTTGGAAATGATGAAGGCATCAAGATTGTTGGCTCAACAAATGCCATTTTTGGGGGGAAAAGAGATGAAATGTGCCGATGTAATTGTTATAGAAGGTCTCTATCACAATTTTCTTAGTTTGAGTCAACTATGTGACTCAGGACATTCAATAAGGTTTACTAAGAATATGTGTATCGTCAAAGGAAGAGATGGGGCTATTGTTCTATAGGAATAAATAGCAATGGAAAATCTCTTCCTGGTAAGTGGAGAAGAAGATACGTGCAATCAATCCAGAGAAGAAGAAAACAAGTTGTGGCACAAATGACTTGTTCATCTATGTCAACCATCCCCGGATGATCTGGTAAAGTGTGATGCAGTAAGAGACATTCCCAAGCTATCACGTGATCATACTCACACGTGCGGTGCGTTCCAACAACGAAAGATCATTATAATTACATATAAGGAAAAGGAAAAGGAGTCAAAAAGAGTGCTCTAGTAGGTCCACACGGATGTTTATGGGCCTATAAGACAATCAATAATTGACGGAAAGAGGTACTATTCTTTTTTATTGATCAATATAGCTGAATGGAAGGAGTATTTGTTATTTCTCATAAGTCTGATGAGTTAAATTTCTTAAAATAGTACTGAAGGGAGTGAAAAAGGATGCATGGAAAAAAAATTCTAATGCTTTCTACTGATAATGTTATATAATTCACAAACAGTCAGGTGGAAGACTATCTCAAGAAACATGGGATAAGGTATCAAGTTTCTTCAGTGAGAATTCCCCATCAAAATGGAGTGGTTTAAAGGAGAAATCATATCATCAACAACATGGATAGAATGATGCTCATAGAAAAATACCCACTAGGGAAATTTGTGAAGGAAGTAGTTTTGACATCGGTGTACATCTCTAATAGGGATCTATAGTGTCTGATGTAAGGAAAGACTCCATACAAGATGTGGTATGGAAAGAATCGAATAGTGAAATACATTAAAATATTTTGAAGTAAGTTATTTATCCTCAACATGGAAAAAAATATAAAATATGAGTGATGAGGAGATGAAGGGATATTCCTTGGATACTCAAGAAAATTTGAGCATGCAAATGCTTTAACAAAAGGATGAGAAATGTAGTTGAGAGCAATGATGTCACTGTATTGGATAATGAGGAGATCATTCAACAGTGCTGTGAAAAATTTCCTAATGGAATTGATGAGGAGGAAACAACACAGGGGGAGCAGAAGTGGATGAAATTGATTCAGAAGAAGATACAAATGATGAGCATGAGGATGTGAAATCCATATCTACACAAAAGCTAAGGATTTGAGCTGAAATTTACTGGAAAAATATCACTGGTGATCAGTGAGCTCCAGTTCAGACAAGAAGATTGAAATCATTACATTAGACATCTTTCCTATTTCAGGTTGAGCCGAAGTGCTTCACTAATGCAGCTGAAGATGAAAACTGCCATAAGGAAATGAATGAAGAGCTTGATCAGATTGAGAAAAATCAGACATGGGAGATTGTTTTCAGGCCAGAAAGTAAGAATTTCATCGAGACAAAATGGGTCTATCACAACAAGATGAATGAAGATATAACAGTGATTTGGAACAAATCACGACTAATATACAAAGGATACTCACAGATAGAGGTCATTGATGTCAATGAGACATTTTCACCTGTTCCAAGGATAGAAACAAACCGATTTTTCTTGGCTATTGCGGTGAAACAGAAGTTCATGGTTTTCCATATGGATGTCAAATCTACATTCATGAATGGGGTTCTAGTGAAAGAAGTGTATTCCAAGCAACCAAATTTCTTTCTCATTCATGAGGATGAGGACAAGGTTTGTCAGTTGAAGAAGAAATTATATGGGATTAAATAAGCACCGAGAGCATGGTACTCTAGGATTGATCCTTATTTGAAGAGGCTTGGTTTATAGCATGGTGGAGTAGATTACAATCTATATTTCAACAAAAATAGTAATAAATGGATGATGGTGCTGGATTATGTTGATGAAATAATATTTGGTGGATTTGATGAAGCATAATGCAGACAGTTTTCCAAATTCATGAAACATGAGTTCGGAATTTATATGATTGGTGAGTTGATGTTTTTCCCTGGCCTAGAGGTGAAACAAGGAAGGAATGACACATTCCTTTCTTAATACAAATATTGAAAGGAGGTTATAAAAAGATTTTGAATGGAAAAATACAAGGATATGAAGACTACGGTTGATACCTGAATAAAATTATCAAAAGGTAATAATGGAAAGGTCGTTAATATCACAAAATACAAGAAGATTATTAGGATTTTACTATACCTGGAAACAATGAGACCTGATATTGTTTTCTCCACATGACAAGAATTGAGATATCAAAGTAATCCTAAATAAAGACACATCCTTGTAGTAAAAAATAATCCTTTGGTATATCAAGGGAACATTGTATTTCAGATTGATATATGGTGACAAATCTCAGTCAGAGTTATTGGGATATATTGAGGAAGATTAGGTAGGTTCAGTGTATGATAGGAAATCAATGTCAAGAGGTTCTTTCTATCATTGGGGGTTTGTGTATTTCTTGGTTAAGAAAGAATAAAGATTGAATTTCATTGATCACCACAGAATATGAGTATATTGTGGCCACTCAAGCATGCACACAGTTATTGTGGATGAAGCAGCATCTGGATGATATGGGCATTGAAGTGAAGTATCTAATCGGAATTCAGTGTGATAACTCATGTGCTATAAATATTATTAAAAATATTGTTCATCACTCAATGACAAAGCACATTGAGATAAAGTTTCATTTTATCTAGGAGATGGTTGACCAGGGAATTGAGATGTTGGAGTATGTGCCTACAGAACTATAAGTTTCAGACATTTTGACAAAGGCCTTTCCCAAAGAAGATTTTGAAAGGAATTGATTGGCTCTGGGAGTCCAGCCAGATTCCCATACTAGAAAAAGTGTGGATTTGGATACCCCCTCTCCATGAGGTATGGTGTATTTTTCCATAATGTACTGATATTTTCTCTAGACACTATTTCATACCACAAAAGAGTGACCTTTGGGTTATTTGACAAATGGGAAGACATATTGACTCTTCAAGTGGGAGAAACTATGGATAAGGAAGGGAGAAAATGTCTTAGTAAAAGACATGGGGAGGAGTTGACAGGTGGAGTAACGAGATAGGGGGAGAGGAATGAGATAAGGGAAGAGTATTAAAATATGACGATGTTAGATGTGATCGATCGAAGAGTAGATATTACGACAGCTCGGGATCATGATAAAAGCAGAAGAGTGGTGTTGGAATGGTTTCAGAAGGTTTCTAGCTATCATCAATTGGTATCAGTGTAATAGCAACAATTGGTATCAGTTTACAATTGGTATTAGTTGGGTGTCCATATTTGTTGTTAAAAATGAAGTGAATCACTGATTAAATTTTCATTTAGTCTTGTTTCTCAGGCCCAGAATTTCTCATGTGGGATTAGAGTATATGTTGAGTAAATCTTTGACCACTATCGGTATCGCAAGAGAAGATTGGTGGAAGCAGCTGGAAGAAGAATTAATGAGGTATCAAAGTGTAGAGAATCATTATGAGAATAGTTTTCAACAATCCTAAAGGGGGATACTGTTTGGAAAAAATCCCTAAAGGTATCATTGTAGCATTTTTAGGTGATTGTGTATGTTGGAAAATTGGACCTCTGTGTTGTTTGTTTTTCAAAAAGTAGACCTCGGTTTATAATTTGTTGACAAAGGGGGATTACATGATGATTTTTCAAGTTCAAGAGATGTTGTTGGCAACCCATGTTTGATAGAAGAACGTCTAAAAAGGAATGGAAGTTGTGGAGGTGGTTCAAAAGGATAAAATACAAGGTGGAACCATTTTCTTGTGTTTTCCATGTTTTGGGACTGAAAATTAGAAAATAGTGAAATGTGTTTTTGGTAGAGGGAGGTGCACGAAATATTATCGCGGTGAATCAAAAATATAGTGGGGTGCGAAAAATTTGAAGGGTGTGAAAAAAATATATTTGTGCACGAAAAATTGTCTATGTGCACGAAAAATAATGTGTTGCGCGAAAAATAATGTAGTTCATGAAAATTTGGTGTGGTTCATGAAATAAAGGATTGGTGTTTTCATACAAGAGATATTTTGAGATTGAAGCTTGAAAATTGGAAAAGGCATGAGGTGCACGAAATATTGGTGTCGTGCATAAAAGATAATGTTGCGCGGAATATTTGTATTTGGCACTCAAAGATGATTATGTGCAGAAGGAGGGGTTTTTATGCAATGGTAAAATTTTCTTATAAATATTTAGTGACCCCTCATTAGAATTATCTCAAGACTTAGAGAGTATTCAAGCTCTAGCACGCGAAATTGGAGTGCACAAGAAAGCTACGTGAAAACAATAAGATTGCGCGTAAATGACTGTTGTGAGAAAAAAAGAGGGTGCACGAAAGCCAGAGGTTGTGCAGAAAAGAATACTATTGCGTGAAAAGTGGATTGTGCACAAAAGAAAAAAATTACGTGCTAGGGAGTGTAGAGGATACACATAAAATAAGTTGTTTCACAAAAAAGAAGCGGTTCCACGAAAAAGAAGTGGTTGCGCGTAAAAGAGTTGTTGTGAAAAAATTTTATTTCATCCAAGGTATAGGAATAATGTGAAAGGTGTAGTAAGGGCTACGTGTAAAAATTGGGGTTGCCTAGTACACCCGATTCAAAGAGATATTCATCTGTGGGTGAAAGTTGGATGTTAACAGAGCATCTTTTAATAGTTAAAGATGCAGATTTCATTAGAGATAATGAAGAGACCTACAGGTCAATAAACTATGAGTTTATCTTCTAATGAGGAAATGAGCACACTTTGGTTGAGAGAGAAGTGATTTCTCAAATTATGAGTGGTTTTAAACCAGGAGGCACAGTGAGTCCGCTCCGATCTTTTAATCAGTAGTGTGCTTATAGTGGAATTGGTACATCGTCACACCACCAGGGTATGATCCTTGGAAGTAACCCAATGAGGGTGAACCAAGTAAAATTTTTTGTGTCCTGTGCATGCTTTAAGGTATTATCATACATTTCAATGAGAAGTAGAGAGAAGAGGGTTTTGTCTGACAGAAAAACAAGATCAAAAGGAGTTGTTGTTTTAATCTGTCGTACCCTGATTCACCGCCCCTCTCAGGGTATCTAGCGTAGTGGACCTAACATATATTATATAATGAATACAGAGGTATAAATATGTTATAGATATCATATATATATATATAATTTATATCTATTATTATACCCTTATATGTATTTTAGTAATGGAAGACCAAATTACATCGAGTTGTGAGGTGATAGCCACAGTAAACACAAAAAATGGTTTCGAAGGCCATTTGATGGAAGTGGAGATGGTTGTAGGAAATTATCATATTATTAAATCCCAATATTTGGGAGATAATGATTAGATTTTATAATCATGGTTTAAAAATGACATAATGAGGTGGGGAATGAAATAAAATGAAAAAGCTTATGGGAAAATGTTTCCTCTACTTCAAGTATTATACTTGGGTTTGTGCTAAATCCTTTATCGGATACATTTATTCAATAAAAGGGTTATATTATGACTATAGTAATGGTTTAATGGTGTTTGGGTAGTTATTTTCAATGCCATTGAGGTTTTAAGGTGTTATGTAGAGAGGATATGATATGGTCGTTTATGTGGGGGAGAGGACACAGTTGGTACTTTTGAAACATAATTTGTACTCTTATATTTATCATATGTCAAAAGGGTAAAAAATTGATATTATTGAATATTATAGGTGTAGTGGTCTAAATATGTGTACAAAAAAAAATTTATACATGTTTATAGGTCATATTTACCGTAATAAGTTTTATTTAACCCTCATAAAGCCTATTTTTTCTTTAAACATAACAATTTTGTTTTAATACATTCACTATTAATTATGGTGAAAAAATATGTTTAATTTATTATAAATTAAAAATTACGATCTAAAAATATATAAAATCCATTTTTACGAATTTAATTCATATAATTTAAAATTTTTAATTTAAAATTATTCCTGAATATGTGACAAGACATCATGGTTTTTAAGAGAAAATGTATAAATATTTACAAAATTTTTATATTCAAATTCAAAATTAATATTAATCTAATTATATTAATTGTATTAATAGATATAAAATTTATCTAACTATACTTTTAGACCAATTAAAAATATAATTTAACAATATAAATATTTTAAAATAAAAATATGATTTCAATTTAAATTCATTATTTTTCACTCCACATTAAAAAATGAATTATGTCAAAAAAATCCCAAAAAATCACCCAATGATAATATTGGATTTATAGTTTAAAAAATGATCTTATTTTTAATTATGTTTTGAAATATTAGTAAAAATTAATTATAAATTATGTTTATAAAGAACGATTAAATTGTCTTTCCAACAATACTTTTTTTCTTCAGAAAATGTATTTTTTCAATTAAATGGTTCTTATTTACTTTGTAATGTGTAGATAGATAATAAAAATCTATGAAAAATATATTTTAATATGTTCTCTAATAATTTTCTTACCATTTATTCAAATGACTACATCATAATTTGCATATAAAAAATTAATTTTCATAGTATATTGTTGTTGGGTAAATCTTAGCCTAGCGTGTACCATATGCTATCTATGAAACTAATTACTGGGTTTATCATAAGATATAATTATTTTTATGTGTTACATAAGATAAAATATATATTTAGTGTCAAGTACTCTATTATATAGAATATTCTTATTTTATAATTTTGAGCATTACATTCTCAACACATTATATTAATGATGTCATCACAATTTAATCATAATAAAATGTTTGATATTAGAAATTTTATTTTGTTGAATCCGACATCATAAAAATGGTTAATAAATAATCACCTTATTAGGAGGGAATGGTATGTAACAAGGTCATATATAATAACACATAACTAGGCTTCCAATAAAGAGATCATTATTGGAATGTGAATATGTGGATATAGAATAAAAGCATAAATAATTATAGAGAATGATAGTGTTCACTGATCTATAAAATGTGAACGATCAAAAAAAAGTTAAGGAGATAAATACAATAAATATGTGATAATTTAAAAGAAAATTTGATTCATCAAATGTGTATGTAATAAGATATCTTTTTCTCATGATCATTTTCCTAAAGGTGAGTAAATTGTTTACTTTTAAATAATAGAAGGAAATATACTTACCTGATATGTTTATATTTTAAAATCATAATTTTATAATGTGGTTATGTTTCAAACAATTTCATATTCATCCCTTACACTATGACATAAATTTCCAAAAAAACAAATTTATTCATGGAGAATTAAAATAAACGTTTAATGTATCATAGGATCTATAAAAGGTGGAAAAAGTCATTATATCTATATATAACTATTTTATAAAATAAATAAAGTTAGCACATGTTTCCAACATATTATTATATAAACATAATAATTAAAACCACTAGTTTATCATTCACAATTGTTTTAATATATAATACCAAAATACATAATAACTAGGATATGCTGTAGTCAAATGGAAGGAACTAAACCCTTATCATACTTTTGTTCCGAGTTCAAGCCCCACACCCTTCCTGAATGCGATGGGTTGTCACCCAGCATGTGCACTGTGCTTTTTATGAATTGTATTATTATATTTCCTAAATTGTTCCCAAAAATTTATGGACATTTTTAGATTAAAATTAATCACTATAGAACCTCTTTACTAAGGTTTTCAGTACAATTTAGTTAGTTATTTTTTTCACAATTTCTAATATTCTTATTTAAATATTATAACAATTTCAGTAATAATAATATTAACCATAAAGGCTATCAATACTTTTAAACTAATACTTATAACATGTAATTGAATTATTCCACAATTAAAGTTTCCACCATATCAATAACATGATATAAACTTTTACAAAAAATCACTTATTTTGGTATAATACGATCACATAAAATCAAAAAGGGGAATTTAAGACATTGAAAGTATGAAAAATCATAAAAACATAAAACAATTATGGCATCCCGAACTCTTATGTTTATAAGGACACAAATACATCTAAAATTTAACATAATCCTCAGATGTTTCATAATTCTTATCACCAAAACATAGTTGGAAAAAATACATCTACAATTAATTATTATATTCCAATACATAAATACTTCATCCCTTTTCCTTACACATAATTCATTTCATGTTATAGGTTTTAACATTTAGAATAGGGAATTTAATTGGATAATTGCCATGTTCTATAGATTTTATGCAACAAACTATAAAATTGATCGCATGGATGCAACTCATTTCCTTCCATTATAGACTTCATTTTTCCTCTGTAATTATTTGTTTTATCTGCTTATTTTCCCCAAAAATAGAATTTCTATATTCCTTTGATTCACTTTCCTTGGTTTCTCTTTCCACATTACATACATGATGGAAATAATTCCCTCTTTCATCTATGGTATTCAACACTCTTTTTTTTAGCAACATCCATCCATCTATCATGATTTGAGTCTTGAAATCTCTAAATTTATTGATTATTGATCATATTATGGGGGAGTTAATTAGGTATAATCATCATATCTTTATGTCATATAATCATCCCAATTATTTTCTAATTGTTACAACATTTTTCATCATGTTCAATGTTAACATTATTAATTTGGGTTATATCTATTGAATAAAACAACAAAGCATAGTGTGAAAAATAATAATCAAATTTGGAAAACCATATAATCATTTTTAATATAATTAATTCATGATATTCTTTATATAGTCTAAGACAGTTTATATTTAACCTTTTTTATTCATTATCATAATATATTAAAATCAATAATTATGGTGTCTAAATAAGTCGTGAATTATCCTGATCATATCCTTTAGCTGTGTCAAAATAGGTGTTAAGTAAGGGCTATTTTAATACACTACATGACAATCATATCTAGCTTAATATTCCATTTTCAGAGTTATAATCCTTAGGTACCTCTATTGCAGAACCAAGTCAACCAATAGTTTATGCAAAGGTATGCATTGTAATGAAAAATAACAAAATCTCTACTCTACCAAATCATTATTATGTTCTTATATACATACATCAATGTGAATAATTAGGTAAGGTTCCTTAATCTATATTTTCCAAAATTTAGTTGCTATGTTTTATATTGAACATAATTTGAAACAAAATGTAGCGACCTAGACACTAAAAACCATGATTTGGTGTCTGATTTAGTACATTATTATAATATACAAGGAATCAAATATCAAATGACTAAATAATTTAATTATCTTTATATAATACATACTCAAACATCTAGTCCTAGCTTACCCTTGAACCAGTAGCCAGACCAGTCACCACATGACCTCAAGAATGTATCCCCGTACTCCCGAGGCTGCTGACTAGCAGTGTGGGTATATGGATAGTTAATGGGGAGACTATACCTTCAAAATCAGAGTGCACAATGGAAATAAATAATAAATAGAGATAATTGAATAAATAGATATAAATAAATAGTCAACTGAATAATGAATGTGTCCAAATCTAGTCTATACAACACATGTATATCCTGGGGATATATATCTGAAAGCAGTAAAGAAAACAACATGCTATACATATCAGTTCAAAAATAAGGAAATGAAACAAATCCCCTAGTGAGATCGCCACGAGCATCCCGAGCTCATACTCAGTCTTTTTCTCTTAACTCCCAAGCATAATAAAATAACAATAAGCAAGATAGAAGGTCCTGTAAACAAGTAGAGTCTACTCAGGTACCCCAATGCAATGGTGGCCTATGTTGGGTGCGAGATAAAAATCTCATGATGCTGGGACCACCAATGTCTATCCCAATTTGGAAAATTTATTATAATTAAAATGTGTACTGGTATAACAAAGTAATAACAAAATTGAATAAATAAAATATAACCCAATGAGGTTCATAAGTGACACCTCATGGAGATACCTGCTTCGACTTGTAGCTATAAATTAGAGTCCTAATAAGATCTTTACATATAGAATTCATAAATAAAAAGTTTAACATATTATTGGATATTTTTTATTTAACCCAAAAAATCCCCAGGTTCCCTTGAACACCACTATCTCAGTACCAGTCGTGGACGTTTAGGAATCTGAACCATTTCTCTAATTCAATCCACATATAATTACATCAAATTATCTTTCATTAACCATTTAACTCAATTCACCTATGGCCAATTGGACCCACATTCTAATTTCAATTAATGGTTGTAGAACGTCATGTCTAACACCATAGTTAGTATTTGGAGAATCGTTTCTTATCTCACAACCCATGAGTATTTGGAGAATCAGTCACTATCCCATTAAATGAGATTTTTTATTCATTTTGTGAGTAGAACACCATGTCTAGCTCCCTGTGAGTGTTTGGAGCATCAGTCCCTATCTGATAATCCATTTATCAATCACACACACACACAAAAAAAAATATATATATATATAATGGGGGTAGAATTTTCTGACTATAACCTCAATATCTCATACATTAGTTAATTCATATATTAATTAATTGATTTGGTTAATTAAATCAATAACTCATTAACAACATCTCGTTCACTACGAAATCAACATATAGTTTAACATATAAATTCCATTAGTTTACACAAAAATTCACTAAAAATAATAATAAAATTAATTAATTAATTCATTACTTAATCTCATAAATTTCTCTAGTTAATTGAATAATTAACTAATCAAAAGGAAACCATCTTGATGTCACATAATTATTTCAATAATTAATTATTACATGGAATCCATATCAATATTACCTAAATAATTCTACAATTTTTTATTACATGACAACCATATTATTATTATGTAATTAATTCAAAAAATAATAATCTCTAGGAAACCATGCCAATATCACACAATTAATTCACAAATTAATTATCTCTAAAACAACTGTTTTAATATAACATAATATATTAAAAACATTAATTATCTTAATGTAGCAGTGTCAATATAACATAATTAATTTGAAAGTTAATTATCTCAACTTAGCCCAAACCAATAAATCATAATAAACCCATGAATAATTAGCTATATTATAATATCATAACACATAATTAATTCACAATTAATTATCTCAACTTAACCAGTTTAATATCCCACAATTAATTCCCTCATAAATTACCATCTTAAAGCACATAATTAATTCATAATTAAATATTTCAACTTAAACAAAATAATATCTCATAATTTAACCCCGGATTAATTATCATCTCAATGAACATAGTCAATTCATAATTAATTATTTCAACTCAACCAATTTAATATCTCATAATTAATTCCCTAATTATTTATCATCTCAAAACCCATAATTAATTCATAAATAATTATCTCATCTTAAAAAAATTAATATCTCATAATTAATTCCTTGATTGATTATCATCTCAGAGAATATCATTAATTCATAATTAATTATCTCAACTTAGCCAAATTAATAACTCAAAATTAATCCGCCGATTAATTATTATTTCAAATTAAATAATTAATTCATAAATAATTTTCTCAACTTAACTAAATTAATTACTCATAATTAATCCCTCAATTAATTATAATATCAAAGAAAATAATTAATTTATAATTAATTATCTCAACTTAACCAAATAAATTAAACATAATTTACAACTCAATTAAATATATTCTCAATGTATATAGTTAACACAAAATTAATTATATCAGATTAACAAAATTAATAACTCATAATTAATCCATAAATTAATTATCATCTAATAAAACATAATTAATCCATAATTAATTATCTCAACATATCCAAATTAATAACTAATTTCTCTAATAAAAAATGCATTTAAACATTTCAGCCAACTTTATCAAAGGCAATAAGTCAACTAAACTACGTTTTATTAATTAGTTACTGTTTAGAACCCAAGGCCAATGAATTTGGTCAAGCCAAAACTTCTTAACTTAAACCACAACCCTCTCACATACACCCATATTGAAAAAATCATACATACACTTAGAATTTATCATCACACCAAAAAACCATTAATCGAAACCTATAATTAGTGCAGTGGGGATCAACAAACATCCAGAACATTAACTACAACACTATTCAAATAGAAGCCACTAATTCAAGGGGTAGAAACCAAATAATAGGTATAAACCCTTACCTGAAAATGTTGTGGGTAAACAAAATCAAGAAAAATTACTTCACCATTAGTGATATTCATCAAATATGGACCAACGGGTCCCGAGAATCCGGATGACAACCATAGAACCAAAAAATAAAGGAAACCTAATTAGTCCCATGATATAGGGTTTCGGCCACAAAAACTGGGAGAAGGAAGAGCAAAGAAACCGATGTAAATTAAGAAACTCACGAATATAGACTCAACTCCTTGATACAGACAAACATTGTGAAGGGACCGAAAGGATCCGAGCATGAAAAGAGGATCCAGAGAGGAGGGGGTAGCATGCCGCACATGGGAGGGGGCTTTATGCTACTCCATCATGTTGTGGAAGAGGGGTGGTGCACCTCCCTCTTATTTTCTCCCTCATAATAAACTGAAACCCCTATAAAATATAGGATTAATATAAAAATAATTATTATTATAATAACCACTAAATTATTATTAATAGTAGAAATTAAACAAAACACGTATTTGATAAACTAAAACACCTCATTACTCATTATTTAATTAACTTCTCTCGACATAAATTTAATTAAATAATAGCCCCCATTTCACAATGACTAATTAAAATCTTCTTAAACATTAATTTAATTAAATAAAACCTATATTTAACAGTAATTAATTAGATTCATATTAACCTTGAATTTTATTAATGAAACCCAACCCCCTTATTTAATCATCATTTAATATTACCATTTAAAATTACACATTCTTTAATAAAGCTTAAATTTTATTTTACATGTGATTTAATTAAATTCCTCTTAATATAATTTAATTAAATAAACACTCCAACTCTTTGACATTTTAAATAAAATAAATTATTTTCATCTCAATTTAATTAAATAAGTTCACCAACTCAACATCATATAATTAAATTTTCTAAAATTTAATTTAATTAAATTAAACCCCAAACAAGTCATTGAATTAAATTTCTTTTAACCATGAAAATAATTAAATTAATTTAACCTGAAACAAAAATCTTGGTAGATCACATGGTTTGACACGCATGGTCTGGCAGACAGTGTGCTGACCGTGCTACTGCTACTGTTCATTTGGTTTATCATGAAGGACTGACATGCGTGGTTTTACTATCCGTACATATGTTGTGCGAATGTCATTACCTGGTATGGTTCTACCGAAACACATCCTGCCACCTGAGAAACAACCCGATCCTTATCCCAATTCTGTTATCAATACTTTAAAAGATCATAATTCATGAAAATTCATTCCAAAGATTTATTTTAAAACTGAACCATGCAGTAAATGAAAATGTTTGAAAACATATGCATTTCAGTCAGAACCCAGAACACCGGACTATAAAGTTACATACTGGAGCCATTCATTACATTTGAAAACAAAAATTACTAAATAATTTTTTTCATGAATAACATTATTTTCTCTACAATCTCCATGCATATAAAAAATAGTACACTCCATGGATTCCTGAGTAAGGATCCAAAATACGTGTGAGGGAATGTTTTTAGTAAGGGTTATGTACAACAAAATCTATCATGAATCAATAAGCATAATAAATATGGAAAGAAAAATAAATAGTCATGCCTTATATTAAAATAATTAGATGATTCGCACATATTGATGGAATGTAAGAAGACTAGTATTTTCCTCGAGTAGCATTGTGGCTAACTAGGATATTCTCACCTAAGGAGCATCTCATTTTTTCACACACAAATTCTTATTCACCTAAAATAATTCTTATCATTTTTATCATTATTTTAGGAAAACAATTTAAAATATTTTTAGGGTTTTTATTACTTTAATATATATTGAAATGACATGAAAATAGAAATTCTAAACAATACTACCATTAATTGATAAACATAATAAATCAAGGAAAAAAATTGTTTTGGGTTCAATCATTATTCCCCTTTATTTTTTAGTTTGATAATCAAATCATTAAATCTCATTTTTATTTATTTTTCTTTAATTTCAAAATTTTGTAATCTCTCAATTCCTTTGAAATATCAATTACACATCCTCCTATAATAAACTTCGATGAAACCCCTTGGCCATTGTTATGCCATATTATAGGACCATCATCTCTTGATTTTGTTTCATCCATTAACATTCTAAATCCCATCAAATGAAGTGGTATTCAATGAAGACAGGGAAAAGATTTTAAACAAAAGAATATAAATATATTTAATTTTAGGAAATTTTGGTACAACCACCACATTAGGGACATTCCCCCACCCATTATTTCTACTCAAAAATTCCACAAATGTAAAATAATAATTAAGAAAAATTCAAGAACAGATTGACCTCCCCTAATCCAAGACTCGGGTCATCCTCCCATTATTAGGGGTTAGAGATCACTTGGTGCAATTTGAGAGAATACATTAATAAATAAAAAATAAAATAAAAAGGTAAAATAATGAGAATAAAAATTAAATAATTTTTGATGAGAAGAATAAATAAATTAAAAACGTTTCCTGGGATATTTGGAAAAAATTAAATGACGAAAAAAAAGAAGATAAATAGTGAAAGTAAATTGTTAAAATAATAATAATAATAATAATAATATTAATAATAAAATAATGTATTATAAAAAGAATAATAATAAGAAGAGAATAAGAATAAGGAGGGTTGATTTTTTCAATAAAGAAAAAGAAACATACATTGATTTTTTAAGTAATTAAATCAAAATAAAAATTAAAATAGAAAATAAAAATAAAAAAAATAAATAAAATGAAAAAATAGAATAAGAAGTGGGAGGAGAAAAATTCATCATTGACCCTACTACTCCCCGCATGTGGGTGTCAATATATCTCACTTCGACAGATGAATGAGTCTCCTTTTATAGATAGTGAGGAGCAATGAAGGAACCATCAACTCAGCGATGATCGGCAGTTTGAATTTATACTTACGAGACTCATTGTTAAATTATATGAAAACACACAATGAAATTAGATGTTTTTAATTTGCAACGTGTATTAGATTTTTATCATGGATCGAGATATGCTGGAACCTCCTTTGTTATAGGAATATAGGGTAGTGGTTGTGTGGGTAGGATGTAGAAATGATCTTGTCATGGATGGGACATTGTGGGCTTGCATGGGATGTGGGGTAGCATGAAATAGAATTGGTCATGGATAATCAATCACTTTTTCCTTCGTAGTGAGTGGAGGGAAATAGAAATGATGCTTGTGGGTTCTAGTAAAGGCATAAATTCGATGGCAAGACATAGTGGAGTGAGTTGAGCTTTAGTTCGAGCTAAGGGTATATTTCCATGGTGATACAAATTAATTATAGTAGAATATGGTGAGAGAAATGAGTCATAGTACGATGGAATCATGTTGGTAGTGTTGGTTACACGAATCATTAGTCTTTGATGATAGTTTTTGATGAATGTAGAGGTACTAGGGCCAATAGTGCTTGGGTGGCCTGCATGGGCAACCTCATGGAAGAGGAGTAGAAACATCGATTTTCTCTCCCTCTAGCATACGATGTGGCCCAAGGAGACTTTAAATTATCTCTATGGTGGTCGTATGGGTGTAAAAGGGTGATATGAGGTGGAATGAAGGGGGATAGAGAGAATATGTGTCGAAATTATTAGTTGACTAGAGTGAAAAAGAGTTCTAAAAATGATGGTGGTGGGTGGAAGACTCAGTTGACTGTGGATGAATTTGGAAGAGTACAGATCCCACATCAAAACACTTTAAAATTATAAGGGACTTTATAATAGAAGTTGTGGGTGGAAACTATAAGATAGATGCTCCAAGGATGGAATCTGAGTTCCAAATTCTCAAACCAACGGTGCACACTTCTCCCATGCGTGCCTTTGAGCCAACTATACACCCATGTGGTTCAATATCCATGGGGAAAATACACATGATTTCACAACCCATTCTTCTTTTGGATTTGTAGGGATTTCCCTATGGGTGATGTGGTTGATAAACTCACATGAGTTGTCTTAATAGATCACACCCTAGGTTAAAGGCCAACATAGGCTTGGATTATTTTTTCACAATTCCCGGCAAAAATATTTAGATATTTAGCATATCCTATGATCAAATTTAACTATTGAAAACATCATTATTTTATTAAATTATATCCAAAACTACTCCATGTTTCAAATTAACAATTATTTTTTAAAACCAATGAGAATCATGGGTATTAAAATTAACATACATAAATTGTTTTTAGATTTTTTTAAAAAATATTATTCAGATTTGTTTTTATCAAGTACACACATACTTAAACCACACTTTTCCTCAAGCATCAAATCCAATCATTGAAGACATTAGGTCACCAATTTAATCAATATTATAATATCAAAGTTATAAAATCAAATAATTATCAATGTGAAATTAGATTTTCAAAAATCCCCAAAAAATATAAATTTAATTTATAAATATTCAATAATAAAATTAAAACATGAATTTTTCTTTTCACTATTTGAAAAATATGGAAATTACTATCTCATTCATTCATAATCCATATTTTTTCATTTTTAAACATTCTATATCATGATTTATGTCACTTTTTAATATTTTTACTTTTAATTCATGATATAAACTGATGTAGAGTTATTCTCATATCACGATTACATGCAATTTATCCATAGGAATCTAAAAGAACACTTCCCCACATTGTAAAGACAAATTGAACACACAATCCTAAATAATTTATATTATGTCTCAAATGACATTGAGCATTTTTGTTGGTTGGAATTTATGATTTAAAATTAAGGCTCTAGGGGGAGGATTATCTCAAAAAATCATAAATCATCATATTAAAAATTCAAAGTGTCGTTAAAATATACCCCCTAAATTATAACAACTCCCAAATTACCAAAAACTGAAAGGTGAATATTATTACCAAATTAAGCATAATGAATGATTTTTAACCATTTTGAAATATTAACTATTTTAATACTTTTTTCATTTTTCAAATAAACCATTATATTTTTCATTTTTCAAATGTTATCCTTATAATAGACAAAAAATCCATGGACTAACCATATATGTTGAAAATAATAGGTCTTGTGATGGTGATTTTTTGTTTTCCCAAATCACAACCCACTTTTCTCAATTTTTTGTTCCTTTTCACCTATTTTTTAATTCCATAGGGGAAAATATTGATGTATCACAAATAAATAAACAACCTTAATTTATTACCACAATAATAACCCCTAAACGATTTCCATATAATGTAAATCATTCCTCCTACCATGATTACCTGCACTCATACAATTCAAAATTAAAATATTATGATAATACTAAGAGGATGGTAGGAATGGATAAAAATTGATTGAAACATAGATTATCCCTAACATATTCATTCATGGTTTATATGTTCTATATAAGGATTAATGTAATGTTATTATTTCAAGGATAATGGATTATTCAATTGATGATCCAATCATTTTAAATGTGATTTTATATAGTCATAGCATTGAAATGAGTAAATACTGGTTCTGGTCAGTGACATGTCCCATGATCACAAAATAAATATGATCAAGAATAAAATATGAAGAAATTGGTAAAGAAATCCTTTTAGTAAAAGAAAACTGGTAATGTAAAATCACTCATGTAATGGTCAATAATAAAAAAATTAGATAAATTTTAGAAATTCAACTTGTGAAAAATTTAATGAATATTACATTGACATAAACCAACTAATTCTCTCAAGTCACGATTCCTCATTTTAATATCTATTATTAATTTTAATAATATAATTCTTTATTTCACTCATTAAATCTCATTAACATTGATGTAAAATATAGGGAATAATAGGATTCTTAATAAACACTTGTCTCATAGATTATTCAATCAAACCATAATTCAATCATGGGAATGTAATTCTAGTTTCAATCTCAAAACATGATTGGGACAACAAATAGTTTGATTTGAAAGATAAAAGACCAAGCTAAACTCCATTTTCCTTGAAGTTTAGTCCTCTTCCTTCACTATTATAGGGTTCCTTCTACCATCATGAACCTATAGAAAATTTATCAATTAATCACAAGGATCTTGTTATTTATGCTCAAAAAATATAAGAATGGGTGGGATATAAAATACACTAATTAATAAAAAAGAAATATAAATGTAAATTCCTTGAGGTAAAATAAAAGGTTCAAGTCTTGGTATGATCCCCCAAATGGGCCCATAATTTCTTAACACCTCTCAAGAAAAGTACCAACTATTATCCAATTTCTATTGGTGGTTGAAGCTTATTTAATTTGAACCACCAGATTTGGATTTTCCCATCATTTTCTTCTTCTTTATTTATGAGGAATGATCCATGGATAAAGTATACTAGATCCTCCCACTTGGAAATTACATACAAATTTCATGGCAGAGTTTTGATGAAGTATGAATCTACCTCATTCCAGCTTTCCTTTTGTGAAAACTCCTCTTACTCTTCTAGTAACGAATTCAAATAGGCTACATGAATCAAATATTTAAAGGTGAGGTAAAAATTTATTTTTACATGAATAATATTTAAATTTAAATATTTATTTTTTAATTTGACCCCTCTAATGTGAGCATACTTTGTTCTAATGTTCGCAGTCTCAATGACTTGGATTTTCTGATGGCCCTCCCAAAATGAATGTTCATTTAAATCAAGGATCTCCTTTTATTCCACAATAGGTTAATTTCCAATCTCTTAATAATTCTCCAAGACATGGAATGAATTGAAAAATATTAAAATTCCAAAAAATAATAAGTGACACATTAATCATATTGAATAAAATCAGAAAATAAATAGTTCAATGAAATATCATCTCATTGAGTTGTTTTTTGTTCAAAAACACCCTCAGTGGTATGTTTTTATTGAATTTGGATCTCAATGGGTGGATAAAGTTAGTTGAGCCCCTCTATCTATAATTTAAATTCCACCACTTTGGTGGTGTCTTCATTTAATGGTGGTGCATCTTCTTCATTGTAAAGTAGGGGAGATCAAGTAGTTACTCACAGTCATTCAAAAAATCATCTAGTTATTTTGGATCTAAAATATGTATCTCAATAAGAAATGATTCTCCTTGGCCACCTCGGTTCAATTAGGGAATATAGGTGGATCACCTTCTTTTTCATGTTCATATTTCTCTGATAGAGCTTGAAAATATGATGTTATCCAATCTATTTGACCTTGTAGATGATGAACCATATCTTAATGCTCATGAATACCATTATTGAGTATGGTTTCTCCACTTTATCCTAGAAATGTTATGGATTAAAATATTTCAAAAATAATGGGATAAATAACAGAACACGCTTCTTGTTTCTTTGATACTTCCTGGTAATAGATTGGGAATTACTCCCCAAATTTATTCAACTCCCAAGTAAATTATTTAACCACTTCTTTATCAAGGGTATGATTAGGTCCTTGAATTCCTCTTCTAGTATAATTTGGTTTTTGACTCTCTAGATCAATCTAGCCCATAATGAACTATGATCTTTTATCGGCTAGGGTGCTTCAAACACTGGTTCTTGAACCTGTGAGTTATCAATCCATGCAGAATAATAATCATATGAAAAAATCATGGAATTTTTTTATGTTATTATGGATAAAAACACTTAAAAATATCTAAAACATGTAAATATACAAACATATGTAAACTATTGATTTTCTCTATGTAAACAGTTCGATTTGTGACACACGGTTGACATAGGGCATGGAAAATAGAAAGTTATTTTCCTAGTGTATTATAGTGGCTGACCAGGGTTGCCTCAATTAAGAGTCTTCTTGGTTTGTTCATTCATTTATTAAAATTATAAAAAACTTATTATATTGTTTTTTTTATTTTATGAAAATAATGTTTAATATTTTAGGGTTTCTGATTACATTTCTAAAAATTTAAATGAAATTTAGAATATAAATTCAATAATATACCTATATGAAATTCTAAACAGAATGAATTAAAGAAGATATAAATTGGTTTTGGGTTTAGTTTCTGGTTGAATCCTAATTCTCATTTAATTTTTTTATTTTCATTTTATAATATAAACATGTAATATCATGTTGAAATAATATTATATTTATTTTTAAACTTTGGAATATCTAAATGCCTAATAATTCTCCATTAAACTACCTCCTCTAATCAATTATTATGACACACCTTGGTCGAGGGAGTTTGGTCTTCAATGATCCAACTCTATTGAATTCATTTCATCCATTTAGTTTCTCATCACCACTATGTGAATAGTTAGTCAATGAAGATAGGGAAAATAGATTAAACAAAATAATAAAAATATATTGTGATGCAAGTCTTTGCGGGACAATCAACACATCGGTGACATTAGCCTCACCTATACATGCTACTCAAATCTATTATAAACATAATATAAACTTTAAAAAATTCCTAAAAACAATTACCTCCCATGGGCTAATCCTCATGTAAGCTTTTTATTATTGGGATTAAGAGATAACTTGGTGGAATGAGAGGGAATAGAATAATAAATAAAAACAAAACAAGATGATAGAACAATGGGAATTAAAAATTGAAATAATGGTGGATGAGAACAATATATATGATAATAATAATTGGGATGATGGTGATAAATAATAAAATAAAATATAAGACAAAGAAAAGTTGAAGAGAAATAAAGAAAACAAAATATTAAAATAATAATAATAATAATAATAATAATAATTATTATTATTATTATTAAAACAATCAAAATAAAAAAGACAAAGAACAAAAGTAGAAGAACGATAATGGTGGTAGATTGTGACAAAAAGTAATAAGAAACAATCAAGGATTTTTTTAATTAACTAAATTAAAATTAAAATTAAAATTTAATGTTTAAAAAAATAAAATAAATAAAATGAAAAAAGAATAATGTGGGAGATTTTAAATAGTGTAGTATCATCCCATATTTTCCCAACTTGGGGGTGTTGAGATACCTCCCATTGGTATAAGAATGCGACTCCTTTTATTGGATTTGAGGAGAATTAAATGATCCTACAACTTAGCGGTGATCTGAAATATGAATTTCCACCTATGATACCTACTATTAATAGATATGAATAAAACCGGGAGAGATAGATTTTTTAATTTGGAGTATGGATTGGAAGATGCATGATCCTCCTCTGTTAATGGTGTGCAGGGTAGTGGTAATCCATGGTGGATGTGATAAGGAGGTCGACAAGGTGGCAGAGGTATGTGCTTGCTTGGGATGCGGGGAAACATAAAAAATCAGTATTCGAGGCTCCAAAATCTCTTTGGCCTTCATAATTTCTAGAGGAAAAATGAAATGATGCTCATGGGCACCAACCGAGGCATAGAAGGAAGTGGCATGACTTATCCAGGAGAAGGGACCTCGAGTTTAAGCTCGAGGTATTTTTATAATGGGGGTCCTGAGTGATTATATTAGTGGTTAGTGGGTGACATTTGTGGTAGGTTAATAAAAATGAGTTTTAGTAGTAAACACAAGATTCATGAGGATTTAATGGTGGTTCTTAGTGAATGAATATGTTCCCAGAAGTGGCGATAGTGGGGGTATCCTTCATGGGATGCATCATGGAAATGGAGAAGTTGTAGACACATCATCTTCCTCCTTCCATTGAAGGGTTGAGATGATCCTTTAAATGATTTTCATGGAGGTCTTATGGGTGTATATGGGTGATTATATGAGGTGGAAGTGGTGATGTAGAGAAGCGGTAGTGGAATTCTCATGTGATCATATTGGGAACAGGTGCTACATACAAATTCGGAAGAGGTAAGACTCAAGTGGAAACATTAGAATATAGGAAAGTTCATTAGATCAATGATACCACATCAAAACATCTATGATTCAAACATTTATTTTATAATTCAAGGCATGAGAGGTACCTAACAGATGAATTATCTTAGGATGGAATCCTAGTTTCACATTCACACAAATAGGGTGTGCACTGCACCCATGTGGTCCTTCACACCCACTATTTAGCCATAGAGTTCACCACTCACTGGTCACCATCACAGGATTTCACTACCCATTCCTCTACATCCTCTAGAGATCCCTAGTTCTGGGATACATGACCAGCTAGCTCACATGAGCACACAAAATGGAGTGTACTCTAGGATGAAGGCTTTCCTAGGCTTAACCTAATTTTTAATACTTCCCTATAAAAATAGATAGAAAAATAATCAAATCATATGATCAATTATCCTTTAAAACAATATTAGTTTACTCATTTAAACCAACTTTTCACCATATAAAAACCATTATTTATTAAAACTAATGAAAATAATTTGTTTTAACATTGATAAAAATCAAAATTTTATCATAATTTTTTCAATAATATGCATTAAATTTTCCTCTATCACTGGATACAGAAAAATAAATTTGGAAGTTTTTGTAATTGAAAACACATTCCATTTAAACAATTATTGAATATTAAATGAATATAGAGATAATATCATAGAGAAGATATCATTTATAAAAATAACTAAGGTCTTAATGAAGGAAATTCTTAATTATTAGATGCCATGTCATAGTCACATGATACCCCTTCTATCAAGTCTCTTCGTATGACTATTTGAAAAATAGGTAAAATTATTTTCAATTATAGCTTAATAGATATTTCTTATGAGCCATACTGATTCATAAAAGAGATATATAGTACATGGCCCCACCCATAATTTTACATCCAAAGTATTCATCATATATTAAATAATTGATTTAATTCATGAATTAGTATGTTATAACATTAAATATCCACACTATATAAAGGAATAAGATTTATCAATATTTTCCCAGTCAATTAAATAACATTAAAATTATAAAATCGCATGTATAAATTATATGAGGTTTTATTGATAAACATATCTCAGATAAAAAATATTTAAATTTAGGGAAAAAATAATATGTATTGATCCCAGAAAAGTGAATATTTCAATGTGAATCTAATGAGTGAAAAATGAAATAATTATGTGGATGTAAATGCTATCCTTGGTCAAAATAATCATATAACATCCAAAGGTAGAATATGTATGGTATCAATGTATACATATTGGAGTAAGAATAATGTTTTTTTATTTATGAACAGATATCCCATAAAATTATATTTTAAATCATTATTTTGGAAAATATCCTTATCATTTTTTAATACATTTTAAAAAACCTTGTCATTGAAAATCAATGTTAAAAATAGTTTCATAAAAAAATATTCTCACAAACATTCAAGGGAAACTTAAATGAAATTATGTTCATGGTGGTGGGTTAATTTTTACATTCTTTAAAAGTAAATAGAAAATTTCTTTTTCATTTTAAAAGGTTTTTAATGTTCCCTTTTCAAAAAAATGGGAAAAATATTATTTCACATTTTTGTCAAATCCAAATGGGAATTGTTTTGAATAAAGTCTAAAAATTATTTGAAATCACTTTTGATGGATTAAAAATAAATTAAAATTCATTTTATAAGTCATTTTGGAAATGTTAAAAACATTTTTGAAATCAATTTTTGAAAACAAAGCGTGGAAGAAAACATTTTTCCAATCGTAGAGTGAAATGATGTCAGATTCTATTAAAAAAATTTCATTTTTTTTAATAACAAAAGACTAGAAAATGGTACTATTAATTTATAATATATTGAATATCTATTATATAATTAAATTAAATGGTCTTATTAGGATATGGTCAAATATTTTCCTTCAAAAAAATTCACGAGTAAAGAATCTCAATTAGAATAATATTGCGAAATAAACCTTTTTAATGATCATAATGATAATGTGAAATTTGATCAATTAATCGATCATTTGTTTCAACTACAAGCACACATTAAAATGTTAAAATGCAACATAAGTTAATGAAAATTAATTATACACAAAATCATTGAATGACATAATCAATGATGTAGAGGATGAACCTAATGTATAGAAATTGAGTTGTAAAATCCCTTACATCACACATCATTTTGATTGAACGTTCATTAAATTCCATTATAGTGGTTTTAAACATGTTATTAACTCACACAAGAACCATAGTAAAATTTATAATGAAATATATGACCCTTTTATAACATCTTATCAATAATTCATTGCTAACCTTTTATTATTTTCATTATTTCGGGTGTTAATTGTCTTATTTTCTCATACGTAATTTTTTATGAATGTTATTGTTCATGTGAATATTGTATACTTTCATCCTCACATGACTAATTATAATGAAATAATTTTATTACTAGTATATAAATAGGAGTATCCCTTGCCAGAATAGGGGTAATATGGAGGCTGATGTTGGGGAAATCCATTTCAAGATTTCAGGATTGGGGAGTCCACTCAACGGATCATGGAGCATCAGAACCATGGTTGGAAAACCCTTTCCTACAAAAATACCTTAAAATAACATGACTAACTCATATTTTGGATATAATAAGGGGAATATTGATCCTTTCCACTAGTATGTCATTTAAACTGGGCATTTTGAGTTCAATGGTGTGGGCCATTGGGAATTTACAAAATTGGGGGAGACTTAATAAAATTAATTTATTATTTTACATAAAATGTAGTCAAGAATGTACTAATAATCTACTATATTAATTTTTTAATTAAATTTAATTCTCATCAACCACACTATCGCTATGATCAATTGTGGAAAAGATAACATCCTAACCAGTAGTAACTTCTAAGAATGGTTTAGATGCCTTTAGATTTTTCTACACCAAAAATGGAAGTCCTACATATTGGAGTCGGCATTACATAATCATCTTTCCCAAAAGGAGAGTGATAAAGAGTTCTTATTCTAAGAGAAACATATGAATTCCTTAGTATATGTTCAATTTTTTATGCTATCAGCATTGTCTAGTGAGCTCACGATGTCTCATAAAAATCGAATTCCGATAGCATCCTCAAGAACCTCTGTGGTCATTACCAAGACATATCACGGAAAGAACACTTTGAGATCTCTAAGTCACTATTTTAGTGTAATCTTGTAGAGGGTTCTCTAACTGGGCCACACGTAGTCAAGATCATTGTCTGCATTGCGTGACGCGAGGTTATAGGGTTTAAACTCCATGAAGAACTGGGTACTGATATGATTATTTCATCACTCCCTCAAATATTCTCTAGCTTTGTTATTAATTTAAATATGAAGAACATTGAGAAGTATCTATATGATCTTCTTATCCTTATTCTCCATGTGGACAAAGATAAGAAGTGATAAAATAATTCCATCCTTATGTTGAATAATAGGGAAGGGAAGGAAAAGAGATTTAAGCCCAAAGCATCTTCATTCCCTTCCATGAAATGGATGATCAAAGGGTGGGAAAGGGAACATGAAGATATTTGTTTTGCATGTGGCAAGAAGGGCCATTCTTTGAATAACTGAACCCATCATAAGAAGGAAGGGGAAGTTTGAGGTGAATTTTTTATCAAATAAAATCTATTTGTTTCTACAAAATGGGTATTCGATATAGCTTTTTGTGTTCACATATGTATCAAAATACATGAGCCAAGTATATTAAGGACGAATGGATGAGGGGATTTTGATCTAAAAGTATCTAATGAAGTCAGACTTGCTATTTTAGCTGTTGGGGACTACCACCAAATGTTTCCAAATTGGACGATCTTGGAGTTTAATGATTTTTATTATGCATCATCTATTAATAAAAAACATTATTTCTATATTTAGATTAGATAAAAATTGATTTTTTTTCAAATTTGGAAATGAATGATTCATTTTTATGAAGTTATAATTTGTTTTGGTAGGGAACATTTGTAAAATGGTCCTTACGATTTGGATTACCCAATCGTTGTAATGGAAATCGATAACAAAGATAATTCGCATGACTCATACCACACCTAACATCGACATCACTATATAGGTCATGTAAATGATAAATTATTGAAAATGTTACAAAAAGATGGATATTTATATTCTTACTAAGTAAAACAACATGGCATATGTCACACATGTTTACATGGAAAAATCAATGAAGCCCCATTTAGTGGGAATGGTGATAAGGATAATGATCTTCTTGAATTGGATCATTCTAATCTGTGTGGACCATTTCCCACTGGTGAAATGGGTGGGTACTCATGCATCATAACATTTAATAATTTTTTTGGTAGATACGGATATATCTACATAATTAGGTATAAGATAGATTCTTTAGATATGTTCAAAGAACAAAAGAATGTAGTTGAGAACCAGATTGATAAGAATATTAAGAAACTCTTCTTAATAGAGGGGGATAAAATCATAATCAAGGCTTCATTTATTATATACGAATGTTTGGGATCCTATCCCAAATCACTCCTCCATACACTCCCTAGTAGAATGGAGTGAAAGAAAGGACGAACCACACTTTTTTTGGACATGGTGAGATCAATGATGAGTCACCCAACTCTTCCATTATCCTTTTGGGGATATGTGTTACAAACAGCAGTGCACATACTAAACCAAGTACCAACCAAATTGATAAATGGTATTCTATATGTGTTCTCAAGTGTTAATAAATCTGTTTTATAGAATATAAATGTATCTGGTAGTGAAGCATTTGTTAAGGCCTCATCAGGTAACAAACTTTCACCACGAGGCACAATGTGTACCTTTATAGGATACCCCAAGGAAACATGAGGTTATAAACTATAAAAACACATAGATAAATGGTTATAGTGTCACGAAACTCCATATTCCTTGAGACGGAGCACATTTCCAAATGATATGGTTGGAGTGAGATATAATTCGATGAAGTAGTGGCTCAAGGTACACAAGAGTTTGTACAAGAACAGATTCCACAAAGCCCTGTAGAAGAAATAACTATTCCCAATACATAAGAACAATATATGAGTGAAAGATGTAAAATAGTACTAGAACTGTACTATATTATAGTTACCGAGGATAGTGACTCATTTTAAATTGATAATAATTATCCACTAACCTATAAGGAAGATGTAACTGGCATAGACGTTTCCAAGTGGCAAGAAGCCATGAAATCTAAAATGGATTCCATATACCTAAACCATGTCTCGATATTGGTATATCCTTCAGTTTATGTAAAGATTTTTTTTTTCAAATGGGTATTCAAGAAGATATATGAAATGGAAGGAAAATTCAGTACCTATAAGGCATGACAGGCTGCAATAGGGTTCAAGCAGTTTCAAGGCATTAACCACAACGAAACCTTTTTACCAGTAGCAATGCTGAAATCCTTCAGAATTACCTTCATTATTGCAACATACCATGACTATGTGATTTTAAAATGTATTTAAAAACATCATCCTTAATAAGAACAATTAAAATGAAGTCTACCTATCAGAAACTGAATATTTTAAGACTCAAAAGGATTCCAATAACGTCTGCATGTTAAATAAATTACTCTATGGATTAAAGAAACCATTGAGGTCATGAAACATTAGTTTTAATGAACCCCTAATGTAATTTCATTATATAAAGAATGATTTCGAACCCTGTGTTTACAAATGGTTTAGTAGGAGTGTATTCATTTTCATAATAGTATATGTTGATGAAATATTAAATATTTTAAATGAGATACAAGTCTTATAGTTTTTTAATGAATAGTTGAATCAATGATTCTCCATGAAGGAATTGGGTGAGGCAATATATATTCATGGGATCAAGATCCATCATGATAGATCCAAGAGATTTTTGTGCCTACTTAAACGTACATACATTGACAATATATTGATGAGATTCAATATAGAATAATCCAAGAGGGGATTTTTTTTCCAACATCACATGGAATTTATCTTTCCAATAAAATGTCTCCTCAGAAACATGAGTAAATAAATTGAATTTAAAGGACTCCATACACATCAGTGATTGTTAAATTCATGTATCCCATTATATATACTATGATGGATTTTGCCTACACATTGAGTGTGGTAGGTAGATAACAAGCTGACCTAAGTGACAACCATTGGATGGCAGTCAAGACAATCCTAATGTATCTTTGGTGTACTAAGTATATGTTCATGGTTTATAGAGGAGATGCATATATAGTCATCCTAGGATATGGAGATTATATTTTTCGGACTGATAATTATGACATGAAGTTGGAAACCTGATACATCATCACTTTGAATGGAGGTGTAGAGAGATGGAAGAGATCAAAGAAGAGTATGGTCATGAACTCTATCATAGAGTTCGAGTATATCAGAACTTCTGAGGTATCTAAAGAACAAGTCTGGATGTGAAGCATCATATAGGAGCTAGATGTGATACCTTGATATAGATATCATATCACAGCATACTATGATAATACTGCAGTGGTAGCTCTTACAAAATAGCCAAGGTCACATCAGCGGACAAAGCACATATATCATATGTATCATATCTTGAAGGATTTTTCTTAGAGAGGTGTTGTTTAAATGAGTAATATTTCCATGGAATAAATCTTCATAGACACCTAGGAAAAAGCATTGACTTAGCAGAAACATGATTATCATATTAGGAATAGTGGATAAGAAGTCATTGGCAGTTGGCTCTAGTTTAAGTGGGAGTTTTTAAGGGTTAGTGTCCTAGAAAAAACTTTTTGTACATTGAATACATGAATATTTAATATATTTAAATATTAAATATCATATTACATATTGTTCTCTGCATCACTATAGTGTGATAAGGTCTTGGAGTATTTGTCAGATTGGAAAGGTCATAGTAGTTCCCCGATATGATGTGAACCATGAAGTGTTAGGAAAATATTATTAAATATTTTTTCGTAGTTGGATGACATACCATGATGGGACATATAATATACATACCATCAGGTGCGATACCTCATAAGAAGATGGGACTTCATATCATGAATTTTTCATTTTTCTAATCTCCAAGGTGAGAGATTATGACATTTTATTAATGGTTAAGTTGAGGAAGGATTGTTCCCTTCCACTTATATAAGTTAATATCTCTCTCCTTTGATTTATATAGAACTTCCCCAGCAAATTCCACGTTCATGGTGTAATGAAAACATTATTTTATTTAGTAAAATAATGACATATCAAGCATAATGGTTGATGAAACTATCATGAATCCCATGTGATGAGATTTTGAGATAATTGGACTATATTACACAGTGATTGTTCGTATGTGGATGTCATTACTAAAAATTTAATGTCTTTCTCATGGGTGACTTGACCTATTTCTAGACAGTACTCTTTGACATTAGACAATCCCACCTAATGCCAACGAGAAAGAATCCTTAAGGGTCACACAGTAAGTGTTTCGGGAAGTCTCGATTAAATTCTATTTGAATTTAATTAATAAATATTATTCTCAATAAAGTGTAATAATTTTATTCTAGTATAAATGATTGCATAAATTAAAAAAAAATTGTTCACAATATTGTGAAAAAAATATAAATATTTATTTTATTGATGATTTTATAAATATTTATTTACTAGTTTTTAATTAAAAGATTTATTTATGTGAATAAATTATTTATTTATTTTTTCGACTGTTTTATAAATAGATATAGAGTTCGAGTGGACCAAGGTCAGTCCGGTAGTAAAATATTGATTTGCAAGATGGTATGTAATTATTTAAATAGTTGGCACAAAACAAAAATAATAATAACACAGTTAAAATTATGTGGCATGTGATTTCATTTACGATTCTATTTTGTTCTAGTAGGTTCACCACTAATAATGACGCAGTTATTGTTATTATGTATCATGGGTTTTCTCTATGGTTATGAATGTATTTAATTATTATTAAGTTATTAAATTATATAACTGAATCCCCATGTCAACAAATAGAAAGCTATGTTTATTGTTCCAGGTATGGGAAAACTCTGAGGCAAGAGAAACTCCAAGTCATCAATTTTCCCTCTACTCCTCTCCTCTCTACATCTCAATAATGAGAGACATTCTTCAAAATCAATGAATAGGCGATCAAGATCAATAGTCACAAGGCATTAACTTCACCATGATACCACACAGAATATGATTGGTGTCAGTCGGATACAATTGGAGAAAGTGTGGATCACCACTAGATTGATTCTGTTTTGGATCCTTGCATGTGTATCTAGTCAATCAGAAAGGGTCATCCTAGATGATCCCCATCATAAATGAAAAATGTACCCAAGAACCATGTATTTTATTTCATTAGAAATTAAAATTAAATTTTTTATAAGCATGATTTTAAATATCCTCTCTAAAGAATTCCAGACTCTTCCTTATTTATCTAATGATTCGATTCTATTCTAGGGAGAATGGAATTAATCATCATATTTATCATAGAATAATCATTAATCATTATAAAAATTAATGTTGGGCGATTGCCCAACTGTGCTTTTGCTACGATTGGAACCTACAATAACCACATTATTGAGAATTTTAAAATAATCATTATGTATAGAATATAAATAATTTAGTGATTAGTTATCCACATAATCATCATAACATGAACTTGATTCCTCAAAAAATTATTCTCAATAGATTTAATAGATTACTCACTACTTTTATTAGATTCAAACAAAGGCATATTTTCTTTTTTACTTTTAGATTTTCCTTATTTTTTAGGCTCTACTTTCTTCTTATTCATTTATATGTTGATCAAAACCTTCATGTTCTCCTAAATAGGGATTGTAATTGAATTTTGAGTTTCAGTCACTTTTGAAATTTCTAAATAATTTACTTTAGGTATGTTCAATAAAAACAACTGGGAATATAAAATATTGCATCCAAGCAGTGGTATCATGAATTTTCACTAATACCAATTATTATTCCATGAGGATAATGTAGAAACACTACAATTAGTGGGGATGAATCATTGTTAAACTGTTTCATTAAATTTCGATTTATATTTTCAATTATCTCATCATGTTATTTGAACCACTATCTCAATTATCTTTTATTGATATATCAATATGATATAAATAGTAAACACACCATTCAATATAAAAACTAAAAAATTGATAGAGGAACATGATTATTTTTACATGTTTGGTCCCAATGTGGGTACCTAATACACCATTTTTGTCATCTGAGTTCTAAGACAGAGATATCCACAACATTTTCCTTGTTAATACAATATGATAAGGGTAGTATTCTTCCTCAAATAAAATATGTTTTGATAACAATATTACAAGATAATTTAATTTTACACCTGTGAGTCACAGTATAAAAAATTATTTATTTCATGATTGGTTATTTATACATTCAATATATAGTCTTCAGCCTCTCGAATGGTTGATTATATTTTGTTCTAGATCCCCTAGCCTTCAATTTTCCTCTTTATAAATTTATTTGAACAATATTTTATCCATGTTCTTGATGTCAATGCATTAAAGATGATAATATATTCTCTCAAAATCAATAGGTCTTAAACTACAAAACTATCATCTTGAACAAAAACATATCCCTCAACATTATGCTCTTCAACTCAATCACAGAATAATCAGCACTTATAGATATCAACCATGCTATCCTATACAACTGAATCATGTATATCATCCTTCCTATCATACTCAGTCATATTATATAATATATTAGTATCATAGGATAGTTCATGAAACCCAATTCTCTTTATTATTCATTGTTCTTATTCTTCTTCCTCAATAAATATGATATTACTTCAAGAATATCAGTTGGATAAATCATAATTATAATTATGTTATATATAAAAATTATATATAATTTCCTCTACTTTTATCTACTTCTTATATTTATATTTAACACTCAATGAAGTTCATTAATGTCTTTTCCATTTTTAAAATACAAAAACTATGCATAATTTCTCATAGTGGGATATCCTCATTTAAAATGATAATTGATTATTGATTATATTATCAAAAATTTCAAATAAAATATATAAAAATTTAATATGCTAAATGTATTAAGATTTTTTCTTCTTAGGAAATTGCAATAAATACTTGTATATTTTAATCCATGGTGGATGTATTTTATCATACATATAGATTTTTATCATTTCACTAAGTTCATTAAACAGATTCCTATTATTTCATAGAACATCCATTAACTTATTCTTCTTCTACCAAATTCCTCATGGTGTGATACTTCTTCTATATGGAATGACTTCATGAAAATCATCTTGAATGGAAATTTGTTTATTTATGATTAATAAATTAAACATTTGGTTTTTGAATTTTATAATTTATTCTTTCTTATGAATATTTCATTATATAACTCTTTAATATTTTGGATATGTTAGTTATTCTGAAAAAATACTTTTTTGATCATTAGATGATTCTTATAAAATCATACCTTTTTTTAATTTCCTAATATTTTTATAAGGGTAACTAAATATTATAACTCTTTGTAGTTCATTCCATCGTAGATTTTATACTTTAACTAATTTTTTGAGACTAAATGAATCTTAAATATGTATTGGCTTGACTCACATGTTTTCTTCAATGGACTCTTATGAATCTAGGATTCACTACATTATTCTACTTTTTTATTGATTTGGCCTTATTAAACTCAAGATGAGTCTCACATTTTCCTCCTACAAACTATTAAAAACTTAGCGAGGCTCGTAGGTTACACTTATGGAATTGGGGAATTTAACTTATGATTTTTTGGGTATGAACCTTAACAATCCTATGAACTTAAGGATATAGTTATTTTAACATCCGAAACTAAATTTCAAAATTCATTCTATGAATCACAAAACTTATTCCATATTATCAGAGAATTACCAATAATTTAGGAAAATTGAAATCAACCCAAATATATTCTAAATTTTATGATAATATTTCAATCCTTTTATGTATCATTTTCATTGTATCTTCCAATAAATGAAATTTACTTTGAGTCTTTCCAGGAAACTCTACTACTGTATTTACTATAAATATAATCCATCATTATTCCATCTTTCTTCTATGTGACATTCTTCACTATTTTTTGTTTCATCTGATATAATAAATAATCCATGGATGATTCTATATATTCTGCCCATTACTCTTCACCTTAGAAAAGGCACATGATGTCTAATATAGAAATCTATTCATCTATATCTCTACTCCTCATATATTACTTTTAAAATTACTCAACATCATTAAGTAACATGTTTATGATAGTACTGTAATAAATTACAACATCTATTACGTATTTCCTCCAAGATCTACTCCTTAATCATCTAATTTATGGGGTGTAACAATGAATATTTTTATAGCGATACTCAAATCAGTAGTAGTAAATATTTATTCATCCTTTCCCATCATCACTATGGAAGAATTTTATATAATTATGGAACTCTTCCTGCACTACTGAATCAATAACCTATATTTAAATTAATTCAAATTTTTATATTGAAAACAAATTCAAAAAATGAAACTCTTCAACATATAAAAATTGTGTTCTTTCATAACATAAAGAACAATCCAAAGAATATACCATCTCGAAAACGCCAATCACAACATCATGGGAATGATAGGTGTGAGTAATATATTAACCTTTTACATCTCATTATTGTCTCAATGTCCAAGAAATACTAAAACTTAATGATTAATCCCCCAATCATCCTTAATAATATCACATGTGTGAACCTCAACTATGGGATATATTTAAACAAAAAATCCACATAATAACTATGTTGATTACATATAACCTTAATCATCATCACAATAATTAGGGTACTATATAATACTTTTATGTGATTCAACATGTCTAAGGTAATCCCCCTATCCGTTGAATAAAATAATTATTTCCAATGAGTTCCTTGGGAGTACCAAACTATATTGTGGGAGACCCACACCCAAGAACCTCTATTTATTTGTTGGAGTATTGAAACCCATCCCTACATTGAAATTCATTCCAAAATCTAGTCATCATTAATGCAGTATTAAAGAAATAAATCATCCCAAAAAATCTTGAAAATAATTTTTGATGGTTAATATAATTGACACATCGTATTCAATATAGAATATTGGATTGAATTGTAAATTAATTTTTCTAATTCAAATAACGTGGATGAAAAAGTTAAAAAACAACAAAGAGAATGTATAGGACCATATGGAGGCCATCCTAGTGTTCCACAAGGTGTTATAGGGATGAGGGAAACATAATCTTGTGATGTATGATGGCCACCTATGGTTTAGTTTTTAGAGTGTGTAACACCACATCTGCTTCATCCAAGTCCTTTATCTAGTCATTGAAGTCCCATATTGGGGCATTAAACCCCATCATACCAAATGGTCCTAGTGTGTGATGGGCAGTGTCAAGACCATAGTGATTTTCTTATTCACACCATTGGATACCCAGGGAGAAGGGGGGGGGGGGGGGTCAGATGACGGGCATGTCTATATGTCCTTTGATTATGTTAGGAAACTATGGTTGACCCAAACACACCACCTTGACTAATACTATAGTGGAATATGACATAGGGATGACGTACACCACCCAAATTTACTTTGGTATTTGATGTTATGTCAATCACTGGGACTCTTCCCATTGAATTTTCGTTCCACATTTAATGTGGATTACAATAGAACAGTAACTGATATAATGATTAATAAAACTAATGCTTTCCATTCCTTGAGTAACCTTACCATAATTATTTATACTCCAATGTATTCCTAATGGATCATCTTCTATCCACACCACATCGTACTACTAATCAGTTTCCACCATATTACTCCTAGAACACTTCTAATCCCCCTATCATGTGTGAGGCATGAGCCACCTCTTGACCATCATTCATCAATGTCCCTCCTCCCTTGTCTACCACTCACTAAACTGCTGTCCCATATTCCACCATCATTCCACATTTTTTCCTTCTCTACTCAACTCAGGGGAACTACATCGAACATCCAACCCCTGCAAAGGATACTAGACTTTCATTAATTGTGGAAAAAAGAGAGATATATAAAGAATGTTGGGAGGTTATATAGTGGGATAAGAGGGGGTGTGAAATTGTTTGGTATCCTGACCACTAATAAATTTCCACTGATATCCCATAGTAGTGGCACTATGGCACATCATGGTGCACACCATAAGACTATCAGAGGTGGTGTAGGGATCAATGTTGGTATAGCGACTAGTCTTCTCTATATTTGATCCATTCATCCAACATTCATCCTAAAAAACTAATAATTAGAATTATATTAACAATAAAAACCAGTAAATATTTTTATAGAAATAATATAATTTATAAATTATAGTTGAAATTGAATCTACGTAAGGAATATAGGAATGAAGAACATAAAAAGTACCATTCTTGATTATGAGTTTTTGATGCTATAAGGTCTATCTTTTCTATTTTGGTTCCATCTAATTCTCCATAAATTAATAAATCATTTAATTCAAAATTATTATTGTGTTCATTTATTTTTGGGGCACAAACATATAGTGATATTTAAGAGGTTATTCATAATGTTAGAGCTAGGTCAATCGGGAAGAGTTTTAATGTTCTAAAATGGGCCCAGTTTGTGTCTAGAAACTCAAATGTAACATAAAATTATCATTGATAAACCCATACATTGAGTTAGATTATAATGAATTAATTTCAATCAGAGGATATATTTAGGAGATATCAATGGTTCAACTTATTCAAACATGCATGGGATAAAAATATTTAATTTTTAATATAAAATATTTATATAAAGAACATGGCACAATAAAATTTAATTTTGTTGTTGAAGAACTTAATTAAAGATTAAAAAAATTATTTAAAAGATTCAGAAGAGAAATACAGGTCACAATACCCTCCGTAAATTTGAAAATCATTCATTTCATAAAATGAAACAATAATTGGAGATTAAACAATAAGCTCATATACTACCCCCTAGGAATGGATTATAAAATTAACCTCATGGTTATTCTATTATTAGTGATCTTTGGGTAAAATTCCCACTATAGTTCACTATACACTAACCAGATCTGGTCACCACATGACATCAATCATGCCACCCCCTATGACAATGGTTGATGACTAGTAGTAATGGTTTAATACGTGGTTGTGGTGAGACTATAACCTCACATCAAAAAACTGATAAAGTATATGTTAATAAAATTTCATCGACATTAACAAAAATAAAAATATTATATCTTAAATAAAAAAATTAACTATAAATAATAAATAGATGTATCCATACAAAAATCATACCATCTAGTCTCCCACTCATACTATCATATATATACATCATAGTGAAATAAATAAAATATACTAAGGCTTTAATACATCATTGGCCCTAACCTCATCCTAATATTGACTCTCTACGAATATATAGAATGATAAAATATCTAGCCTCTACCGAACCTAAACCTATGAACAGTTAAGGATGATCAAATTCCCAATTGAAATTGCATCCCATGTAGTGTTTGAGTACATAACACAATAGATAACCACCAAAACAGTCTCATACAAAGCATGTAAATGAAGTGAGTTATGCTTGTGTCAAGCTCAATTGAATAATTTTTCAATTAATTTGGAAATAATAAATCAAAACCATCATTAACCCTTATAGTCTAATGGCACACTCATGATTGACCATTCTAACAATATCTAGTATTGTATGTTTTTTCCATAATATTGTAATAATGAATATAATAATTTGGTAAAACTAGATTCAAGGAACTATGTCCAGGTTCCCCCCAAATATATATACATTATAAAGGGAACACAAGATAGAAGAAACTATATCTAAGGCCACATGACCATATATAATTAATTGGAAATGATATATCCATGGAAATATGCTCAAGGACCTAAATCCATTTATTAATGGGAAATTGCACATCCATGAAAATGCATCCAAGGCCCCACAACATTATAATAATGGTCCATGCCTAATCGAAATAAATACCTATAAGTCCCCATCTATATGAAAACAGGGAACACTGGATACAATGAAACATGACAATGGTTCCCCAACAGTATAACAATGGCAAAGACTATATCAATGGGAAAAAATTCCTGCTCCCCAAAAATATAATAATAAAAAACAGGCCAAATCCCTGGAATACATCAATGTTCCCTAAAAAATAATGGCACAAATATATTTGGAGTGGCATAACATTTCCCCCAATTATATATAAATAATAACACATTTGGCCAATTCCATTAATTAATAATTAAACATTTAAAACATGTAACATATATTAATATACACATGAAGAATCCTGATAAAAAAATTAATCACTAACCAATTATTTTACCTTTTCCAATGTCAACCACTAATGGGTTATATGTCGCACAATCTAATACCAACACATGTCAGCCACTCTGGTGACCCAAGTCTTATATATTCTAGTACGTTGGTCTATGGTGACACCAAGGCTACCCATAACATGCATGTTTCACACATAACTCAAGTATAATTTAAATGAATAATATTAATGATATCTATAATCACTCAATCCATGCTCTTCCCATATATCTTGATGCCTATAAGGTATATCATAACTCTATTGGGCTAACTAGGGACAATTATCACAATTTATACCAATACCTACTCCACTATGTTCATGTAATCCGATTTTATCACCTCTCATGTAGTTTACATAACATATGTTACATAATTAATATTATAATAGAACCCATCAGTGGTCAAGATTTCATGTCAGTGCACAAGGGACCATTAGAGTCCCTGTCACTTACTCACAACATTCTTGGACATCGAATTTTTAATTTAAATAAATTCATTTAAAATTCATTTAAAAAATCATTTAATTGACGTAGGTTAATCACTATCACTGCAAGGACACATATCACATGTCATATTAATTTTATAAATAATAATACATAAACTATATGAAAATTTATATAAACCAACAACATAATATAGATCATTCCCCTTTATATCATAGCCTAAAAAACTCAATGCACAAGATCATCCAAGTTTGTCTCATCTCAACCAGCATTTACCCATACACAGAAGGTTCTATCTCATGCCATCATATCCAATGTTATTAATTTTGAAAACATATAATTATTTAAATTATATTTTTGAAATTGAAGTAATTCACTGAAATACATTGGGTTACGTCCTATCAGTGTCATTGAGACTAACCATTTTCAAATTTCCTATAATGTATATTTAACATCATTATTGGAAAATGCCCAAACATGTGAAACCAATTTTTCTCAAATTTATTTTGATTTTACCATAATCAGTAAATAATATTAGGGCAGTGACAAAACACAACTAAAAGTTTGATGCACTGAATCTAGGAAACATATTGGCTCATCCTCTATGGAAGACAAGAAAAATACAAAAATTTAATAACTTTTAAAATGGATAATTTCACCCAAAATTTTATATTATACTAGTAAAAATTTGGGGAAATATATCACTATCAAAATGGAATTGGATGACTTCAAATCATCCTAACAGGACACCCTCTATCCAAGAACCCTTTTACTCAGATGTTGTCACCATGCTCTGAAGAAATGTTCATAAAATCCTTAAAGGGAATCACCCTACATTCAAGGGTTATATATGACCAATTAAAAATTGGGAAGTGTACATCATAGATATAAATATCTGCATAATTTCACTCAAAATCACTATGGATCAAGTATAAACATGTGAGAAAGGAGAGTTGGATGAGTTGTATGACTGAATCTACTCACATTTCTCTCACTTCCAATATAATATGGGGTCAAAAATAAAATATGGGGGCACACATAATTAAAAAACCTCCCATAGGATCAATCAGCTCATTAGTCTATACATATTTGACTAGATTTTGGTTGACTACACAGCTAGTTTAGGCCAATTTGTTTACCATTGAGCCTTAGAAGCCTGTTGGGAATCTATCTATCCCATCACTGAGTCAGTATTTGGCCAATGGTTAGATGGGGGATTCTACAGTAGCCCATCCACCCATGACACTACATCAATTCATTCCGACTCATTTTTTATAAAAAATAATCCCCTTTCCAGCTTTTATAAAATATTTAAAGACATTAAGACTCTAAAAATTTCATTCCAAATTCCTTTTCACAAAATGGAAGGCCCACTAAATAAAATATTTCATAGATCCCTGAATTTCATAACTACTCCAAACATGGGGTATTACAATCTCACCAACATAACAATTATTTTCCTCAAAAATTCACAACATCCATTTAGTCATTGATTATGACTTACCACATTCATCAATTAATATCCATATCATTTGATTAAATTCCTATTTTTTAAATGAACATCCACCATATTACTCTCAATACAGGGTTCATAATATATTTATTTTGTGACTCATCTCATCACCATCATCACTTGAAACACCAAGAGGATTTATACCCATGGCTATTAATCTTAGGGATCCTTGGTGTTTTTTTTGAAAATTCATCAACATGCCCTTGGAACTCTCTACCATATTAATTTTCTCATACTGATAATTCTATGCCACAATGCTCTTTACCATCAAAATTTCCCATTGCTAGTCATTTAAAAAGGTCTAACAACCCACTTTATGTGCAATCTATATCCCCACACTCAACCACATATAAAAACACCAGTCAAATTCCACTATAAATCCCTATATTATTTTCCAAAAAAAAATTAGGGGAGCCTCCACCTCCTAAGAATAGGGATCATATTGAACAATTTTTCTTTGAAAATCTCTGATCAATACATTGAAAATGTCTAAAATATCCAATTCAATTTAGTTTAAATTTTTTCCTATGCATCGTGTCCAATTATATGAAAATGAACGTACCATGCCTCCTTTATCAAACATCCATAAAATTTCTTGGCTTTAACTCATTAAATTCAATAAAACTACTCGAACATGACTCCTTAACCTTTTGAAGCATCATGAGATCCTTTAACTCTCTCACAAAATAATAAACCTGAAATTTTGTGAATTTTCATAATTAAATTTCAACCATATTAGATGGATTCAATTATCTAATCCCAACCATCATCAAAATATCAATTAGACGCATGTTTGGAATACTATAATTGATATTCAGCCAAATGTTAATACTCGAAATCCATCAGTCATCATATATGGATACCAAATCTAGAAAATGATACATAAAAAAATTAAATTGAAATGGTATTCTCACCAATATCTTAATTCTAACCTAATCATCCAATGACCTGTCAAAAAATTCCACAACCCTTCAATAATGAGATTCATGCCTCCAAGGATTACACTCCATCCATTACTACGCATAATGACTGAAAATATCCATCTCATTAATACTCTATCATAAAAAAGAATTATGAACCAACTCCCATTAATATCTCTTGAAAATTTCATCCTCTACATCCACCAATTTTCATATATAACAATGATCGTACACTCAAAAAACTATTGGTGTACTCCCCACCATATGAATTTTCTAATACTACTCATTGAGAATAACCTCATCAGGTCCTATTATTGAATGTGTGGCACTATTTCAAATCCATGATCATACACTATCGGTTAGAAACTAATCATCTCTGATTGTGCCATCATCAACAAAGAGGATACACTCCTTATTCTCAACAAAACTCCAGGCCATTTCTGATGTATCATCTACCAAATAGGGGAATTCTTATTTTTTTACCAAAACACTCTAGAAATCAGGCATATATGAATTTAATCAAATTTATCATCCATATTTTGGGACACAACCACTTACCGATTCACAATCGAATGTGTACTTTTTAAAAATTGCATTTAATAACTTGATCTCATCCAAATGTAATGGGTGTACTCTCATGTATCACTCAATCACACCACACAACCCATTCTCCATTTATATTAACATCGTTAAACCACGGATAACATGAATAAACAAACAACCATTCCCCTCATTGTTTCCAATATCATAAAATCACGATGTATTATAGGTTCTCTACTTCATAATCCAACATTTCACCTATTCCATGTTCTACCATATGATCAACCATTTATATTTGAATTATTTCAAAAATATATAGAATCTTACCATACTTTCATTGTTCTACTGAACTACATCTCCAATATATAGATACATGTATTCCCTTTATTATTCCATTCAATTATCACTTTCATAAAAAATCAACATCTCGTAATGTATTATTCCTTAGATAAAATTTCCGAAACCACCATGTCTATATGATACAACTGATACAACCACATATTCACCAATATCATAACATGAAGCACCTACTCATTCTTCCCACTGCTATAGAACTTTCATTCCTAGGATACAAATTTTCTATGGTTACCATTACATGTATCATATAAATAATAGCTATATAAAACAAGACACTTATCAATAATTAACTCTTAGCTCACCAATGCCCTAATATAGTCTCAATGTACATGCTTATCTCTCTAATCCCAAATGTTACATCTCAAACTAGGTAAAGTACTTCAATAACATATCTTTGTTCCCACCATATACATCATATGGAATGTATCATGATAAATAATGTTGTATAAGGTCTCATGTATTAATATCCATTCCCAAAATCACATTTCAACTCATCCACCTACTAGGAAACTAATTCTCCCCAAGCTCCCATACATGGGAATACACCCTTAAGAATATAGGTCTTAGGTTGATCCTCATCAGGCCTCCACATATAGAAGTCACCCCTTAAGGATCACATTCTTCTCATCTACCATAAATATATGATAAAATCATCCTATACAATCCATTTCAAGTAACCATAGTCACATGGTACTGTTATTTATTATTTCATTCCAAATTTTATGGAAAAAACACCATATAAATTTTTTTAAGTCATTTAAAAAAACCAAGTCTATATTCCTTTTGGAACTCATATCGAAATTAAATTCACTGGAATGGTGTTCATCACTAAGGCATCATATGTCTTTATTGACCTACTTGTTTTACCATAAATCCTTCAATGGAAGGTATTTTCCCACAATCATAACGGAGGTTATCACTATATAATCCAAACTACCTATCATTAGAATAAAATTTCAATTATAAAAATTAAAATAAATCAAATGTATGTTATTTAATTTCTATGTGAAAAATATGATGCATGAATATGGCTCTTTTCTCTATGGGATATGATCCAAAATACTTAATAAATCACAAAACAAAAAATCATGTGGATCACAACAGTTGAAATCATATAACTATATAATTTTATACCATATATAGTAATCTAAATTCCCTTTAAACCCAATCATCATACTAGGATAGGTGTTTGTGATACTCCATCCTGATATCCATTACATGTTCTGAAACATTCATATATCCATTATCTTCTAACAATGAGAATAATTATACAACAAAAGGAAACCTATGATACAATATTTTATCTTCCCCACCCTAGTTCAATCAATACTAACTAGATAGGGTCACCACATGACCTCAGGCATTCCCCCTATATATTAGAGGATTCTGAGCAGTAGTGAGGGTCTAAGATGTTGTAGTTGGGAGAATGTGCCCTCATATATGAGCAGTAATAACTATTAAAAAAATAAACTATAATCCACAATAATAATCATCAAAAGCGTATGAAGAATAAGTAAATAGACACTATACATAATTAATTTATTTAGTTATATATTAAAACTAATCATTTAGTATATCACTAGACTGATCTTATATATAAAATATAAAATAATTTAATAAAATAGATTGATTCTCTAAAAATTCCAAAAGCCCGACCTCATCCCAATATGCAGTCATGACTAAGATATCCAGTAGAATGATCCAATATCTAGACATTACCAATCATTAACATAAAAACAGTGAAGGATACTCGGGTACCCAAGTGTAATGTCTTAACAAAAAGGTTTTGAGTACTTTAATCCATAGGGTACCAACAATGTGGTCCTGTACAAAAATAATAATTGATATGATATTTTCATGTAACATTCATAGTAGAAAAAATAAAAAATTAAATTTTATAGAATAAATAAATACCACCGGTGATCTGTGGATTCTAACATGAATCCCTAGACCAAACATGATAGATTCATCTTGTGTCAGATGTCTATATCCATATTTTTATAATCATGAATAGAACATACAGGCACCCTGGTTCCAAATAACTGAGTCCAAAATCCCCAATCATTATATATATTATAATTGGCACACCATATTTACGGAAATACTTCCATGGAACCCCAAAAACATATAAATAATGGGAAATTATATATCCAATGAAATATATCCAAGGTCATTCAACCATATAATAGTATGAAATTAAAAATCCAATGGAACATGTCAAAGGTCTCAGAACTATATAATAATGGGCAACTCCAGTTCTCAGGAATAATGTATATGGTCCCCCAACCATTTAATAATGGGAAATTCGATATCCTAGGAAACATGTCCATGGTCCCCAAAATGTGTAATAGTGCTCAATTATAGATCAAAGGAATCACATCTATGGTCCACCAATAGTGTAATAATAATGGATAGATCATATCCCTAGAATATTTCAAAGGCCCTCAAATGAATAATGGCATTCCAGATATATGGAATGCCATCCAAGCTCTGCCAAGAATATATAAATAAACCCTTATACAACCAATTTAATTAATTAATAGTTCAACATTTCAATCATTCCTTAAGTCATAAAATATGTTCAAATAATCCTAAAAAAATTAATCATCAACTTACACTATTCTTAGAGATAATTCCCGCCACATAGGGGTAATAAATTGCTTAGTCTCATTCTAACTTAGCTCAGCCACCTTGGTCTCTTAAGTCTCACCTAATCCAGTCAATGGGACTATGCTGGCAACATGGTTATCTAAAACTAGTCCTTCAACACTCCTAACCCATTGAAGATTATATGGAATCCTATCTAGGTCCTCTATTCTCAATCAATCCATACTCATCTTATATGGCCGGAATTCTCTAAGGCTTCTGAGAGGTCCATAGTGCCAACTAGTTCTAAATATCTCAATTCATACACATCCCTAATAAATTGGTCTATGGGAATCTATAGGGTTCACTATATTCATGTAAAATATTATTTAGTACCAATCATGGGGTTCCATAACAAAGGGTTTGAGATGAACAATCAGAATTAGTGTAATAATTGAGAGGTGGAGGGGTGAATTAGTGACCTTCTCTTTTAATTTTTTACTAATTAATAATCAATGTTTTTGTTTTATTAGAGAGATATAAATAGTCTATAAACAATTAAAATGGGAACAACCATAGGAATGTAGGTATTTACATGGTTCACCAGTTAGTAATAGTATATAGACCATTACATGGTTTATAAATATTTCAAGAAAACAAAAAACACTAAAAACCAATCCTCTATGTAGATACAACAATTATAGAATATCATATCACTTGTGTAGTGTTATAGTCAATCAATACTTAATGATATATTCAATCATATATATGGTATCGTAATTTTTTGTAACCACTTATAAAAATATTCTCTAATAGGACCCAATATGTTGTCACAATTCTACATGTATTTTCCCTATACTTTCTATTTTTTAAAGTTCATCTTAACATTGTAGCATATATTTGAGAAGGAAACCATTACTATACATATATTGAAAAATATTTGTCTAATTTTTTTGTCCAATCACCTCTATTTGGTTGAACAACTCTTTTTAAAATTTTCTTGCTTCCTCTTTTATCCTATTCATATGATGAGTTCTTAAGATCATCCAACAGATAAAAACCGATGTTATGACTTCATATGAAAAGCCTCATACCGGTTACTCTTAAATATATTTTACTAATCACCTTGGAACATTGTTCATCTAATACCAATCCGTCCTCTATTCATCTAATCACCATTGAACACCATTCATTTGATACCACATGAAAAAAATAATATTTTTTGAATCCATCAAAATGATGTTTCTTCAGAATTCCTATCTGATTGAATTATTACATCGGAAATTATTCTCCCAACATTCTAAGATTTAGACACAAATTCATAAATACAACACTCCTTTGTATAAGTGGTTTTACTCCATGGAATAGGGATGTGGTTTGGATATTAAAATCAAATATCCTACAAAAACATTTTTTACAAACCACTCAGAAACATCCTTCAATTTACCACACTAAAACCTCCTAAAAAGTAAGAACTTTTGATAATATTAGATTTAAATATTTTTACTTGTAATACCCTAAAAATATTTTGAAAAACATACTTTACTACATTATTATTGAAATTTTTATTGATTAGATATGTGTTATAAAATCTAATATATTTATGAAAATGTTGTAATGTACTTCGATCCTCCCACCCATTACATCTTGACATAATTCATGCAATTGATCAAAATCTTATCATTTTTCTAGTAGAACTGAAGGTGAACTTATTAGAATAATTTTTCTTGATACATCATCCATATAATGAATTTCATAATAAAAAATTGAAAATTTACTATACATGGAATCCTTTGAATGATTATCCTTTGCTTAATCGCATACAATTCATCTTTTTGTACGATTACTCATTGAATTATTCACTTCAAAAATTAAACAAACACAAATGTCATCTGATATAATTGATAAAACAGAAAAAAAATCATTTATATGATGAAATTTATGCAAACAAATCCATCCAATTAATTAATAAACAACAATTCATTAAAAATATAAATTTTCCCCTATCCAATGAACTATAATTGGGTAAATTGTTATGATTAGGCCAATAGAAATCATCTGATGTTAATTAGTAGTGACCTAGTACATCTTTAAACTTCCACAGATTGGAATGAATCAAAAGGTATATCTGATGAAACTCCATACTACCACAATATTATATATTCATAACCATTGAATTTAATATCATGTAACTTTATAATATTAATATTTTATCATTGAACATCCACACTATTTCTGGTAACATCATTTTTGTATAATTTTCCCCCTTTAAAAAAAATCATGAATCATAAGATCATTATGTAATCATGATGTATGAAACGTCAGAATAGAAAATCATCATCTATATTAAAATAGCACATAATGTTCTATTAGATGTAAATTATTATAAAACAAGGTTAATCATTAATTGTTGGAACTCTAGCTAATCACATCAACCTGAAATATTTTGACCATTAGAATCAGTTTGATGCAGTAGATCTGATAATCTACGTCTGATCACCTTTAAAGAAAATCCAAATTGATTTTTGTTCTGTTTTTTTTAAATACAACACCTTGAAAATTTTATATTCCTTTATCTTCCTCTTAAATGATTCCAACCATATTGGTCCCAATAATCTCCCACTTTTAATTTGGAATTCATCAAATGAACAATTCACTAAACCTTTGAAATATAAAAAAATGATTTCTTCACAATGATTTTAATCCTACATAAGAATAATCAAAGTAGTAAAAAAATATAATCATCGGACAACAATACCATGTTATCCATATTCAGGGACATAAGAAACATTTCATGTAAACATAATGAACATTTAATTTCAATTAGATCATTAATTATATTAAAAATATAAACCTAAAGATTTTTTTTTTCTATATCCACTTTAAAAAACACTAAAAACATTTCACAGAAGCTAAAATAATAGCTTACATTTTCATTCAATCAAACCAAATATATTATCTTCTTTAAATGTTGATGAACATAGAAATGGATATATTTCTCTTGTAACATTTCTCCCTATTTTTTAAATTTATCTAAATAAAATAAGATATAGATTATGGGATCACATACCTTATCTATGAAGAGATAGAGGTTGAGTATCCATTATAAACCTCATCTTAAGAAACATTTCTTTTACCAATGGTTTAATGAAGATATTACCAAAATTATATATTTTATGAAAAATATCTAGAATTAGTTAATTTAATTTCACATTATATTAAATGAAATGACATTTAATACAATTTTATTGGAACTAGAATTTGAAATATGTTTCTTTAGGGTGATTTATAGCACTATGATTATCACAACCCTAGAGAATGGTAAACATAATATTAACTAAAAATTCATTCAACTATCACATCAACCATATAAGTTGTTTTTTCTATTGAGTGGAAGTAACATACTCTACTTCTTCAGTACCGATAGTTATATAATATTTCTTCTTTTAATATAAATTCATATGTTTTTCTACCAAAAAGAGTAGTCCACCCGATGTTGATCTAGTATCATCAAGAAAACAAACCCAATATGCATATTTATAACCTTATAGATCAATATTTCATGATCAATAATATTTTATAAAAAAAATCTTCCTTTGATATATTGAATAATTTTTTTCCATATTTAAGATGATATTATTTTGGAGAACATTGATGCTTTGTAGATAATATAACAACATAAACTATATCTAGTATTGAAGCCATTGGATAGAAAAATATTCTATCCAACATTCCAAACTATTTTGAAAAAACCTATTTACCATCTTAATATTTTTAAAACAAATCTCCCAATAAAATAGTTGTGGACAATATTTTGAATATTCCATTATGGACTTTTTCAATAGCTCGTTGTCATATTTCTATTGATATAGGAAAATGTATTTCTTATTTTGATTTATTTTTAATCCTATAATGTATTTCATTTATCCTAGAATAAAAATTTCAAATAACCTTTTTATAATTTCAACATAAAAATCAAATATTTCTTTATCATTCATATAAAATATTTTATCATGATCATAAACAATCATAATAATGAAAACAACATGATTATCTTTTATATATAGGTTATTGTAAACTATTTATTTCTTGAAATTTGGTTTCCTTATGAAATTATCTAATTTATAATAATAATATCTCAGCTGTTATATTAAACTTATAAAAATACATCTTTAAATCCCAAAAATTGCATTACTATTCTCTAAGAAGAATTCCACAATATTATTCAATCTAAACTTTATCCAAACTCTATTCTTTATTAATTTTCGATATAAAATAAAGATGGAATATCTTGTATCTCCATTGTCGAGTGATAGAAATAAATATTCTACAATTTTGAACCCTTGATACATAGGTAGACATATCATCAAAATCAATTCCTTCAATTTGAGAGTAAATTTCACAAGCCATTCATTTCTTGTTTCTTATCACATCACCTTTCTTCATTTATCTTTTTTAGGAAGAACCATTTTGTACAAATCACGTTCATATTATTTGGTTTCGGTATAAGAACCCATGTATCATTATAATCAATATATTATATATCATAATTATGGGTATTAATCTATACTTGATTCTCCATGGAATAATGAACATCATTTTGATCATCCTCTGAATATATGGAATAATATGATACTAACTTTAAAGTTATTCTTATTTGAACCTATGATAACTAACCTACAATTATGTTTTCGAATTCCACTTTCATCCTTAGATGAAGATGAGATGAATATAATTGTTACTAATGACTAGAGATAGTTGAGTTGGCATGATTATCTCAATAACATCTACATTACTACTATCAGTATTTTATTTTCCACATTTTTTAACAGCAACCACTTCATCTTAGCATCCTCCCATATATAAAATTGACTATAATGATTATGTTTTAGAATGTTGGTGAATTTTCACATATATAACATCAAAAATTATTACTTTTTCTTTATTAAAGAATTTATATCCTGTACCACTATGAGGGTATCAATGAATGATTACATCAACACCTCTCGGATAAAATATACCATGATTATTACCATTAACCATTATAATACAAGGACTAAAAAATTAACATATGTATTAATAAATGGGGTTTATTTATAATAAATAACTTAAGGAGTAATATTATATTTTCTCAATTTGAATCATTTATTTTCAATATAAACTTTACCTAAAATAACATGCCACCAAAATAATTGAGAAGTATCATGTTCAATCAATATAGCTCAGTGCATCACACAAAAAATTTCTTATTTTATTAACAATATTATATTATGGTGTGTATGGTGAACTAAAATCATTAATATTTTTATTATTTTCAATATAATTCCACATCTTTCTAATTAATAATTCCACACCATTATCAGTTTGAATCCTCTTCCCAAAATATCCACAATATTTTTCATTACTTCTCTTAAAAATCCTAAAAAAAATTATAGTATCTGACATATGTTTAAAGAATAATATAAGTAATATGAGTAAAATAATTAATAATGGAAATAATGTACTTATTTAAATTCCTATATTACTTTCTCATCATCCAACATATGTCAGAGTGTATCCACTCCAAGGGACGTGTTTACTAAATTCATCCTTCTAAACTACTAAGTTTGTAATCATAGCTTTTTAGGTTATGGAACAACACTAATATATTTTTATTTTCATGTCGGTGATATCGCGAATATTTTCTATCATTGTAATCTTGATAATATTTCAATGAAACATACTCTCAAACATTTTATTCCATATTTAATTTTATTTCATCATGCTCTAATATAATAAACTCTACACATCACCAACATGAAAAAATTTTCCTTAATTCATAGTACCCTTATGATAACATTCCCATATTTATTTTGTTTATGAATGAAACAATATATTATAAAAAACATCATTATTTTTATCAAAAAACTAGGAAAGACCTAAAAAAATGGTGTTTTATCCCAGCCAAAAAAACAAATCTTTTTTGGATTAAACATTTTATTCCCCAGTGATAGTAGATCTAGAACCTTTCATTATGATGGGACTGATTATTTCTACAATTCACTGTACCTACATTACTATCATTTAAATTATTCACTAACATTACATTTCTATCCATTTTTAAGTAACTCCAACTATCGAATATCGAATTTCATTCTCCTATTGTATATTTGAGAGTAGTTTCACCAACTAAGGCTCTTTCCATTCCTTTTTATTCCTTCTTATGACATATCATCTTAGGTGATGCAAATATGTTCCCCAATCTAGTAAGAAATGTGACCTTTGGCTTGTGTCACTATATTCTAGAGGCTGATGACTAGCAACAAGGGCATAATATCTATAATGGGGTGACTATACCCCATTTATCAGAGTAACACAATATAATAAAAAAATAATCAATAAGAAGAAATGATATAACCATTACCCGAAAAACACTAGTATCACATGGGGACCGAAATTAGAAATACAATATACCAAACTAAAGTAGTACATATAGCATGGGGTGTTCTTTTTCAGTGTAAAATGAAAAAACAAAAATAAGGACACTGTCACCTCCCAAACTAGTCTTATACCAGGTTCAGTTCCCTCATTAATACCTCATGTCGACTCATCCATCTAACATAGGGAATTTACCCTTATCTGGTCTTGAAAACATAAACACTATTTTGTTACCAATCCGAAAGCCTGATTGGGGTGTGAGTATAACTCAGTCGTTCAAACCAACAAATGTTTGAAGCAACATCCAATCAGAATAGAGTATGAAGTTGTTAAACTAATCAAGTATAACACATAATTAAATAATTATCTCATTTTAAATTATTACTTAATTAGCCACATAATTTCCTTGGGTCCCCATGGACATCCAATCAATCAATACAGATTCATCCCCTATGGTATTTTCAAATATCCCTAAGGGATATCACAAATCACAGCAAAATGGTTATCATTTATCATTTAATTTCATTTTATATTACAGAAATTTGGAACCAAAATTCAATGCCAACATTAAAGGCCTAAAAAAATGTATAGTTCCCAATGGATATGAGTAGCATCATTACGTGTACCACCACATGAATATCAAAAAATGACACAAGTGTGATTTTGAAGTAGAAGTTTGTGTCCCACACACATGTATCAACAATAAAAAAGTGGGAATTTGAAGTAGAATTATGTTTACCATAATCATTTTTCGCTATATGGTTTTTAAGAATCAGTCCATATCCCAAACAAATTTATCATACAATCACATATGGGGGTTTGAATCACTAGTTCATGCCCCACACAAGTATATCCATAATATCCATATTTAAAATATATCAATGTTAAGAATTATTAACCTTATTTTCATGAATTCTATTTAGTGTGTACCTTTTTAATAAAACAAACAAACAAGGTTCATCAATTTAATTCACATGGAATAATATAACAATTCACAATTATACCACTTTGAAACATTTAAATTATATAACCCATTACCCCCTTAAGGCCATGTTAACCATCATAATTACCATTATCAATTAATCCATAATCAAATTAATTGATAAATTAAAAAATCCCAATATCCCATCATTTCAAAAATTCAAATATTTTATTAGTTAGATAATTAATTAATTAATGTAGTTCCATAAATTTCTATATTCTTAAATTAACCAAAATAATATTAACAAGGAAATTAAATTTCATCAATTCAGTCTTCATGGAAATTAACCATTATGGAAATTTAAATTTCAAAACTACATAAATGTAATTAAATCAATTTTGTGGGATTTTTAATTTAGACCACCTACCGCATGTTGATTTCACAAATCTTCCCCAGTAGAAATCCCTAATTGAAAAATAACAACCCAGGACACAATAATGAATGATATCTACATCTAGAACCCTGATCAAATATCAAGAAAAATCAATATCCATAAATCCTAGAACTAGATCAATTACCAAGAGTGAAAAACCCATTCAATGTATTAGAGAAATACAGGAGAGAGGGAGGAAACTGTATAGGGTGAGAGTCTCTTACCGGATGAGGTACATCTTCATATCCTACCTTAAAGAGCCTCATATAGTTCCATATACAATAAACTTCATGATAACTATTGATATATGAAAACCAAACATTATCTAATTGATTCTCCCAAGACCAGCCATATTTAAGAAAACATGCTCACAACATATCCTTGTATACCTATATAGTATGTTCCGACTGCCTATCTATCAATGGGTGGAAATATTCACTTGGTAAAATTAATTTACCAACCACCTTCTACAAGACCTTCCTGAAGTGAAAAGTAAATAATGAGTAAATTTATGAAGTAATACTTCATGTAAACCTATAGAGACTGAAAATCTCCCAATCATACCAGTTTCCCAACAGATCCAATGAGAAAGTCTACCGTATATACAAGAAATTTTCTACTTTAGTCAGTAGGTCCACAATCACCAAAATAGATTCATTCTTCCATCATGTACTTTGGATAACCACCAAAAATTAATTGGAAAATTCATCCCACTTATATTTCTAAATGGTAAATGATTATAGTAAACAACCAGGCCGTTGATGTTTATCCTTCACCTGCTGACAGTTGTTGCACCATGTCACAAACCATAAACTCAATCATTTCATGAATGAAACCCAAAATTTTCATCATGGTTCATTGTACATTTTGGTAACAACTAAATTCACCACCCACTAATTTCATGAGATTCTTACATCAAATCCTACTATATTCCCATGGTAACAACAACCAGATTTCTAACATAGATGATGTCATCCGCAAACATGGTTAAATCTAAAGGTGACACCCAAACCTCAATGAGTTCCCTTAACGTAAAACATTCTAGATCCCCATAAATCCTCTATATAATCCTATTAAAAGTTTAGAATCCACTTAAACAGATATGATAGTCATATTGTCTTTCCCCTCATTGACCATAACATGCATCTCAGCCAGTAATGTTGTCATCTTCTACTTAGGCGAAGACTCCTGAACTACTAAAGTCTGATCAATCCTTCTTAATGAATCAATAACAATGTTTACCTTCTCAGTCAAGTATACAAGATAAAATTGGAATGAATGTATATACTCAACCCATCACCAATTCCAGAGTTTCAAGTCTCACTACAAAAGGATATACATTAATATTTTTGATCAGTAAACATAATTAAATTTCCATAAAAATATAATTTCACTAAAAGATCAAATCCTAAACCACTTCTTCCGACTAGGGATCATGTGTAGGGTATTTCCATTCATGTGACCTCAACTAAAATGCTCCTCATGTCATAATTCATTATCCCTACATCAACACTTATTCATTATCGGTCCTAGAAGAAAAAAAATGCCATATACTCATCACATGGATATAGTTGGATCAAGTTTGCTGAATTTTAAATGACTTATTAAAATCTCTTAAGGTGTTCTCACAAGCATCCATCTATTGTGAATTTATCACGTTATTAGTAACAGTTGAAATTGGTTCTTAAAAATGGGAAAATTCTTTGATGAACCTACTATAATATCATGATAACCTCAAAAAAATATTGATATCAAATACTTTATTGATCTTATCCAAGGAAACGACTACCTAAAATTTATCTGGGTCCACTAACGAGCCTTCCTCAGAGGTGGTGTCACCCATGAAGTGTACCTGACCAATCTAGAATTGACACATAGATAGATTGGTAGGTAACTAATTCTATCGCATTATAATCAGGATGATGTTAAGATATTGGAAAAAATTATCCTGTTTCATAGAGTACACAATGTTTTACCTAAAAATACTACCAATAAATTATCATAGTATATATGGAAAATTATATTCACTTACACTGTTAACACTTCTGGTTCGTTATTCAACCTGAATGATATCATAACAAACTCATAGTGGCCAAACCTATTTCTAAAATAATTCTTGGATAGATCAGAATGATTAACACTCAAATTATGTTTCCATGATCTCAATTTCATCTTATATAAAGAAAAATATCCCCTCAAATGGTAGAAAGGTTCATTGACATGCAAAATAAGATAACAGTTTTTCATAATCATCTAGTTCAACTTTCGGTAATTAATTTAAAAGCATAGAGTCTCATTAGCCTTATTAGAAAAAAATACTGATGCACCCCAAGGAGACATACTAAGATGGATAAACCTATTATCCATCAACAATTATAGTAAATTTATTAAATCTTGAAGCCGTGTTGGATATATTATGTATTGTGGAAATGAAATTGTCTAAACACCTGACATGATATTAGTTGTAAATTTCACATCTATCTCAAGTGGAATCCATAAGGAGTCATCAATAAACACACCCTGAATCCTATCCATTATGGGTGTAACGAAATAATGATTTACACCCCCATCATCTTGAAAAATGATAGAAATCTTGCCTGTAAGCTCCACAAGTTGAAGATGAACTAGTCCTTCACGACCTCCATTGCTATCCCAATCACCATAGAGAATATATTTCCCGCCCTAGGAGATGTAAATGCAAATTTCTTGGAATAAAAATCTATCTGGGATCGGTATGATAATAACAAGTTCATACCCATAATCAGGCCGAAGCCAAAAATGTAAAGGATGTAAATATTCCAACATAAATGATACTCCCCAAACTTGAGATAACACCCTTGAACAAATAGATGTCTCTAAAATGCACTCCCAAAGGTGTTTTTATCATCATAACTACAATAATGAACTACATTTATAGGTTTAAGATGTTCATATGTTGTGTAGATATAATTGAATGAGATGCAGTAGTTTCAAATAATGCTCTATAAATTGTATAAGTTAAAATAATCGTACATATAACTATTATTTATCTAGCCTTGATATCCACATGTTTAGGATAAGCTACATGAAAATACCATTTCCCAATTACATATGATATAGTTTTAGTCCCCTAAGAGACACCCCAATATTTATATGGTAACTCTTTCCTAGAATTACCTCATCCTTTTCCACTTCCACCACGACTAGTGGAACTCCAACTGACAGACTGATAAGGTGTTGAAGACCCCCTTCATGCACATTTATTCTTCTTAAATACTCCATCACTACCCATCATCAATCATGGGTTCTTATAGAACCTTTTTAGATTCCCCATTCTTATATATTTTTGAAACACTATTGAATGTTATGGGCTTTGCCCTGGTAGTTATCTTACCTACCAAAATTGCGACATATCACTCAAGTATGATCCTTTGTAATCATTCCTTCCCCCCTAGACACTCAACATTACACAGGTCCAGTCAAAATTGCAATAATGATGCTTCCTTCCATTGAATGTTGTACCTCTTGACCATCTATAAGATACTAATCATACACAACTTCAGCCTCCTTCAAGTTACTCTTATAATTGAGATAATAATTCACCACTTCTGAAAAATTATTTATAATGAAGATGTTAACCTGGTACTTAATTTCACATTTAATACCAACCTAAAATATTTTTCCCACCATAGCCTCATCTCATGATAACACTGGATCAAATCTCCACTGATCAATAATAAGAATAGTATGGCTCACAAGAGGCATACTCCTCTGAGTGAACCTAATAAACTCAATTACTATGTCTTTCCTAAGCATCTCAGGGTAAAATTTATCCATGAACTTCCCTAAACATTCCTTCCACTCTATATTCTCTATCTTGAAATCTCATGTTTGGTTTTTACAATATAGCTTCACCTAGACACATAACATATAGGTATCAAATTTGATTATCTTCTCAGTAGGAGACTCAATGTGGTCATGTAAAGTATGGATGGACTCAATTCATAACTCATCATCCTTGGGTACACACTCTTCATCAATTGTTAATGGGTGATGCAATTGAAATTCTCATGTCAGGTTAGAAATACTATTCCCAAGCCACTCTGGGTCTCTCATCAAAAAGTACATGATGTGAGATATTTTCTCATACAACATATCTCTTAATTACTCACTTGAAACTATTAGTTACTCAGGTTCCACTCCTAGTGGGTCAACCCCAACCACAACTTCCAATAATACTATCGACAAGCGTCATCTTGGATGCATATACATAAGATGAAAAAAACATCTTAGTATAGATAACAAAACATTAGTAAATTTAATTAACAATGAATAACATTAATCCATAATAATTCATTCCCCAAAACCCTTCTACATGGTAAAAACTATGTCACTATCACTACCCTTAACCTCAAAATGTCTATGTCATTTTTCAAAAAGTATAAACTATTTCACAATATTCAAGTCTTATTAGACACCCATTTTCAACGTTTTTCATCATTTACAATACACAAATTAATATTAGTTAGTTTTTTATTTATGTAACACAAGAAACGAAATGAATTTTGATTGAACTACTTACACAAAACCATCTTTTATTGTTCATGCCTAAAATAATTCATGTCAAAAATAACAATGAGGGCCTATAATGATTCATGAATACTTCACTCTTGTGCCATATTAGGCCAGGAGTCAAATCTCTAAAAATATCAAAAACCAATATCACATCAGACAAAAAGTGCACAACCGGAGGTGAAATAACATCCATCTTTCACAACACATATCAAAAAAAATATCTATCCTAGGGAACCTAGGTTTTTCACAATATATGTGTTAGTAAATCCAATGTATGAGCTCATGTATAAGGCCTGAATCTTCTTATTCATCTATCTTACATACCAAAATAGTACATAAAATGAAAAGAAAAGAAAACTGGGATCTGATTCCATATTGTGAAATCTTGACATGGGTACAACACACTAGATCTCAGATCTAGTTAGTCACATGACCTTAGACACAACTCCATGTATTCTAAATGACACTGACTACCAGCAATAATCTAATAGGGATCATGGGGAAAATCTACATATTTTTTAAGTAAAACAAAATAATAATAATAAATAATAATAAAATTATATAACCATTACTAGAATAATACTAGTATCACATGATGTCCAAAATAATAAATAAAATACCCAAAACTAATGATATAGATATAAAATAAAAAGTATGAGTCCAGTATTAATGGAAAAACCCAAAAAAAGACACTAAGAACAGTGAAATGGGTTTCATATCAAGTCTAGTTCCATTATCCATGATCTACCCATAATTATTCATATAACATTGGTTTGTTACCCTTATCTTCTCCTAGAAACATGATGTCTATTCAGGTACCGTTCTGGAAGCCCGTATAGGTTTTATGTACAAATTAGTATGACACCAAAGTGGCCCATAAAACAATATCTAGTCAATAACACTATACATTGTTGTAGGAATCATATAATTCATTTCATATGTAACTAATTATAAAAAATTCAATTATTGTTAAATTAACAACATAATTCCCATGGGTCCCCCATTGAAACCCAAAAAATCAATACCAACATTATCTCATGCCAAAGTCGAAAATTTCTCCAAGAAATATCTCATATAAAAATACGAAGGTTGTTATTTTTTCATTTGTTCATTTCTTATTTTTTCCAATTCGAACCATAGTCTAATGAAAAAATTTTGGGTCTTGAATTCCATATGTAGTACCCTGAGGGTATTTGAAGCATCAATATGTGTCCCACAACTAATTTATCAAACAATCACTTCTGTGTTATTTTGAAGAAACATTATATGTCCCACACACATTTATCACTATGGGATTTTGAAGCACCATTCCATCTCCCACACACATATATCAATCAATCAAATATGGGATTTTGAATCATCATCCCATGTCCCACACTTGTACATCACATATGTCACAATATCACATATATCACAATTTCATATATATTGGTTAATCATCACAAACCTTTCTTTCAAACATTATATTTTAATTGATCCTTTTCAATCTATTAAAAAAACATTTTTTATCGCATTAACTCACATGGAATAATATTAAAATGAACCATTATTACACCTTGAAACAATTAAATTATATAGCCCATTTATCCATTATGGTCTAGTCACCCATTAGAACTACCATTTTCAAAAAATCCATAAGCATTAATTGATAAATTAAAAAATTATAATTTCCCATCACTTCCACAATAAAAATATTCCATTAATTAATTAATCAATTAATTAATCCCATTCGAAAAAAATTAATTACCCTAATTTAACCAAAATAATTATGACATGGTAGTTAAATTAAATCCATTAAATCATAATTTCTATTTCCTAGTCAGGTAATTTTTGATTTCACACATAAATACAAGTAATTAAATCAATACAAAGGTAATTTAAATTTTTACCACCATCCTCAAGATTGTTGACAAACACTCAAAACGAAAAATCCCCAATTGATGCAGGAAAAGTATGATCATAATGAAAAATGAGAACTATATCCATAACCAATATCCAAGATCAAAAAAAGAAATATGAATCAAACCTATATCTAAATCCCTTACCAATAGTGTTAATATTTATTCAATGGATGAGAGAATTATGGGAGATAGGGATAAAACTATAAGGGATGAAAATATCTTACAAAGGGAGGTGTAGATCTATCAACAGATCTAAAATTCATCAAGAACAGAGGTTGTAATGACATAGAATACATTAGAGAGACTCAAAAATGATTGAAGATGGTTTTGTGTTGAGATAGGGTGTTTAGGGATATAAAATGGGGTTTAGTAATTTTTAATGAATATTTAGAATAAAAGAAAACTGCGTACATAGTTTCATGGGTAGGAGAACATGGTTTTCCCAACAGTGCACCTTAATCGTGTGTGTCTTGAATGGGGGGGGGGGGGGTTGGGGGGTTTGTGGTTACTCATAATAGGGAACATGGTTTGTAAAAATTTGTGATGATACACCATTATCTATCTATAATGGGTTTCATGGTTTTTTGGTGTTGGGATCACGGTTCGGGAAAATCGTGCGCTATCCATGAACTACCTCAAAACCCTTACAAAACATCCCAATAAAACCCAAAACAAACTTGTGATAAAACCAAAAATATATATAATCAAAACATGGAGAAATATTACATAATAAGAATATCCATAAATCAGTCAAAAATGTACAAATTTTACACTTATCATTTGGATTTTTGTGAATTTTTTAAAAACTTTTTTGTTTGGTATCATGACAATACATCCTTTTATAGGTTAAATTACTTTTGAGTCAGTTGAGTCCCCCTAAATACATACCTCCGATATCTACATGATTCATATTATTGGTAATTATTGAACAAAAAAATCTTCTTCATATTCCTAAAACAACTGTAGTATTATAAATGTGGATAGAAATCATATTTTCATTTGTAACGCTAATGATTTCGAGAATTATGTACATTTTTTACAAAATTTCCCTTACCAACCACCTTGGAACTGTGTTGTGTACAAATATTTTGTGAACCTCTAGAAATATATTTATTCTTCTTATATTTCTTCTTAGACATGTCTTGAACTCGAGTGGTAGCATCTTTTATTTTAGACTTTGAAACCTTATAAATTTTATGATTTTCAACTCTTTTGATTTTGGCTATATGTATGGTCTTCTTGAATTATTCCCTCTCAACATATTCAACATTATTGATAACATTTGAGGATGATTTTTATTGATCCATATATGATTTACAGTTCTTATAAATTGCATTAACTTTTGAAAAAAAAATCAGGTTTTTTGTTTCTCACTCCACATTAATATGTTTTTTGGAACATGATTGAATTCCTTTTTCTTAAACATCAATGCTTCTTCAAGATTTATGATGATGTTTTTAAATTCATCAAGTAACCTCTTAAAAACATCAATATATTTAAACAACATTGTTTTGTCTTCCTGAAAAGTTTCTTGATTGGTTAATGAAAGATATTCTTTACTCATCTTCTTATTCATTTCAATTATTACAATATTTGGTAGAAATTAATTAAATTCTACATTTAGAATAAACTCCAACTATATATATCATCTTCTTATTCATATATATTTATTACATTAAGGGTGATCTATTAATCATTTAATTTTATAATAATTTTTTTTTCATATAATCAATGGTGTTTTAAATTCTTATTCACCATTATCATTTTCCTCAGACATAGACATAATGTTTCACATTTTTACATAGAAAACTCCTTACCATTTTACATTATATGAGAAATAGTTATTTTTAGCTACATTTGAAATGACATCCATGTATTTTTATCTTCTACATCAGAACATTTATTTTCGTATAACTTGGATAATTATTAGTTAAATGTCCAATATTTACAGAACCAAAGAAAAATAGAGGACTCTTTCATGTTCTTACTTTCATTGAAAATTTTCACTATTTTTGAAAACAATTAACTAAATGAATAATTTGTTTTACAAAAAACATCTCTGTTGGTTGATTAACTAGACTAGTTTATAATAACTTTCATATACATTCTTTTCTTGGTATCTTTAAATCAAATTCCATGATCATACTTATCATTTTTTACAATTGTATTTTTACTTCTCATTTCATAAGTGATGAGAATAATATACATATCATCTAGTGAGAGTGTTTCAGGATCTCTATCCTACAAAATGATACCTTATAATCAAATTTATGTATACATGTTTTAAAAATATTTTTATCCATAGTGTATTCTAGCAACTTCTCATTCAAAAATCACATAGTGCTTAAATTATTTTAAACTATTGTAAATAAGTTTCCATCATATTCATTCTAAACCATTTTAATTTCTTATTAATTCAATCAATAGATCAATAACATCCCTTTGTTTAATTTATAGTTTCATACATATATGTTATTATACCTATCTCATCTTACTTTATTTGTTCAAATTTCATTAACATTAAAAAAATAACTTTTAGTGAGTCCGGAATGTTTGTGTTTTTTGGATCACCAATCATTCTCAAAATTATTTTTATCAGTAGATGTTAGGTGAACAAATTCAGTATTATGGGGAAAACCTATATGTAACATCCTCAGAAGCCTTAAAACCATGGGAAATAAGAGATGGTAAAATTCCATCTTTTTAGATTTTATAGTCTTCTCTTTTGAAAATATGAATTCCCGTACGATTAATTGTGTCCTGAATATTCATGAAAAACATAATTTTCTTATAACATTAGAAAATATATAAAAAAGGAAGCCATCGCTATGATACAACTTTAATGAACAAATTAGTATTTTTTTGTCACAAATTGGGTGAGGCATGAATCTATGATATTTACTTTTTTGGTTCTCATAGGAAATAAAAAATCCTAACATATTATTAAAGAGATATGAATATTCTAGTAAAAAAATAAAAAAGAACAACTACTTGAATATAGGTAATTATATGTTGAACTACTCAGTAAGAGTATCTAGTCTATAACATGGTTTTGAAATTATCAATGACCATAAAAACCACGACAATGAAATCCTTTGGGTGGTTACAGTACCCATAAAATATCATTTCTATTGTGTAGCACTATAATCAACCAATATTAAATGTCCTCACCATACAAATATATGATCTAGGAATTTTTTTTAATAAAAGTATTAATCCTTCACTAACATGATACATTATGTTGTTACTCTATATCTTAAATTTTTCCACACTTTATTTTATTCTATGTACTTCCTCACATTCTTGTATAGTAGTGAGAACGAATCGTTTCCTAGGATTATATAGTAATTTTTATATTTTCTTTTTGTTCCATGTGGTATACATGGTCCAATGAAACTCAGTCTAGTACCCTATTCATCAGGTTACTTAGGTCTGGCAGATAAACACTATTTAACCGACCAATATTTCCAAACATTAGTCTATTTTATCTTTACCGTATTCATATGATATCTTCTTTACACCATTCATATTACACCAACTTATGGGAAGATGTAATTTTGACTTTTTTTGGATGATTCCTCTTAATTGTTTTTACTAATTTACTTACCGCACCATTTATTCAACACCAACTAATCCCTTGATCATTTAATCTCATGTGCACACTTAAAACCCAATACCACTTGATTGATAGTCTTTATCTGGTATCCATTTTATTAATGTTACTTCAAAATTTCTATCTAATTGAATAATCAAATTTGTAGTCCTCCACCAAAGTTTGAAGAATCCACATACAAATTCATCACTACATCACCCTTTTTAATAGGTGGCAGTCCATTAAGAATTATGGGTTAGGAATGGATATTATATTCAAATATCCTTTTCAAAACATTTTTAGTCAAACTTGAATGAATCATTCCATTGACCACATTCAAAAATCTTATAATGTTGGAAATTTCATTAAGGCCTGATGTTAATAATTTTCATCAAATTTCATCATGACCTAGTGAGTATAATGCATTCCTCCATTAATATTGAACAATTATTTATCATCTATGATATTTCACATTTAAAATATTTATGAAAAACTGATAAATTTCATTGAAACATTAAACAAGTACATCTCTACATAATTCTTCTAACAAATGAAACTATTACTGGTGTCTATGGACAGCTTCATAGGGACCCATCAAAAGACATTTTCCAAACACTTCATCGATCTAATGACTAACTATAGAAACCCTTAACTACCTCCATATCTATGAAATTTATGATTGATTATCCTATGTAGGATAACATCCAAAATATATATATCTAATTACTTAGATACTTATTCACTTTTCAACCTAAAAATTCTTCATGGTCTTCTAATAGAATTCATAAAAATGTAAAAAATCATCTATCCGATGACTTTTTTTCAAAGGAGTCCATATGATAAATTATTAAAAAATAATTTAGAGGAAATTAAACTTTTACTTTGTACAAGGAACTCTAAATTTTGAAATTTTCATGATTTATATGATATAAATCATCTGATGTCATTTTCTAGTGACTTCTATCTGGTACTTGTATGAGCTTCCTTTGATTATAAATCCAGAAAAGGTATTTCTAGTGAAACTTTTTACCGTAACAACATCATATATTCCTAAAATTATAACACGGGAATGTGTAAATTTATAACATGTAAATTTAAACCTTGCACAATACATCCTCTGACCATCAAAATCATTCTATTATACTATATACAACTTTATAGAACAATATCTGTAAAACTACACCTCCGACAAAAAACATCTATCCAATGAACTCCATATATCTTCATTGAATAAATGTTGTATGAATGAAAATTATTATCCCCTATAAAATCATGATTAAATAATGATATCATTTAATGATCACATGTTTGGAATATAAAAATAAAAAATCATCATCACCATTCAAACCACACTAAATGTTCCATCTGATGTAACTTGTCAGTGAACATGGTTAAATATACAATGATGGAACTCTAGCTAATCAAATAAGAAAAACATTAAATATTAGAATTTTCTAATTCATTTGATTCGATAAAATCTCTATGATCACGTTTTAAGTACGACACAAAATTTATGGTAATTTATGTATAGAAAACAAAAGAAAACACATTGAGAAACCATTTTTCCTTCAACTTCCCCAACAAAAACCTGCAATGATATTATCCCTAATAGGGTACATAATTGAAATTAAATTCATCTTCATAAATTATTGGTGTGTCTAGTGTAGATAACCAATCATGACACACAAGAAAATTATATTACTTTTTAAGAATACTTATTAGATGACAAAAAATGATTCCCAATGACCATATTAGTTTTCTGTATTTGGAAACTCAGAACCTAATCTTCTAATCATTGTGAAATATCATCAGTATCTCCCATAAAGATCTTAACATTTTGTTATCCTACCTAAAAATATTCTATATATCATAGGGTAATGAAAACATAAAAATAGTGAGCTCAAATGCTCAGAAAGGGTAAATATGGAAGACGTAAAACAATCCATAAACATTTGAACATAAAAACATGAACATAAATTTTAAACATAAAAATCTTGGGAAATGACCAAAATCATGGAAGTATGTAAGGCATAGATCATAAGAAAACATTAACCATGATAGAATAGCATGGGACTAAAAAATGTAATTGTGAAAAACTAATAATCACGGAATATGATTTCCACAGTAGCCAAGGAATTGGTACCTAGACTGTCATAGTGGAAGATGTCTATTACTGAATCAGGTTTACTTGTCGTTCTAGCCCTATATTACTAAAACCAAATTACTTGTTGTTAGATACATGTTTACCTAATGTGATATAAATCATTACCCAGTTAATTGGAGAGAGATATAAGTCCCACCCATCTCATTGTGAAATCATTATTATATTTTCCACAAAACAAAAAAACATTTACCATAGCATAACCCATGAAATAAAATGGGTTTATTTAACATCATTTCACAATAACATAATCCATATAAGATAAAAGGACTTCATAAAAATAATTCCATCATAAAATAAATCATATTAAACTAATAATAGTGATATAAACATAACCCCAGGTCATCGTATGTGGAAAATAATTTTGATAGACTAGTTGAACTTAGTTCTTGAGGAACATATACATACTTCTTCAAAAACATTTTTTTTCTCAAAATGTTGTGAAATTATTAAAGAAAAGAACTGAGTTGAAAGTAAAATTGTTATAGTGTAGAGGAAGCTTCATGGATATACAACATTGTTAAACCATAAAAATCCATTCATGCCGTATAGGTTAAAAAACATGGTCCCTATACTTTTTTCGGGAAAGTACAAAAGTAACTTGTATGGTAAACAAAAGAATTATTCCTTCCATAACATGAAGTAAAAGTCAAAAGGGGTAAAAATGACATAGAATATTCATATAATAATAGAAAAATTTATTATTTTTTAATAAAACATGGTCATGGATGAAAAATATATCCCCAACAAATACTTACGTATAAACAATCTTGGATAAAAATGAGATTGAAAAATCTTCTCTTACCTTAGGTCTTATTTCATCTGTATGTGTCCGAATATACAATATAGTGGGTTTAAACATATTATCAATTTGTAACAGAACCATAATAATATTTATGATATCATATATAATTCACTTATTACTTCATATTACCTGTTTATTTGTCAATTCCATGTTAATGCAATGTTTTTGGTATTAATCGTTTCAGTTATCATACATGTTTTGACTTGTTATTATTAATATGATTACTTATATAATGATTTAATTCCTTCATGAATGTAAAACATGATATATATATATATCTTATATATTCATTTTATAAATATAGATTGATAAATGGAATGGAATACACCGTTCATGGAGATGGTTGGTCGTACCTGCGCTTGAAAGCTGTTTTTGTTTCCTTATTAATTTGAATGGATGTTTCTAAATGAAATATATATATATACATATATAAAGAAAAATTATTATGTCATATATTTCATGATTATTTATTATATATAATTTCTAATCATTCTTGAATAGTTAACATGGAGATGTAATCTCATCGCGTCGTGGAGACGGAAAGTCGTCTCTACGCACGAGCAACAGTATCATTACCATAGTTGTTGAATGGTATTAAAGTGGTCAGTTATAATATATCATAATTAGTATCACATTATAATAATCATATATAGTTATTATTTCCAACATCATACCCATCCATGTATGGTGGCGGTGAAAAATAAATTACACCACAACAAGGATACAATAATCTGTACATACACATGTGTGGTGATTTCATTTCCTGTAGGATAGACTGAAGCTGAAATAGGTTTGTTTCGTTTTTATAATAACATATAATTATATGAGTTATATTGATGTTGTTACTTAATGATGAAACAACTAAATAAAAGGATGTAGAAGAAGAATTTTTTTGAAAGAATTGGTAGAAGAGATTACCTCTTATTTGACGATCCTACTTTAAATTCCTCTCAGGCCACAAGAGTTGGTTTTTGAGAATACCAAAACCTTTATATTGTAATAATTAAATCTAAGAAAATAGATCAGAATGGTTTGTCTGAGAATGAATTCTCAAAATTTAGTGAATAGGAGAGGGAGGAGGAGCCCTTTTATAAGAGAGGAGAGGGGCACTTTTAGGAATGTTCCGAAATATAAATTTATTATAAATTCAATTCAAATTTAAAATGGTCCAAAACATATTTTAATCAATGAAAAGATGATTTTTGGTCAAATACCAATCAACCTATTATTTTTTTGACATGTACTGAATATTTTTGTATCCTTATCATTTTGGTTTTACAATTATTTTTTCCTTTTTAATCTGATTGTGATATCATGTTATTTAAAAATTTCCAGTCAATGTAATTACCATATCATGTTAAATGACCCATAAAAAGTTATTTATGATATATTTGGACTTATATTAAATATTTTTATGAATCATTTAATTTTAGGAATTTAATATCATTTAATAAACTGTTTTATGTTTTATGTTATTAATTATGACAATTTTGGATAAAATTCATACATGACTTTTTCCCAAATTCATAAAAAACCTTATCATTTAGAAAAAAGGAATTAAATTATCCATAATATGTCATTGTAATAAATAGTATTCGTTGATGACATCAAAATATTCATATTAAATATATTTTAAAATTTAGAAATTAATATATCTGAATCCTTCAATAATGAAGTAATCACTACACGATAATTGTGTCATAAATAAATATACTTATCTCATATCTAAAAATTCTAAATAAAATACCATGATTATGGAAATATTTTCAGATTTATAATTAATATATATTGAAATATAGATCTATTAGAGAACCCAATTTTAAAATCGATTTAGTAAAAGATATATATTTAGGTTATAATTATCTTTACTTAAAATTATTTCTTATAAAATTTCATTGTGACATCAAAGTGAATCCATGGGGTCCCAAAATAGACCCTTGGATGCCCATGGTAGGAAATATCTCATAAAAATGGATTTTGGAATGTGTTAGGGTAGTTTATTTATATAATAATATTATGAATTTTACCCTTATTTACTAGATTTACCCTTTAACCATGGTAAATAAATTAATTATGGAAGTTACTATTCATAATTTCCAAAAATAAAAAAGTAACTATTTAAATAATTTGACCCTTATAATTCAAAATATTTAATCCTATTTTCCAAATTCAAAACATAGAAGGTTCATTAATTTTTTTAAAATTAATCATGTTGCTGAAAAATGAGGTTTCGTTTAAAACATTACAAAAGATTGAAATGTTTTAACATATGAATTAAATGTAAAATTAATGAAAATGAATTAATTTGTATTACAATATTTAATTATATTCTATTTATAATTTAAAACCACTCAATAATATATTTTAAGCATATAAAATATTTTGATGAAAAAAGTTGATTTTAGTTAAATTTTAGCGTGTTTTCACTATTCATCAAAATATAAATGTTATCAGAAAAATATCCAAATATAATCGAAAGTATACTTTTATGTTCCCATTACATATAAGTAGTTTATATTTTCAAATATAACTTATAAAAGTGTCAGAAACTAGACTTAAAATGGGTGCACCATCAAAAGTTGGTAAAACTGCATTTTTTTGAAAATTACTTCTTTTATCCGAAAAATTGATTTTTTCCTCATATCATGTGTAATATGAATGCTAATGTTATATAAAAATAATTTTTTTTATAATATTCATAAAGGATAGTTTATATCCCATTTAAATAATAATTTAATAATATATCGATGTTTAGAGAAGCTCAGTATCGTGTACAATAGAAGCTATTGAGGAAGGTTTCCCTTGTGTGTAATAGAAGACAAGTCATTGATGCGTGTAGTGAAACCTTATTTTGATGTTTTGTATAAGATAATCTTGACATAGTTCATTTTTACATTGAAAAAATTTTATACTCAATGTTGTGTAAAATATTTTCTTTCCAACAAACATGATACTGTGTGCAACTCGAGCCATTAATAATGTTGTGTATACTTCAATCTAATACGGTGTTCCGTACAGTGCAAGATAATCTTGGAGTAGTGTAAACCACTGTACATCCAATAAATTAAAAAAATATATATCTCATAAAATCATGGGGTGTTACATTCTACCCCCCTTAAAATGAATTTCTCCCCCATAATTAATCGGGGTTATAAATGTTTTTCTACTAGAAAGTTTCTTTCAACAAAACCCACATCCTAAAAAATAATACTAAAAAATAATACTAAAAAATAATTTTTAAAAGGAATCTTAGAAGCATAATGGTTACCAAATTTAACTTATAACTTGTTTCTACATATATGAACAATCGTGGAATGTGAAAGTATTGATATGGAAGAGAAATCTAACCATCATGTTCTGATGGATAGTGATAGAGATTATGGTTTTGAGAAAGTTAACTACCAGAAATCCATAAGTATACAATAATTTAAGGGACCAACTGATTCATCAGATAATAAGGTAATATGATAATAGTTTTTGTTTCAAGTATACTTTCCCTAATGTATAATAATTTTTCAGAAGAATAAATACTTACATGATTTTGGTATAATTTCACCGTAGTTCATACCTTGAAAAATTTCTACTTCCTATATTATTTATTGAAATGAAGTTGAATGTTTCATTCTTGAAGAGTTAGTAGATCATTAAATAGAATGATAGGTCATTCCATCAATCTTTATCATAAAAGGTTAGCAAAAGATATTATATATAAATAAGTCCATCTATGGTGAGATTAATCATATATGGTTCCGAAAGTGAACTTATACTTCATCTATCATACCATATAAAAATATATAACTAATTATTAATTCTCAGGGACTTCCTATAGTCCAGTGGTAGGTGATGAAGGCCTACCGCACTTTGGTTGTGGGTTTTATTCTCATAGCCTGGTCTGACGCGCTGGGTTGTTTCCCATCGTACGGGTTATCCATTTTCTAAAACTATACTATTATAATATTCCAAAAAATATATTAAAAATAGTTATATCCTTAAAAAATACCCTGTGTTGTCCAAAATAATCCATTCGAACCACTAGGATTATCCAAAATACTTCTCTTCAATCTAACAATACAAATAAAACAATTACTAAAAGGTCATATAATAGGCATGTTAATACCATCATTTATCCCTATATAATATAAGATATGTATTTTTGGTCACATTACAAACATGTTTATACCATAATCATGTATTCTCTTGAAAAATAAATTAGAATAAAACCGTAGTGAAAACATTAATTCTATCAAATGTCTACTCTTTCAACATAAAAAATCCCAAAAATTCTATTTACTTAAACCATGATACCACCTTTTCCTTATATTAGTCATTAGGTCATTAAAACCATCACACAACTTATTATATTTGTGTCACGTCATTAAATGAATATCACGTGCATTCCAAAAACAACTGAATAAACTTTCATGGTTACCGATACTATTCAACATATACTTTCAAATACTTAAAAAAATAATGTAACAATCCTTAGACGTTTCTTTATTTCATAGTACCATACTTTGTTCTTGATAAACATAAAATCAGTCCACTATCTTCTTAAACCATTGACTGAGCATCATCGTTTTATTTCTCAATTCTTCTTTCATCTCATATATCATTTTTAGTCTCTTCATCATCATCATCATAAATATTATTCGTATGACCATGATTATTCTCTTCATGATATTTTCCATTAGGGAATTTATTTTCTTAATTCCCGTACATTCGATGATTAAAACATTTAAACATCGTTGATGTATTGGAAATACCATTATCTTTATCTATTGAGTTAACTGAAACACTTCTGTTTTAATTACTAGATTTGGGTCCTTGTTTTCCACACCCAAATAATCTTTTGGTTCCTTTGAAACATTATCGTTGATTCCTCTTCCCACATTGTTTACATGATGAAATTTTAACTTTCTATCCTCTATGATCCTCATGAAACTCTATATTTCTCTTATTAGATGGGACATAAGACTCACCATTTTTGGGATTATTGATTATATAATGAGATTGATGATTATGCATAATAATGATGTTTCTCCTTCCAAATCCCATTTCATTTGGTTTCTCATGAAAAATAATATTCTATTATCCATCGTATTCTACATTAACATTAATCTTCCTATTTTCAAGCATTTTCTAAAACCCAAAATGGATAGTGAGAGAGGAAAACATCATTCTAGGAAAACAACATAATTAATGGGTAGTAATTTCAGTCTCTATCATCTAAGGACTAATCCTAGGTTATTCATGATACTAATCATATTTTTAGGACTGTAACCAATAGTTTTACTTATCCTTAGGGATATTCCTAGACATACCTTAGAAATAACTCTAGGGACCTCACTAATGTTCTCGCATCCTAGTTTCTAATGGTTAACTAAAACATCGCTTTGATAAAAACAATAGAGACCCAATTGTTACATACAAGGACATTACATTTCTTTTTTAGAATACTTATTACATGAAAAAAATGTATTTCAATGACCGTATTAGTTTAGTGTCTTTGGAAACTCGATACATAATCTTCTAATCATGGTGAAAGATCATCAAAATATCCCATAAATATATTCACCTTTTGCTTTCATAACTATGAAATTTCCTTATATATTGGGGGAAAGAAAACATTAAAAAGGTGATTTCAAATTCTCAGTAAGGATAATTATGGAAAACATAAAACAATCCATAATCATTTGAATGTAAAATCATGATCATAATGTTTAAACATCAAAATCTTATGCAATGACATAAATCTTAGCAGTACATAAGGAATATATAATAAATTAACATTAACCAAGATATAATATAAATGTAAAAAAACATGTAATTGTGGAAAAATAATAATCATATTATATGATTTCTATATTATCCATGGATTTTCTTCAAAAAACCATCATAATGGACGAAGTCCATTACTAAACCAAGTTTACATGTCGTTCCAGCTCGGAATTACTGAACCAGATTTACTTGTCTTTGCATCCTTATTTATCTCATGAGATATAAATCATTTCCCAATGCATTGAAGGGAGTTATATGACCTACCCATCTCATAGCTAAAACATTCTTACATGTTTTACAAAACCTAAAAACATTTACCACAACATAAACCATGAAATAAAACGGGTTTCTGTAACATCATTTCATCATTACATAATCCTTATAAGATAAATGGATTTTATAAAAACAATTCCTAAATAAAAAATATAAAATAAAATTAATAATAGAGATATAAACATAACCCCTTATAATCTCAGATGGAAAATAATTTTGATAAACCCATTTGACTTTGTTCTTGAAGAAAATATATTTTATTCTTAAAAAACATTTACTTTCCTCAAAATGTCGTGAAATTTTAGAAAAAAGAATTTTGTTGAAAATAAACATTAAATAATGTAGAGTAAGATTCATTGAAATAAGGAATCGTGAAACCTTCAAAATAAATTCATGCCGTATAATTTAAAAAAACATTCTCCTCACAATTTTTTTAGAAAAGTCAAAAAGTGCCTAGTATGGTAAACAAAAAAACATTCCTTCCATATCATGTATTAAAATTCAAAAAGGGGTAAAAATGAATTTAAGAATAAATAAAAGAATATTAAACATTTTATGAAAAAAATTTAGAAAATATTGTCATGGATGATAAATATATTCCAAGCATCTATTTATGTATAAACAATCTAAGATAAAAATGGGATTGAAAAATTATCGCATACCATAGGTCTGATTTCTTCTATAGGTGTCCAAAAATCTTGTATAGTTGGTGTAGACATATTATTAAATTCTAATAATACCATAATAATATTTATTATATCATATATTATTCCGTTATAACGTTATATTACTTGTTCATTTGTCAATTCCATGTTAAAGAAACGTTTTGGCTAATAATCATTTCATTTATTGTACATTTTTTGACTTGTAATTCATCATATGATTATATTGATAATGATTTACATACTTAAAGTATGTAAAATAGTATTTATATATATCTTATATATTTAGTATATAAATATAGATCAATTAATGGAATGGAATACACTGTTCAGTGCGACGATAGGTCGTACATACGCATAAATACTCTTTTCATTTCGTTATTTAATTGAAAGGAAGTTTATAAATGAAACTTATATATATATATATAAACAGATCCAGTACCATTATTATTTCATATATTTTAATATTATTTATTATATATACTTTATAATCATTCTTGAATGGCTAATATGGAGAATGAATCACATCACATCGTGGAGGCGTAAACCGTACGTACACAGAAGTGACGATATCATTCTCATAGTTGTTGAATGTTATTTTATTGGTTGGTGTATGATATAAAATAATTAGTATCACAATATAATAATAATATATAGCTATTATTTCCACCATTATACCCATCCAATTAAGGTGGTTGTAAAAAATATATTACACCACAGCATGGAGACGGTAATCCATACGTATGCACACACGGTGATTTCATTTTTCGTAGGATGGATAGAAATTGAAATAGGGTTGTTTCATATTTATAATTACATATAATTTTATTTGTGATACTGATGATATTACTTTATAATGAAACTACAAAAGAAGATGGTGTAGAAGAAGAATGAAATTTGAAAGAATTAGTAGAAGAGATTACCTCTTCCTTGACGTTCCTCCTTTAAATTACTCTTAGGGCACTAGAGTTGGTCTTTTGAATAAACCAGAACCACAAGATTGTAAATAGAGATGTTTATAAGAGAAATTTTCAGGGGTTTGTGGATCATTAACATTTAAAATGATGTTAATAGGAGATGGAGGAGGTTCCTTTTATGAGAGAGGAGATGGGCACATTATGAAAGATCCAAAATACTAATTTATTATAAATTCAATTTAGATTTAAAATGTTTGAAAACCTATTTACATATAAGATAAGATGATTCTGGTTAAAATACCCATCATCCAATAATTTTTTTGACATGTTTTTATTATATTTTTTTCCTTATATATTTTGTTTTACCCTTATTATACAGTTTTTAATCTTACCATGATATCATGTTATTTACTCATTGTGGGTTTATTTTATTACCATATAATGTCAAAACACCAAAAAAAGTTATTTATGACATATTTGGACTTATATTTACCATTTTTCAGAATATTATATTTTTAGGAATCTAATATCATTTAATAAACTATTTTATGATTTAAGTTATGAACTATGTCAATTTTGGATACTATTTATACTTGACGTTTAAAAAATTGATAAAAACGTTATTAATCCAAAAAAAGTCATTAATGCATCCATAATATGTCAATGTAATCCATAAAATTCATGTATGGCTTCAAAATATTTTAATTAAACTTATTTTAATATTTATAAATTTGTTTATTTGAATCTTTCAATAATGAGGTAATCACTACATCATAATTGTGTAAAAAATAAATATACTTATCTCATGTTTAAAAATTATAAATAAAATAACATGATGTAGGAAATATTTTTTGATTTCTAATTACAATTTATAGATAAATAGATATGTTATATAACCCTATATTAAAATTGATTTTTTAAAAGATATATGTTTAGGTTATAATTGTCATTAATTTAAATTAATTATTATAAAATATCATTTTCATATCCAAGTTAATCCATGGGATGAAAAAATATACCAAAGGATGACCTATATCATAAATATCTAACATAATAGGATTTGGTAATTTTTAGGGTAGTTTAGTATTATTATAATATTATTTTTTAACATTAATTACCAGATTTACCCTTTAACCATGGTAAATAAAATAATTACTAAAGTTACTAATCATAATGTCCTAAAATAGAAAGTACCTATTTAAAAAATTTGAACATTATGATTCAAAATATTGAAACCATTTATGAAAATTGAAAATGCAAAATTTGTAGAAACTAATTTTAAATTAATCCCTTTGATAAAAAATGGGTTTTTGTTAAAAACATTACAAAAGAGAGAAATATTTTACATATTAATTAAATAAAAAATTAATGAATATGTCTTATATTTTCATAAATTATAAAATTATATTCTAAATATTTTTTAAAATATTTAAATAATATATTTTGACCATATAAATTTATTTCATGAAAAAAGTTTTTTTCAATTAATATTTAGCATATTTTCACTACTCATCGTAATACGAAAGTTATCAAAAAAATATCAAAAATTTATCCAAAGTAAATTTTTATGTCCCTATTCCAAATAAAAATTTTATGTTGTCAAATATATCTAATAAAAGTGTCAAAAACTATATTTAAAATGGTTTCACCATTGAAAGGAGGTAAAACTACATTTTTTTGACAAATACATCTTTTATCTGAAAAATTTATTTTATTCTCATATCATGTATAAGATTAATGATAATGTTATACAAAATTCAAAATGTTGTTAATAATTTTAATAAAGGCCAGTTTATATCTCAATTAAATAATAACAAAATAATATATTGTTTTTAGTGAAACTGAGTATCGCATACAACACACGCTATCAAGGAAGGTTGCTCTTGTGTGTAATGCAAGCCATGTCAGTGTTTCATGTAGTGAAAGCTTCCTTTCGTTCTATGTGTAACATAATCGTAACTTAGTTCATTTATACAATAAAAAATATATACTCAATGTTGCATAAAATAATTTCTATCCAACAAACATGAAATTTTGTGTAACATGAGCCAAGAATAGAGGTGCATATACTGCAGGTTAATACAGTGTTTCATATAGCACATGCTAATCTTGGGGTAGCATACAAAACATAACATCAAAAAAATTAAAAAGAATCAATCTCATAAAATCTATGGTTGTTACATCTAGTTAGTGTTTGAGGTCATATTAGGGTCCCAAAATCCTTTCTCTAGATAATATTGCGCATCATGTTTTTCATTTATGAAAATCAATTAAATTTTTTAAAACAATAAATTTAAATAAAGAAGTTCAAACATTTTCATAATAAGACCACATATCACATATAATATAATTATCCAAAACTATACTACATAAACCATAAGGTAGTTAATAGTAACCACCTACCTCAATATGAATCCTTTCCCATTTATATCACAACCTGAAAACATTCTTCCCAATTATATCCTAGTCTGTCTCAGATCATCTCGCCATCGTCCACTCAACTAAGGTCCTATATTATGTTGGTTGACCAAAAATGATTAGTTAAATATAATTTATAATTAATTAAATAATATAATTAAAAATGGTTGAAATCTAAAAAACTAAATCAGTGATATGTACACAGTGGATGTCCAACCAACTATCCACATAAGTCCTATAACACATCCTTAACATCATTCAAACCAAAGGACCTAACACATATGACCAATTTAACCACCCAATTCATCAAATTCTACCAAAAATAGGGTATTATATTACCTCCACTAAAATGGATATTAAAAATGTACGAATAATTTCTCAAGTACAACTCAATGAGAAATTAAAAATCCATCAATTAAAAGATTTTTCCAATGGAATATATAACCTAATTTGTCCAAACCCCAAAACAATAATAGGTAAACATACCTAGGTCCAAATAGAATGTGATATCTTGAAATAATCTTCATGATACATCCTTTATCCAAGACCCATTATACCTGGATTATTTCATCATTATTTAGTAAAATCATCTGCAAGATCCTAAATTTAACCACCCTAAATTAAAGGGTTATAAATGAGGGATCATAAACAAGAGAGAAATAGAGAATATACATTGATATAATCATACAATCACTATCAGAATCACCCTAGAGAAAGGGGAAACATGGGATGAATGATAGGGGATGAGTTACTAGAATGAATCTCCCCAAACCACCTTTTCATCATAAATACTAAGGTGTATATATAATAAAGAATGAAGATATATTTATTGAAAAAAAACACTAGAAGGATCCACCAAATAGTTATTTCGAGATCACTAGATAATGGATGATATAAGCAAGTAAATTAAAATAAAATCTACCTTATTGGAGATCCAATAGTTGGACTTCATCTAGCTAGTGGTTTCCGTAGTATCTCAGCCAGCCATGCCTATAAATTTATACTGTCTTACACATTCTGGATTCCAACCAATACCCTTTCCTAATCCAAATCCACCTTTTTAGGCTGTTTAAACTATAGAAATAACATTCTGAATTCCTGCTCTCAAAATTACCCATCCCCTAAACTGAAAATTAGAAATTTCCAAATATTTCAATGCCCATCCAAACATGAGGTACTATATCAATGAATTTCATGGTTCTAGGAAAAAATAAAACATTATCCTAGCATTATTTTAATTTATAATTAAATATATATTAATTCCATTATCACAACTTAATTTTCCACTTAGGATTGATTGATGGAAATTCCTCAACACATATATAAGCTTACGTTTTTCAATCCTATCAGGTTCTATTCATCGAATACCTTCCCTATCCCTCGCTCATTTCATTCTAAAAAGAGATGTAATACCAAAAACCCTCAAAATTATCCTAGAAATAGTTTGTTAAATATAGAACATTTTAGAGAGGGAATCATGATCCACCACTTTATTACTAAACATGATAAACTATTGTATGATTTCCTACCTAACCTTATCATATCTATAAAATGATGCCTTAAAGACCACAATATACACTACTCAAATGAGATTCAATATTTTATATTACCAAATCATTTTCATTATTTCTATTCACCTTCTGAATAATTCTTATAAATTCTCACTACATATATACAATATGGTGAGAATACAAATATCGTCATTCCACCTTTCTACTAAGACTTTGAAAGGTAACTATAATTTTCATATAGCATTATTAAACTAGTAATCCATTTTCAAATTTGTAATATTTGGGTTATTTTTAGTTATTTAGGAAATTTAATAATGATAAAATCATTTAATATATTTTTCATCAAAAATTACTATGTATTTTGATCCTTGGCCACTAGTGAACCATTTGGCCTAAATCTGAAGCGGGTGGTCCTAACCCATTATGATGATCCTGATCTATTAAATTTTAAACCTATGGTAATGTCTAAAGATATTTTAGAGACTATAACCCCATCTTAATGAATCATATGACTCATTAAATACCCATATATCAATGATATGCCTCATGTTTTCGTAAATTATTGAATATTTTAATATGAAATAGTAACCCCAATCTACAGATTATCTCTCATCAGACTTCTCAATATATCACCAGGAATCTCCACTCCAATTATTTAAATATGTTACAAGAGTAAAAATATGATAGATATGATTGAAAACTTGTTTCATCTATTAGTTCCACATACCCATGCTTTATGTGACGATCCTAGATAAAATCATCATTTAATATAGCCTTCGATGAATCAAAATTGAATGTCACTGTCAATAGAACATTCTTGATCATCACTTGAATATCATAGGAATTTCATAATCTCATCATATAAAATGTTTATTTCCCATAGAAAAATCAATCCAAGAATAGTTGTGTGCATTATAAGTAAAGAAAAAATATTTTAGAAATTATTTTATTGTTACTTTAGTAACATTTTTTGAACCTCCATGGAAATATGTAATCATTATCATACACAAAAACATTGAAATATCATCCTAAAACATCTCATATTATAATGATTACTCCATAACTACCATGATATGAGAAATCACAAATTCCGATCAATGGATGAAAATTACTATAGAAACTAATATACCTAATGTACTTTTCTCTAATAGAGAAAAATAATAATGGAAAGATGTATCTTGTATAACCAATGTAAATCATTTATTTTGTGTCATCAAGAAAATATTCCACTACCAAGATTAACATGAAATGGTTACTACTCCATTAAAAATATATCTTTATGGGATACTAATTTTTAATTTCTAGAACACTTATGAATATACCATTATCCATGTGATAAAAAAATTATATCATACTTGATATTATCTCCCTATATTTCAATCTATAGTTGACTACCTATGATTTGAAAAGGGAAATAAACATAAATTGATAGAATACCCACCCCACTGATGGTGGACATAATCAATGGTAATTGAGGGAGTACATACAATGTTGATAGAGGACTCAATACCCAGTCATCGTGGGTACCTAATCCACAGATAGAGAAAAATTCCTCAATCATCAGGGAAGTGCCTACTCCCCTAATGGATGTCCCATACCAATGTAATCATGGGAGTACCTAACCCCATTAATTATAGAGGGGATTTGTTAAATGTAAATAATTTGATGGTTAAGAGAGTACGTGCTCAAATATATTATATAAGGTACTCATTCCTTATTGACTATTGAATTACAAAGGGAGCACCTACCTATATTAAGTATATAGGGGACCCACACTTTTTCTTTAAAATAATTAAATGGGATTTCCAAAATCCATTCATACATCAACACTGATAGTCACAGAACCACTTGTCCTTATATCAGGGTAATGATTAAAAAATTCATTAGGTGAAAAAGATGTAGAATTTTATGAAAACTATGACCATGAAAAACTCTTAGTTTTATGAGAATTCCATCATTAATTATTTTCAAAAGAGTACTATACTATAATTTAGATAAATTTATTACCACAATAATGTTTATCTCATTCTTATGCAGTTACATACCTAAAATTAGGATATCACATCATTAAAAATATATTGGAGATAAATATATGTGTTTCACGAATCATTACAACCATATAAAATTCATAATTAATTTAAATACAAAATAAATTAATTATATTATCATTATCATTTCTTTGGAATATATCGGTCGCTAAAACCTATAATTGATCTATTTTGTCTGACAATAAGGATCAAATACATCAATCATTGTTGCCATAATTTTTTTATAACCGTACCTCATAAGAATCATAAATAAAAAATCCATACCTTGGGAAAATCATTCTCTGGTAATACTATAACATATTTCAATATTATATGACCCCCTGGGCAAATAGATTGGTCGAGTATGTCAATAATACCCCACATTTTAATTCCTTTGACATGTTGAATAGTTTTTTTTAACACTCAATACTAAACTAAAACAAATCATGAAATATTATATTGAATTAATATAATAAAGTACAAGATAAATATTAATACATAATGAATATGTAATAAAAAACATCATTGTGAAAATTAAAATAGGAATAAAACAATAAGTAAATAAAAAGGCCATGAACATGAAATCTTCTTGAACATCGGTTTCCTTGGCGAACATACCAATTATTATTACTATGGGAAAACATATGAAACATAATAGAAATTTTGAGAAAGAAATAAATGAATAGTATGAATGAATTTTATTGAGTCATGTAAGGACATATATGGGAATGTGATATAATTATGAAATATGTGGTCATTAGATATATTGTTGTTCGACATATATTCATTGAGAATAAATTTATCAAAATTATATATTATGTATTTAATAGTTATAAGTATACAATTTTATGTTTATATTTTATTTAATATATAAGTAATATAATCAAAATAATTCCTAAATATAATAGAAAAAAAGATTAATCATTTCTAAATATATATGTATTTTAACAAAATTATTTTTTTTAATCTTAATCAATTTTAAGTATAATATAACATTTCAAATGAATAATTTTTAAAAAATATACTATTAAAATTCATTTAATAATTTCTAAAATAAGAAAATGAAATCATAAAAATAATAAAGGAATTACAATGAATGAAAATTTAGTGATTTATATGAAAAACACATGTTAAATTTAAAAACTTAATTTTTCTTATATATTATAATATTTTCTAATTTAAATATATAATATTTAAATTAGGAAATGAAATGAAATAAATTGATTATATACACAAGGAAGTGAATAAAAATTCATACTTCATTAATTGGTTATAAGTATGAATAAAATAATTTATTACAAAAATAATAAATATTTTTAAAATAACTTTATGCATTATACTTTATAATTTTTAAAAAATATATCATGGTTTATAGATTATTTTATTAAAATTAAATGATTATATGTATAAAAAATTTGGTATGAACTCTTGTTATAATTGATAGCCGATATGAAATATGAATAACAACACATATTGTTTAAGAAGTTATTTTTCAATTAAAAACTCATTATATATATATATTATGTTCCATTAAAAATTAAATATCTCATATTTAGAGATTTAATTTTTTAAATTTAGTGTGAATTATAATTCAACTTGTCGAAACATTGTATGAGGGGTCATGATGTATTTTTGGTAAATAATAATTACCACAGTAAATAATTAATCAAATTAAAAATGTATTAAAAGGGGTAAAATAAAATCACCCAAGTTTTAAATGATAAAATTAATATTAAATAATTCCAGAAGTCCATTTCTAGGTGTGGGATTAATTCCTAAAATTCTAAATATCATTTTTTACCAAACTCACTAAAATCCATGAAGATTCCATCTTCATCTTTCACCTAACAGAACTATCCTACGAAATTTCCACTATTTTGACCTATAAAAGGATATCTTCTATAATCTCTAGAAACCACTTATATCCTTAAATTTTCATATTAATTTCTCCAAAAATTATATCTCTTATAATGTTATTACATTTTCGGTAGATTCTAGTTTCACAAAGAAGGCCTAAATCCATTATTATGATGGAACCAGAGAGTGAGTTAATTTATTAAAGTATATGTCACACACTTATCTTTATTTTTTCCATTAAGATATCATTTGAACTCTTTAAAAATCACATAAACCACTCTAATTATATTATATTAATATTATTATTATTCTATAAGAATTATAATTCTATCATATAACTCCCCACACTTACTCATTCATTATTAAATAAAGTTCTTGTTTTGGTCGGATAAACTACCAATACGAATGATGCAATAATATGATCACTCTATATAAAATGAATGTTTATAAATAAAACTAATGTGTGTAATATATAGTATTAAAGAGTCATTCATTTTATGAATATGGTTCTTCAAGGGTGAACCAATAAATTGATGAACATTTTGAAGTAACTTGTTGTTATCGGTAAATTATCCAATGTATACTCATCATGAATTACATTCTCACAATCCATACCCATATAATCCATCAAATTAATGTTATAATAAATAAATAATTCAATAAATTACAATTATAATACCTTGATTAATATAGTAAATATGAAGTTATTTTAAAATAACGAGGATCAACATCCCTATTTCAAAACATGTATGAAACAATCATATTTACTCAAATTTGATGGATAAAATAAATAATAACAATATATTATTTTTATAATAAATTTTTATAATTGAATGTTATAGTAGGTAATAGATATAAATATTTAATAGTATGGTTATAATTTTTATAAGGGTCTTTAATGAACATTTGGGGCAATCCAATGTATGGTAATTTCTTATCTTCTAATATCACATAGAAATCAATATTTTCTATGAATAAATTTTCCATCAGGATAAACTATAATTTCTTTCTCTAAATAAAGAAATTCATTTATTATCATTAGAATATTTTTAGTGTTTACATGTCATCATACCTTTTCCCTTATCATTGATTCAAAATTCACCTGAAATAATACATGTAAGTAGAGTTGTCTTTATCTATTATTTTTTGTTGAGAATATTTATCCTCCATATTTATAGACATCATATTGTTTAATTAATTTCTATATCTCTAATTATATGATTTCAAAAGGGTTGTTTATTATTATTTTATCTTGTTTGAAAATGAGTGAAATAAATCTCTTTATCTATGATTTATTGTGTTTTCCAATTGGGTGATTACATAAAATATATTCTTTATTTTTATTACAAATCATTATTTCCATGTTTTCATGGTTTACAAAAGTATTTTTTTCTAATTTTACCTTTTTTTCTAAAAACAATCATTTTTTAATTATTTCCTTTTAAAATAAAATATAAATACTATTTAAATGATATTTTTTATTCCTAAAAAATGTTTTAAGTTTATTCTAATGTTTTTATAAACTTTTTCAATGTCATTTAATGTTCATTACAATTCACTGGGGGTATATTCATATTTTTTCATCCACATTATTACTCTGGATGATTTATTTTTTTAAAATTTTAATTTTCATATACCCATTTCTTTATCATAGGTTATTTATGGTATAGTTTAGTTATGAATGTGACCATGTTCATATGGATCGTATAGGTATGGTTGTCATTATATGATAGATGGGTATGTAAAAACATCACATGAAATGGATAAATAAATATATATATCATGATATTTCATTTTATGCAACAATGTTGGTTATCATAATCCATTACATTTTGGGACATAAGTTGTTAGCCTATCCCATTATGATATAAATGTATTGGTTGTTTGGGTTGACCTTTGTAGTGATATTTCTTTTTCTTATAGTTTTACCAAATTTATTTTTTATGAATCAATGTCTAGTTATTATTTTATTTTGATTCCACATTTGGTGGTTATGATTCCATATCTTATGATTATTATCTCTTTTCTCAAAATTCATAAGATATGTAACCACAGATCATGATTTTTGTGTTATGATTCCACATTATTAAGTTATATATATCTAGATCATTATTATTCTATCATGTTTCCATATTCATCTATGATATTTCCATATCCCATGATTATTCTTCCATGTTTCCACATTACTATTGTAAATTCATAATATATAAAAAAGGATTATTCTATATTCACATTTATTATTTTTTTAGAAGATGACCCTTATGATCAGAAAAAAATCACTCAGAGCTGTAAGGGGAATGAATGAATAATTAAAACTCTATTTCAATTTTCATATATAAAAAATTTCACCACATATTAAAGTTATTAATTTGATAACACTCAAAGTTCATTGAAGAACACACATAGAAGGAACAAAATATTTTTTACAGGTTAACTAAAAAAATTCAGAGGCTAGTCATTAAAATTATTTATATATCACATGAGATCATACTATCCATTAGAATCTTCATGTAGATTATACATGAATAAGGAATATAAAATAACTCACTTTTCACAATTTCTCTAGGTTATGTAATGTTTCCCCTTAAAAAAAATTTGATTTATAATTTTTTTTTCTAATAACAAATGAGTATTTAAAATTATCATATTTATATATAGTTTTAATTATACTACTTATTATTCATTCTATTACCATTTTCATCATCTATTGTCATTAAAACAATCCTTCTCCTTTATTGATTTCATATCTAAAACTATTTTCTATTATTACACATTCTACATATTTCACAATAGAATTTTTTCTTAAAATTAAAATTAAAATTCATAATATAAATTTATTCTCAAACTTATAACTACATTCAAATAACTCTCATATTACCCCGCATATTTTTGATCATTTGGAATATATAAAGTGTTTCATTTTCTTATGATACGATTAGAGGATTCTGATATGGAGTGTATATATCTCTTGGGTCAAAAATTGATCCACTCCATCAGATCCGTTGAAAATATTGAAAATATATTTACTACAGATTCTCTCTCTTCACTGTTGGGTGTTTTATATCATTTAATAAATTTTATTCATACCATTTATTTTACAATGACATTTTGTACTATGTTTCAATCCAATTATACCGAAAATATTTGAAACCTCACTCAACACTTCTATCCCCTTGAAATATTATCCATTCATCTTTTGGATGATGATTTTCCTATAACACTATGACATTGAAAAAAATGGGGAATCCAATTTTGACCATCAGACAACTATAAATACATTTCACTCTTTGAAATATGTCCCATTATTATTCAATAGTATTATCCACAAAATCCAAAATTTATTAATTATAACATGTTATCTTGACTTTTACATCCAATAAAATAACTAAAATTTAGAAAAAATGAAACGTTCATAACACCATTAAAGGATGTATTTTACAAAAATAAAATCCCACATTGAGAAAAAATCCACCATGGATACATCTACTTCATGTTCTTGATTTTTTTGAGATAAGAAATATTTTTAACTAAAATTTCAATGCTTGACACAAATCACCTCGATGGAAACTGATTGGAGATGATACAATACCTCATTCAAGCCTCCCCATAGGAAAAATGTTTTTTGACTGGTAGTGAGAGACTAAATGTGCAGTGGGGGAAATGTAATCACAGTTATAATAGATATATATTATATAATGAAAGTAGAAAACCAAAATAAATAGAGAAGAAGTTAAAAAATATTTGAAAACACCATATCAGACAAACATATATTTTTATGTACCATTGACCCCCGAAAATGGATGGCCCAAACAAGTTTCATGAAATAGAAAATATATAGTTGAATTATAAATAAACTAAAGTACATCTTAGGATCACCTCCAACTACAAACCTTTGTCTCCATAAATACCTTTCATAGAGGCCTTTCCTTTCACTAGAAGACTAGACATGAAATCTACTTGTGCATAAAGATACCCATGTAATGTGTCAGTATAACATAGTATGAAATAGTCAATTCACCCTTAATAAGAGTTCCCAATTATATTAAGGTATATTCTATAACACCAAAATGAATTCACACATAATAAAACTATATTGTACTGATCATTTGGGTTCTAACTATGACTCCCTAAACATTTACCATTACTACTATGGATCCATTATGAATGAATGTATAAATATTAATGGTAATTTCATAACTGAAGAAGTAATTTATTAGGCCACTCAGTATAAATTCAATCCCCACATCACAATTCAAGCCACATAAGGCTGTAATACCCTGTCAACAAGACTAATTCTATAGGTAAATATACATAAGGATATTATGCCCCATAATCATTATTTCCTATGAAGTCATGTCACCAAAGACCATCATAAAGCTAGGTTAGGACAGTCATGAAAATATTTCCCCCTAATCAAACAAGGTTTTTTCATCACGTCATATGCAACGTCTAAACACGCCACCTCTATTGCCAGAGATCCATAATGAGAACACTTGTCCCATCAGTACCATTTAAAGAACAAAATAAATATATAATATAGAAAATAAATGACATGAAAATAGTTTTATAATATTAGTAACATATATCTAGTGGAATAACACAAAAATCATGGGTCACACAGGCTACACATGTACACAAAAGCATTCTATATAATGCAATGGTTTTTTTGTTATATCTAGAAAGAGGCCAACATGTATCATCATAAAAGGATCCTATGGGTCTGTAAGAACATATTAAAAGTAATGTAATCCAATCTAGAATAAGGATTAACATTGAAAATACTTTATACCTCAATATTATTTACATCCAATTCTAATATTTTCCAAGGATTCATATCGCACACATTGTTGCACGACAAGAGGATCAAACAAACATCCTAATAACTCATATAATATATCCCAATTAATCATGAAAGTGATTCTAAATTGATATCCAATAAGATTATAATTCAATGAGATTGATTTAATCTAACATACCTTATGGTATCCACCAACATAGATAGATTTGATATTGGTTAATTAAACGTCTACAATGCATTAGATCAATAACTAATCTATCAATGGTCATATATTTCATTTTTAGATCATAATTAAATGCCTAAATTTGAATTTTTGGTGAGCTTGAAGGTTGAAAATGGAGTTAATAGGAGAGTGAAGAGGTGCCCTTTATGAGATAGAAGAGCGGCACTTTATAAAATTAACAAAATATTAATTTATTATAAATTCAATTTAGATTTAAAATTGTCCAAAACTTATTTAAATATAAGATAATATGATACTTGTTGGAATAACCATCACCTAAAATTCCAAATCGTTGTATTCCATACCTTATGTTTATTATCTCTTTTCTCAAAACTAATAATCCATGTATCCATGGATCATGATTTTTGTGTCACAATTCAACATTATTATGTTATATTTCTCATGATAATTATTATTATATCATGTTTTCACATTCATATGTTATATTTCCATTGCCCATGATTATTCTCTCATTTTTCCACATTCCTATTATATATTCGTGATCTATAAAAAAGGATAATTCTATATTCATATTATTAATCTTTTATAAGTGGACCCTTAAGATCAAAAAAAATCCCTAAGAGATGGAGGGGGGAATGGATGAATAATTAAAACACCCATTCAATTTTCTTATAGAAATAATTTCACCACGTATTAAAGTTATTAATTGGATAACATTCAAATCACAATAAAGAACACACATAGAGGTAACAACATATTTTGACAAGGTTAACTACTCAAATTGAGTGGATAGTCATGAAAATTATTTATATATCACATGAGATCATAATTTCTAATAGAATATTTATGTAGATTATAAATTAATAATGAATATACAATTACTCATTTTTCACATTTTCTCCAGGTTATGTAATGTTTCCCCTTAAAAAATTAATAATTTATAATTTTTTTTCTAATAACAAGAGATTATTTAACATTAACATATTTATATCGAGTTGTAATTATATTACTTATTATTATTCACATTTCTATTTTCCTCTTCTATTGTCATTAAAATTATCCTTCTCCTTTATTGATTTCATCACTAAAGCTATTTTATATTTTTACACATTCTACATATTTCACAATAGTAAATGTTTTCAAAATTTTAAAATTCAAAATATAAATTTATTCTCATAGTTATTACTACATTCAAATTACTCTCATCTTCCCCAGAATAATTTTTTATCATTTGGAACATATAATGTATATTATTTTCTATTGATATGTTTAGAGGTTTTGGATATGGAGTGTAAGTATCCCTTGAGTCAAAAATTGATCCACTCCATCAGATCCATTTAAAATCTTGAAAATCTTCCAGCTACAACTTCTTCTCTCCTCACCATTGAGGGTTTTTGGTAAATTAATAAATTTTTAACTTACTAGGTATTTTTCCATGACATTTTGTACTCTCTTTCAATCCAATTATAATGATATTCTTTGAATCCTCACTCAATACTCCTAGACCATTGAAATATTATCCATTCATTTTTTGGATGACGTTTTTCCTACGACACTATGACATTGTCCACGAATTGGGGCATCCTATTTTGACCATCAGAAAACTACCACAACATTTCACTCCTCTGAAATATGTCTCCTCATTATTTAATAGACTTATTGAAAAATTCCAAAATTTATTAATCACCACACATTATCTTGACTTTTCCATCCAATAAAATAACTAAAATTTAGAAAAAAGGAATCTTACATAACACAATTAGTGGAGGACTTTTACCAAAATACAATCCCACATTTAGCAACAATTCACCATGGATACATCTACAGCATGTTTAAGCATTTCTTGAGATAAGAAATCTGTTCAACTAAAATTGCAATTCCTGACCCAAATCACATTGATGGAAACCTATTGAAGATGCTACAATACCTCATGCAACCCTCCCCATATTGAAAATGTTTTTTGACTAGTATTGAGATCCTAGAAGTGTAGGTGGGAAAATTTACTCTCCGTTATAATAGATATATATTATGAAACTAAAGTAGAAAACCAAAAAAAATGATGAATGTAAACAATATGTGAAAACAACATATCCCCCAAACATATAGTGTTATGCACCATTTACCCCCAATGTGTATTACCCAAAAAAGTGTCATGAAATGGAAAAATATATAAATCAATTATAAATAAACTAATGTGCATCTCAAGGTCACCTCCAACTATAAGCCTTTATCTCAATAACACACTATCATCGAGCCCTTGCCTTTCACTGGAGGACTAGTCATGAAATCAGTATGTGCATCAAGATTCCCATGTAAGGTGTGAGTATAACATAGTATGGAATAATCAATTCATCCTTAATAAGAGTGCACAAGTATATTGAGGTCTATTCTATGACACGTAAATGAATTCACACATAATTAAACAGTGTTATAATGATCATTTGTGTGCTAACTAAGACCCCATAATCATTTATCATTACTAATCTGAATCCATGATGAATAAATATATAAATAATAATGGGAATTTCATAAGTGAAGAAGTAATCCATTAGGCCACTCAGTATAAATACAATCCCAACATCACAATTCAAGCCCCATAAGGCTATCATACCCCGTCACGATAATCAATGTTATAGGTCAAGATACATAAGGCTATCATGACCCATAATCATTGTTTCATATCTTGTCAAGTCACAAAAAAACCATTATAACGCTAGGTCAAGACAGTCATGAAAATATTTCCCCATCATTAAACATGGTTTTGTCATCATGTGAAATGAAACATCTAAACATGCCCCCCTCTAGGGCCACAAAGCCACAACGAGTACACATGTCACTTTATTTAGGTTGATAGAACAAAATCAATATATCATATACCTAATAAATGACATGAAAACAGTTTCATCATATTAGTAACATATATCTAGTGGAATAACACAAAAATCAGGGGTCTCACAGGCTTCACTTGTACACACATGCATAGTATATATGCAATGGTTTTTTTGTTATATCTACATAGAGGTGAGCATGTCTCATCACAAAAGGATCCTATGGATCTATCAGAACATATTTCAGATCATGGAATCCTTTCTAGAATAAGAATTAATATGGAAAAAACTTTAAACCTCAATATTATTGACATCCAATTCTAATATTTTCCAAGGAATCATAACCCAGACATTGTTGCACACCAAGTAGATCAAACCCACATGCCAATAACTCGAATAATATATCCTAATAAATCATGGAAGAGGTTCTAAATTGATATCCAATAAGATTATAATCCAAATATATTGATTATAATCTAACAAACCTTATGGTTTCCACAAACATTGATAGATTTGATATTGATTAAATGAAGGTCTACAATGCATTAAATCAATCACAAATCTATCAATGGTCCTGGTTTTGATTTTTATATCACACTGAAATCCCTATATTTTGATTTTAAATTTCAGATCTATGTTTAAATTTGTTGGAAAAAGTGTAAATATAGAATAACCCAGAATAACATTGGATGATATATCTCACACATTGATTTCGAACAAGATAACATCACTGTATACATCAGAATCAAACTATAAAAGGACAAAATTCACTATGGAGATCCTATAGTGTCTTTTGTTTATAGAACAATTGGTTTAGAATTTATAATTAGAGAAAATACATGAGATTCATTCCATAAAGGGTGAATTTTGACAATTAATTTTATCCTCAAATTTTTTGGTTACATTGTTTGTAAAATTGTGATCTAACCATTCTTTTGAAACTATTATGAGTTGAATGGTTAGCTAATAAAGGATGAATATTTTGATAAATAATGTGTCTTAAACATTCTTGGGTTGGATGGTTTCATATGAAAGGAAGCCTGGTTTTAGAAATCATACATCAGAAATAGTCTTAGATTGTATGTCTACCTTGTAAAACCTCAATGGTTTGATAAATTGTTCACATTAACAGTGCTATACCACATGTTCCTCATTCAAAATCCACATGGATTCTTATAGGACTATAATGGTTTGGTTAAACCATTATTTAAACGTTTCCCTAATAAAAGGGCTACAAAAGAATCCAAAACTAACCAGAAACCCCTAAAACTCAACCCAAACAACCAATAGTTCAAAACCAGTTGAATAAATGCATTAATTAACTTATATAATTTCTAAAAAATTATATTCTATTAAATTCTCCACATATAATAAATTTTCATCCCTAAGAAGCTTCTATATAAATCATTTTAAACAAGATGGTTCACTGAGCCTAAAAGTGAGATTTCTAATCCCAAGATTCTTCTTGGAACTAACCATGCTGCTATAGGATCCAAACACATCTAACTATCTTCACTACAGGAAATATAGGCATTTGGGATGGGTCATTTGGGACGGGATCCCGTCGCAAATGCCTTTTTGCGACGGGGATCCGTCGCAAATCGCCCGTTGCGGAAAACGCCGTCGCAACAATTTTTTTTTGCGACGGGCCCGTCGCAAAAACACTTATTTGCGACGGGAAAAGGACCCGTCGCAAATAGATTTGTGGTTTTTTAAACAACTTATTTGCGACGGGCCCGTCGCAAATAAGTTTTTGCGACGGGCCTTTTCCCGTCGCAAAGAGTTCCTTCGAAGCAACTATTTGCGACGGGAATATATTCCCGTCGCAAATAATAATAAAAAATTTAAAAAAAATTAAAAATTATTTATTAATATATAAATCAATAAACCTATTTATATTGATATAAATATAATATTTATTTTTAAAATAAGTTTTAGAAAGGATGAATAAAAATCAAATATGAATGTATAAGATGTTCAGTAAATGTGGGTTATAAAATATTTTACAAAATATTTTTAATTAATAATTACATAATTTTTATCAATTAATAGTCATTTAATAACTCTTTCAATATAAAAAAAATAAAAAAATTAATGAAATATGGAAAATAAGAAGAAAATGAAACCCAAACATCAAACGGCCATAACTTTTGATCCGGGACTCCGTTTGAGCTCTACAACATATCAAATCGAAGCTTGCGACGAGCTCTACAGCCCTATGGACGGGTGGAACCCGTCTAAGGTTTTTTAGAGGCCCAAAAAGGCCCCGAAGGCCTCCAAAATTGAGTTTTTAGTCGGGGCACCCCGGTTTTTCACCGTTCAAACAGCTATAACTTCTGATCCCGGTGTTCGATAAACCTCTACCATATATCATGTCGAAGATCTTTTAATGTTCCTCGATTCGACTGATTGTGGAGCTGAAACGGACTCCTGGATTAGAAGTTATGGTCCTTTTAACATTCAAATGGCTATAACTTCCGATCCGGATGTCCGTTTGGCATGTACCGCATATCATATCGAAGATCGTTTCATGTTCTTCGATTTGACTGGTTGTGGAGTTGAAATGGTCTTACGGATTAAATGTTATCGTCATTTTAACATTCTCAGAGGATTTTCACCCCCTCATTTCTATGTAATCATTCATAACTATACATATATATATATATCTGTGTGTGTGTGTATGTGTGTGTGTGTATTTTATATATGTATTTATTTATTTATTTATAAATACACATAAAAACACATATTTTATAAATTTATTTAAAACTGAGCTTATAAATATATATTAATTAATATACAAATAAATATACGAATAAAAACTTATAACTATATATATATATATATATCTATATGTGTATATATATACAAATAGAATAAATATATATTAATATACGAATAAATATATATTAATATACGAACAAATATATATTAATATACGAATAAATATATATTAATATACGAATAAATATATATATTAATATATGAATAAATATATCTATATATATATATATATTTATTCATTCATATAACCAAATATATTTATATTAATATAAATCTATATTAATATATGGCTAAATATAACTATATATATATAACTATAATTATTCCTAATTATGACTAATTATTATTAATTATTCCTATTTATTATTAATTATTTCTAATTATTATTAATTACTCCTAATTACCATTAACTATGAACAATGAATACTAATAATTTAAATTTATTAAATAACAAAACAATCTAAACATAATTAAATTACAACTAATTAAAAAAATTAAAACTAATAAAAAATTAAAAATAAATATTAAATTAAAAATAACATAAATACCTTCAAAATTGATCTGAGGTTGATCTCCGATAATTGTTGAAGACTTCAATATCAAATCTGCAAAAAAAATTAAACTTAAGAAACAGTGAACACTAAAATTAGAGAAGTTGAGAGTGAATGGAAAAAAACTGCTGGGTGTATTTATAAGTAAGATTATTTGCAACGGGACTATTTGCGACGGGTCTCCCGTCGCAAATAATACTATTTGCAACGGGACCCGTCACAAATACTTTAGCCTGCATTTATTACGGTCAACGGTTAAATAGTTATTTGCGACGGGACCCGTCACAAATAATAACCTGCCGACATACTATTTGCGACGGGGGTATATTCCTGTCACAAATAGTTTCTACCGCCGCCGGTTATTTGCGACGGGGGTATATTCCCGTCGCAAATACTTTTTACCACCACCGGTTATTTGCGACGGGTGGTAACCACCCGTCGCAAATAAGTTTCCCGCGTTTTGGCGCGCAATGCGCGCCAACCTTTTTGCGACGGGTGGGATTTCCCCGTCGCAAATAAGTAGTTATTTGCGACGGGAAAATCCTCACGTTGCAAATAAGTTTTTAACAGGACTATTTGCGACCGGATTTATTCCCGTCGCAAATAACCTGTCGCAAAAAGCCCTTTTCCCGTAGTGCTTCCCCTACAATACATTCTCGCTTATATCTAAGATTCACACCAATAATTCCCCAAAATGCACCTCAAGATCAATCTCAACATTCTCTTAGTAAATAATTTGGAAAAAATCAATAATTTACCTCTATGGTAGATAATCATTGAAAAAATATTTTATACCATTATATAGAAGTGGGAGAACCAAATGATAGGAAACTGTCCTGATAAAAATTCAAATCCAAAATGATCCTAAAAATATTAGTGCTATAATCCCCTTATTCCTCCATCATTGATGACATTATCAAGATGTTTCATGTATGAAATCATTGTTACCCATATTGAATTCCAAAGGCCACCTCCTCCTTTGGGAATATAATAAATTTTTACTCTAAGGGGTGGTTGACCACATCATGAACCGATTCACCCACATGGTGGTATTATTCACAATTATCAAACCAATAACATTTTCTCCACATGCCTTATGTTGTATTATGTGGAGGGACGCAATTGGATATAAAGATCCTCAAAAGGGGCCATCAAAATTGAATCTTGTAATATTTTGTTATATAAAAATTCAACAAAGTCTAGGTGGTCTTCTTACGGTCTGCCAAATTCTAAAATACATGGATGAAACATATCCTATATTATCTAGATGGTCCCCTCTGATGGTACATGATTATATGAATGATAATATTTACTTGTTATCATCTAGGTACCCAATGAATTCTCCAATCCCTACCATAATTGAAATTTTAAAAACACATATCAGTAAGATATGATAAACCTATGAACTTAGAAAAACACTAAAATATTCCATAAATATAGGTTTTAAAACTATTCCTAATAAAATATCTCTCAAATATTTGTGAAATGAGCTAATTTCCTTAGTCGATCGACTATCACCAAAACAACATCTTTACACCTAGGTTCTTCTGTAATCTCATCTAGAAGTCCATTTTCACAACAACCATTCCTTGTGTTGGCAGTAGAATGGAAAAATCAAACCACCAAGACATTGATGCACTAACTTAACCCTTTTACATGTAATTCACCCTAAGTTGAAGCCCATGATGTCTCTCTTTATACCTATCAACCAAAAATAACATTGAATGTATTAGTAAATCATCCTGCACTACCCATTTAATATCATGAATTCTATCATTATATTTTCTCTTAGGGAATCTAGTACTATAATTTAATAATGAATGAATATCAAATTGTCATCACTTACATACTATCCTGGGGCTAGGTCACTGCCTGCCAAATTATCTAAAAACACAACACAATAAGGATCTATCTCTTGGAAAATAATCACCCGGTCTACTAATGAGATCATGATAACAAAAGGTGAACATGTTATAAATCCATTATTCTCATATATATCCATTATATATTCAACCACTAGTCTCCATAGACATTATTCCCCTTGTAATGGTCGCTTTTGAAACTCTTGGGAATCTGATGTGTACCTGCAAAGATCATTTACCATGACATTACCATTCCTTAGAGCATAGGCCATTAAAAAATTTATGTTATACACATACCCCAACTAACACCTATTTCTATAATTCATATCCCACTAAGTGAAAGATATATCAAAGGCACTTTCAATTCATCTTAATGAAGTTTTATTTTACAAAGAGATAATATCAACAACACTTATGGGTGTAGACCATAGATTACAAATCCATGTCATGCATTTGGAAGTTCTAGTCAAGGGGTCATAGCAAAAATGATGCTTAAAAAACTACTTATTCTTCATAAATCAACACATCTCTAAATCCCACTATTAGGGAATCAAAATACACTATGTATCTAAATCTTAGGTTTAGAAATATCAGTATTTTAGCTATCTTTAATATAATCTTCATTTCTTGAAATGTTTCATCATTATAATCTGATAACCCAAACTTCACCCCTTTTTTGTCATCCCATTGATGGGTGCTAAAAAGTAGGAGATGTCATAGATAAACCTATGTTAGTAAATTTCAATACAAAGGAAACTTAGGGTCTCAATCACATTCCTTGGACATTCCCAGGACTTCATAACCGATACCTTCTCTAGGTCCACTAAAATCCCACCACAGAAATTACATAATTGATAGACCATACAACCATATTTAAAAATTAAAAAGTTGAAATCTTGGCATAAAGATAATGTTCTAAAAGTGAACTCAATACAATATCATTGTTCCAATCATGTATTTCAAAAAAAATTTAATATATAAATTATCATTAAAAAATACAATGAATATAGATTCAAGATATGGATGGAAAATATTATTCACGAGAAGAATTAGTTCTCCTAGAGGATTTTCCAACCCGAAGGGATTTAAAATATAAAAATAAAACCCATACCTTCTGTTAAACAATTTCCTTGGAATATCCTACTTTTTTACCAGTAATAGATGTTATCCTGAAAGTAGATCAATCTTGGAAAACCACTTGAATTCCCATAAATTATCAAAAAAATAATCAAACCTTTTTAATGTTTACTTGTTCTACATCATCACCAAATTCATCTTCTTGTATTCCATAAATATTTGAATACTATAGTCCACCTTCTAAAAAACATAGTATTACCCCATGGACACATGTTTAGTATAATGAATCAATTGAAATCAAAATAATCAAGCCACATATTATGTTACTTAAACTCATTTGGTGCTATAAAATTTTGGGGAATCAGAATAATTTTTCTTCCCATTACCACTTTAATGGAAAACTCAAATTCAATAATAGGTTGAAGACTTAATAAATTATATGAATGGAAATGTTGATAGAGATAAATGACTGGAGGAAAAAAAATTAATCCAATAACTAGATCTAATATGAGATCAAATAATTTTAACTAGGATCTGATGGCTCCAATACTGATCAAATCTATTCCCACTTCTCTTGCTTCCGCTTATCACTCAAAAGTCAACACTGACTTCTCTCCCTTAGGTGATGTGAATAATACCCATCTTCTATAATAGTTTATGTGATCATGGTAGATTATAATTTAGTCAATACCAAAGATCACATGAATGGTAATTATCCTAAGGATTATTAAAACTCATAGATTTATATTCCTTGAAATAACTATTGAATACTCTAGACACCTCTAGATAATATTGACATTCTTTCCTAAGGGTTTGTCAAGAGAATGAAACTCAATGAAAAGTAATAAGTAATTAAATTCCAACATCAACTTGAGAAGATATAAATGAATGGAAAAATAAATATCATATAGAGAGATAGAAATATTATAGGTGATTATGACCATAGCTTGTATGTTTGATGGTACATCTCCATAGTCAGCCAAAATGTTGTCCAATTCATACTCCCATCCTTCCTCTTCTCAATGGCCTTGTCCATGAGAAGAATGAATCTCAAATGTAATCACATTCTATGCTGTCATGAACTACTATTGAGGACCTCTAAAATTACAATGTATCAATTATTATTTATGAATAAAACTATAGTGAGTTGCCATCTGTGATGAATTTAAGTATAAACACTTCAATTTCCACGTCTTGAAAAATCTGCTGTACATCCTCTGGGGTTACAAGAAATCCGTGTGTTTGTTCCCACTCCACCCATAGTTGTGCCATTTGAAAAAATAATTTCCACTAGAGGGAGATAAAGAACACTTACCATGTTCTGTCTTCTTTTAATTGCCCAGTTATATCTTCACAAACCTCATTTTCATAGTAGAAGATTAATTACTCATAAAAACACTAGATATTAATCCCACTGATCCCCTGGTAAAATGAATAATATCAACCATAGATTCCTCCTACAACCTCTTATTGGAAGCATTCTCCATGGGAGATACCTTTTTTTAGGTCAATTGGTCATAGTTCCTGACCTGGCATCAGATCTCCAGATGAAGAGCTATCTCAATCTTCCTCGCCTTCTATTCTTCCCCCCTAGCCAAGATATTAGACAGGAGGAGAAAATATTTGAAATTGGAAGAATATCCAGATACTGACATCATCCCATGATAAATATATATGATCACCAGATATTGACCCAGCTTCATTAGGCCAAGAAATAACTCCATAATGAATAAATCATTAAAGGAAGTTCATATCAGACAATCACATCTACTAACACGGTTAATGAAACTCCACCATCTCTTCATGGTTCTCTGAAACATGACGGTATTTGTATCTATCAATCAATCACCTTGATCCTCTTCCAGGATCACGATTCCCATTAAGATGTGAATCCAATATTTGATATAATGGGGACCCCAAGTGCACTATATAACTAGGGGGATGGTAGAGATGTAAATCCCATGTATAATAAGCCATGTACCTCTATTCTCCCCTACAGAAAATGGTAATAATCCAATTAAATCTGATTTTGATCAGCTCTTCCACCTAAATAACTGTAGGAGGAGTAGGACCGTGCCCAATTTCACCATCGTGTACTTATTGTGGTCGAATAGGGGAATTATTCTATAGAGGAGAATTTTGGGCGACTATTGTAGGTGGTCACATCATACATCTCTAAGGAAGCATTTTTGGAAATATTATATGATGATTTAGAATACCTATAATATATATTTTAAGATATAGACTAAATTTAATTTGAGGAACAATAAATAATTATTATATGAAGATATATCCAAGGATATACCCACACACATATGGTTTAACCTTCTATGATCTACACAAGGATCATTCCTTGTCCCCTGAACCTAAACGTTAGTCATAATATATATATATCACTATATTATGAACAAGTTAAATTAACTAATTAAATCACAGATATATCCAAATGATATTGATTATCGATTAATGTCACTAAACATGTGGCACAATAAAATAACTAATGTAAAGAACTACAATGAATGTATATATCTAAATGTATGTTTTTATATTTTTTTCATGAGGAATGTGATCCTATATTCCTATTCATGATGTTTTTATTTGTTAAAACACCATTGAAATAACTATACAATATACTTAGGATCAGTATCAAACTGTAATATGAAAAAAACAATAATCTGATCACTAGAAACATGGAGGTCCAATACACATGCACAATCATGGAACATGAATTACTCCCCTACGCAAATTCCACATACACTAATTCCTTCATAAAATATAAAAAACATATTAAGAAATGATAACTTAGGGTATGTTAACATTTTGTAATGCCCCAACTCGGATTACCCAAAAACATTGAGTGAGACTCTACAATACATCATATATCCCTCCACATATTCAAGAGGATTCCAACCAGTGGATAAGGGATGCGAGAGAAGAGGGGAGGCTATACCCACAAGAAAAGAACCAAATATATTACCTGACCAAGGTAAAAAATATTCAATAACACAATGTCACCCAACCATAAAATGTTATCTACCATAGAACCCCAATGTGGAGGGTCAAACCAAGTATCAGGAAAAAAAACTAAATAAATGTAGCATCAATATTCTGAAGTACACACTAACATTGCCTCTGACCCGAAGCATCTATCTCGTTAGCACCCTATCACAATACCCTTTCCCTTTACTAGATCCATGGTCTTGAAATATGAATGTGCATCAAGATTACTACATTGTATGTGTTTATAACCTATTATGACCGCAAAAAATTTTCCATAACATGAGGGAATCAATATATAGTGTTATATGTGATGATAATAAAACAAATTCACACACACACAAAATTACTATACCGAGTTTCTGTGTACAAAAGAATCCCCCAAGAACTCAATTGTACCTAATTCAGATTTATGATGGTAGTATTTAATAATAGTTCTGGGGACATCATATTTAAAGGAATTATCAATGATTTTGATCAATAATAGTAAAATCTAAAGGCCACATAAAGCTATCATGACCCATCTCTAGGCCTAAGACCATAGGTCAAACCACATAAGGCTATCATGCCCTCTATTCATTGTTCTAACTCAATGTAGGTCACTTAAGACCAAAATAACCACAATTAAATCCACCCAAGTCCATAATATCGCATATTTTAACATAGTACAATCATCATGAAACATGAAATATCTATACACGCTCCCCCTCTAGGTCCACCAAGATATGATGGGGCCACCTGTCACATGGTACCATGCATTGAGCAATAAAAAAATAAAATAAATATGAAATAATTCACATGGAAACAGTGTCATCCTATCAATAACATATATCTAGTGGCCTAGAATAACAAGGAAGGGTATCATGGGTTACACACACACACACACATATCTTATCACATAACGGGTCCCTATGTAATGTCTACACACATACCAAATTTCCATGTCACACAAGGAACTGAAGGACATAGACAAGAATAAAATATAACATGGATACAAACTCTATATAGTGTAGCTATATGGTTGGAATGTCATACTGTAATATCATTGATGTCCAATACCGTGATTCAACAAGTAATCTTAATCTGCACTACATTGCACACCAACATAATTTTATCAACATGCCATAAACTCCTATTACTAGTCCTAATTAATTAAGAATGATGTTCAAAATTGAGATAATAGAATATTATAATCCTAATATATTTGGTATATAAAAATATACCACAAAAAATCTTCCAATGTTTTTATATCTAATATTGATTAAATGAAAGCAACCAAAAGACTATATTTTTCAATGATCTATAAATGATCCCTGATTTCATTGTTTGATAATATCAGAATCTATAGATATATCCATGAAATTTTGTACCTATGATTCATTTAAAGTTAATAATGTTGAATATTTATGAAACAAGAATATTTGTGAAGATAAATATAATATTTTTATTTATTACATTCTAATGCCACTAGATCCATCAAAATTGGTCTTGGGGGAAACTTTCAATATTTATAGCCTCTTGAGTCCCATGGTTTGGGAGCCCTAGATGTAGGATGTAGAATGATATAAAATTATTATGTTTCAATAATTAAATGTGTAATTTTAATAAATAATTTCTTTTAAATCAAATTTTGTCGTGAGGTTTTTGAAATCAAGAACCAACCATGCCTTTTCCACTAGGATGAGTAACATGATTGCATAGGAAATATTTCATGGTTAGATAAACTCTACGCTTTATCTATTCTTGGGTTTCTTGTAAAACTGGTTAAAACTATAGGTTTGATAAACCATTCACCTTAATCATTATTGGGTTGTGTGTATACCTAGTAAGCGTTAAATGATTTGATAAATTTTGTGCTTAACCATATTTCCCACAATGTTCCTTGGTCAAAAGCCTCACGGTTTCCTAGAGGATAACCATAGTTTAGAAAAACATTGCTTCAACTATGAACCCAATAAAATCCTACAAAACTCATTAAAATGAACCACAAACCCTATTAACTTATCCTAAATAATTCAAAGTTCCAAATAACATGATAAAGATTATATTAACTCATAATACATCAGAAAAATATGAGGTCGTCAAAAAAATTCTCACTAAAATCCCCATTTTAAAAACCATATCAGAGTTTTGTTGCTATTATGTGTTTACTATTTCATTATGGTGTGATCAAATCACTTTCCTCATGCCATTAATAATCAAAGACCTTATTTCTTATGAAACCAAACCATTTTCTCTTTCCATACTATCTTTATGGTTATTTCATGGAATAAACTTCTTCTCAATTGAATCATTTTCAAACACTTGAGTTCGATCCTTATATATGAGTTGATAAAAAATATTTCACAATAATAACATCCAATTCACATATTCCTAACATCTCCTCTTCTTAGTCAATGACTCAATAATCTTCCAAAATATCTCTTGGTATCATATAACCACACATACCTTTAATGGACATTAATTCAAGATTTATTACATAAAGAAAACATAATAAAACCCCTAATATTAATATTTCTTGCGACTTTTGGATTCTAAGTACAAAAATACACCATAAAACAAATATAGAATAACTTTATTGAAAACAACCATAACATTCACTTAAGTTTACACTACTTTTCTAAAACTGCATGTGAAAACCTAGGGGCATACATAAAAAAGTGGTGAGCTATAAATATCTAAAAGTTAATAAAAATAATTTAATAGTGTAATAAAATAAATCTGAACCAAGAGGTATAATAATGTAACATAAAAGGTGAGAATCATAATCATGTACAATGTGGTACAATATAACATGACAACATAATGGAAATGGGGGAATATTGAAAAAAATGTAAAACACGGAAACATAAGGATATATAAAGGTTAAATTCCATGCAATCATAATTTTTTTATCTTATGATAATATCATGTTCACATTAAATAGAAACTCAAGGGACTAAAATATTATCCAATGTATTGGAGAGATATCTGTGGGAATCCATCATAATCACATCATGCACATCCATATGTTTTCCAGATAGATCATATAACATAAAAATGAATTTCATGTTTATTAATGAAATAAATGAAGAGTATGGGTTATATAAAAGTATGTATCCAATAAAATAATTATATTTATATATAAATGAATATAGTTGTGTGGAAATGGGTATGTGAATTCAAATCACAATTGTTTGTCATGAGATATCAGAGTGATATTTGGATAGAAAAACAGTGGTATATAAATATTCATAAAGTGATTTAATGAGAGAAAAATGGGCCTATCATAATTTGGACATCAATTGTACAACATGATGGTTGTGGAAACACATATCCCAATATTTTTAATTGGTAATCAGAAAGAATAAATTAAAGAAGGTTTTAGAAAAAAAGAGGAGGATAGGATCCCTTGCCTTGAGGGGGTGTTTCCAAGAATCTTGGTAGGATCTTTATAAGGGGTTTTGGGAGCCATGGGAGGGATTTGGAACATGAAATTTAGTGTAAATACATTCTCTATGTATTTTTTGAGATTAATAATGGGATATTGGGTGTGTTTGTTTAGGAGTAGAGTGGTTTGTTCTTTATTATTTACCAGGAATTGGTTTTGGTATCTATATAATATGGTAATAAAAATACAAAATTCCATAGTTTCTAACCATATTATTTTCCAATGTGGAGTCGTTTTAATTATATTTTATTTCTAAGGACCTAGAACAATAAAATAATACCTTGGTGATGAGGAAGCGAGTCATGATTTAAAATAATAGATTTTAAAATATTAAAATATAATATATGTTTTGAAGGACTCATAAAGGTTTATAAAATAAATAAAATAACCTCAAAAGAAACATTATTTTAAATGGTAAAAATATATTTTATCTTTTATACCCTGTATGTATCATATTATATCACTTTTGGGCCATTAAGAGGTTGTAATGCATGCCATATATTCATAACACATTTATTTTTTACTCGATAAGTTTGATTACATTAGAAAAATAAGAAAAATAAACCATTGGATGATATAAATGTACTCAATACAAAAATTATATTTATTTTTTCAAAATTAATATATAAATATAATAATTCTTATTTTTATATAAAATCCCCATTTATTGAAGAATATTCATTTCTAGACAACAATAGTATTATACCCCATATAAAAATAATTTTTTTTCTTGAGAAAATTATATTTTCTAAAAAATTGAATAAAAAATATTTAATAATAATATTTTATTAACATATAATTTATTTTTAAAATTCATTAATTCATAAAAAATTATATCTTAATTGAAATTTTTATTACCCCAAAATACAATTTGATTTGTTTCGTATCAAAATATATTTTAAATTAATGACAATAATAATGTATAATCAATATGGAATAAATAAATTAAATATTTCATTGAAAATAAAATATAAGTATTCTTGTTGTTAGGGTCACGATATATATCCCTTTAATACCCCAGTGAATTCCCTAAGGGTAAGGTGTGTGACAGTGAGATTTTATTCAGGCGGTTCGACAAACGGGTTTTGTTTCGTGATCTTGTTGACCTTGAAAGGCATTCATAAATGGTTTCACTCATGATTTAGTTATTAATGTTTTTTGGGGAATTGATCAAGAAAAGATACTAGAGATTCTAAATCCAAAGGAATCTTTGATAAATGGGATTTATAGGGTATGGTCCTACTATTCATGTTCATCACATCGTTTTTCTATGTCAATTGGATTTGTTATAACCCTTAATATTTATTAATTTTAAGATCAATTTATAGTGGCTATATTATCAATAGTTTAAATTCATAATTATATTTCAAATATTATATAACTTATAACATTCAGAAATGACAAAATAGGTGCATGTTTTTTCATTTACAATAAAATATCTATTTAATTTAATTAAATCAAAAAGTAATTTTGTTTATAGAATTTTGGGTCTTTATAATATAACCCCTTATGTAATTTCGCCTTTGAAATTACCATTTCATACACTAAAACATATGAGGGTACATTTCTTTAATCACCTATTTTGGGTTCCAATTTGATTCCTCAAACTTGTGGTTCAACCATAACACTTTCATTAGATGAGTTGACTTATTTTGTAGAACTTTTTCTCTTTTATATAATATATTCACAAGATTCTCCTATTATGAAAGATCATTCTTCAATGGAAACACCTCTATATTATTTCATGAGAGGGTTTTGGTATGTATATTCTCAGGAGGGATACATGGAATACATCATATACATTTTTTTGTTATGTGGGGGTGCTATTTGATATTACATAGTTCTGATGTGATCATGTATCTCAAAGGGACCAATATATCTTGGACTAAGCATTTCATTCTTCCCAACCCTCATGAATTTATTCCATTGTAATATATAAGGGAACACTTTAACATTGACATCAAACTTCTTGTCTTATATATGAATGTCTAAAATTCTTCTCTTTTGACATTGTATTTATTTCACATGATACTGAATGGTTTGAACATTTCCTATAATCTCTTATAAAAGATCAGGACTCATCTTCTTTAACTATCCAAATTCACCCCACCATGTTGTAGTTCAACACCTCTTCACATAGTTAGTCTCATAAGGTACCACTTAAATCCTTTAATATAAATTATTGTAATTTTAGAACTATACAAGGGGAAGGTATTGATCATAAAATCCTTGTAAATCCATTCTACAAGATCTCGTCATATCATTCTGGGTTTTAATGGTCCTATTAGACTGACCATCAGTATGAGGGTGATAATCAGTGTTGAATCTTCATTTTGTATTCAATTATTTCAAATGGATTCTCCAAACCATCAATGTATACCTTATATCTCGATCAAATACAACAGATATTGGAACTCCATGAGTTCCTCCCACTTCTCTTATATATCTCTTGGTGAGTTCGTCAAGAGTGAAATTTTCCTTAGTGGAATTTAAATATTGTAATTTTGTAAGGGGATAAACTACCACCAGTGTGGTGTTTTTAACTTATGCTATATAGGGTAGTCATATGAAGAAATTCATAGTTATATTTTCCCATTTTGATAATGTTATGGGAAATGGTTTCATCATTCCCTTATACTTATTTAGTTAATCCTTGACTTGGTATCATACCATGTATCAGGATACAAACTATGAAATCCCATTATTCATGTTATCCTTCCATTATTTTTTCTTCAAATATCTATACATCAAAGTTCTTCCTCGATGAATGGATTAGGATGAACTGTTTACATTAACTATAAGTTACCTCATTATCTATTTCTGTTATGGTACATATATTTGGGTTACAAACCATATAACTATCTCTTCAAATAAATTTCACTCTAGAACGTCCACTAAAATCATCTATTTCAACTTATGATATTTTTAAGACTCCATGATTATCTAAAGAATAGATATTAAAGAAGTTGTTTGAGAATATTACGATATATTTCCTTCCATTATACCTACATTCATCCTTTTAATGTCCGAGAAGACTAGATCACTTATAACACTCATCATTTCTAGAGTTTCTGGTTCCTCTCTACTAAGATAATATAAATGTTTTTTTTCTAATTTTACAGTATAGTAATGGATTGTTAAATTTTTATCCTTGATCAGCTCTGACCTCCTCTATTTTCAAATATCAATCATTTTTTGTGACTATATACTAAAAATCTATTATGGTCCACATAAATATCAAACTTTTCCTATAGAAATAATGTCTCTAATTTTTTAACTTGAAGATAACTCCATTAAATTCAATATCATGGGTTGGGTATTTATTATCATGGAGTATTTTTTGGTGGGAGAAATAGGCTATCATTTTTCCATTTTTTCTGTGCAAAAAACCAAATGTTTTGAGATTCATCATTATATATCACAGATCCATACCCAATAGTGGGTAATGTGAAAACATGTGAATTGATTATACTCTTCTATATCTCTTTTAAAAATTCATCACATTCATATATATTAAAAAACTTACTCCTTTTTGAGTTATCCTATTAAGGGGGATTTAATATCATTATAAATTTCTAACAAATAAAAAATAATAAACAGATAATCCATGGAAACTCTAGATTTCCATCACAGAGGTTTTTCTTTTCCACTATTTAATTATCATTATTTTAAAGGATCCATATATATCCCTTTTGTGGTGATTAAATTTTATATGAAATTTAAATTCTCTTACCAGAACTCTCATTTACTATTATTTTCACACATATTTATTTTCCACAAGGTCTATATAATATTCTTCAAATTCACCTCATGTTCTCCATTTCTTTTCGAAAAGAAATGAATATCACCAAAAACGTCAATAAAATATTTGTTTGGGTAATCCTTAAACACCATAATCATCAGATTGATGAATATATATGAAATATTCATGAGTTTAAATGGCTCACTATGTACTCATAGTTCCCCTACAATTTTTTGAAAATTAGTCTTGTGGACAACTTCATTCTTCCCCTTTATTTGATAACTTTCAAAACCAATGTTAAGTCATAGAGAAATACTAGGATCCACATAGATTATCTAATAAGTCATAAATTCATGTTATATGATACTTTATCTTTATCATGATTTTGTTGGGATTATGATAATTTTTGAAAAGGTGCATTAAGCCATCCTTCTTCTAGACAAATGGACTGGTGAGCCCCATGGTGAATTACTTGGGCATATAAAACATTTTTTCATATTCCCCTATAGTTGTTCCTTCAGATCCTATTGTTAAAAAACATTCATTATATATGTGTTATTTGATATTGTAAAAGTTTTATGTATGTGATCAATGAAAAATTCAGCCTCTCAGCTAGGAGGAAGACCATGTAATTATTTATTAAACACATCTGTGTATTCCCTTAGAAGGGAAATTTCTTCAAGGATGATAATTTTTTTGGTCTCAATAATTTTAACAAGAAAAATTTATTAACAGGGAAATAAAATCCACTCTTTAGATAGAGGTACCATATAATATTCATCCTCCTCCTTACACTTTTATATAATTTTAGGGTGGTTAATAATATGGTGGGTGATTTCCTTCTCTCAGTAATTTATGTTGTCTCTATATAATGAAATCCAATTCCTTCCTTGAATTGAATTTAATTCTTATAAAGGTTGTATAACATGGCATGATGGAAATTTGGCCTACATATGTGGACACTACTGGAAAATAAGTCATTACCAATTGTTCAAAACCGTTGGAAAAGGCTGGATAACTATTGGTATAATATATTTCAATTGTTATCAAAACCATGGGGAAGTAAGGCATGGGGAAAGAGCATTGTCAAGGGTTTTTGGAAAACCGTTGGCATATAAAAGGATACCCACCTTATACCAACAGTTGTACATAACCATTGGTATAAATTTTCACCAACGGTTTGAAACTGTTAGGAAAGAGTTCATATACAACCCCCTATGCCAACGATTGTAAACCATTGGCATAGGCCATGCTGGGAAATTGCAGTAGCAGGCTGCTCTACGCTACTGCTGTGACTTGTGAGGTGCTGCAGTCCATGCCTCTTTGAGTGATTTCCAGGCCTACATTTCCATGATTGAATTGAATACATACATAGAATGAAAACATATATAATGAAAAACATAATTATAAATCAATAATTTTCTACCTTCAAGAAACTATACACATATACAAGGAAATCATAACTTATAAGGATTTTATAAACATATATAATTGATTTAGAATTCAACTTCGAGAGACAATTACATGTGCAATATGAAATTCAATTAATAATTGAATACCGAATTGAATACAAACATAATTTAATTATAAATTATGAATACAATACATAAAAAACTGAATAGGTAATTATATGTTTTATACAGAATTAATAATATGTACAAAATTTCATTTTGAATGACACATACACAATTGAATAACAAAATTAGAAGCTAATAACCCCAAAATAATGAAATGGATAAATGACTTCAGCCAAACACAAATATAATGTCTCTTGGTTTGGGGCGGGTGTCTTTGAACATAGTGATGATGAAAATGGGTGTGTTTCAAAGAGATTGTGTGACTTAGGGAATGTAGTTGTCCTTGGCATAATAAATTACATGTGTTTTAGAATAGGGGAAGGAGTTACTCACTTGAGAAGTGGATTGTGTGAGGCCAGACCATGGATCATTGTGCTCAAGTAACAACACAATCTGAATACGTTTGGTCAGTTTTCTGTATGCCTATTTTTTTTTACTTAAAATGATGTCCATTTTAAACAAAAGACAGACACTTCGAGTGATACGGGCCACACCATGCCTTGGATTGAGGCGGGGTTGACTCGTACACATCACAAATGACTCATGAATCATTTTCCTAAAGTATCAACAGAATCTGAATACTGTCAGTTTTCAATATGCCAGTTGTTTTTTTCACTTAAATTAGTGTCCATTTGAAAAAAATAGCAACACTTTGGAGTGGTACCGGCCACATCATGCTTCGGATTGAGGCAAGGTTAACTCGTACACATCAAAAATGACACATGGATCATTATCCTGAGTATCAATAGAATCTGGATGCGTTTTATTAGTTTTATGTATTCTAGTTATTGTTTTCACTTAAAATGTTGTCCGTTTCAAATAATAGTGAGACACATTGAGTGGTACTAGCCAAACCATGCATCAGATTGATGCACGGTTGACTTTTACACATCACAAATGACCCATTGATCATTGTTCTAAATTATTAACACAATAAGAATAAATTTTGCCAGTTTTCTGCATGGTTGTTGTTTTTACTAAAAACAGTGTCCATTTCAAACAAAAGTGCGACACTTTAAGTGTTATCGGCCAAACCTTGCCTCAGACTGAGTTGATGATGACTCGTACATGTCAAAAACGACCAATGGATTTTTTTTATTATGTATCAACAGAATCCGAATGCGTTTGGTTAGTTTTCCGTATGCCAGTTGTTGTTTTCACTTAAAATGTTGTCCATTTAAAATAAAAGTGAGACACTTTGAGTAGTACCGGCCAAACTGTGCCTCAGATTGAGGCTCGGTTGACTCGTACAGTTCAAAAATGACCTATGGATTATTATGATGAAGTATAAACACAATCTCTATATGGTTGGTCAGTTTTCCATATGGATATTGTTTTTACATAAAACAGTGTCCATTTAAAACAAAAGTGCAACACTTTGAGTGGTTCCAGCCACATTGTGCCATTTATTGAGGCGAGGTTGACTCAACCACGTCACAAATGACCCATGGATCATTTTTATAAAGTATCAACAGTATCCGAATGCGTTTGGTCGGTTTTCTGTATGCCAGTTGTTGTTTTTACATAAAATGATGTCCATTTCAAATAAAAGTGAGACACTTTGAGTGGTACCGGGAAAACCGTGCCCCAGATTAAGGTGTGGCTGACTCTTACAGATCACAAATGAACCATGTATCGTTGTGATAAAGTATCAACACAATCATCATACGTTAAGTCTATTTTCTGTATGGTTGTTGTTTTTACTTAAAACAATGTCCATTTCATACAAAAGTGTGACACTTTGAGTGTTACCAGCCACACTGTGCCTCAGGTTGAGTGGTTATTGACTCGTACACGTGAGAAATGACCCATGGAATGTTTTCCTAAAGTATCAATAGAATTCGAATGCGTTTGGATAGTTTTCCGTATTGCAGTTGTTGTTTTCACTTAAAATGTTGTCCATTTCAAATAAAACTGAGACACTTTGAGTTGTACCATCCAAACTGTGCCTTATATTGAGGCTCATTTGACTCTCACACTTCACAATTGTCCCATGTATTATTGTGCTAATGTATCAACACAATCAGAACATGTTTGGTCGGTTTTCTGTATGGCTGTTGTTTTTACATAAAACCGTGTCATTTTCAAAAAAAGTGCAACACAATGAGTGGTACCAGCCACACCATGCCTTTGATTGAGGCGGGGTTGACTCGTACTCATCACAAATTACCCATGTATTGTTTTCCCGATGTATCAACAGAATCTGAAAGCATTGTTCGGTTTTTTGTATGTCAGTTGTTGTTTTCACTTAAACTGTTGTCCATTTCAAATAAAAGTAAGACACTTTGAGTGGTACCGGCCAAACCGGGCCTCGGATTGAGGCGAAGGTGACTCGTACACATCAAAAATGTCCCATGGATATTTTTTCAAATGTATCAACAAAATCAGAATATGTTTGGTTGGTCTTCCGTATTGCTGTTTTTTTAATTAAAATAGTGTCCATTTCAAAAAAAGTGTGACACATTGAGTGGTACCGGCCACTCCATACCTCGGATTGAGGCGGGGTTGACTTTTACACATGAAAAATTACCCATGGATAATTTTCCTAAAGTATCAACATAATCTGAATGTGTTGTTCGGTTTTCCATATGTCAGTTGTTGTTTTCACATAAAATGTAGTCCATTTCAAATCAAACTGAGAGACTTTGAGTGGTACCAGCCAAACTGTTCCTCGTAATGAGGGTTAGTTGACTCGTAAACATAAAAAATGACCCATAAATTGTTGTAACAAATTATCAACACAATTCGAGTTAGTTTTTTCAGTTTTCTACATGGCTGATGTTTTTACTTAAAACAATGTCCATTTCAAACAAAAGTGAAACACTTTGAGTGTTATCAGCCACACCATTCCTCAGATTGAGTTAGGGTTGACTCTTACATGTCACAAATGACCCATGGATCATTTTCCTGAAGTATCAATAGAATCCGAATGCGTTTGGTCGATTTTTCATATGCCAGTTGTTTTTTTCACTTAAAATGCAGTGCATTTTAAATAAAAGTGAGAAACCTTGAGTGTTATTAGCCAAACCGTGCCTCGGATTGAGGCACGGTTGACTCATAAACATAAAAAATTACCAATGGAACTTTTTGATAATGTATCAAAAAAATCCGAATACGGTTGGTCAGTTTTCAATATAGTTGTTGTTTTTACAAAAAATAGTGTCCATTTCAAACAAAAGTGCAACCCTTTGAGTAGTACCAGCCACACCGTGCCATAGATTGAGGAAGGGTTGACTCATACACGTCACAAATGACCCATGGATTGTTTTTCTAAAGTATCAACAGAATCCGACTGTGTTTGGTCGGTTTTCTGTATGCCAGTTTTTTTTTCACTTAAAATGTTGTCCATTTCAAATAAAAGTGAGACACTTTTAGTGGTACCGACCAAACCGTGCCTTAGATTAAGGTGCAGATGACTCGTACATGTCACAAATTAACCATGGATAATTATGCTAAAGTACCAACATAATCAGCATACATTTATTCGGTTTTCTACATTGCTATTTTTTTACATAAAATAGTGTCCATTTCATAAAAAAGTGCGACACATTGAGTGTTACCGACCTCACCATGCCTCAAATTGAGTTAGGGATGACTCGTACATGTCACAATTGACTAATGGATTGTTTTCCAATGTATCAACATAATTCAAATGCGTATGGTCTGTTTTCCGTATGGTAGTTTTTGTTTTCACTTAAAATGTTGTCCATTTCAAATAAAACAGAGACACTTTGAGTGGTACCAGCCAAACCATGCCTCAGATTGAGGCGCAGTTGACTCGTACACATCACAAATGTCCCATGGATCGTTAGGATAAAGTTTCAACACAATCAGAATACGTTTGATCAGTTTTCCAATTGGCTATTGTTTTTACTTAAAACATTGTCCTATTAAAATAAATGTGTGACACAATGAGTGGTACCAGCCACACCGTGCCTTAGATTGAAGCGGGGTTGACTCGTACACAAAGCAAATGACCCATGTATCATTTTCCTGAAGTATCAACCGAATCTGAATGCGTTGTTCGGTTTTCCGTATGTGAGTTGTTATTTTCATTTAAAATGTTGCCCATTTCTAATAAATGTGAGACAATTTGAGTGGTACCGTCCATACTGTGCCTCATATTGAGGCGCAGGTGACTCTTACACGTCACAAATGTCCCATGGATCATTGTTCTAAAGTATCAACACAATCAGAATAATTTTGGTTGGTTTTCCATATGACTGTTGTTTTTTGTTAAAATAGTGTCCATTTCAAAAAAAAGTGACACATTGAGTGGTACCTGCCACACCGTGCCTCAGATTGAGGAGGGGTTGACTCGTACACATACAAAATGACCCATGGTTGATTTTCCTAAAGTATTAACAAAATCCAAATGTGTTGTTCAGTTTTCTGTATGTCAGCTGTTTTTTTCACTTAAAATGTAGTCCATTTCAAATAAAAGTGAGACAGTTTGACTGGTACCAGCCAAACTATGCCTCAGAATGAGGCGCGGTTGACTCATAAACATTACAAATGTCCCATAAATAGTTGTACTATATTATCAACACTATAAAAATACCTTTTGTGGATTTCCATATTGAAGTGCACTGTGTTGCATTTGTTGTCAATGAGGTATGTTGTTTTCAAGGAATGAATGGATGGATGTCAAGGAGATTTAATATGTGAATGACAAAGGATGTGATGGTGATGGTGATGGTGATTAATGGAGAATGGCCATGTTACTTAGAGTCTTGTCAATTAGGAGATTCACTTAGTGACATTAGAGATTATTCTTGAAACATTCTCCACGTCATATCAGACAATTTTAGAACTGATCTTAATGTTTCAATACTTGTATCAGGATGATACTAAGTTACACCACTTGAAGAATGGATGATGATGGAGCATCATTACATCTGATGATTGTTGAGCTGATCTTTAAGTTCAAAGAACTTGTATCAACTGGATACAATGTCACAACAATGTCTGAAGACCATGCATTGTATTGAAAATACATGAGGAGTGGTAAATTATCCATCCAAAATCACTGAGTGGGTGATATGGATTAATGATGTCCATGCACTATCACATAGTGCATGTGAATCTGAAGAAGATCCAACTTGATCTCTGATTGGATCAATGAAGAACATTAAAGAATTTGTTTAATTCAAGAGTTCGGTGGAAGAAGAATTCCATTTACTAGTGAGGATTATATATTATAGAAGGAGATGAGGAATCATGAAGAGGATGAAAGGAATTCTTTTGAAGAAGAAGATGAATGGAGAAGAAGAAGAAGACTGGCTTGGGAGATGATGAATAATGATGTGGCATTTGGCATTTGAACTTGGTCACTTTGCTTTTACACAAAGGACTTGTTCTACACTTAGAAAAAATTAGGCCACCAAGGAAGGCCAGCCGAGGACAACACCTCAAGCATATGTGGGACCCGAGGGTCAACCGCGCTAAAGGGAGTCCTTAAGGCCAAGGGCGAAAGCCCTGAGGTAGGGGCACACCCGCAGGACACAACGTGGGCGCCAGGGGAACGCCCGGAGGAGCGCATGGTGGGCGCATAGCGCGCCCGTGTGTGCATTGTAGGCGCCAGCGGTGCGCCCGAGTGGCAGGGGTGGGCACAAGAGCGCGCCCGTAGAGAGAACACAGTGCGGGGCGGCACCGTGGAGGTTGGAAGTTCAATTTAGGAGAGGCGGGGAGCGCATCTTTGATAAACCATGGAAAATACACGGTTCGTTTCGATGAGGGACGCGGGATTTTGCCGTGGAGCGAATCCTGGCCGCTCGATCGATCGCGCACCAGATCTTGACCGCCCGATTGATCCCGCACGAGATCTTCTGATCGCGGTCGTCCGATGTCTTCTCAACTTCGGATCCGACGGTTGAGGAGTCGTCCTCTACCTTGAGCTCACCCGAGGCCACCCGCGACTCATCCTTCTAACCAGGTGCCTTCCAAGGATGGTTTTTGAGCATCCGACCACCGTTGTTCAAGCTGAAGCATTCATTGGGTTCGTTTGGATGTAACGAACACATCCATGCAAGAAAAAAAATGCACTCATGCAACGTATGGGAAATTTCAAAGAAGGCCAAAGCAAACCGAAGGTGCGAGGCCTTGTGTGGTTTATGTCGTTGCATGATTCGGCCTAAATAAAGGCCATGAACACGTTCCTTGCACTTGTACGTGAAGAATACCGTAGAAAATAAATACCCGCGTGAACCGAGAAGAGAGATCAAGATTTGGAAAATCATGAAAACCCGAATATTTCAGGGATTCAAAAGCTATATATTCGCGGATGAACCGCCCCTCCTCTGCCTATAAAAGGAGAGGCAGATGCTCTCAAGAGGCTGGATGATCCTTTCAGAAATGAGAGTCCCATTAGAGCACCCTTGTGCCTCGCGAAGAACAACCTGCACGTACCACTTGCGCGGCAGTGAAACCCGGATCCATCCCTTGGCTCTATTTGTTCCTTTTGCGCATACCTTGTGCAAAAGAGGTTGGAGAAGAACCCGGCGCGCCTTCCCCTTGCGCGGCAGGAAGAACCCGGGGCCGCAGCACCCTGCGCGCCCACGGTTGAAGCCCGTACTTGCGCGGCTTCCCCTTGCACCGAGACCTTCCGCGCCTCCTTTGAAGGACAAGGGAGTTCGGGTGTGTGCAAGAAGAATCCAAGAAGGTCGTAGCCACATTTCCCCTTGTGTGTGTGCTAAGTGAAAGGAAGGCTTGCACTTTGTGTGTGTGCAAAGTCAAGACACACTACGGGTGGTATAAGTGCAAATGAACAAGAGGCCGTAGCCTTGTGTGTGTGAAAGAAGAGAAGGAAGGCCATAATCAAGTGGGAAGACAAGAGGGCCTTAGAACCCAAGTGTGTGCATAATCACCAAGTGAAGACCACACATTTTGTGTGTGTGCAATGTGAAGAAAGAAGGACAAAGACTTACCTTAGTGGTGTGTGTGCAATAGAACAAAAGGCCGAACCTAGTGTGTGCACAATTAAAGTGTGTACATTTTGAAGAAGAAGAAGACACTCACACAAAGTACAACACACATTTAAGTGTGTAATCAAAAGGAATAAAATGTGTGAAGGACAAGAAGAAGGTGTGTGCTAAAAGTGTTACACCCTTTGTGGGTTTATAGCACCAAGAGAAGAAGAAGGGGAGTGAATACTTGCATGCATGCACGTGCACACGTAAACAAGATCAAATCTGGTTGTGTGCATCTGAGTTGATCAAGACCGGAAGTTCTTGAAGATTATTGAGAAGCCATGCTGTCAGTGCTTGAGGATGAAGATATGCCATGCACTCAGTGCATGAAGTTGATGTGAATCCATACTGAAGCCAGACTGAAGTTAGAGATATCAGTTGTCTAAGTTTTCAGTGATTGAGAAGAGCTCGATCAACAGAAGTTATCAGAAGTGAAGAGAAAGACCAACAGACCTTATCAGAGGCTGTTGAAGATTCTTGAAGTGAGAGGCCAGGTCATCCTAAGAAGAAAGAGATAAATCCTGAGCTAGACGAGAAGACCTGATCTATTGATCAGAAGTGAAGATCAATGCCAGCAGTCTTTATCCCAGACTGCTGAAGATACTTGAAGAAGCTTAAAGTGAAGAAGAGCTACTCGTGTGACTCGAGGAGCCAGGTGAAGCCCCCTGTGAGACACAGGGTGGAAGAAGTCTTTAGTGGGATTCTGTAGTAGGCTAGTGGGACTCTGGTAACACTGTGGGACGCAGTATAAAGACCCTCTTGTGGGACTCAGGAGAGATACAATGGGACTCTATATCGACCATTGTAATTTTAACGGGTTATAATGGAGAAACCATGTTGGGGTGTATAACCAATATGGCAAGGACGTAGGACTTTGGTGACGAACCTTGTAAATCCTTGTGTCTTGTGCCTTTACATTTACTACATCACTCGAGGAAAGGCTGAGAGATACAAGAAGAGTGGATCGAGGCCTTAACAAGCCATAGAGGTTTAATTGATAAAGAATCAATTAGTAAAAAGTTTTAAAGGATCACTGATTCACCCCCTCCCCCTCTCAGTGACCACACTGATCCGGGCACTTCAATTCTTATCAGAGGGAGGTTACCTCTAAAAGATCCAAGGGAGTCTTTATGAAGTGAAGATTTGAGGAAATGAGCGACCAGCCTCAAATGGAGATATCTGCCGAGAATCAGAAAAATAGAAAGAAGAAACAGGCCAAGAAGATGAAGAAAGCCTGTCCTAGCTGTGATGAAGTTGGAACAATGAATGTTCTTCAAAATGCACTCAAATATCTTCAGAAGATAGTCCCCAAGGAAGTGGCAATGTGTATTACTACTGGCATCCTTGATCTTCAAGATGAAAAATTACAGCTAGAAGAAGAAGCCAATTCTATGGAAGATCATTTGGCAAAAAGGGTTGGCATAACCAACACTCTCAGAAAGCTAGTGAAGGCTAAGGATAAAACAGTTTCTCTTTTCAATGAATGATATGAAGATACTTGTGAAGAATTGCAAAGAAGACTTTCTGAGAAATAATTCATCAAGACAATGGTCAAAGAAGTTTTCCATGAACTGGAAAAATTGCACAGAGTTTCAATGGTTGTCAAAGATGCTCAACTAGAAGAAAAAGTCAAATTGGTGAAAGAGCTTGACAACTCATTGCAAGAATTGAAAAAGGTGCATGATGACCAGATGAAAGAGCTGAAAGAAAATTGGAAAGGAAGGCTAAGATTGGTTGAGGATAAGAAGAACTCCCTCAACCTGAAATGCCTTGAATTAGAGGTGATATTGAAAATTCTGCAATCACCCAAAGCTGAATCCTCCCAGTCAGCTGAAAGAAGAAATGTTGCTACTCAAGTATGCATTGAGCAGGATGATTCCAAAAGAAAGACATCCTGTAAAAAAAGGGAAACAACTTCTAAGAAGAAGGTACCATCCATACCATCTTTTATTGATGCTTCTAATTGTGTTTACTCAAAAAGTGCAGGATGGAAGAATAATTCCAAACATGTATGGATGAAGACAATGAAGAAAGAGAGCTCTCCTGAAACAGCACAACAAGTCAAGAAAAGTACCCAACAAACAGAAGGACTGAAAAGGTCAAGATTTGTGGGTCAATGTTGGTGTTGTAATAAGTATGGGCACTGTGCAAAGGATTGTTGGTACAATCCACTGAATGTCAAAGCACAAAAGAAGCCCATGCCAAGGGGGAGCAAGCGAGAAGGAAAGAAGCAACATCCATAGGTCCAGAGACATCTGTTTACTGCTAACAGATTTGGATTGCTTGATAACATCTGGGATGTGTGAAAAAGTGGTCAAATAGATACATGTCAATCTCCAACTGTATCCAGAGCTGAAAAGAAGAAAAGATCACAGGACTTGGCTCAGAGAGAATCCTTGGGAATCCAGATGAAAGTAGAAAATGCTCCCAATAACATTTTATCAAAGGAAGATAAGTCCTTGGATTTGAAATCCAAGAAGGGTGATGCATCCAGAAGGACCACCAAGAAGAAAACATGCTTCTACTGTGGAAAGAAAGGACATATGATGTATCTTTGTAAACAAGCCATGAAATTCAATAGAGGCAGGCTGGACTCAAACAGATAATCAATCCAGATGAAGCAGAAGGGATTGGTTGAAAACAAGTTGCCTAAGAAAGGTAGCTTGAAAGCATAAAAGGCCACATGTGGAATATCCAGAACTGAGGCCACACTTCCAAGTGACTTACTAGTCATATGCCCAAATCAGTTGCAGCTTTCCAAAGATCTGCAAAGAGCTAAAGATGATGTTCTGGAAATTTCTAAGGCAAAAGGGAAGAAGAAGATTTCACATGAAGATGTGTTGAGATCCACACCAGCACAAACATCATTGAAGATCAAATGTGCAAGTGTGAAGAATGGCGAAAATGGGACATCTCTGTTGAGAGAATCTTCTCAACCTTGTTTTTCACATTGATGAACCAAAGAGGTTCCATCTTATTCCCTAATCACTAGTATATACATGTTCTTACATTTCAGGGAATTGAAGATGATGAACATTCTCAAATTGAGAATGGTATGGACATAATGTAGTGCACCCCTTAAGGGGGAGCTAATCTGAAGAAGATGGTCTTTTGTGATTCATATCATCTTGTGAAGAATGAAGGTATTCCAATCACACTTTCATCCCTTGTTTCTTAATTGTATTTAATATGTCAATTAAGGGGGAGTGTTTGATTGAAGACAAAAGAATGAATGGGGGAGGTTTATCTTTGCACCTGAACTTTCTAATGAGTTTGGTGAAGTATGTGTAGGATTTATAAATTCATTGATATATCTAAAAAATTTCAAACCCCTTGAAGGATGATCTCACATGTACAATGAATTTTGGACTACATTGATTTCCTTGGTTACATCACTCTTTTTTTCTACACCGGGTTATCCCACGTAGACATAGAGTTGATCTACTAAAGGTTCTTTGCTAAAGAGAACATGTGACATTATCCCTCTCTTAGTGATTTTGAAGAAAATGATTTCATAAGGGAGGAATAGATTTTTGAAAGTGAACCACACCACATCTTTGCATTTGATTGCGAATAAGGGGGAGAAATGATTGGCACACATATTGACCCATTAATATCTGCTGAAGAAGTGTATTGACAACAAATACAAAGGGGGAGATTGAAGTGTACTTTGTTGCATTTGTTGTAAATGAGGTATGTTGTTGTCAAGGAATGAATGGATGGATGTCAAGGAGTTTCAATATGTGAATGACAAAGGATGTGATGGTGATGGTGATGGTGATGAATGGAGAATGGCCATGGTACTTAGAGTCATGTCACTTAGGAGATTCACTTAGTGACATTAGAGATTAATCTTGAAACTTTCTCCACATCATATCAGACGATTGTAGAATTGATCTTAATGTTTCAATACTTGTATCAAGATGATACTAAGTTACACCACTTGAAGAATTGATGATGATGGAGCATCATTACATCTGACGATTGTTGAGCTGATATTTAAGTTCAAAGAACTTGTATCAACTGGATACAATGTCACAAAAATGTATGAAGACCATGCATTGTATTGACAATACATGAGGATTGGTAAATGATCTATCCACAATCACTAAGTGGATGATGTGGATTAATGAAGTCCATGCACTATCACTTAGTGCATGTGAATCCGAAGAAGATCCAACTTAATCTCTGATTAGATCAATGAAGAACTTTGTAGAATTTGTTTAATTCAAGAGTTCGGTTGAAGAAGAATTCCATTTATTAGTGAGGATTATATATTATAGATGAAGGATAGGAATCATGAAGAGGATGAAAGTAATTTTTTAGAAGAAGAAGAAGAATGGGGAAGAAGAAGAAGAATGGCTTGGGAGAAGATGAATAGTGATGTGGCATTTGGCATTTGAACTTGGTCACTTTGTTTTTACACAATGGACTTGTTCTACACTTAGGAAAAAATTAGGCCACCAAGGCAGAATCGCCGAGGACAACACCTCAAGCATATGCGGGACCTGAGGTTCAACCGCGCTAAAGGGAGTCCTCAAGGCCAAGGGCGACAGCCCTTAGGCAGGGGCACACCCGCAGGACGCAACGTGGGCACCAGGGGAACGCCCGGAGGAGCGTATAGTGGGCGCATAGCACGCCCGTGTGTGCATTGTAGGCACCAGTGGTGCGCCCGAGTGGCAGGGGTGGGCGCAAGAGCGAACCCGCGGAGAGAACACAGTGCGAGGTGGCACCGTGGAGGTTGGATGTTCAATTGAGGAGAGGCGGGGAGAGCATCTTTGATAAACCACGGAAAATCCACAGTTCGTTTCGATGTGGGACACGGGATTTTGCGGCGGAGCGAATCCTGGCCGCTCGATCGATCACGCGCCAGATCTCGACCGCCCGATTGATCCCGCGCGAGATCTTCTGATCGCGGCCGTCTGATGTCTTCTCAACTCTGGATTCGACGGTTGAGGAGTCATCCTCTACCTTGAGCTCGCCCGAGGCCACCCGCGACTCCTCCTTCGAACCAGGCGCTATCCAAGGATGGTTTTTGAGCATCCGACCACCGTTGTTCAAGCTGAAGCATTCATTGGTTTTGTCTGGATGTAATGAACACATCCATGCAAGAAAAAAATGCACTCATGGAACGTATGGGAAATTTCAAAGAAGGCCAAAGAAAACCGAAGGTGCGAGGCCTTTTGTGGTTTATGTCTTTGCATGATTTGGCCTAAACAGAGGCCATGCACATGTTCCATGCACATGCACGTGAAGAAGACCATAGAAAATAAATACCCGCGTGAACCGAGAAGAGAGATCAAGATTTGGAAAATCTTGAAAACCCGAATATTCCGGGGATTCAAAAGCTATATCTTCACGGATGAACCGCACCTCCTCTGCCAATAAAAGGAGAGGTAGAGGCTCTCAAGAGGCTGGATGATCCTTTGAGAAATGAGAGTCCCGTGAGAGCACCCTTGTACCTCGTGAAGAATAGACTGCGCGTACCACTTGCGCGGCAGTGAAGCCCGGAGCCATCCCTTGGCTCTGTTTGTTCCTTTTGCGCATACCCTGCACGAAATAGGTTGGAGAAGAACCCTACGCGCCTTCCCCTTGCGCGGCAGGAAGAACCCGGGGCTGTAGCACCTTGCGCGCCCACGGTTGAAGCACGCACTTGCGCGGCTGCCCCTTGCACCGAGACCTTTGCGTGCCTCCTTTGAAGGACAAGGGAGTTCGGGTGTGTGAAAGAAGAAACCAAGAAGGCCATAGCCACATTTCCCCTTGTGTGTGTGTTATGTGCAAGGAAGGATTGCACCTTGTGTGTGTGCAAAGTGAAGACACCCTACGGGTGGTATAAGTACAAATGAACAAGAGGCCGTAACCTTGTGTGTGTGCAAGAAGAGAAGGAAGGCCGTAGCCAAGTGGGAAGACAAGAGGGCCTTAGAACCCAAGTGTGTGGATAAGCACCAAGTGAAGACCACACATTTTGTGTGTGTGCAAAGTGAAGGAAGAAGGCCAAAGACTTACCTTAGTGGTGTCTGTGCAATAGAACAAAAGGCCGAACCTAGTGTGTGCACAATTAAAGTGTGTACATTTTGAAGAAGTAGAAGACACTCACACAAAGTACAACACACATTTAAATGTGTAATCAAAGGAATAAAATGTGTGAAGGACAAGAAGAAGGTGTGTGCTAAAAGTGTTACACCCTTTGTGGGTTTATTGAACCAAGAGAAGAAGAAGGGGAGTTCATGCTTGCATGCATCCACGTGCACACGTGAACAAGATCAAATCTGGTTGTGTGCATCTGAGTTTAACAAGACCGGAAGTTCTTGAAGATTATTGAGAAGCCATGATATCAGTTCATGAGGATGAAGATATGCCGTGAACTCAGTGCATGAAGTTGATGTGAAGCCAGACTGAAGCCAGACTGAAGTTAGAGATATTATTTGTCTGAGTTTTCAGTGATTGAGAAGAGCCTGATGAACAGAAGTGATTAGAAGTGAAGAGAAAGACCAACAGACCTTATCAGAGGCTGTTGAATATTCTTGAAGTGAGAGGCCAGGTCATCCTGAGAAGAAGGAGATAAATCCTGAGCAAGACGAGAAGACCTGATCTAGTGATCAGAAGTGAAGAGCAAGGCCAGCAGTCTTTATCCAAGACTGCTGAAGATACTTGAAGAAGCTTAAAGTGAATAAGAGCAACTCGTGTGACTCGAGGAGCCAGGAGAAGCCCCCTGTGAGACTCACGGTGGAAGAAGTCTTCAGTGGGATTCTTGAGCAGGACAGTGGGACTCTGGTAACACTGTGGGACGCAGTTTAAAGACCATCCTGTGGGACTCAGGAGAGATACAGTGGGACTCTGTATCGACCATTGTAATTTTAACAGGTTATAATGGAGAAACCATGTTGGGGCGTATAACCAATATGGAAAGGACGTAGGCCTTTGGTGCCAAACCTTGTAAATCCTTGTGTCCTGTGCCTTTACATTTACTGCATCACTCGAGGAAAGGCTGAGAGATACAAAAAGAGTGGATAGAGGCCTTAACAATCCATAGAGGTTTAATTGATAAAGAATCAATTAGTAAAATGTTTTAAAGGATCACTGATTCACCCCCTCCCCCTCTCAGTGATCACACTGATCCGGGCACTTCCCATATGGCTGATGTTTTTACATAAAACGGTGTCCATTTCAAACAAAAGTGTGACACTTTGAGTGTTATCGACCACACAGTACCTCATATTGAGTCGGCGTTGACTCGTACACGTCAAAAATTACCCATGGATCGTTTTCCTAAATTATTAACAGAATACGAATGTGTTTGGTCGATTTTCTGTATGCCTGTTTTTTGTTTCACTTAAAATATAGTCCATTTCAAATTAAAGTGAGACACTTTGAGTGGTACTGGCCAAAATGTGCCTCAGATTGGGGCATGGTTGACTCTTTCACATCACAAATGACCCATGGATTGTTTTTCTAATGTATTAACCCAATCGGAATGTGTTTGGTTGGTTTTCCATATGGCTATTGTTTTTACATAAAACAGTGTCCATTTTAAACAAAAGTGAGACACTTTGAGTGTTACCGGCCACACCGTGACTCATATTGAGTCTATGTTTACTCGTACATGTCAAAAATAACCCATGGATCATTGTCCATATGTATTAATAGAATTCAGATGAATTTGTTTAGTTTTTCATATGCCAGTTTTTGTTTTCACGTAAAATGTTGTCCATTTCAAATAAATACGAGACACTTTGAGTGGTACCGGCCAAACCATGCCTCAGATTGAGGCACAATTGACTCTTACAAGTCACAAATTACCCATGTATTGTTTTGCTAAAATATCAACCCAATCCAAATGCGTTTTGTCAGATTTATAAATGGATGTTGTTTTTACTTAAAACAATGTCCATTTCAAACAAAATTGCAACACTTTGAGTGTTACCGACCACACCGTGCCTCAGATTGAGATGGGGTTGACTCATACACGTTAAAGATGAACCATGGATCATTTTAAGTAATTATTAACAGAATCCAGACGTGTTTGCTTAGTTTTCCATATGCTAGTTGTTGTTTTCACTTAAAATGTTTTCCATTTAAAATAAAACTGAGACACTTTGAGTGGTACCGGCCAAACCATGCCACATATTGAGGTGTAGTTGACTCTTACACGTCAAAAATGACCCATGGATCGTTGTGATAATGTATCAACACAATTTAAATGTTTTTGGTTGGTTTTCCATATGCCAGTTGTTTTACTTAAAATAGTGTCCATTTCAAACAATAGTGCGACACTTTGAGTGTTACCCGCCACACTGTGTCGCGGATTGAGTCGAGGTTAACTCGTACACATCCCAAATGACCCATGGATCATTTTCCTGAAGTATTAACAGAATCTGGATGCGTTTGGTAAGTTTTTCGTATTCCATTTTTTGTTTTCACATAAAATGATGTTCATTTCAAATAAAAGTGTGACACTTTGAGTGGTGACAACCAAACTGTGCCTCAGATTGAGAAGTGGTTGACTCGTACCTGTAAAAAATGACCATTGGATCATTGTGCTAAAGTATCAATGCAATCCGAATACGTTTGGTCGGTTTTCCATATGGATGTTGTTTTTACATAAAATAGTGTCCATTTCAAAAAAAAAGTTTGACACTTTGAGTGTTACCGGCCACACCGTGACTTAGATTGTGTCAGGGTTGACTCGTACACATCAAAAATGACTCATGGATCATTGTTATGAAGTATTAACAGAATCCAGATGTGTTGGGTCTATTTACCATATGATAGTGGTTGTATTCACTTAAAATGTTGTCCATTTCAAATAAAAGTGAGACACTTTGAGTGGTACCAGCCTAACCTTTCCCCGGATTGAGGCGCGGTTGACGACTCGTACACTTCACAAATGACCAGAATGAATATGTTGGGAATCTATAGTGTAATATAATTTTCACAAAGGTATTTCCTGGGTTTTATTCAATAATATATTTAACCAGCTTTTTATCATGAAACATTACCCCTGTAAAATACTTTAATGTTTCTAAAGATGGAAAATGTGATCTTTACACTTCTAGTGTTCTCCAACCACTTTGTTGAGTTGGTGAATCTTGCACTATATCTTTTAAAAAATGATTACATAAATTCATTTAGGTTCAAGATAGGACTAAGGGACTATGTTTGGTTGATGCTAGTTCTTTTTAGCCTTCCAACCTTCTGGTGGTATTGGATAATGTTTATTTTGCTAAATAAGACATATTTGGAATGATAGACATGGGAGTAGCTTTTTTATATGAAATAATTATTCAATGATCTTATTTTGGTTATAAAAGGAAGTAAAAAATAGTCCTGTATTTGGTAAAAAATAAAGAGTTATACTAAATTCAAAAATATCCATACCAGAGTGAAAAAACAGGTTAAAAAATAAAAATTTATAAAGAATTCAAAAATTTAATGGATCATTCTACCCCTGATCACCATCACCATCACCACTTTCATTATGAGCCTCATCCTCACCGCCATCTCTGTCCTTTTCATCGTCCTCTTCATCATCCACATGCTCATCCTCGGTCCCATTCTCGCCCTCGACCCCATCCTCACCCTCGGACCCATCATCGCCCTTGTCCTCATCCTCATCCTAGACCTCGTACTCTTTAGAAACTTCATCATCACTATGAACTTCATCAACTTGACCGCCACTATTACTACTGCCTAGTGCATTGGGTAATGCATTCATCGATGACATATATGTCTGACATGTTGTGGTGGCCTCTGGTGGAAGTGATGAAGATAAATCTTTGATCAGTTTCATAAAATCCTTCTCCCTCGTTTGAACCTGTTATTATAACTCTGTGACCCTTTTATCAGACTATCTTGGATTCTCCATGAACTTTTCCAACACGGTGGTACTAGAATGGATACCTATAGAGGACCAATAACTCATCGGGACTATATTCGTACCAGGTCGGCAACATACTCGACCAGAGTGCTCATCCCACAAAAACTGATATAAATGATCGTGTGACCCTAAATTGTCAGGGGCCTGGGAATTAGGGGCCTCTAAAACATCCTGTTAAAAATATTAAATTATTATTAAATTTTAAAATAGATATTAGACATTGAAATATGAAAATTAATACATACAATATTTTCTTGCGTCGATTCGTTAACCTCAGTTCCGTATTTTTTCCTTCTACTCGAGCAAAACAATTTTGCTCGAGGGATACATCCTTCAATATTCTATTTTTGCTTCTATAATGACATTGAAACAATATAAAGTGCACTTATAGTCATATATTCAATATTCAATAAATCACATAATTTATGTACGATACAATAAAAAGGGAAATTCTTAATGAAAAATTATAAACAACGATATCACACCAGCTGCCTCTCATGATCTGGCATAGTAGTGCGCCCCGAAGTGTTGAGGTATTACTTTGAATAAATGTTTATTTTTGTTTTTTCATAATATTACTAAATAATGTTTAATAATAAATAAGATAATATTAATAAAAAATATGGAAACTGTCATTTAAATACCTCAAATGGGATTAATACCTTAAATTTGGAAGTTGCCCAAAGGGAAATCATTTGGCGATATTGATCTATTGGGCAGTCATCCATGACAGGTAATGTCTCCAACTCCATCCCACTCTATCACACCAGCCAACATATAGCTCATGCTTATAAGCTCTCCAAAACTCTCCGAGATCCTTAAAACACATTGGTCGTGCACCTTCGCCATTAGGGAATTTTAACAGAAGCTGACAACCAATAGATTAATTAATATAAATAAAAAAATACTACATTAAATCCAATACATTTTTTACCCATATTTGTGCCCACGCATTATCCATGACTTCGTGTGGTAGATGTCTCCAAGAAAGAGGGATGACTGGAATGATGTCGGAGTATTTGGCTAGCGTCGCCCAAAAACTCCGACATTCCTACCCAGATTTATCAATTATATGTCCATCATCATTATATTCAAACATCAAATTTGATTTCCGGTTCCATACCACACGCAAACGAGTGTGCCCCCTCCCATGCCTCTTATCAGTATATGAATCTGTTATTAAATAAAAAAAATATCAGTACTAGTTATAATAAAAATAAATTTTGTTATAAAAATTTGTTAGATTTCTATAAGTATACCTATGGTAGTCGGATCAATGGGCATCACTGGATGTTTAGAAACTGAAGGAATATTCAGTACAGGTGGATTGTCCCTCAGTGTATGTTCCTTAGTCACAATCTATATCAGAGCAGGAGTCGAAGAAGGTGGATTATAATAGCTCATAGATAATGAACTAGAAGCAAAAGATGATGTCATAGACGTCTGTCCAATTGGTAGTGTAAACATCAGAGGCCTAATTACCCCGTGTGTCCCTAAAGACACACCAGGATCAAAATGGGGCATATAAGATATGTCTGTGGTAGGGGAGTAGTCCATTCGGGTACTACCAATTGATTGTCTATCTCTCGCACAACGGGCCGTTGTACCACTGGCCTCAGTATCGGGACCACCAGACGATCCTCTAACTCTGACACCACCCCCTCCTACCACCATCCTCTGTACTGGGAGAAATACCAAGCTCCTTGTCAGATATCTCTCATCTTGGGGGTGGATCCTGAAAAAAAAATTCAACACAAAAGTAAACACATGATATTATAAGTTATTGAAATATAAATATTTGAAATAAAATAATCACAATAGGGATGAGTGGAGGAACGCCCATCTGTGTCATGCAACGATTATTTTATGTCATCTTTTTCCACTGCCTCTCTTCAATGGGAGTAATTTCCTACAATTAATTAAAAATATGGAAGTAATTAGAAATATATAACTAATGTGTCACCCAAAAAACAAAATATAGAAAAACCATTCTGATAAAAAAACATAAATAAAGATAAAATTTATGGTTGTTTGAAGGTATGTACTAGGATACAAACTCTGAATGATGTAGGTGAAACATGTAGGTGAGAACATGACTGTATTATTCTATTTATTTCATACCACAACTTTGGTTTCATAATCAACTCTGACAATTGTTCTATTGGCGTCTTCATAAGTAATAAATAGATTGCTTCCTATTGCAGTAGGGATAGTGTCAACATCATCATCACCATCATCAAAAACATATCTTGGATTTACTTCAATAATTAAACCAAATTTGGGATGATGATGATCTTTGACCTAAAAAACATTTTTCACCATTGATGGAAATAAGTATGGTTCATCGGTGGAATGAGTGCGAGTCATGTCAATAACTCAAAATCCACAATCATCAATAAAGGTTCCTTGCCTCTTCATTGAATCAAACCATCAACATTTCATCATAGTGACTCGACCATGTGAGTGATAATCCAAAATTATTATGTTCTCCATGACTCCATAATAATCTACATTTTCAGAATGAGGTCTATTATCCAATGAATTGGCATAACAGTCTGTTGTGGTAGTTAGCATAACACCATCATTCCATGTTCTCATGTTTCTTTCTCGTTCAGTGATAATAAATTTGTATCCATTGATCACAAGTGATTTACAAGCACAAACCATGGTATTAGGACCAAAAGACAAAGCTCTTATTTCATCAGAAACAGAGTCTGTAGGAAAACTCAATACCTAAAATATAATCAAATAGAAAACTTAATTAAATATTATATTTACTTAGTTATTAAAAAAAAAATTTTACCTTCAATTTCAACCAAACAGAATACCCTTTTCTATGAAACAACTCTTTCCTTCTCAAATATAAATAATGATGACTTATATATATCAATTATTTATGTTCCCTATAGATAAAAATAATAATAGTTTAACAAATATTTAAAATTACAAGATCTAAGATAAGAGATACATGTACAATTTACTTACTTGATATACTTATCGAACAAATCACAATTGAACAAAATTGTGTGACGTGCCATCTCTGGATCTTCAAGGATTAATGTCATCAATGTATATGATCTTGGAATTCCTCATATCTGATGAAGTGATGGAAAACTGGGTTCAATTTGATCATATGGTTCTTCTTCATTTCTCATTGGTCTGTTTATTCTCATAGTAAGATTAGAAAAATACATTGAGCATAAATCCATACAATCTTGAGCCAAGTAACCGGTCACAATAGAACCTTCGGGATAATTCTTATTCCGAACATATGATTTAAATTTGTACATGTTTATTTCAGTTGGATATATCCAACGGAAAGAACCGGGTCCTCCAAGAAGTATTTCGGTCGGAAGAGGCATGGTCATATGCAACATGCATGTAAAAAATGATGGAGGGAATATTTTCTATAACTCAAACAAAATTAATGGTGTCTCTGACAATAGTTTTTGCATGAAGGATTTTGACAACTTCTTAGCAAAAAGATCTCTAAACAAATAACACAACCGAATAATTGAGACTCTTCCATTATTTGACATGAGATGAGAGATTTCTATTGGCGTCAACTCATGTAAAAGGACATGATAATCATGAGTCTTCAAAGATTTTAGCTTCAACTATTTTCTGTTGACCCATTTTGATATATTGCTTGAATAACCATCAGGAACTTTAATAGTCACTAGCACTTCCAAAAATTGATTTTTTTCAATAGGTGACATCACATAAGAAGCAGATTGAACTTTCCATTTATTTTCACTAATACAGACAGGATGAAATTCTAGTCTGATCCCCTAATCTACCAAGTCACGCTGAGATCGTAAATCATCTTTTGTCTTCCCCTTGAAATTTAGAAGAATCGAATGCAACATTTCACATATGTTCCTTTCAATGTGCATTACGTCTGAGAGATTATGTAACAAGTTGGTTGACCAATATGACAACTCAAAGAATATACTCTTCTTCTTCCAATTGTAACAAGTATCACTGTAATCATTTTTCCTCTTTCTAGATTTCATTACACCCTTCCCAAATGAATAACTGAAATATTTTAATTCATTAAGCACATCAGTTCAAGACATATACTATGGTGGATCGTCAGTCTCCTGGTATTTTCAAATCTTCAACGATTGTTTCTATATGGATGGTTCATTGGAAAGAATATTTGATGTCCCATAATACTAAAACTACAACGTATTTTCAGTCTTCTCGATCGAGTATTCTTCATTCAAATAGGAAATTAAAATTTTCTTTTTGTGCTCCATCCAAACATCATTACATAAGCAGGAAAATCATTGATCATCCACATAAGCACAAAACGCATCTGAAATATTTCTTTCGAACATGCATCGTATGTGGGGACACCCACAAACTAATGATATTTCAACTCTTTTATTAATGGTTGCATGTATACATCTAAATCATTACCGGGATCAAAAGGTCCAGATATCAGTATACTCAAGAAAGTGTAAGGCCTTTTCATACACAACCATAGGGGAGGGTAATAAATTTGAATGAAAACCAGCCTTGTGTTGTGCGAAGTATGAATCTTCCCAAATGGATTAAAACCGTCACATGAAAGACTCAATCTCAAATTACTCACGTCGGCTACAAATTCAGGATATCGAGCATCAAATCTCTGCCCCTGAAAATCCATCTGCAGGGTGAACCAACTCTTCATTATTCTTTTTTATCTCAGTGTCTTTCCATCGCATTTTTACTGATATTTCATCAGACATGAAAAATTTCTCTTATCTGGGGATCAATGGAAAGTGCCACATTACTTTTTGTGGAACATGAGATGGTTTTCCATCATCTTTTCTCTTCCATCAGTATGTTCCACATTTGATACAATCATTTATCTCAGTAGTTTCCTCCCAAAATAAGCTTCAATCATTCAGGCAAGCATGAATTTTTTTTGAGAAGCCTTGTTCATCAACTAACATCCATGACATATAGTGGTTTGAGGGAATATCTGCATCATCTGGAAGCAAGTCCTTCATGAAGGTAAGAATGTAATCAATTGTAGTTTTTGAAATCCCATTCATTATTTTCCTATGAAACAATTGGATTAAAAATTATAACTTTTTCATTTTACCACATTGCCGATATATTGGTGTCTTCGCATCATCATTCAATTTTTTCACCCTATAAACATCATCATTTTAAATAGACTCATCATGTATGCTTGTATCGAAATCTTGTTGGCTAGAAATCCATTCCTTCTCATGATGCAGAATAAATGGAAACCGAACATATATCAAACTATCCAATTCTGTTCTATCATTTGGATCACAAACATTTTGAGATTCCATTTTCTCTCCATTGTGATACAACACATAATAGTTTTTTTGGAAATCATATTTGGTTATATGATAGCTAACTACTTCACCACTCAACCAAGGTCTTCTAACACAATTAGAACATGGGCAGTGTATGTGGCCACTATCTAAAGACTTGTAAAATGAAAAATCTAAAAAGATGTTCAAATTATTTTGAAAATCAGTTGAAATCCGAACAGTTTCATACATCCAACTTCTATCCATTCTGTAAAAAAATTTCAATGAGTCATTTCAAAGAAATTCATTAATATTGAAGTTTAATCAAAAAAATATTTAGGTAAAAGAAAATTGTTTAGTTTAAATAAAATCATAACTGACACATTACTTAATATGAGAATCATATTATAAAATATAACAAAATACAGTGTATATAAGAAAATCAGATACAATATTTCTAATGCCTATATTCATGGATTTCCTAGTAAGATATTGGAAGTGTATCAAGGAATACATAATCCTTAAGGGTCTTGTTGGGAGTACATGAGTTTTATACTTTAAATTCTTCTGGGATATCAGGATGTGGAGTTTGATGAGGGTCACATCAAAAGTAGTTATGGCCTCATCATGTTTCACCTTAACCGTGGATTAAAGGATCCTAGGTTTGAGGCCATAGATCTTAGGTTGGTGGGGTATATTCATTGAATCATGTCACAATTGATTTGGGAGAGGGACCCTCAAAAGTTATAGGTATAGATTTGATTAGAAACACCTATAATAAGGATATCCAAGATTTTTGATGTCCAAACCCTTGATTCCACTCATTAGTGACCCAAACCCAGATGGAGACTCATTAGAGAGGGACATTCAAGTTCTATTCTGTTTTATCTCACATACGAATAACGATTTTTGGGATGTCCAGGGTCCAGGGAGGAGGGTGGTTGGATGTCCAGGGTCCAGTGAGGAGGGTGGGGGCTTTCCAGGTTCCAGGAATGGGGGGGGGGGGTGTCCTAGATCCAGATAGGTGGGGGGTGGGGGTTGTCCAGGGTCCTGGGGGAGGGGGCTGTCCAGGGTCCTGGAAGAAGGGTGGGGGGCTGTCCAAGGACCAGGGAGGAGGGTGGGGGGCTGTCCAGGGTCCAGGAAGGAGGGGGGTTGTCCTGGGTCCAAAAAGGAGGGGGTTGTCCTGGGTGGACCTCAAAACACCGAATGGGGTTCCACTCTATAGTTATGAGAATAAATTATCCAAATATACAAATATTCCACTTGTAAACATGAAAATATTAAATCAGTGCCTACTATAATTTCATGACATTTACAGGATATGTGTTCTGTGAAAAGCATATAAATTTCTATGATGTTCTTTAATGATATTTTTTTCCCAAATGTGTATGGAATTCAGAAATGAGGATGATTTATTCCATTTAACCAATGTTATAGTGTACGTTTAGGATGAATTCTTGCATTTAACCACTGTTCTAGTTTATTTCTTGGTGAGGTGAGTTAGAAACCATGTTAGGAATGTAATTAGAACATGGGTTCTTCCATTTAACCATGTAGTCTTGAATTTCAGGGGTGAACGTTTTTTGACTAACCTAATTACTACCTAATCTATAGTATTACCAACACATCATGTTGGCATACCCATGAAACAAAGCCATGTGTGAATGGGACGTTTTCAGCACCCCATTTGGCCAAACATACTTTTCACTGTAAGGGATTGGCCATGTATATTTACATGGATAACCATGTCATGTACTATGTGTACATTCCCATGTACATTCCCAGAACTCTAGATTATCATAGACACCATGTCAACCATTATACACACTATGTGAACCCTTATACCATATCGTCATTATTACAACCATTAATAACAACTTATTAAACAACACCACTTGTAAAAGATAATCAAATTGAACATAAATCAATAATAATGTTGGATATATCAAGTAAAATGAATTCATACTGTCTTACATCCTAAATGACCACCCACAACCATGATTAATGACCAAAAAGCTCCCCATTCGGCCAAATAAAAAGTTGAAACAAAAAAACATAGTTGTAGAAAACAACTTAATTTGTGTATAGAATAATAATCCCATGGTCATGTTGGTATTTGAACCACGAAGTCATAATTTTCTAGATGAACTTGTATCCGTGAAACCATATGAGAAGAACGATTCAATACATGTGATTTTCTAATTTTCACAAGAATTTTGAAGAACCCCAAATCAGTGACAATGTTCATGGTGTTTTAAAAAGGTGATTGAATAACTCATGTATGATGTTGAAGCAAGAATGATTACTGTTTATATTCGGAAAAATAATATTCATTAATATTGATAATTTGACATTCTGTGAATTAGTTTCATGAAGATGGAAGAAGTACTACATTGGAAATGGAGAGGTCCCTCCGAGAGTTCCCTTGGTAGTTATTTTATTCATAAAGAACATTGGATTGTACAGTTAAGTATTTTTTATTTCTTTTGTGAAGAATAATTAGGGACCACAAACTATTTTTCAAACATCAAGAAGATACACCATATGTTATATTGTGAAAATGATAAGAGAAAAGGGTGTCATTATATATATATATATATTTTTTTGATAGAAGAATGATACATTCTTGTTATGTAATACACATAATGTTTAAAAATTAAGATGAATAAGATCTTTCTGTTTGACATGGTCTTAATGAATGGAGTGATTTTCATGAAATACTATGAAAAAATATTACAAACAATTTCTTATGAGTTCATATACATGAAGCTGTAATATTTGAAGCATTGAGATTAAAAAAACTATGAATCTTTAAAATTTTAACACAAGAATGAGACACAATGCCCATATAAATGTATATATTTAATGAAAGTAATAATTGGACAATGAGTACACCGATGTAGTGATTTGAGTACAAAATTCATTGAGCAGTGAATCATAAAATTTTACAAAATCCCTAGAAATAGGGAATAACGTTATCCTTGATAATATAAGGATATCCTTAAGAAGAGGTGGAAGGAAATCCATGAGAATAGGTGGAAGGAGTCTAACCTGGCAGCTGATTGGATGGATGAGGTGCACCTGTGCTAGGGCTTCTCAAGGGCTTCGAGAAGTCGGGCAGCACTCGTGCAATCCACTTCTGAAATTTCTTCTAGAATTGGGGGGTGGGTGGGTCACCTGCCTTTGTTGAAATTGGGGTTTTTTATGAACAGTTATTAAAAACCGTTGGTAAAACAATACTTTCCCAATGGTTTGATGAGACTGTTGGGAAAACTCATCTAAACTCCATCTTTACCAACAGTTCCCATGAACCGTTGGTAAAGAAAAATTCTTTCCCAAAGGTTTGATGAAACCATTGGGAAACCACATATAAATTACATATTTATCAATGGTTCATGAAAACCACTAGTAAAGAACACATATACCAACGCTTCAAAAGAACCATTGTTATACCAGTGTTGGGAAAATAATTATTTCCAGCAGTGGGATAAGAGGGATTTGTATACATGGGATGTAATAATTCCACCATTTTCCATTTTCATCAACCACTATAATTACATGCTTCATAGTGGTGTTTGAATTGTTTTACTTAACATTCAAGATAAAAAAGAATGAATATAACCAGAGAATAATTTTATTTACTCTATTCATTAATGAATAACTAGAATAACTATAACAACACTATTTTCAGGATCTCCCTCTGTAGTTGTGATAGAATATGCTCTCCCTTACTTCCATAGAGGTTGTTGGCATATATGGTCACCAGAGACCCTTGTAATCGGAATGTGGTTCACATAATGTCATTTTTCCTTGAAGATCATATAGAGGATTAGGATTGATTAGATAACTCCTATCGTCCACCACATTGGTGGGATTATTTCCTCAAAAATCAATTGATATGTTTCATTCCTTTCCCAACATAAAGCATTTTTTCATCCCCTTTAAGAAATATTTATGATTCTTAATCACAATATTTTTTACAAGTGGGGTGTTGGAATTTCTTACAAACCTTATATATATCCATGAAACATAAATATATAAACACCACTTTCTACTTCTTATCCCATTGAGACCTTAAATATTTTCTTATCACTATACTAACTTTTAGGGAACATTTGACAATTTCCTAATAAAGTAAAAGACCCTAATTTCAATGGATTTTCATAGAAATGACTCTAGTGGACCAAATAATTGGTCAACATTAAATATAGGGGTAATGATAAATCAAAAGGTGTATCATGGAAATCCTGTGAAACATTCTTCCTACACCCTGATAAATTCATCATCTGTTTTCTTAAGGCTAAATAACTCCCTCTCTATTTTAATTTAGAGAGTGTGAGGACTTTTTTTACATTTAATGATATTAAATCCCCTCAATCAATCGAATTTAATACTTGGGCTTTGTATTTCTGATCAACTTCCACCATTTAACAGCTTATTCATACATTGGATAAATATTTAATATGAACTTCTCTTACTATGAGAATTTAATTATGGATAATATCATTTCAATGGTTTTGATTCATTTTTCATCAATTATTGGATATTAATATACAATAAAAGATGGAGGAATGTTTTATATAAAGGATAAAATTTCAACTTTATATTTCATTAATGTATTTTTCCCTCTTAATTTATCTTTCAATTCAAAAAACCAATTAGTTGAGAATGTATATTCACAATGTTTATGATACATACTCTCATAATGTTGGGAATATCATTTGATAAATCATCATATTTCCCATCATAAGGATCGTACCTCCCAAGTTGAACAAAATGTTTTCACAAGTAGATTGGATCATACACACAATTCTGAAAATCAAATTTCAGATTTTACTGATGCAGTTATTGAAAATGAGATTACCCCCTCTAAGATTAAAGCTAATGGAACCTAGAAATCTAGTGATTATATGAAGAACGAACCTCTGATTTCCCTCCCCCTTTAAGAAAAAAATTATACCACTGTTCAAAATGAAATCTCAAAGGATGAGGATCATGATGCCTTAGATTCCAATGATGAGGAAGATGACAAATCATTTCAGATAGAAGAATCCTACATAAATAATATGGCCAAAAAGGAAAAAACCTATGGTTTATGAGGATGGGTACATCACTACACACCCAATAAATACTATAAGACGTAAAGACTACTCAAACATAGAATGTACCATTGTTACCAGATCAGTGGACATCTCTATAGTCAAGCATGTAGAAATCTCCCAAGAGAAGTCTCAAGTCGAGACTCACAAATCAGAACCTGCTAATGATTCTTAGGAAATTTCTCAAGTATTAGTTTCCAGTAATGTTTTGTAATACTTCTTTCTGCTTTTTTATGAACATAATATTCAGTAATGGATCAAGCATATGGATAGACAACAGGAGATTGCTCATCAAGAGCTTCAGGAAGGTATGATTTCAACTAAGAAATATCTTTATATTAAAAGATCCATCTCCACTGAAAAATAAAAGATAAATAGAAAATCAACTTGAAGATGCCCTGGATGTTGCTCTTGTCTTGAATATCCCTGATTTAGAGATTTCAACAAAGGTCAGCTCTTTTTTTCGATCTGGATGAAATGGTTTGGATTAATTGAATCTTCCTAGTTATGTTTTGCTCTTTCAGGGAACTGGTTCTGATCTGGTCAGTGGAATTATGAATGGGTATGAGATGAGATGGATATTGGTTTCAACTCAATACAGATTTATCTCATTTTAAATCAGTTTGCAGTCTTTTCTACTTTACTTCATTGTTCAACATCTGATCTGCGAGAACCTACTCTGAAACAGAACTGGATATTTGGAATTCTGCTATGTTTTTAGTTGGTTTATTTTGTTTTCCCAAGACTCCTAGAATGCTTGTTGGATATCAATTCTGCTCTGTCTGTTTCAAGTAGTGCAGGTGGTCTGCAAATATGAAAAGTTCAGTCGGGTAAGTAGCCTATCTAGTTTATTGGATGGTGCCCTCTCATAATGAACCAGCCATGATGCCTTGAGCAGACTGGTGATTTTCTTTGGATTATTTTATATTTTGGTTTTATTTTCTTGAGTTTTTTTATTGTAATCCCTTTAATCCCTACTGGTGTAAGATAATTACACCTCGAGGTTTGTTTTGTACTCTTTTTATTTTAATAAATTTCATTGGAAACATGAATTGGGAAACCATTTCATGTCCCCAACTTCTCAAAAACAAAATTAAATATGTTTCTTACCCAAATAATTTATAGTTTTCAACACATGTTTTCCATGATATACTTCCTAACATAAAATATTTTATTCATATTTTATTCCCTTAATATTGGTTCTAAGTGATATTCAGAATTAACCAACATGTATCCTTTAGGAGTGTCAAACAAAGTGTGCAGTAAGTCCCATTACTTTTTATAGGTTCCCAATCATGTCTACCATAATATAGTGTTTTTGGGCGTTTTAACAATTTGTACATCTATGCCATAGCCACATCCACTTGTTATATTAAGACAAGGATATATCTTCCAGGAAACAACACACTATATACCTTAATAATATAGTATGGATGTTTTCCTATGATCAATTATTTCCCTATGTATTTTAAAATTGTTTTCAAATCAGAATCCCAAAAATAACTAAAAATTCCTCTTATACCAACTATAAATACCCATATATTTAATACACAATAATTAATTATTTATTACATAAAAAAACGGTTAATACAAACCAAAATATTAATATTATTAGTTTATCTGGGAGATTAGATACATAATATAGCACCATAAAACTGGAATACTAATTTATTTTAAACTTCCATAGAATGATCCTAAATTTATACTTCTTATCTAAATCTGAAAAGTATAACCTAGGACATAAATAAAAATGTGGTGAAATAAAAAGAAAAATAAGGAAATGAACCAATAATGGAATAGGTTCAAGCAATTCATGTGATCCATGAGGTGAAAAAATGCAACATAATAGTTGAGAATATTAATCATGAACAATTAGGAAATGTATAACATGATAGTATAATAAAACATGGGACTATAGACACAACTTAAAACATAGAGTTATTAAAATAATTTAAGGTTAAACACAAAGGAATAATTATATTGTGTTCTTAAGACAAGTTTTCATGCACATTACAAGGATTATCATGAGATTAGAACATTATACAATGAATTGGATGTAATAACCCGAGATTTTATAAGATATATTATTTTAAATTCCATTCATATCTTCTGTTTTACAATACACCAAGATTATCTTGCGCTATACGCAACACCGAATTAGCTTGCAGTATACGCAACATTAATCTTGGATCATGTTACACACAATTTCAATGTTGTTTGATAGTTGTTATTGTACGCAACATTGAGTGTGTATGTATATATTAAATGTATATATGAAATATGTTTGTATTTTGTTATACGCAACAACAAATAAGTCTTGCACTACACGCAACCCTGATTTGGCTTGCATTACACACAATCACGACCTTCCCCGTTAGCGTGTGTTTTACGCAATACTGAGTTTCACTAAACAACGATATATGGTTATAATATTGTCACAAACTAGCCGTTATGAATAGTATTAACTATGTTTTGAATTTTATAACATTATTATTCATCATACACATTTTCTAGAACATGGTATGGGAACAGAATAAATATTTCTCAAAAAATAAGTATTTTTAAAAAAATGCAGTTTTTCCACCTTTTGATGGCACACCCACATTAAATCTAGTTGTTGACATGTCTATAAGTTAAATTTGACAAAATAAAATTCTTCTTTGGAATAAGGATTTAAAAATTTACATTGGATAAAATTTACATATTATTCTGATAACTTTCATATTTTAATGAATAGTAAAAACACGCTATATTTTAATTAAAAACAACTTTTTTCATCGCAATAATTTATATGGTTAGATTATTTTTTTTAATTGGTTTTAAAGTGTAATTAGAATATATTTTTACCATTTAATCCAATGTTGGTCATTGTAATTAATTTCACATTTAAATTAGATATAAACAAGTATCAATCTTTTGACAGTTATTGTTTCTTAAAAAAACACGCTATTTTTTTGATAACGGGAATTAATTTTAAAATTAATTAATTCCACTTCTATGTTTAGAAATTGGAAAAATAGACATCAATTTTGAATTTGGAGTATCAAATAATGCTTGGGCTGAATTTTTGGTATTTTTCTGAAAAACTGCAATTTTCGATGAATAGTAATACCACTTAGTGGTAGTTAAAAAACTGACTTTTTCATTTAAATGAAATTTCACCACTTCTGTGAATTGAATTTTGAAAATATGAGAGAGACGGTTAATATCGGGGACTAAAATGTGGTTCAATGAGATGAAAATAGTTTTTGGTGAATAATAACTTTTTACTTTTTTAGCACTGTTAAAAGTAAATAGGGTAATTAAGGGTAAAAATGATATTAATATTACCCAAACACATGTCCTAATTCTATTAGATAAGTGTAACTCGACCAAAAACAACCGTAGAAATAAAATATTACCATTTAGGCCCACTTGTATTAGATTAGGACATTTATTATTAATTTATTTAAAGAGGGTTAAAATAGTTAAAATCAAAGTTTAAGAACTAAATCATTTTTAATATATTGTTATATAGATGATAAATTCGAGTATAAATAATCATTAAAATTTTAAAAATATTTCCTACATAATTGTATTTTATTTATAATTTTTAGACATTAAATAGTTTAGTTTATGTATGACATAATGATGATGCAGTAATTATCTTATTAATGAAATATTGACATAATTGATGTTATAAATACCCAAATAAATGTAATTTGAGACTTTTTATGAATTAAAATAATTTTCTAGGTTAATATGACATTTTAGTATTGATTTAAGTATCCTTTTCGAACAAAACATTCTGTTATCATTTTCACAAAAATCAAGTATCAAATAGTGTCAAAATTGACATAAAATAGTTTTTAAAACAAATATTATATTATTAATTGTTATTTTATTCCTAAAAATATAAGGATAGGCCAAATGACTTATATAAGGTTATATATATTAATAATAAAAAACATGGGGTTCTTTTGGCTTGTTATAGTAAGTTTATTAACCTTATAGTGTAAGAAAACAAGAAGACATGGTAAAAGTTAAATTATTTACCATAAAGTTAAATCTAATTGATAAGGTTAAAATAGAAACCAAAACTTTTCTAAATTCTATTGGATGATAGGATTTCGACCCATCCCCACCTTAGCTTCGAAATAAATAAATTTTGAGCTATTAAAAACCGAATATGACTTTATAATAAATTATTATGTTTGGCTTTCCAAAGGTGCCCCTCTCCTCCATTACAAAAGGGAACCTCCTCCCTCTCTTTCTCACACCACTTTGAGCCTTCATGCTCGAAAAAACCCTGCTAAATTATATTCTCCATTTCCCTAGAAACATCCTAAGGGTCCTGGTCTTCTTCATATGAATAATTACAAGTTGAAACACGAACGACAAATGAAATAATTTTACCCAAAACGCTACTTTAACATGAATTTACAAACGAATAAGTAATATAAAGTCATAAGTGAACCATATATGATATAATAACAATGAATATGATCTGTAATTAGTCAATGACATTATTTAAATTGTTATACAGGAGGTTTGGATACGTTTGAAGCATATCGGACCTAAGGTAAGGGATAATTTTGAAAATCTCATTTTTATCCGAGATTGCTTATACGTAAGTATTTACTGGGGTTATTGTTATCATCCATGTCCATGTTTTCTAAAACTATTTTTATGTATGTTTAATGCCATTTTTACCCATTTTTACTTTTACTACATGGTATGTAAGGAATCATTCTTTTTTTTACGTACGAGGAACTTTTTTGACTTTTCCGAAAAAAGTACAAGGAGAATGTTTTTTTAACTTATACGGCATGAATGGATTTTTACAGTCTTATAAAGACTTATTTTCATGAAGCTTCCTCCAAAATATTTCATGACTATTTTCAAAAAAATCTATTTATTTTAAATTTCATGATGTTTTGTGAAGAGAAATTGATTTTGAAGAAGAAAGGATATTTTCCTCAAGAATTCATTTGAAGTGTTTTATCAAAACCATTTTTTTCATCTATGATGACATTATTTCATATGTGTATGTTTCAAGTATAATGTCTCTATGATTTACGTTGTTTCACTTCTCTTATGATGAAATTATATCCATTTGTTTTATATGGATTATGTTATGAGGGGATGATGTTTATGAAACCCATTTTATTCTTTGGGTTATGATGAATGTTTTATGTTTATTTTGTGGCACAAGAAAGAATGATTTAATTATGGGATGGGTAAGACCTATATCTCCCTCCAATGCATTGGGTAATGATTTATATCTCATTAGATAGACATGGCTGGAATGGTAAGTTAATCCAGTTCAATATTACATGACTGGAACGAGGAGTGAACTCGATTCAGAAAGGGACTTTGTCCACTAAGATGGTCTTGGCAGCAATGCCTTGGCTATTATAGAAATCATTACATGTGCTTAATGGATGCCACAATTACATGTTTTATTACCATGCTATTTTATCATGATTTATGTTACATTATGTTCTATGCCTTATGTACTTCCATTTTTTATGTCGTTGCTCAAGATTTTTATGTTTAAACATTAAGTTCATGTTTTTAAGTTCAAATGTATATGGTATATTTATTTTATCCATGCTTCCCCTTTCTGAGAAATTGAGCTCACCCTTTTTATGTTTTGTTTTTCCCTAGGATTAAAAGAAAGGTTTTAGGTAAGGAAACAAAATGTTGAAGATATTTAGGGGAGATGTTGATGATCTTTCACCATGATTAGAATATTACGTTCCAAGTTTACAGAGACACTAAACTATTATGGTCCTTGTGTGTCTGTATTTGTTATGTATTAAGTATTCTGAAAAATTAATGTAATGTCCATGAACGTCAAGCTTTGTGTCTCTACACTTGGTATCAGAGGAAAGGTTTAGTTAACCTTTCGAAACTAGGATGCGAAAACTTTAGTGAGATCCCTAGATAAATTTCTATGGTAGTTCTAGGGATGTCCCTATGGATAAGTATATGTATAGGTTAGAGTTCTAGAATTACGATAATGATATTAGAATTTATCCTAAGATGTTAGATATTGAAGGTACTCCCACTTGATTATGATATTTTCCTCTCACACTATTCTTTTTGGGTTTTAGAAAATGCCCAAAAACATGAAGATTCACTATAATGGAGGATATGACGGACAATGGAATGATATTCTTCAAGAGAAACCAAATGAAACGGGATTTGGAAGTCCAAAAATCGTTATTATGCCTAATCAAAAATCTCATAATATGATCAATAATCTCAACTTTGGTAGGTTTCCCAACTCAGATAATAATAGAAAGATGGAGTTTCATGATGATCATAGAGGAAAGAAAGTTCAATTTACCTCATGTAAATCACGTTGGAAGAGGCATCAGAGAGATTGTTTCAAAGGAACTAGAAGATGCTTTGGGTGTGGAAAAGAAGGACACAAAGCCAGTAAGTGTAAAAGAAAAGGTTTAGTTAACACCATGGACAAGGATAATTGTATTTCTACAACATCATCAATGATTAGATGTTTTAAATATGGAATGTAAGGGTGTTATGCAAACCATTTCCCTAAGGGAAAATCTAATGAAGAGAATCAGCATGGTCATATGAGTAGTATTTATGTGGATGATTATGAAGAGACTACAAATGAAATATGAGATGAAAGAAATGATGAAGCTCAGTCAGTGGTTTAAGAATTTAGTGGAATGATTGTATGTTTATAAAGAATAATGTATGGTACTATGGAATAAAGAATCATCTAAGGATTGTTACACTATTGTTTTTCCTAAAGTATTTGGAATTATATGATGAATGGTACCGGTAACCATGGAATATTATTCAGATATTTTTGGAAAGTAGATGATATGTGCATAATGAAGGGATAAAAAGATAATGATATGATTGATTGTATTCATGATCTCATGACTGATATAAGGACTAAGTGATATTATGGTTTGATTATATAGATTTTTGGGATTTTGGTATGAGGAAAGAGTTACCTTTTGATAGTATTCATGTTCTCACTAAGGTTCTATGGTAATTTATGTTTTAAGAGAATATATGACTAAGGTATTCATGTGTTTGGAATGAAACCAACAAGATATATCTTATGATATATGTGAGATAAATGCTTGTATTGACATTCTTGGTAGCTATCCATTCTAGTAATTGTTTTCTTTATATTAGGATCTTGGACCGATGTATTTTAGATAATCCTAAATATTGGAATGGATTATGTTGGACATAAGTTAGTATTGTTTAAGGATATAACTTTTCTCGATATTATTGATGGGATGTTATAGTAATGTAGTTTTAGAAAAAGGACAACCTGTAGGACGGGCGACAACCCATCGCGCCGGACAAGGCTGTGGGAATCGAACCCACAACTGAAGTGCACCTGGCCTTTATCACCTAGCACTGGCCTATAGGAAGTCCCTGGTTAGTAGAAACTAGCTTTATTTTGTTAAGCGGTACGATATATGAAGTATAAGTTCATTTTTGGAATCGTATATGATTAACCTCACCATAGATGGACCTATGTATATTTGATAACATTTGATAACCTTTTGTTTGAAACAGATGGAATGACCCATCATTCTATCACATGATCTGTTATCACTTCACGAATGACAAATTCAACTTCATTTCTTTAAGAGATGATGTGGAAATTGTTCAAATCACGAACAACAATGATATTTTACAAAAATCAAGCAAGTATTTCTTCTAATTCAAAATTTTCAACTTTAGGGAAATGGTATTGAAAACTAAAAATGTTTTCTTAGTTCTCTTATATCCGACGAATCAGATGGTACCTTATATCATCACAAATATATGGCTTTGTTATTGTTGGATTTTTCATAGCCATGTTCTCTACCACTCTCTATCAGAACATGACGGTTAGATTTCTCTTCTATATCCATATTTTCACCTATGTTCTCCGATGTGGAAACCCGGTGATTAGTTTATTTGGGTAACCATTGCATTTCATACTTTAGTTTTTAAAGATATGTCTTGGTATTCCTTTTTACAATGTGGGTTTCAATTAATGAAACTTTCATGTAGAAAACCGTTTATCACCCCGACGAATTTTGAGGGAGAAATTAATTTTAAGGGGGTAGAATATAATAACCCGAGATTTTATAAGATATATTATTTTTAATTTCATTCATATCTTCTTTTTTACGATACACCAAGATTATCTTGCACTATACACAACACCGTATTATCTTGCAGTATACACAACATTATTCTTGGATCATGTTACACACAATTTCATGTTTGTTTGATAGTATTTATTCTACGCAACATTGAGTGTGTATGTATATATATATATTCAATGTATAAATGAAATATGGTAGTATTTTTATTATATGAAACAACAATGTAGTCTTGCACTATACGCAATCCTGATTTTGCTTGCATTACACGCAATGGCGACCTTCCTCGTTAGCATGTGTTGTGCGCAATACCGGGTTTCACTAAACAACGATATATGGTCGTGATATTATCACGAACTAGCCGTTATGAATAGTATTAACTATGTTTTGAGTTTTATAACATTATTATTCATCTTACACATTTTCTAGAACATGGTATGAGAACAAAATAATTTATTTTGGGTAAAATAAGTATTTTAAAAAAAAATGCAGATTTGCCACCTTTTGATAGCGCACCCACATTAAATATTGTTTTTGACATGTCTATAAGTTCAATTTTAAAAAATAAGATTCTTTTTTGGAATCAGGATATAAAAATTTACTTTGGATAAATTTTTCATATTATCCTGATAACTTTCATATTTTAATGAATAGTAAAAACACGCTATATTTTAATTAGAAAAGACTTTTTTCATTGCAATAATTTATATGGTTAGATTATCTTTTTAATTGGGTTTAAAGTGTAATTAGAATATATTTTTACCTTTTAATCCAATTTTGGTAATTGGAATTAATTTCATTTTGAAATTGGATATAAACAAGTATCAATCTTTTGATAGTTGTTGTTTTAAAAAAAACACGCAATTTGTTTTGATAAAGGGAATTAATTTTAAACTTAATTAATTAAACTTATATGTTTTGAATTTGGAAAAATAGACATCAATATTTCATTAGGAATATCAAATATTTCTTAGGCTTAATTTTAGGTATTTTTCTGAAAAAACTGCAATTTTCGATGAATAGTGAAACCACTTAGTGGTAGTTAAAAAACTGACCTTTTCATTTAAATGACATTTTACCAATTCTGTGAATTGAATATCAAAAATCTGAGAGACACGGTTAATATCAAAGACTAAAATGTGGTTCAATGAGATGAAAATATTTTTTGGTGAATAGTAACTTTTCACTTTTTTTACCACGGTTAAAAGTAAACAATGTAATTAAGGGTAAAATTGATATTATTATTAACCTAACACATGTCCTAATTCTATTGGATATTTGTAACTCGACCAAAAACAACCTTATGAATAAAAGATTACCATTTAGGCCCACATAGATTAGATTAGGACATTTATTATTAACTTATTTAAAGAGGGTTAAAATAGTTAAAATCAATGTTTAATAACTAAATCATTTTTAATATAGGGTTATACAGAAGATAAATTAGACTATAAACAATCATTAAAACTCTAAAAATATTTTCTTCATAATGGTATTTTATATGTAATTTGTAGAAATTAAATAATTTAATTTATGTATGACACAATGGTGATGCAGTAATTATCTTATTAATGAAATATTAACATAATTGATGTTATAAATACCCAAATAAATGTAATTTGAGACTTTTCATGAATTCTAATAATATAATATGTTAATATGACATTTTAGTACTGATTTAATTAACTTTTTTCAAACTAATCATTCTGTTATGATTTTCACAAAAATCAACTATCAAATAGTGTCAAAATTGACATAAAATAGTTTTTAAAAACAAATATTATATTATTAATTGTTATTTAATTCCTAAGAATCTATGTGTAGAGACTCGAAGCCTGACGTACATTGACATTACATTACTTTTGCGGAATACTAAGTACAAAAAAAAACACACACAAGGATCGTAATAGTTTAGTGTCTTTGGAAACTCGGAACGTAATCTTCTAATCGTGGTGAAAGATCTTCAATATCTCCCATAAAGATCTTCCCTTTTTTTTACCTAAAACCTTTCTTTATATCCTGGGGAAAAGAAAACATAAAAGGGTGAGCTCAAATTCTCAGTAAGGGTAAACAAAAGAAATATCAATTACATCATATACATAAGAACATAGCTTTTGGAAATCTTAACCTGCAAAAGAGCTCATAATATCATATCATGGGATAAATCATAGAAGTGAAAATGAAATCCAAATAATCATAACTTAAAACATGAAACTTTGTGGCATACACACATAATCATTGAGAATCATTTCTTGTTAGTCAAGACTCATTGCCAAGACTATCTTAGTGGACAAAGTCCCTTTCTGAATCGAGTAACCCTCGTTTCAGTCCTGTTTCACTGAACCGGTATAACCTACCATTCCAGCCATGTCTATCTCATGAGATATAAAATCTTTACCCAATGCATTGGAGGGAGATATAGGTCCCACCCATCTCATAATGATACCATTCTTATGTGTGCCACAAAATCATAAATCATACATCATTTCATAACCCATATCATAAAAATGGGATTCTTAAACAACATGACATCACAAAACAATTCATATAAGATAAAGGAATTCATAAACATAATTCCATCACAACATAGTCAAATCAAGGTAAAAATATGGATAGAAACAGAACCCTTTATTATCTTATATGGAAAATAATTTTGATAAAACACTTGAATTGAATTCTTGAGGAAAATATCCTTTCTTCTTCAAAATCAATTTCTTTTCACAAAACATCATGCAATTTTAAAAGAAAGAGATTTTATTGAAAATAGTCATGAAATCTTTTAGAGGAAGCTTCATGAAAATAAGACTTTATAAAACAGTATAAATCCGTTCGTGCCGTATAAGTTAAAAAAAAACATTCTTCGTAATTTTGTCGGAAAAGTCAAAAAGTACCTCGTACGAAAAACGACAAAAGATTCCTTTAATATCTTTTACAAAAAAACTTACCTAAGGGTAAAATTGGATATAAACTATTGTAGAATGATGTAAATAATATTACACATTGAGGGAAAATGGATGTGGATAATAAAATATACCCCAGTAATTACCAAAGTAAAAACAATCTCGGATAAAAGTGAGATTGTGATATTTCCCTTACCTTAGGTCCGACTTGCTTTGTAAGTTTCTGAAACTCCTGTATAATGATTTAAATCATGTTATTGACTTATTCCAGAATCATATTCATTGTTATGATATCATATATGGTTCACTTATAACATTATATTACCCGTTCTTTTGTAAATTCCATGTTAAAGAAGCGTTTTGGGTAAAATCGTTTCATTTATCTTAGGTGTTTTGACTTGTTGTTCTTGACATCATTATTACTTATATCATGATTTACTTACTTCCAAAATATAAAATATGATTTATATATCATATATATTCAGTATATATATATATATAATAGATAGATAAGTAAAATGAAAAACACCGTTCATGGAGACGGTAGTCCGTACGTACGCATGAACGCTGTTTTACTTTCCTTATTGTCTTGAAATGGAAGTAAGTAGATGACATACATATGTATATATACATAAATCCATTAGCTTTATAATGTCATATATTTCATTATTATTTCTTATATATACATTATAATCATTCTTAAATGGTTAACATGGAGAATGAATCTCATCGCGTCGTGGAGACGGTAGTCCGTACGTACGCACGAGCGATGATATCATTTCCATAAATATTGAACTGAGTTGAAGTGGATTATACAATATATCAGAATCAATATGATGTTGTAATAACTATGTATAGTTATTATTTACACCATTATACCCATCCATGTAAGGTGGTGGTGGAAAATAGATTACACCACGGCGTGGAGACGGTATTTCGTACGTACGCACGCGTGGTGATTTCATTTTTCCGTAGGATGGATAGAAGGTGAATTAGGGTTGTTTCATATTTATAATAACATATCAGTATGTAAGTAATACTGATGTTATTACTTTGTCATGAAACAACTAAAGAAGAAAAAGTTGAAGACGAAAGAAATTTAAAAGATCGGTAATGGATATTACCTCTTCTTTGGAAGGCCTCTTTGAATCCTCCACTTAGGGAACTATGATTGGTCTTTGAAGAAGACCAGGACCTCTAGGATTATTCTAGGGATGTGGGGAGGATAAAATGGCAGGGGTTGGCCGAGCTTGAGTGCTCAAATTGGTGTGAGGAGGAGGGGGAGAAGGTGTCCTTTTATAGGGGAGGAGAGGGGCACCTTAGGAATAACTAAAAACATTATTTTATATTAAAGTCAAAATCGGTTTATAATGGTTCCAAAGGGTCTTATTTCGAAGATAAGGTGGGGAAGGGTCGAAATCCTCTCATCCAATAGAATTTGGACAAGTTTAGGTTCCTATTTTAACCTTATCATTTAGATTTAACATTAAGTTAAATAATTTAACTTTTACCATGTCTTTTTGTTTTCTTTCACTATATGGTTAATACACTTACTATAACATGCCAAACGAACCCCAAATTGTTTATTATTAATATATATATCCTTATCTAAGTCATTTGGCCGAACCTTAGATTTTTAGGAATAAAATAACAATTAATAATATAATATTTGATTTAAAAACTATTTTGTGTCAATTTTGACACTATTTGATATATGACTTTTGTGAAAGTCATAACAGAATTAAATGTTCGAACCAAGTTGATTAAATCAACACTAATATATCATATTAACCTAGAAAATTAGTGGAATTCATAAAAAGTCTCAAATTACATTTATTTTGGTGTTTATAACATCAATTATGTCAATATTTCATTAATAAGATAATTACTGCATCATCTTTGTGTCATAAATAAATTAAATTATTTGGTGTCTAAAAATTACAAATAAAATACCATCATGTAGGAAATCTTTTTAGCTTTCTAATGAATATTTAAAATCGAATTTATCTTATGTATAACCCTATATTAAAAATGATTTACTTATTAAACTTTGATTTTAACTATTTTAACCCTTCTTTAAATAAATTAATAATAAATGTCCTAATCTAATCCAAGTGGGCCTAAATGGTCATATTTTATTCCTAAGTTTGTTTTTGGTCGAATTACACTTGTCCAATAGAATTAGGACATGTGTTAGGGTAATAGTAATATCATATTTACCCTTAGTTACCCTATTTACTATTAACCGCGGTAAAAAAAGTAAAAAGTTACTATTCACCAAAAAATTATTTTCATCTCATTGAACCACATTTTAGTCCTTGATATTAACCGTGTCTCTCGGATTTTCGAAATTCCATTCACAGAAGCGGCAAAATTAAGTTTTATGAAAAATTCAGTTTTTTTAACTACCACTTAGTAGTTTCACTATTCATCAAAAATTGATGTTTTTCAGAACAATGCCAAAATTTCATCCTAAGCTATATTTCATATTCCGAATTCAAAAATGAAATCTATTTTACCAAATTCATAACATAGAAGTTGAATTAATTAATTTTATAATTAAATCCTGCTGTTAAAATAAATAGCGTGTTTTTAGGAAATAATATATATCAAAAGATTGGCACTTGATTATGTCTGGTTTAAATGTGAAATTACAACCAATGACCAACATTGTATTAAATTGTAAAAATATATTCTAAATATACTTTAAAACCACTCAAATTAATGATTTATCACTATTAATTATTTCGATTAAAAAAGTTGTTTTTAATTATAATTTAGTAATTTTCACTATTCATCAAAATATGAAAGTTATCCGAAAATCACCAAAATTTCAACCTAAGCTAATTTCGATATTCCGAATCCAAAAATGAAGTTCATTTTGAAAAATAAGATTTATAGAATTTTAAAAAGTGGTTATTACTATTCATAACGGGTAGTTTTAATAATATTTTAATAGCATATCGTTGTTTAGTGAAACTCGGTATTGCGTATTACACACGCTATCGAGGAAGGTCACGATTGCGTGTAATGCAAGTCAAGTCAAGGATGCGTGTTGTGCAAGCTCCTTTTGGTGTAGCATACAACACAAGAAATTAAGAAAATTAAAAAGAATATTTTTCATAAAATCTTGGGGCGTTACATTCTACCCCCCTTAAAATGAATTTCGCCCTCGAAATTCGTCGGGGTTATAAATGGTTTACTATTTGAAAGTTTCTTTAATAGAAACCCACATCGTAAAAAGGAATACCAAAACATGGCTTTAAAAACTAAAGTATGAAATGTAACGATTACCCAAATATACTAATCACTGGGTTTCCACATAGGTGAAAATATGGATATGGAAGAAAAATCTAACCATCATGTTCTGATGGAGAGTGGTAGAGAACATGGCTATGGAAAAGCCAGTAATCACAAATCCATAGATTTGTGATGATATAAGGTACCATCTGATTCATCAGGTATAAGATCACTAGGACAACATTTTTGGTTTTCAAGATCATTTCCCTAAAGTTGAAAATTTGCTTAGAATAAATACTTACTTTATTTTGGTAAAATATCACTTTTGTTCGTGCCTTGAACAATTTCTACTTCATCTCTTAAATAAATGAAGTTGAATTTGTTATTCGTGATGTGTTAGCAGATCATGTGATAGAATGACGAGTCATTCCATCTGTCTCAAACAAAAGGTAAGCAAAAGTTATTAAATATACATAAGTCATTATATAGTGAGATTAATCATATATAGTTCCTAAAATGGACTTATACTTCATATATCATACTGCTTAATATAATAAAACTAGTTTCTACTAAACAGGGACTTCCTGTAGGTCAGTGGTAGGCGATAAAGGCCAGTCGCACTTCGGTTGTGGGTTCAATTCCTACAGCCTTGTCCGAAGCGATGGGCTGTCGCCCGTCCTGCAGGTTGTCCCTTTTTCTAAAACTACGTTACTATAACATCCCATCAATAATATCGAAAATCTTCTATCCTTAAACAATACTAACTTATGTCCAACATAATCCAGTCTAATCTTTAGGCTTATACATAATACTGCAGTCCACTCTCATAATATAGTGACAACGATTACCAGAGATTTAATACTGTCGTTGATCCCCACATATCATAAGATATGTCTTGTTGGTTACATTCCAAACATTCAAAGTCCTTAATCGTGTATTCTCTTGAATACCTTAGTGAAAACATGAATGTAGTTAAAAGTTAATACTTTCCATATACCAAAATCCTCAAAATTCTATATACTCAAACCATGATATCACTTAGTCCTTATATCAATCATGAGCTCATGAATACTATCAAACATTTAATTTTCTCCTTATCCCTTCATTATGCGCATATCATCTACATTCCAAAAATATCTGAATAACCTTTCATGGATAGTGGTACCATTAATCATACACTTTCATAACTCAAGGAAAGACAACAGTGTAACAATCCTCAGATGTCTCTTTATTCCATAGTACCATGAGATTTCTTATACAACATTACACATGATAAACATGTAATCATTCCACAACATTCTTAAACCATTGACCGAGCTTCAACAATTCTTTCATCTCACATATCATTTGTAGTCTCTTCATCATCATCCACATAAATACTACCCATATGACCATACTGATTCTCTTCATGAGTCTTTCCCTTAGGGCATTTGTTTTCATAATGCCCATACATTCCACATTTAAAACACTTAACCATTTTTGATGTCGTAGCAATACCATTATCCTCATCCATGGTGTTAACCGACCCTTTTCCTTTGCACTTACTTGCTTTGTGTCCTTCTTTTCCACACCCAAAGCATCTTCCAGTTCCCTTGAAACATTCTCCTTGATGCCTCTTCCCACATGATTTACATGGGGGAAATTGAACTTTCTTTCCTCTATGATCATCATGGAACTCCATCTTTCTCTTATTAGTCAAGTCAGGAAACTTACCAAATTTTACTTTATTGATCATGTTGTGAGATTGCTGATTCGACATAATAATGATGTTTGGACATCCAAATCCCATTTCATTTGGTTTCTCATGAAGAATATCATTCCATTGTCCATCATATCCTCCATTATTGTGAATCATCTTGTTTCCAGCCATTTTCTAAAACCCAAACAGAATAGTGTTAGATGCAAAAATCGTAATAAAGGGGGAGTAACTTAAATATCTATCATCTTTGGTTTAATCTAATATTGTTACCATAGTTCTAGAACTATATCCTATATGTATACTTATCCTTAGGGGCATCCCTAGACATACCTTAGAAATATCTCTAGGGATCTTACTAACGTTTTCGCGTCCTAGTTTCCAAAGGTTGACTAAACCTTTCCTCTGATACCAACTGTAGAGACTCGAAGCCTGACGTACATTGACATTACATTACTTTTGCGGAATACTTAGTACAAAAAAAAAACACACACAAGGATCGTAATAGTTTAGTGTCTTTGGAAACTCGGAACGTAATCTTCTAATCGTGGTGAAAGATCTTCAATATCTCCCATAAAGATCTTCCCTTTTTTTTACCTAAAACCTTTCTTTATATCCTGGGGAAAAGAAAACATAAAAGGGTGAGCTCAAATGATCAGTAAGGGTAAACAAAAGAAATATCAATTACATCATATACATAAGAACATAGCTTTTGGAAATCTTAACCTGCAAAAGAGCTCATAATATCATATCATGGGATAAATCATAGAAGTGAAAATGAAATCCCAATAATCATAACTTAAAACATGAAACTTTGTGGCATACACACATAATCATAGAGAATCATTTCTTGTTAGTCAAGACTCATTGCCAAGACTATCTTAGTGGACAAAGTCCCTTTCTGAATCGAGTAACCCTCGTTTCAGTCCTGTTTCACTGAACCGGTATAACCTACCATTCCAGCCATGTCTATCTCATGAGATATAAAATCTTTACCCAATTCATTGGAGGGAGATATAGGTCCCACCCATCTCATAATGATACCATTCTTATGTGTGCCACAAAATCATAAATCATACATCATTTCATAACCCATATCATAAAAATGGGATTCTTAAACAACATGACATCACAAAACAATTCATATAAGATAAAGGAATTCATAAACATAATTCCATCACAACATAGTCAAATCAAGGTAAAAATATGGATAGAAACAGAACCCTTTATTATCTTATATGGAAAATAATTTTGATAAAACACTTGAATTGAATTCTTGAGGAAAATATCCTTTCTTCTTCAAAATCAATTTCTTTTCACAAAACATCATGCAATTTTAAAAGAAAGAGATTTTATTGAAAATAGTCATGAAATCTTTTAGAGGAAGCTTCATGAAAATAAGACTTTATAAAACAGTATAAATCCGTTCGTGCCGTATAAGTTAAAAAAAAACATTCTTCGTACTTTTGTCGGAAAAGTCAAAAAGTACCTCGTACGAAAAACGACAAAAGATTCCTTTAATATCTTTTACAAAAAAACTTACCTAAGGGTAAAATTGGATATAAACTATTGTAGAATGATGTAAATAATATTACACATTGAGGGAAAATGGATGTGGATAATAAAATATACCCCAGTAATTACCAAAGTAAAAACAATCTCGGATAAAAGTGAGATTGTGATATTTACCTTACCTTAGGTCCGACTTGCTTTGTAAGTGTCTGAACCTCCTGTATAATGATTTAAATCATGTTATTGACTTATTCCAGAATCATATTCATTGTTATGATATCATATATGGTTCACTTATAACATTATATTACCCGTTCTTTTGTAAATTCCATGTTAAATAAGCGTTTTGGGTAAAATCGTTTCATTTATCTTAGGTGTTTTGACTTGTTGTTCTTGACATCATTATTACTTATATCATGATTTACTTACTTCCAAAATATAAAATATGATTTATATATCATATATATTCAGTATATATATATATATAATAGATAGATAAGTAAAATGAAAAACACCGTTCATGGAGACGGTAGTCCGTACGTACGCATGAACGCTGTTTTACTTTCCTTATTGTCTTGAAATGGAAGTAAGTAGATGACATACATATGTATATATACATAAATCCAGTAGCTTTATAATGTCATATATTTCATTATTATTTCTTATATATACATTATAATCATTCTTAAATGGTTAACATGGAGAATGAATCTCATCGCGTCGTGGAGACGGTAGTCCGTACGTACGCACAAGCGATGATATCATTTCCATAAATATTGAACTGAGTTGAAGTGGATTATACAATATATCAGAATCAATATGATGTTGTAATAACTATGTATAGTTATTATTTACACCATTATACCCATCCATGTAAGGTGGTGGTGGAAAATAGATTACACCACGGCGTGGAGACGGTATTCCGTACGTACGCACGCGTGGTGATTTCATTTTTCCGTAGGATGGATAGAAGGTGAATTAGGGTTGTTTCATATTTATAATAACATATCAGTATGTAAGTAATACTGATATTATTACTTTGTCATGAAACAACTAAAGAAGAAAAAGTTGAAGACGAAAGAAATTGAAAAGATCGGTAATGGATATTACCTCTTCTTTGGAAGGCCTCTTTGAATCCTCCACTTAGGGAACTACGATTGGTCTTTGAAGAAGACCAGGACCTCTAGGATTATTCTAGGGATGTGGGGAGGAGAAAATGGCAGGGGTTGGCCGAGCTTGAGTGCTCAAATTGGTGTGAGGAGGAGGGGGAGAAGGTGTCCTTTTATAGGGGAGGAGAGGGGCACCTTAGGAATAACTAAAAACATTATTTTATATTAAAGTCAAAATCGGTTTATAATGGTTCCAAAGGGTCTTATTTCGAAGATAAGGTGGGGAAGGGTCGAAATCCTCTCATCCAATAGAATTTGGACAAGTTTAGGTTCCTATTTTAACCTTATCATTTAGATTTAACATTAAGTTAAATAATTTTACTTTTACCATGTCTTTTTGTTTTCTTTCACTATATGGTTAATACACTTACTATAACATGCCAAACGAACCCCAAATTGTTTATTATTAATATATATATCCTTATCTAAGTCATTTGGCCGAACCTTAGATTTTTAGGAATAAAATAACAATTAATAATATAATATTTGATTTAAAAACTATTTTGTGTCAATTTTGACACTATTTGATATATGACTTTTGTGAAAGTCATAACAGAATTAAATGTTCGAACCAAGTTGATTAAATCAACACTAATATATCATATTAACCTAGAAAATTAGTGGAATTCATAAAAAGTCTCAAATTACATTTATTTTGGTGTTTATAACATCAATTATGTCAATATTTCATTAATAAGATAATTACTGCATCATCTTTGTGTCATAAATAAATTAAATTATTTGGTGTCTAAAAATTACAAATAAAATACCATCATGTAGGAAATCTTTTTAGCTTTCTAATGAATATTTACAATCGAATTTATCTTATGTATAACCCTATATTAAAAATGATTTACTTATTAAACTTTGATTTTAACTATTTTAACCCTTCTTTAAATAAATTAATAATAAATGTCCTAATCTAATCCAAGTGGGCCTAAATGGTCATATTTTATTCCTAAGTTTGTTTTTGGTCGAATTACACTTGTCCAATAGAATTAGGACATGTGTTAGGGTAATAGTAATATCATATTTACCCTTAGTTACCCTATTTACTATTAACCGCGGTAAAAAAAGTAAAAAGTTACTATTCACCATAAAATTATTTTCATCTCATTGAACCACATTTTAGTCCTTGATATTAACCGTGTCTCTCGGATTTTCGAAATTCCATTCACAGAAGCGGCAAAATTAAGTTTTATGAAAAATTCAGTTTTTTTAACTACCACTTAGTAGTTTCACTATTCATCAAAAATTGATGTTTTTCAGAACAATGCCAAAATTTCATCCTAAGCTATATTTCATATTCCGAATTCAAAAATGAAATCTATTTTACCAAATTCATAACATAGAAGTTGCATTAATTAATTTTATAATTAAATCCTGCTGTTAAAATAAATAGCGTGTTTTTAGGAAACAATATATATCAAAAGATTGGCACTTGATTATGTCTGGTTTAAATGTGAAATTACAACCAATGACCAACATTGTATTAAATTGTAAAAATATATTCTAAATATACTTTAAAACCACTCAAATTAATGATTTATCACTATTAATTATTTCGATTAAAAAAGTTGTTTTTAATTATAATTTAGTAATTTTCACTATTCAACAAAATATGAAAGTTATCCGAAAATCACCAAAATTTCAACCTAAGCTAATTTCGATATTCCGAATCCAAAAATGAAGTTCATTTTGAAAAATAAGATTTATAGAATTTTAAAAAGTGGTTATTACTATTCATAACGGGTAGTTTTAATAATATTTTAATAGCATATCGTTGTTTAGTGAAACTCGGTATTGCGTATTACACACGCTATCGAGGAAGGTCACGATTGCGTGTAATGCAAGTCAAGTCAAGGATGCGTGTTGTGCAAGCTCCTTTTGGTGTAGCATACAACACAAGAAATTAAGAAAATTAAAAAGAATATTTTTCATAAAATCTTGGGGCGTTACACTATGGTTCGGCCAAATGACTTAGATAAGGTTATATATATTAATAATAAACAACTTGGGGTTCATTTGTCTTGTTATAGTACATTTATTAACCTTATAGTGTAAGAAAACAAGAAGACACAGTAAACGTTAAATTATTTATCTTAAAGTTAAATCTAAATGATAAGGTTATAATAGAAACCTAATGTTGTATAAATTATATTGTATGAGAGGATATCGACCCATCCCCACCTTATCTTCGAAATAAATTAATTTGGAGCTATTAAAAAACGAATATGACTTTATAATAAATTAATATTTTTTGTTTTTCCAAAGGTGCCCCTCTCCTCCCTTATAAAAGGGCACCTTTTCTCTCTCTCTCTTCCTCACACAACTATGAGCCTTCAAGCTCGGCCAACCCTTCCAAATTATCTTCTACACATCCCTAGAAACATCCTAGTGGTCCTGGTCTTCTTCAAAGACCAATTTTATTGCCCTATGTGGAGTTCTCAAAGAGGCGCTTCAAAGAAGAGGTAATGTCCGTTACCGATTCTTTCAACTTTATTTCTTCTTCCACTTATTCTTCTTTAGTTGTTTCATTATGAAGTAATAACATCAGTATCACTAATAAACTGATATGTTATTATAAGTATGAAACAACCATATTTCACCATCTATCCATCCTACGGAAAACAAAATCACCGCGCATGCGTACGTACGGAATACTGTCTCCACACCATGGTGTAATCTATTTTCCACCACCACCTTACGTGGATGGGTAAAATGGTGAAAGTAATAAATATATATGATTATTGTTAAGTGATATTGATTCTTTAATATTATACATAAACTTCAATACAATTCCATGATCATGGGAACGATATCATTGCTCGTGCGTACATTCGGAATACCGTCTCCACGATGCGATGAGATTCATTCTCCATGATAACCATTCAAGAATGATTATAAATTATATATAATAAGTAATCATAAAATATATGAAATAATAATTATATTGGATTTATGTATATATATATTCATGTTATCTACATAATTCCATTCAATTCAATAAGGAAACGAAAACAATGTTCATGCGTACGTACGACCTACCGTCTCCATGAATGGTGTATTTCTTTCCATTTATCGAACCATTATATATATGTATATTCTGAATATATATTATATATAAATCATGTTTTACATTCTAGATGTATGTAATCATGATCTAAATAATTATATGAATAATCACAAGTTAAAACATGAACGTAAAATGAAACGATTTTACCCAAAACACTACTTTAACATGAATTTACAAAAGAACGGGTAATATAAAGTCATAAGTGAACCATATATGATATAATAACAATGAATATGATTATGTAATAAGTAAATGACATTATTTAAATCATTAGACATGATGTTTGGATACGTACGAAGCATATCGGACCTAGGGTATGGGATAAATTTGCAAATCTCATTTTTATCCGAGATTGCTTATACGTAAGTATTTACTGGGGTAATTGTTATCATCCATGTCCATGTTTTCTAAAACTGTTTTTATGTATGTTTAATGTCCTTTTTCCATATTTTGAATTTTACTACATGGTATGTAAGTAATCATTCTTTTGTTTACGTACGATGAACTTTTTGACTTTTCCGACAAAAGTACAAGGAGAATGTTTTTTTATCTTATATGGCATGAAATTATTTTTACGGTTTTATAAAGACTTATTTTCATGAAGCTTCTTCCAAAATATTTCATGACTATTTTCAAAAAAAAAATATCTTTCTTTTAAATTGCATGATGTTTTGTGAAAAGAAATTGATTTTGAAGAAGAAAGGTTATTTTCCTCATGAATTCATTTCAAGTGTTTTATCAAAACCATTTTTTTCATCTAAGATGACATTATTTCATATGTGTATGTTTCAAGTATAATGTCTCTATGATTTACATGGTTTCACTTCATTTATGATGAAATTATATCCATTTGTTTTATATAGATTATGTTTTGATGGGATGATTTTTATGAAACCCATTTTATTGTTTTGGATATGATGAATGTTTTAAGTTTATTTTGTGGCAAAATAAAGAATGATTTCATTATGAGATGGGTGGGACCTATATCTCCCTCCAATGCATTGGGCAAAGATTTATATCTCATGAGATAGACATGGCTGAAATGGAAAGTTAATTTGGTTTAGTATTACATGACTGGAACGAGGAGTGAACTCGATTCAGAAAGGGACTTTGTCCACTAAGATTATCTTGGCAGCAATGCCTTGGCTACTATGGAAAACATTACATGTACTTAATGGATGCCAAAATTACATGGTTTATTCCCAAGATATTTTATCATGATTTATGTTCCATTATGATCTATGCCTTATGCACTTCCATGTTTTATGTCTTTGCTAAAGATTTTTATGTTTAACAATTAAGTTCATTTTTTTAAGTTCAAATGTATATGATATGTTTTATTTTATCAATGATTACCCTTAATGAGAATTTGAGCTCACCCTTTTTATGTTTTGTTTTCCCCCAGGATTAAAATAAAGGTTTTAGTTAAGGAAACAAAAAGTGGAAGATCATTATGGGAGTTGTTGGAGATCTTTCACCACGATTAGAAGATTACGTTCCACGTTTCCAAAGACACTAAACTATTACGGTCCTTCTGTGTCTATTTTTGTTATGTGTTAAGGATTCTGAAAAATTAATGTAATGTCCATGTATGTCAAGCTTCAGGTTTCTACATTGCATCACTAACCTAGAGCACCCATCGTAATCTTATCATGTACATGCATATGTTTTCCACAAATATCATATACCATAAGAAAGTATTTCATCTCTATTATCCCCATGATTGAGGATTATAGGTTGCATACATGGAATTACCTAATAAAATATGTATAGTTACATATATATATATATATATGTGAATACCATTGTGTAGAAATGAGTATATGAAATCACTTCATAATTGTTTGGAATAAAAAAAATCCAGTGAAATTACTGTAGCATAATGGTAGTACATAATTATTCACAAAATGATTTTATGGGAAATAAATTGATCTCTCATAATTTTTATTGTAATTATACATCATGGAGTATTTGAAAAAGTATATCACAAAATAAGGAATTGGAAATCAAATGGCATAATGTAAACAAGGTTATATATTAATGCTGTCAAGGAGAAGATCCACTTCCATGAGTGGGTGTTTCTAAAATATTGGGAAGGGATTTTTGGTGTATTCAGGTAAACATCAAAGGGATATTAATATTTAAAGTCAGTGTAAGTATGTTATAAAATGTTTTTGAGTGAAAATTAATGGGATCATGGCTGGGTTTATTTTGGAAAAGACAAGGGAGTTCTATATTATTTTCTCAAACATTGGTTTTCTACACTATAAAAAAGATTAATAAAAAACAAAACAATTAACATATTTTTTCCAATTTATTCTATAGTTTAGGATTGTTTTTTATTATTTTATTATTTTGTGGACCAATAACATTAAAATAATACCCACAATTATGTGTAAGTGATTTATGTTCATAAAAAAATATTGTAAAGCTATATAATATAATATAGTTTTCAGAGGACTCATTAATAGTTTATAAAATTATTAAAATAACCTAAAAACATTATTTTAAATAAGAACCATATATTTTTTAATGAATACCATTTAAGACACGTATTATATATATTTTGGGTCATTATAATGTCATAATAAACATGATATATTTATAATGTATTTAATTTTTACATGCAAATTCAATTATGTTAGAAAATTATTAAAAATTAACCATTATATAATTTATAAATTTTGAATCCAAAAAAAGTTATTTATTTTTCCAAAATAAATATTGAGATATTATAATTTTTAATTTTAAATAAAAATCCCAAATTATTTAAAAATACAGATTTCATTACAATTACAATTTTCAGACCATAAAATTATATTATAAAATATACATAAGAAATATTATTAATTTATAATATTTTAATAAAATAATATTTATTTTGAAAATTCCTTAATTCTGAAAATTTAATTCCAGAAATTAATTTTTTTATTGCCAACAAATAGAAATCATGTTTTGTCATATTGAAATCTTATTTTTATCAAACTCTTTAATAAATAAAAATAAATAAGAAATAAACAGAATCATTATTTAACATAAAATAAAAATATACAAATTCAGGTCATTATGGTTGATATATATATATATATATCCATTTATTACATTGGTGAACTCCCTATGCGTAAGTTGTGTGGTGGTGAGACTTTCTTATGGTGGTTCATGAACATGGTTTGGGTTGTGATGTTGATGAGCTTCAAATTATTCTATAAATGGTTTCACTCATGAATTGGATTTTAAATATCATCTCGGTATTGGTCCAGAGAAATCCCAAAGATTATATCTAACATGAATGCTCAGATAAATGATATTTATAGGGTATGATCCTACTAGTTGAGGTCACCACAACCTTTTCTTTATCAATTTTATTTCTCAAAACCCCTAATATATACTATTAAAAATATCCTTATTAAATTATTATAATATCAATTTTTATGATTCTTAAGAGTATATTAAATCTAATATAAGTTAAAACAGTCCAAAAAAGACCAAATTAGTGCATTTTTTCCATAACCACATAACATAATAATTTTTTTATTTAATCCTAATGGGAATCTAATTTATAAATTTTAGAACTGTTTCATGTCAAAAATCTACCCATTAGTATTTTTTATTAATCAAGGAACATAAATCCCTTTCAAACTCATCACAATTAACAATGTAACATCATTAAATAATTTTAATCCTAGTTTATTGAAATCGGTTTCAGATACAATGGAAATTAATAATAATAACATGTTCTCTATATGATTATCTAATATACACTTCTCTATGTCTTTTACATCATGAAATTATTCTTCATCTTGTGAAAATTGTTCCTTGAACATATAAAAAACTATTTCTTATATTCATGCTCTACAAAAACACTTAGAATATTTTAAATATCACAAAAACTCACAAACCCACAAATTTTCCTCATAATATCTCAATTTTATTAACTGTCTCTCCATATATTCTCTGTTTAAATAATATACCTATCTCTATTTGGTTAAACACGTATCTTTGGATTCTACCCTAGATTATTTTTCTCCCCCTTTACAATACATTTTTTTAAACTAATATAATAATAACCACAATTTTGTTTTCTTTCTCCCCCTTTGGAAAATATATCCATAGAAAAAGTGAGAGAGGGGGGAAATCACCCTATGTTATATAGGAGAAAAATGAGTTTGAACAAATATAAAAAACCTCAGTTTTTGAAATGTTTCTTTTGGAAATGAATTTTTGAAAAAATAATCTATTGTATCCTTTGATGTAACAAATTCTAGATTCAATACATTTTTCTCCATAATAAATTTTATGAAGTTATATTTTCTCTGAAATCATTTTGATCTAGAATGTTGAACCGCATTTCTAAATAGACTAATGAATCTAATAACAAAAACCAAAAGTAATCATATCTTCACATTAACATTGAAAATTATCAATTAATTCATCTACCAAATGAAATGATTTGTATCAATATTTGCAACAATATATTCTTCATTAGTATTACTCACAATCACCATGATCTATTTCATAATTTTCTAAAATACACACATTTGTTCAAAAAAAACTCTAATTAATGTTGGTCTACAATCCTCAATATTTCCAAAACAATAAATATGTATGTCCAAATAGATAAAGAATTAATATTCTATCATGTTTTAGTCCATTGTACATAGTTTATTCAATATACTTGAGAATGTGTTATCCAGTAATGAAATGAGACACCATAGGTACTATTTTCTATAAGCCATATGATGTGAAATTGTATAAAATGGTTTTTATCAAAGTTATATTTTATATCAGACTCCAAATAAGATTATAAAATTATTTTTTATTACCTTATTTCCATTTTTCATCCTTTGATAATTGTTTTCCAATTGAATATTGTGTATAAACTGGATTTGAAACCTCCAATCCTAATATCTTTATAATTTCCCAAAAATAAATATTTTGGAAATAAAGATACGATATTTATTTTGAGAAATTTTTATGCCCATAAATTATCTCATTTCTCATTTCATATAAATTTCATGAATCCTCTTCATCACCAAATAAAACTCATTACATTCACCATGTTCATTTCTGAAAATAATAATATCATGTATATGGTCAAGAATACAGAGTAAAACCTCTTTTTCATTATTAATGTTGATTTTTTGTGAACTGGTCCATTCATGAACATTAACTACTCAAGAAAGTGTCTACCATATAATATCATTCTTGTGGGGGTTGTTGTATCCCTTATAGTGCCTTATTTAAAAAATAAACAAAACTATCATATTTAAAATGAAATAAAACATAGTGTTACTCAATTTACACTTCCCCTTATAAAACTATATTCAGGAAGACATACTTAAGATCCATTTTGAAAATATTGAATTTAATTTTTTCTATAATATATTGAAATAACATAATGGTCCCTAGTATCAAAATTAATATAAACGTACCATAAAATCTATTCATTCAACTCCTGATGATCCTTTAGACACACCAACATTATGGTAATAACATCTTTCTTATCTGGATTGGTTACTATCTCCAATATTTCATTCATCCATATTTCATCTAATTCCTTATTCATTGATTCATACCATGCATGATGATCCAATTCCTCTTTCATGAATCATCATTTAACACGTTAGAAATGTGAGATATATTTTTTATCCTCAAAGTTATTCTCATCGGAATTAGTTTTCATTGTTCTCTAATGATATATTGAACATATACCTACATTACAATCCTTGGATGAGATGAAGGAAATTGTTTTAACCACTTTAAATGGATGTATAATTATTAAAAATTAGTACCTTCTCTAATTTTGTTATGAAAATTCACCCTACTTCTAAACAAAAACAACATCAACCTCACTACTTGAAAATTTCATCATTATTTGTGTTATAATTTTTTATGTATTCTTATACATTAAAATCAATAGTATAAATTATATTCAAATCCACTTTACTATAATTGTGGTACCCTATTCTATCTATTGAATAACATAGGAGGATTCCATCAAACCTCATCTACTAAAACATCCAATGAATTTAACCATTCACTTTGACTGTACAAGGTTTTCTATACACCCTTAAATATTTCAATCATGTGGACTTATTATAATACATCACACATGGTGAAATGTCAAAACTTTCTGGGTACGACCAATGGTTTTAAATATGAATCACCACCACAAAAAATATCTCTAATAATTATGAAAAGTGTCACACATGACTAGCATGGAATAAACAATATCTGCCAACATTTGGTTCCTCCACTAGTATATTTTCACCAATATCTATCTAGATATGTTTTAGGAGACACCACAATCCTTATCAGTAGTTTCTATAAATATTTATGTATATTTTTAGGTCCTCTAAATTATTATTATAAAAAATTGATGTGATGTGATTAAAGAAATACATAAAGGAAATAAAATAATTATATCCACTTTTTGATTTCTTCCTCATATGACCAAAAATTTATGAACGAATAAGATAAAAGAGATGAGATGTTTGTATTTCAACAGTACTATCTAAAGAACTAAAATTCCTACACTTTTTATGTATTGAAGGTCCATTTTTTCTCTCACTTCATCATAGGTAAATCATATGAATTCTATCCATGAGTAATATTGGTCACATTATTTCAGATTAGAAGACCAATACTTTGATTCCACCATCAATTTCCTTCTTTAAATAATATATAGAATGAATTTTTAGCATCACCAACCTAAAAAAAGATTTCCATTTTTTATAATCCTCTTGTAAATAAAAATCAGTACACTAAAATATTGAACAGGAACCCATATTTGTATAAAATCACTTCATTAACCTCAGAAAATAATTGTGAAACACTTATAATATTATCTTAGAGACCATTCAAATATAATGTTTTATATGTTTTCAAAATATCCTTTAATATCACTATTTATTAGATTCCATTGATTTAATGTGACCAATCATTTTGGATTATCAATGATCATTCAATTTACAATTTAAAATATTTTAAAATAATAAAATATTCTATCATATGTGAATAAAATCCAATTTTTAGAATCTATGGGAATTCCCTTTTTGATTTCAATATTTCTAATTAAATATCTAAATTCATTCCCATGCTTTTTTACTTTTGGTTATAAGAATTTTTTATTATTTCAATTCATACACAATTAGTTTTATTAGATGATTTGATAAAATTCAACAATGTTAACTAACTAGTCACATCTTCCATAGTCCTATTCTAATTGTTTAAATTTATTCTCAACCTTCATTCTAGAATTTTAATTTCTCTTCTAACGATCTAAATATTTAGTGGTTTGAATCCCCATAATATATTGTCTCTGAATATTTAAAGGATCATAATAATATGGGTAATTAAACCAATAGTCTATTTCCATGTTCTGAATCTCCCACTATGCCAAAAATGACCATAAAATACATATTTACCATTGAAAATAGTTTACTTTCAACATGATGAAACCAACTTTTGTTCCATATTTTTGTCTTCAATTTTTTATCATTTTTGTGAAAAATAATGTTTTTAGAATCCTAAATCATTCTTATTTGATCTATGATTATTCCCATTTTTAATATATATTTTGTTCCCTTTTTTACCTACATGGAACTATTCCCAAGTTTATTTAAAAAATAATTATCATTCAGCACCACAAAGCTTGAATTTTTTCCACATGAATTAGATTAAAAATTTCAAACATTAAATCAATTATATTTTTCATACATTGTGTGTAATCTCATCTAGTCAACTTGACCTAATCACTATATAAATCTTCAGTATTATTCACAACATTCTCCATTAATATTTCACCAAATTTTTGAATTTAATTCTAAATGTTATATTTATACATAAATAATTTATTTTTAGAACTAAAAATATTCAATTGGACATTATTAAGATATTTTACCTTCCTTTTAACATTCTATCCCATCTAAACTTTTATAGTGATTTCTTTACCAAGAAACTATTGGAGTTTGTGCTCTAGAACCAACATCATTTTTACATTAAGATAACTTATACTCATGGTTTTGAATATCAATAAATTTCTTATCACATCATGATTGTTCTTGTACATAACATTTTATTTTATACTATCATAAGAGTAACTGTCACACTAAAAGGTCATAGAGGATCCCTACTATGATGTGAACCTGAAATTATAATGAGAATATTCTTGAATATAGGTTCTTTAGCTAGATGATGTCATTTTAGGGACATAAATAATATCGGCTATCAGGGGTGGAGACTCAGAGGACATTGAGGTACCTTCTCTTGGTGTAATCTATTAGTGATATCCAATAGGATATTATGAGAACGAGACCTGATAGTAGGAAATATATAAATATATGTGTCCTTAGATGTTATTATATGTTGATGTGTGAATTGGTAATTTGAATTTAAGATTATTATTAATGATTATTTTAGTTAGACACATAGTTGTATTGATGTAAACTATGATAATAGATTTTCATGACGTGGTAGGATATGTTGGGTGTGACACGAGTAATATTTCATTAATGAATAATTGTGAGAAAGAATTTATCCCTTCCATTATTTAAATAGAATATAATATCCTAGTAACCTTGATGGAAATGGTATAGCATAAATAAATCATGTCCATGGTGATCAATAAGAAAATTATACTTCTAGAAAATCAAAAAACGAGTTATCAAGCATATAGGTTGATTGCACTCACATGCTACATGCTCGATTAGAGATATTGTGATAATGTGAAAATATTACATGCTAAGACTTTCTATAATGTGAAATTTCATTATAGTATTAACATATTTTACTATGGGTTTGTTGGTGTGTTGCTAAATGCGAACAATGTAATTTAGGCAGGTTCACCTAATTACATTGAGAAATAGGCAGAGAGGGTAACACACTATGTGTATCTAGTGTCTCAATTAAATAATTTATTTTTTATCACGTTGAATAAATATCATTTCTAGTCATGGATTAATAATTATTTATTTATTCACGATCTTATATATTCTGTCACTAGTTATTTGTTAGAATATATTATTCCCAGAATAATTAATAAAAATTGTAGAGAATTGGAGGATTAATTTTAATGGTCTGAATGGAAATAAAAATATTGATTATTATTTGATTAAATAGTTAAAGGAACTTTTGAAAATCATATATTATTACCCTATTGAAATAAATTTCTGGTTATATTATTCTCTCATTAGCCAAGGGAAATCTAGGCGACACATATTTTTTTGTGCACAACAAATTGGAGTAAATATCTCAAGCTCGTGGAGTTATTTATTCTCTAAGAACACTCTCATGAAAGATAGAGATCCCCCTCCACCGGATCAAGGAGAATGTTTTGGAAACGGTTCTCAAGGGGTTCGAAGGGGGACCTCATAAGCATGGGGATATTTCATGCTAGGACCTGGAGACTCCTTTTGTGATGTTCAAGGATACATAGGACAAGTGAGGATCACAACTATAGGAACCCTACATTAGGATTCAACAATTCAAGAGTAGCACACTACAGATCTATGATCAGACACATCAGAAATGAAATAATAACCATGTGGGTAATTATTATTTAATTAAATTAATTGTTAATAATATGTGTTTATCTACTCTCTTTTGGATCCTGATTTTATATCCTTTTCTTATTCATTGATTAAATTCCATTGGTCACAATGTTCATCATCAGAATAGACCTCCCATTAATTATCAATAATGGAAAAAAGGAATGTTGGCCACCGTCCCTCCTGTGCTTCCACTGTGCCCATTACCTACAAGTTGAATCATATGGGAAACACTGTTTTTTATAATCATTTAGTTTTTTGATGATTTATGCCTTCAAAATTTAGTTTTATAATTATTTTTAATTATTCTATAATTATTAATTTGAGAGATATATTTCTTCCTCAATCATTTATCGTTGATCTAATTGAAATGAATAATTTTATGATTTAAATAAAAATGACTAACTTATCCATATGTTCCAAGGATTCTTACCAGATTATATTAGAGTATACATCATGTGATCTAAATTAGACATTATGTGCCCCTTTTCAATGTTTCAAGAGTTAATTCATAATATAATCAACACGTTTTCATTATTGACATGTAGTGTAGTTATTTCATACACCATGTGTAGATCAGGACATACTAGTGCATGATCATCCAGACTACATGTCCCGTGGGCCACTAAACACAGTGTGTAGTTTGTTCTTGTTAGGGGTGGGTAGTGTATTCCATATATGGACTACTTGACCGGTCACCATGTAACATAGTGTCAACACGGCATCTGGACCACTAGACACAACATTTACACCAAGATTTTAGATGTACACCTCACCGGATGAGTCCATAGGCATGTACAAAAGATACATGGTGAAGAATGTACACACCATGTAGATCATATCTACTCACTTTGTATGTTTACTAGTTATGATGATTTAAAATTTGTTATATTTATAACCCATGAGACATGTACTTCCATGTCGGTGTAAATCTGGGGCATACCATGTGATTGGTTTTGATATATATATATATGTTTTATTAACATTGTTTAATATTCAAGATCTTTACTTCTTGTATGAGTTGTATTAGAGTTATTATTCAATGTGCATGCTAAATGTCACAAAAAATAATGTGTATACCAGCATAATACAATTTGGGTAGTTTTGGACAGGTACACACCAGGATACCTACAAGGTACAAGTTACGTACAGAGTTAATTTTAAATGAATTTATAAGTTTGTTTTAATTTATAATGGATGGAAATATTCAGAAAACAAGTTTAAGAAAAAATGATTGATTAATTATGTATAATAATTAATCAATTCGAGTGAGCATTGTCTTAAACAAGAATGTTTAAATAATTGAATGCCAGTTTTATTAAAATTGTAATATTTGGCATGCATGTTGATGATCATGAGCTAGACTAGACCATTGTATGTGATTAGTTTCCTTTTAATTTATTATTAAATTAAATTATTGGGTTGTGTGCTTTATTTTTACATTAATATGTAGGGCTTGCATGCACATGGTTTCTTTTATGTAATCCACTATTTTCCCTCACCTTTATGTGAGTAAAATGATATGTAATGGTTAGAGATCCCCTGATTGTTGAGGATATTCAAGTTAGGTGTTGAGGCGAAACCAATACAAGGAGATACAAAGTTGGAGAGGTGTAATGTTGTAAACATGAACTTTAAATGGTTCAAGGTGTCTACCCTAAAAATATGGACCGAAAATAAATTTTTTATGCGTAAATATTATATATAAAATGTTAATAAATTATTAAATCCCACTTAATATTGAAAATAATGTGAAAAGATAATAATTGTAAATTTTTGCAGAAAGGATAAAATCCCCAATAAATTATTATGTCTGTATAGCCTTCAATTACTTTGGTATGAATAGAAGAATAGTTCAAAGTGCTTGAACATCCAAAGTTGTGGTGATTTCAATTATTGAGGAATTCTAATTTGAGGATTTGGGTGGAATTAACATGGTTTAAATCTAGGGTTGATTTCCAAAGTAGTAGTTGGTGTAACTAAGTGGAAAAAGTTTAGGAAATTTAAAATAATGATTTTTGGATTGGGGATTCCACTCAATGGATCAAGAAAATATGTGTTAATGGAGTAGTAATTTGGACTACCTACCTAAAACCATTCCAATTTCTTGAAATGTAAATGTTGGGGTTACAATAATAGAATTTGGATCCTTTAGACAAGAATATACATGATGCAAAATATTCTAATGATAATGGTGAGGTCTATTGGGTTTTAAAAAATAGTGGGAGAAAATATAAATATATATTTATTTGTATAAATTTTAATTTATAAAGTACTAAATATATATTTATATTATTTTTAGAAATAACATCAAAAGTAATATCAAACATATTGTTTTGATCAATACTTTAGATGGAAAACCTTTTCACTGGCACAAATTTCTGGGGCTAGAAAATATTCCTACGGGTAATCCATCTCCATGAAAAGAAATTATTTGTCCTAGAAAAACCATTTGCAGTTTTTCTTGGAAATAAGGTGAGTGATGAAGACCTCTATATTTATGAGAAACGCCTGAATGATGCAGCAGATATTTAGTGCTTCATGCTATCATCCATGTCCAATGAGATCTTAAAGAAACATTAAGAAATTGATTCTCATAGCATGATGTATCAACTTAAGGATCTCTATAAAGCTATGGTGAGTCATGAGAGGTACGAGATCTCCAACAATTTTTTCATGACTATGCTTAGAGATTTTTTCCATGTTGGGATTAATGTAGACATGCTTATCAGCTACGTTAAGTATCTAGACATATTAGGGATTGAATTCCTAGATGAGTTGTGTAAGGATATCATAATCTCATCATATCCAAAGACCCTCTATAGTTTCATTATGAATTATAAAATGAGTGATAATGTGATGGGTCTATCGGAACATCTAACTTTGATTCACTATGTGGATAAGTACATGGGGGATGAATAATTTTTGGTCATTGTACTGAATTTTAAGGGGAAGGGAAAGGAAAAGGGGCTCAGACTAATAAATAATCAATATCCTTAAAGCACCTTCTGAATAAGAAGAAGAATATTTTATTTCAGGGAAAGGAAAATGATGAAATATGTTTTTCATGTGGAATGTTAGTCCACTGGAAGAGAAATTAAACTAATCGGTAAGGGGAATCCATTTTTGAGTTTTTTATTGAGTGAAATCATTCCATTTTTACATATTGCATATTTTATACTACTTGGGATACTCAAATCTATATTCAAATTTAAGAACCATGTATATTTTGGAAAATTTACAGAGGAGAGGTGGATCTGTGAGCTGCTAAAAATATGAGGATATATTTTCTTTCCATTGGTGACTATCACGTATTGTGACAGATAGGAATGATTTTTGTTTTTATTTATTGTTATAATGTACCTAATTTTTCCAGAAAAATAATTTCTGTGTCAAGTTTAGATACATATGGGTTTATTTTCATGTTTGGAAATAAAACTTGTTTCTTTTATAAGGAATCCATATGATATGATATAGAACATTTAAATAATGGTTTTTATGTATTAAATTATGAAAACCAAGTGTTGGTAATTTATAATGAATCATGTTCACATGACTCAAATAATACAAAGTTGTGGCATCACTATCTCGGTCATGTAAATGAGAAGCATCATAAAAATGTTTCTCAAGATGGTCATTTAGACTCTTATAATCTAAAACAATTTGATATGTGACATTATTATTTACAAGGTAAAATTACTAAACGACCATTTGGTTGATTGGGTTAATAGGATATATATCTTCTAGGATTACTACACACTGATGTGTGTAGGACATTTCTATTTGAGTCTAGAGGTGGATATTGTAACTTCTTACCTTTTATTGATCAATTGATTATATAGGGATATATTTACTTGAGGATCGATAAGTCATTTTCTTTTAAGAAATTCAAGGAATTCAAGAATGAAGTAGAGAATCCTCTAGTATGATGATATAGCTGCTTCGATTTAAACAAGTTGTATAATATCTTAAGAAAGTGTTCATCTAATATATATGGGAGTGTGGGATTATATCTCAACTCACTACACCTTATGCACTATAATGGAATGGTTTTGGGAAAAGGAGGGATCATACCTTATTGGAAATAGTAATGTTGATGATGAGTCAGGAAAATCATTTGTTATCCTTTTGGGGATATTAATTACCAAAAGAAGAATACACATTAAATAGAGTACCAAATAAAGTGGAAAATGGAATTCCATCAGATATATTGAGTGTAAAACCCCCATTTTATCGCATAAAAGTGTATTAGGATGTGAGGAATTTTTTAAGCCTTTCACAGGTAATAAACTAACACCCTGGGCTAAAATTTTTATCATTATAGGGTATCATAATGAAACAATGGGATACTAATTATACAACCCCTCAAACACGAAACTGATTGTTTCCAGAAAAGTTGTCTTTCTTGAGAGGGATAACATCCTCAAAAAGGATAGTGGTAGCAAGATTGACTTCGATGAATTTGATGATCAAGATACATGGGAGTTGGTTCAGGAACAAGTTACATAGCTCTCCATAAATGATGTATTTCCTGAAAAACAAGTACAATATAGGAGTGTTAGAGAGGTAAGGGAAGCAGAGAGATATGGTTTTTTATCACCGAGGATAGTGACTCATTATTGTTTGACAATGATGAACCTCTATCCTATAAGGGAGATGTTTAAAGCTTAGAAGCTACATGATGGCTAGATGGTATCAATTATGAGATGGATTCCATGTATCGGAAATAAGTTAGGGTTTTGTTTGATGCACTAATTGATGTAAATAATGTTTGATGTAAATGGGTATTCAAGAGGAAACTGGAAATGGAATGTAAATTTAGTACCTATGATGCAAGGATAATGGCTACAGGGTTCAAAAAATTCGAGGGAATTTACTAAGATGAAACATTTTTTCTATTTTCCCTGTTTAAATAGATAATAATAATAATAATAATAATATTAATAATAATAATAATAAAAGCATACCATGACTATGATATTGGGAAGTTTGATGTAAAAACTGTAGTCCTAAATATGAACCTTCTACAAGATGTCTATATGAAAAAACTAGAAGGGTTTGTGACACCAGGTGATGAAAAACATATTTTAAATTTGAAAAAATTCATTTATGGATTGAAGCAAGCATCTAAGTCATGGATCATTAGATTTTATGGATCTACAAAATAATTATGTTTCATTAAATATGAATGTGAGCTGTGTGTTTATAAAGGGTTTAGTGGGAATGTGGAAATTATCCTAGTTGTATATGATGATAAAATATTACATATTGGAAATGTTATACTAGTCTTATAATCTTTTATGGTCTAGTAGAACAAGTGTTAATCCATGAAGGACTTAGGTGAATTTTCCAAAATTTTGGGGATCAAGATCATATGTGATATATCTAATAGGATTTTTAAACTAAGACAATGTACATATATATTTAGTAGATACTAAAGATATTTACTATCGAACAATACAATGTGGGATTAGTTCCAATGAAACACAGTTTACATTATTCAATGAAAATGTGACCCCGGAAATAATAGAATAATGATAGAATGGGAATGATCTCATACGCTTTGGCGATAGGATCAATCATGTATTCCATGTTATGAACTACACTTGATGTTTCCAATGCATTGGACATGGTTTAAAGATATCAAGCTGATCTAAAGAATAGTATTGGATTGCTGTTAAGATTATCCTTATGTATCTAAGAAGAAAAAAGATTATGTTTCTAGTTTATGGAGGAGATGAGATTGTCATCGGAGGGTATGTTGATGCTTTTTTTTGAATGTTCATAATGATCTAAAGTCACAATAAATATATTTTTTCTGTCTGAAAAAATTTATTGTGACCTGGAAGAGTTCAAAATGGATAGTACTAGGTGATTCTATATTGGAGTCTGGCTATATAGCGGCTTATATTGCAGATAAAGAATCTATATAAATTCATAACACTGTCCATGATCATGAAGTTCTACCTAGGATTAAAGACTGAATTACATTTTATTGTGATAATACTGTATTAGAAGCTCTTGTAAATGATCTAAGGTCACATCAAAATACCAAGAACATATTTCAGAAGTATCACCTCTTGAGGGATTTTATTCTGATGGGTGAAGTTTCAGTGAGCAGAGTATCCAAATAATAGGATGTGGAAGAGCCCTTGACTAAAGGCCTATCTCAGCAAAAGCATGACTATCATGTGAGAATTGGAAGACAAATGGTCATTAGCAGTTGGATCTAGTGAAAGTGAAATTATTTTAGAGTTAGTACCCTAGAACCAACTTATTTTGTACTTAATAATATCTCATATTCATGCTGTTAAATATTAATTAATTCCTTATCTGATCATGATTGTTCTTCTCCATAATAATTAAATTCATATTGTTCAAGGAGTAATTGTCACACTAGAAGTTCATTAAGGATCTCTTCTATGATGAGAATACAGAAGTGCTATGAGACTATTAATGAATATATGATCGATATACAGATGATATCATTTTGGGGACACAAATGATATAGAACACTAGGGTTGGATACTCTTAAGACAATGAGGAACCTTCTCATGGTGTACTCCCTTGGAGATATCATGTATAATATTATGAGAACGATACCCAACAGTAGTAAATCCAAATTTCTATGTGTCTTTGGACGTTCCTATCTGTAGATGTGTGTATTGGTCATCATATTTTAATATTATTCATAATGGATATTATGATATGTGTACTTAGATGTATTGGAAAAAACTGTGATGACAGATTTTCACAACAAGGCAGGATATGTTTTCTGCATAATGAGTAATATTGCATTAAGGAAGAATAAGAGAAAATATTTATCCCTTATATTATTTAAATGAAAGATATTATTCCATTCCCCTTGATGGAAATTATCTGGCATGAATAAATACATGTCCATGGAGATCAATATGTATGTAATATATTCGAATAGTCAAAGAATGGGATATTGAGCAAATGGACTGATGTCACAAGCATGCATCCTGCTCTATTAGAGATATTCTAATAAAGGGATTATGTTACATGGTAACCATTTGTAAGAGGTGACATGTCATTTCATCATGAACTTATTTATTTATGGTTCCCTTGGATTGTTTCTAGATGAAAACCATTAACATTAGGCATGTTTTTGTAATTCCACTAAGAAAGAGGCCAAGAGGGTCACACACTAAGTGTATCCTATATCTCAGTAAAATACATCATTTTTTTCAAGTTGAAAAAATATAATTCTTAGTAGTGGAATAATAATTATATATTTATTCCTGATAAAAATTATTCTTTCTCTAGTTATTCAAGAGAATATATTATGGGTGGAATAGTTAAGAAATATTGAAGTGGAATGGAAGATCGAGTTTAAAGGTACACTGAGAAATAATAACATTTATTGTTATTAGATTAACTAATATTTAATAATAAATTGAATGTTAAGAACATGATAATATATAATAATACTTTTTTGATTATTTGACATAGGGAATTAATTATGATTAATGAAATAATAAAAGGCACTTGTGAAAATTATTTATTATTACCCAATGGAAATAAATACCTGGTTATATTATTATCCTATTTTCCAAGGGCAAGCCAAGTGATGCCTATTTTGTATACAACAATGAATTGGAGAAAATATCTCATACTAGAGAGTTCTTTCTTCTCCATGAACACTCTCAAGAATGATAGAGATCCTCATAATGTTGATCAAAGTGTTGATTTCTAAGACGTTCTCATGGAGATCAAAGGCAGACATCACAAGAAAAATGATCTTCTATGATAGAACCCAGAGAGTCCTTTGGTAAAATCTTGAGATATGTGGAATTCATGTAGATTATTTCTAGAGGAAACCTTCATAGGGATTATACAATGGAATAGTGTCACACAAAATATCTATGGCTGAACTCATAAACAATTAACGAATTTCCTTGGAGGTAAATCTTATTTAATTAAATTAATGGTAAACAACATGTGTTCATATAATATCTCTTGGATATGGGTTTTATACTCCATTATTATTATTTTATTCAATAATTTTGGTCATGACGTTATTCATTATAAAATACCACAGATTTATTATCAATAATAGAAAAAATTTCAGTTGGGTGTCATCCCTCCCATACTTCTGCTAGGCTAGGAACCTAGAGAAACTACTAAAATATATCAGTAATCTTCATTGGCCTTAACTCTTCATCAACATGAGAGGAATCATTATTTCTTAATTATATATTTGAATTATTTAAATACATGGTTTTTTTACATACATTGATATAAATTACGGAATTTCTCATTCTCTATATTCAACATAAACCTTATTCAAATTATTCATCAATACCTATATCATTACGTTCATCGCATATGAACTTATACCCATTCACATTAGTAATAATTATATTTTCATCAACATAAGTAGAATTCTAAACATCATCATCATCATCACCACCACCATTATTAAAAAAAATTGATAATAAATTTGTGTTTTTTATTTAGACAAATCCATAACCTTCACTTTTGAGGAAAACATTGATTTATCAGATTTTGTCCTTTATTCATAATGGATATTCTTGGACTATCATTATCATATTCAATATGTTATTTTTATTTTTAAAAAGAAAAATTTACTATTAAATATAAAAAAACCATAGACATAAAACACATTAGTGGTATATTTACCATAATATTTCCTTTTACACATCTCACAATTTTAGAGATGAGTGACATGAGTTTTTCAAACTTACCTTTGATAAATTATTCTTCATTAGAATCCTCTTCTTCCAATACTACTTATTTCATAAACATTGAGGGTTTAAAATAAATTCATTTTTCAGTATTACCATTATTTCTTAAGACACATTCTTTTCTTATGTAATATAAAATAATAATATTTTATACCTAATCTAAATGATGTCTACCCACATCATAGTCACCATATGATAATAATTTTCCCATAAACATGTCTGCAAAATTTATAATATCTTATAAAAAAACACTATTTCCTCAAATTTTCACCAAAACATATTACAGTGCTCAATATATCATTGACTCATGTGATGAAATACTATACTATTTCCTTATACATCAATTTAAGGTCTCTATAATTCATCCTCTAAACCAATGTTTTATCATTCTTCTCTATGGAATTTCCATCATAAATATTTCCAGAATTATCTCATATACCTTTTCAAATTATAAACGATTTTACCATGACGTAATACTTATCTAAAAGAGATGACAAAATAACATTTCTATAATCTCAATCATTATCTAGTTTATTATATCATCTTCTTTCACAGTAGTACCTTCAACATTAAGAGTAATACCATCATTTACAACATCCAAAACATTCCTTCTAATAGATAATAAGTTGGTAATTTTAGATTAATTCCATATATATTTTCATTATTGAAAGTGGTAATCTTATCACTATCCACTAAATTCTGGTTTTCCATTATTTAAAACCACAATTAATAATGAAAATATCTTTATATAGAAGAAAAGTCCTCCAAAAACACCCAAAAAAATAGTCCACCGATGAAGGTAACTAATCTTTGAGACGTCATTAAAAATACCCCCAAGATAAGAGGAAAATCATTTAGTGGTTGGGAGAATAAGTTATTATAATTAATTTTTATGTTTTGTACATGAAAACAATTCATCACCATTTAATTTGATTTCTTCTTTTCTCTGTCAAAAATTCCAAATACGACATAGAGATGGTATAGTTAATTTTCATATGGTTTACTTCTCAAAATGGGTATCTAGTCATTATATTGATCTAGTAATCACATTATATCATATATTCCTCAAGAATCATCATGTGAATCCCATAAGATTATATAATATCCTAGAAATCATCTTACACACATTTCTCATGACTACGAAATGTTTTCCAATATAGAATGAATGAATCATAATTTTACTTCCAAACATAAGATAGTACTCATCTATATCATTCTTCTATAATGTTCATTTGTATTTTTTCATATTCTTCTTATTAATTTTCATCTTCCACTTATATAAAAAATATTCTTTCTTAACAATTGTTTTATTCACTCAAAATATTTTATACTGAATCATATTCTACACATTGTACAGTAGAAATATTTTTCATCATGTTAAAATTTGATTTTCAAAAATAAATTGAAAATAATAGTTACCTAAAACAAAATTTAACCATCTTCCATAATTTTTTTATCATTTGGATCATTTAAATACATTTATTTTCCATTTTTACGAATAGATACATAAGAGAAAAATTGTTATTATCCCTTGATTTATAAATTCATTCACAAAATGAGATCCATCCAAAATTTGAAAACACATTTGACAATGACTTATTCTCTATTCATTATGTTATGTTGTCTATTATTTCATAAATTTTTTCATTGAGAAAATATTTTACCCTGAATGTTTTTATATGGATTCATTATAACTATTTTTATCCACTTTGAAAATTCTCCCATAACACCCATTTTGATGAATTTTTGTCCATTTATCATTTCACATAGGGATTTTACCACACAATAAAATTATCCCAGCCATGGGAAATATTTTTTAAAATCTCAAATAACATCCAATACATTTTTATCCATTGTAATAAGGAACTATAATTTATCAATGAATTATCCAAATAAACATGATTGTTTAATCATGACATCGTATCACGTATTTCTCTTCCTTGAAAGAAACTAAAAATTAGAAAAATAAAAATTACACATCACCCTTACAAGGGGACATTCCAAAAAAAATCAAAATTCATATTGAACCAACATTCACCAAAGTTACCTCCATGACATGATCAATACTTTTTATTTTTATAGTAAATAATTTCATCTATAAAACACTCCGAAATTTCTATTTTAGAAATCATCTCCTCATTTGGGTACTATATCAAGTTTTTCATTGAACCAAGGCATGGTTTAATCACTTTTCTTAGACAATAACTAATAAAAATTCTACATTCATGTGCAATAGCTATTTAATATTTCAAAACACTCTCCATGGTCATGCATGGCCATGAAATGATGATTTCCCAAGCACCTAAAAAACCTTCCATGTGATTATGATTATTCCAAACCCTTGGAATAAACATAAACACAAATTAATCATCATGAACGACATGAGTATGAACATGATTTATACTTTAAAAACAAAATAAAACACCATAATCCCATATAGTATATATCATCTTCATTACTCACGATATTCAATCTATTATCAACAATCTTTTAAAACATCACTTGGACTCATCACATTTCTCCTTAGGTATGATTTCCTTTTATTTTTATAATACACTTTGATGATGTTCTTCTCTTCAGCTGTTAATATCATTCCATATTATGATATATGATTTATATCTCCCTTGTCTTACATGTTACCAAGAATCTAAGATCACCATATCTTATGTTACCATTACAAAGGTTATGATGAACTGTATATAAGATTGTTTTTCTATAAGGGGTCATGTTTGGTGAAAATATGGATATACGTTCACAATGTTGTAAAATAATTCATTTAAATATCTCATAATGAGAAACATAAATCCAATAAGTTTGATGGTGTGATTTGAATTGGATATTCATGTAAAATGATGTAATTGATATGTATTTTATAGTTTTGTATTATGATGTTGTAACTGATTAGGTTTTTGTTAAATATTGTGATTGGTTTATAAATAATTATATGACAATATATAAAAACCTATGTTTAACAAAAAATTTCAAAGGATGAATTGGGAGTTATATAAGATAAGGAGGACAAGTTATTTATTTAAATTAAGGGCCCAGAATTTATGATATCCTATGATTGATTTCCATATTCATTTTTTCTTTTATTATGGTGGTTGGTTTTTTAGTACTCATATAACCCTTTTTGGAATTATTTTGAGGCTGGAACTAGATAGAATTAAATTAACAATGAATGTGATAGAAAAGTGAAATAAGTTTTCCAATGTAAAACCAATAGGATGGGATATGGATTATAAAATAATGTGTTTCTTCTCACCCAACTCTCTAATGTGACAACTAAGACCTACACTCTTAATTTTGGTACTAAAAACATATTATTTGCAAACTAGAATTGAAATAATCTAAATCTACCAAAAATTAACATTCTATAATTTCAATATCAATAAGTAGTATTGAGTAAATACAAAATCATGATATTTTATATTTTTAGTTTTATATAGTAATGAGAAACCATCCAATAAAAACACATATCTTTCTTGTATAATTTACAAGTTTACCTCTAAACCAAATATTATTATTTTATAATAAGTCTTCCATATCTTCTAAAAAATCATCTACACATGATACCCTTATTAACATATCATACTTAATACTCCTCTCTGTAACCTATATAAACAAATAATTTAACCTGTGTGAGTGGAAATTCTTAGTTGGGAATAGTGTACAAGAAAATATATCATTTAATGAATATGTAATGAATTATATGGAAGAAATAAATAATAATTTCATTATTTCATATAACTAATAAGAAAAATCTTGTAATATATCTATGGATATCAAAAAAATGTAAATAATTATATGGATGAAAATATCCAATTTCATAGTTATATAATGTAGAATGGTTAACATCATAAACATACTATTCTGGCCTAATGGAAAGACATCATATATATATGTGGGAAAGGATTACGCCAAATACAAAATCTTGTTTGAGTCAAGAGACCTACCAGTGCATTGAGGTGTTAATTATTTTTTGGCCTCATCCATCATAAATTATGTTTAAGGAATTCATCATATTAAGGTACCAATAAACTATAAATTACATAGCAAACCCTCTTTATTAATCAATTATCATATGAATTGAAAAAATTTTATGGGTTGTAACAATTTACCCAATCAATAAATGGACTAAATGTATTAGTAAGAACCATAAAAACATAAACTCTATAGAAAAATGGGTATATTGTTAATTGAAAACTAAAAAATATACAAATAGTAATTATATTATATAATATATCAATGAAATTAAATAATATAAACATGATGGGGAAAATAATGTCAAGAGAGACATGAAGAGTGAAAGATATCTTAACACTGATGAAAAAGGATAAGTATATAAACTATAAATTCATAATAATATATTCAAAGAAATACATGAGACATAACTCCAATGGGTTTTATCGACTAGATGTTTAAGGAAATGGATGAGAAATTTTGAAAAGTATTTTTCTTATTGCTTTTATGATGTAATACATAAAACAACCGTTGAAGTCACTTTTAAAAAATACAATTCAAGGGGTAAAAATAGAAGATTGAAATCATTAATTTTAAATTATTTCAAAATATTGAATAATGAAAATTAAGTAAATATAAAAAATAGGATATCTGGAGTGGAAAATAAAAATATATATACGTGGAATGAAAACCATCTATTTATTCTCAAAAAAAATTAAAAATTATTTGAATATAAAAATAATTTTAGAAAAATGCAAACATAATTTTCTTTGTAACCCCACGTAAAAATCTAATGGTAGAATTATAATGAAAAATAAACATAAAATCTGGAAAATGTGTTCATGTTGAAAATAAAAATTGAATAATTTTTTAACACTTTTGTAAATTAGGAAAAAATAACCCATGTGGAAAATGATAAAATTATTCCTTTTAAATACATTTAATGAAATAAAAAGTTAGTAAAAAATTATATAAGTAATATTTTATGTATATAGAAGAATATTATTAAAAATTATTAATATGGACACGAAAGGTATTTATTTGTGATAGTAAGAAAGAGACAATACTTACCTCATATAAAATATTTTGTTATTGTAAACCAAGTGGATATGAAATACAAAGAATCATTTTAAAAACTAGAAAATAAAAAGGGGATAAAATAAAAAAATAAAAATTTGGAATATGTCAACCCTTTTATTTATCACACATTAATAAATTATTTATTTCATTAAAGAACAAATAACACAACCCATAATATTTATAATCAATGTGTCTTTGGTAATTTTTAAATTACTTAACAATATAAAACATGAAATACATCATCATTATTGAATACTTCCTTAAAATAATCTTACTTAAAAAGGCATGGGATAACATAGGAAAATAAATAATAATGTGGTGATCTATAAAGCCAATTAATTGAATAATATTTATATAAAATCAAGATAATAATACATGTTAAACATTAGGGATTTCAAATAGGTGTAATAATCATAAACATAAACAATGAGACATGATAAATCATGATAATAATAATGGAAACATGGGAAATTTGGAAATATATTAAAACACCACATAATATACATAGGTCAACGATAACTACCAATAAATCATGATAGAAAAGTACCATATAGGAACCTGGTTCACTCCCTCTCTGAACATGGTGTCTCTAGAGACTAAACATTACCCAATGCATTAGAGAGATATATAATTCTCGGTACACTAATCACTTTCATTTCATTCTCATGATTATGTGTTCCAAACTGATCATACAACAATGATTCCTTAATCATCATAATTTCTTCCATAATAATGTATTGTGGAAAAAATACATGTAAGTCTCATTAAAAATAGGTATAAGTTTATAAATGTGAATACCCATGATAGGAAATTGGTACGTTATTCACTACACTAATATTTTTTCATGGAAAATTGAGGGAAAATTTTTACAGCATAACGACGTCACATAAAAATTCAAAAAATGGGTTTATGAGAGAGAAAAATGTATTTAATAATTGGAAATAAAATTTAAATTAATGGGGACATGTAAATAAAAATTCCAAAATTAGGAAATGAAAGCATAAGTTATAACATCATAATGATACATGAATAAAGAAGAAATGGGAAGGATCCCTTACTTTAGTGTGTGTCTCAAAATTCTTTGCATGAGATCCTTGAGAGCATGGGGGAACCAAGAGAGGACTCTAGGGAGTAGAGTGAAGATTATGGACTTTTTGTATGTATGTTTAATATAGTGAAATTAGAGAATAGGTTGGTGTATATTGGGAACAAGAGGGGAATTATTTAATATATTTCAAACTAGTGTTTTGGACTCTATATAATAAAAAACCTGAAACAAAAAATCTTCCCATATTTATTTTACATGGTTTCTGATAAATGTGATTTGATTTAATTATTTTATATTTACGTGGTCCCAACTGATTAAAATAATACCCTTAGAGATCTGGAGGTGATTAACACTTTAAAAAAATGATTTGAGAATAATATAATATATTAATGGTTTAGGGGATTCATATAGGATTAATTAAATTTAAAAAATAAACAAAAAATAATATTATTTTAAACGTAATAAATATTTTCAATAATGGATAAATATTATATTATTTATTACATCTATTTTCAGTCATTATGATGTCATAATATAGAAAGTATATTTATACAGCATTTAAAATTTTCCAAAAAATTCCACCGTGTCATCAAATTATGAAAAATTTACCATTAGATAATTTTATTTAATAATTTTAAAAATAATATCCATTTTATATATATAGTTTTATAACTATATTAATCTTCACTTTTAAAATAATAATTGACATTTATTGTGAAATGGTGGGATTTATTAAAATAATAATGTTTGATCCCATGTAAAAATTACTTTTGAAATCATAAAAATCATATGATAATTTTTATATATAAATATTATTTAATGATATTATTTAATAAAAATATTATTTATTTCATGTATTTAATAATTAATTAAAATAAACTGCATAATTGAAATTGAGTATTACTAAAAAATACAATTTCTGATTTATTCTTTAAAAACAAAAATATTATATAAAGTAATAGTAAGAATAAAATATTAACATTATTATATTAAAAATACAATATACATATTCACACTACTATAGTCTTGATATGTATCCCTTTAATACACTAGAAAACACCCCAATAGTATATATTGCGATAGTGAGATTATCATGGGGTGGTTTGACATACATGGTCATGGTAGTGATCTGGATGAGCTTGATCCTCTGCCATAAACGAATTCAATAATTCCAAAGATTTTAGATCTCAATTTGGTATTGAACAAGTGAAAATCCAAGTTATTCTATATCCCTTGGATGGTTTGACAAATTGGATTTATAGGCCATGATTCGACTTGTTGATGTTATATTTCGCTTTGTCAATTCCTATTGAATTTGTTGAAACATATATTTATACTAATCATAAGATCACAATTAAATGGCCATATTATCAATGGATATGATTCCTTATAATATTTGAAATCTGTTTGTGTGTAGGAAATCCAATATATTTTATGTGTGTTCTATAACCATTTTACATTATAATATATTTAATTAAATTAGAAGGGAACCTTTATTTATAATAGTTAGGGTTCATACAATCTTCCCCCCTAAAATTTCCCCCAATAAATTTTCATTTCCCTCACTGAAACAATGAGGGTTATTCCATTTCATCTCCTCCTCCAATTCCCGCATCACTAATTCAAGCATTTGGATTATCCATAGCACATTGACCTAGTGAATTATCTTATTTTGTAGGACATTGTCCCTACAGTATATGATTTTAACTAGATTTTCCTCATATATGATATCACTCTCCAATTATACCACCTCTATATTTAGTACATGTGATAAGACAAATATGTATTTCTCAAGTGGGAAACATGGAATGTAGTATCTACTTAAGATAGGTTAGGTGGGAGTGCATGTCGATAGGCCACCACTCCGATTCGATCAAGGATCTCAAAGGTGTCGATGTATCTTTGAATAATATTTTTTTCTTCCCAATTATCCTTACACTCATCCATAGAGATATACAATGGAATACCGTTTCATCAATATATAACTCTAGGTATCATCAATAATTTTCAGTATATCTCTTTTGTTGACAGTGAGAAGGCTTGATGTGTTGTTGAATGGTCTTTCCTTTTCCACCATTTCATGGACCATTTTGAGATGAAGAATTTTTCTTTCTGCAACGTCATCTCAACATGCAGGTGTTCAATACCACTTCCCACGAAGGGCTTCATAAGGATTCATTTGGATGCCTGAGTGGAAAATGTTAGTGTATGAGAACCATACTGGAGGATGACATGTATCCCACCATCCTTAAAAGTCAATTGATAATTCTCTCCACATGTCATCATGTATATGGATTGTCTTCTCATATTGTCCCTTAGTTTGAGGGTGATAATCAATGATTATGATCAACTTAATATTTGGAGCATGTTGGAGAGTCCATCAATACAAGGAGATAAATCCTAGATCTCAATCAGATACTATTGATTGTGGTGTTCAACCATCCACACTACTTATCTAATGTATATTTTTTCATGTTGGTCGATTTAGAAGTCCTCTTAAATCACAATTAAGTGTGCAAATTTCGTAAAATGAAGCACTTTGACTCAGATAACATTATTTCCACTAGGTCCCTTGCAAGGATAGTGATAATGTCTATGCTTTTGTTTTCTAATTTCAATGTAGGTATGGGTAATCATTGCATCATACCCTTGAATTTTTTCCATCCCACATTTACTTATAGACATATAAGAAATCATTAATTAAACTTCATGATGTAATTTTTCATATTTTCCAACCAATAATTTTCTTCCATAAATTGATACATATTTTTTATTCCATTATTTATAGAGAAAGTTGAAATACCTACATCATGGAACTTATCTTTCATTAACTTCGAATTTTATGGGACACATAGTCTTGACCCAAATCATACAACTCAATTTTAATTAACATTTAAATCCAAGTATTTTCATTACGATATACCTTCAAATTTATTCAGAATTATTAAATCATCTATTTTTACATACTTTTTCATCTCGAGAAGGGATGGTTGATAAATCATTTCTGAATGGATTGATCAGGCTCCTATCGTTCGGATTCCCATGTCCATACCTTCAAATCTATGAATATTGGGTCCCTATTAACACTCATTAATGATATAATTGATGGATCCTTTCTACATTGAGTGTATTCTGATTTATTCACATTCATATAATGCTAGTAGATTGAGCATTCATAGTCCAAGATCTACTCTAACCATCTTCATTTTCACATATTTTGTTTTTTTGTGTAAAAATATACTTGAGCCTTTTGTGATCCATATATATTTCAAACATCACCATAAAGAAATAATTCAACCATATTTTCAAAGAAATGATCACTACATCCAACACCAGATCATGTTTTCGGTAGTTCCGTTCATTAAATTTCATATTCCTTGAATCATAGTCTACCACCTTGTCATTTTTCATTAACACAAAAAACAATACCTTCTTCAAATAAACGGTGAATATCATGAAATATTCTCCAAATTTTGGTAGTATGAGCTCAGGTGTATTGGTAAGAATCTTATTAAAATCCTTATATCTGTCTTCAAATTCATTATTCCCAGAAAACATGACTTGCTGATGAGTTTTACTTGTTAGAGAGTTTTAAAATGGAGAGAAATTTCATATAAATAGACAATAGTTCCCTATTAATATAAGGAAACTACATATATCTATCATAGATATTAGCCTCATCAGTCCTTCAATTTCATCTATCATTGAATGGTCCAAAGATATCCCATTTCATGTGATGATATTCCATTGAAATGATACGTCCTTTTACCAAAACACAAAAATTATATACATGTAATTAATCTTCTCCATTCATAATGTCGTCATAATAGTGCTCATATGCTCTACATTCCCCTCATTTCTTTAAGAGTACTTGAAAATATCATCTATAAAGGCTACCAAATTTTTTTCGAGGTAATATCTAAAGAATCTATTCATTATATACATGTAGAGTGCTAAAGGATTGCTAATTTATAAGGAAAATATTACGAAATCATAGTGCCCGTGCCTTGTAAGAAAAGTGGCCTTGGAAATATCTTCCGTCTTCACCCGTACATGATAATATCGAATCCATAGATCCACCTTGGATAACTATTTTGCTCCATGTAGCTGATAAAATAAGTCCCCAATACATTGTAGAGGATACTTTTACTTTATCGTGATCTTTTTGAGCTCATGATAATCAATCTAAAGGCATATTGACCAATATTTCTTATTGAAAATTTTGAGTGTTGCACCCCATGGAGCAGCACCTGGATCTATGGATCATTTCTCAGATTCTTCTATAGTTGATTCTTTAGCTCCACTAGTTTAATAAAATCTTGTATATACAGTGTCTTAGATAATGGTAACACCCTTATTAGTAAATCAGATAAAAATTCTACCTCTCAACTAAGAGGAAGACCATGAAATTCCTTAGGAAACACATTAGCATATTCCCTCACAATGGGCATGTATTCGAGGGTGATTGTTTCATTAGAATAGATTATTCATGTTAGATCGGCTTTCTAGAAGGGAAATAACATCCATTCTTGAGATTTTTGTGGTATATAATATTCATCATCATCCTTGATCATTTATAGAATTAGTTTTTGATTCACAATAAATAGGGTGATTTTATTATCACGAAAATTTATGTTGGATATATATATAGGGAAATCCATTCCATTCCCAAAATTGTGTTAAATTCCAATAAAGGTTATATGAAAATGGTTTCTGGGAATTATTCCCAAAAATTATGAGAGTTGAGATTTTATATAATCAGGATGAAATAAATTACTCATTTTACTTCTCCTAGATAACTCCACTTACATGTATTACAACGGTGTTTGAAATGTTCAAGTCAACATTTGTGATATGAATGAATGTTTAGAACTTGAATAAAGATGTATCTTTTCTATTTTTGAATAAATAACTAGTGTACCTATGACCACTTCATTTTGGGGATCTACCACAATGGTTATGAATGAAAAATATCTCCCTTTCTTCCTAGGATGTTTATTTTTCTCTACGAATACCCTTGGCACAGTTCATATCTTTAAAAAGATCCATGGTTCATTTTTGTTTAAGAAATTAAAAATGCACTAAGGGTTGACCAAATCATTCATTTCCTCTAATTCAATAGTGGTTTTCTCTTATTGGTAATCACTACATTGGCGTCCTTCCTTGCCACACCTATAGAATTTCTTCTTCCCCTTGGGAAATTTTTCGTGAATGTATTACTACACCTTTGATAGGTGTGGTGTTTAAATTTCTAAGTAGCATTATATATCTCCATCGGACAGCTAAAATTCAACTAAAATTTCCACTTTCTATACCTACGATGCCCTTATAATCCGCCGTTATCCATTTTGACTGTGAGGTCACAATGTACTATTTAGGTAATGCTATCAAATTAATGGATTGAAAAGGGTTTTTATATACTAGGTTTTATTCCACCAATGAAGTGGTCAAGTTTTCATTCAGCGGTAATGAAAATGCCAAAGGTGTATCATGAATGCCTTTTTAATTTTGTTTCATACACCCCAATATATTCATCGTATTTTCACTTGAGTCTAAGGAAATCCATTTCCATTTTTTATTTTAGAGTTGGAAGAAATTATTTATTGAATTTGTATTACCAAAATTCATTTATCTCCAATGCTTTGATCTCTTCCTCAAGAATCATATTCTTGACCAATGTAAAAAACATTTAAGATTCTCCCCCTATTCGATAAAATCTTTTAGGAAACTTATCTTGTTCATAACTATGATGGATAATGAATATATTCTCAATGGATTTCATCCGTTATTCTACAATTAAGGGATTAGATGATACATTGAATGTTGGATGCCATTTTAACTTATGGGTTTCGATGGTATCTTGTTCTCTCTTATAGGGATTTGGATTATCCCCATGATCTATGTTTCTATTCTAAACCTAATTCAGTTGAGAGAGAATTGTCATAGAGTTTTCAATTTCTTCCACAATCAGATTGGAAATCTCATTGGGGTAGTCATCACATTACTTATCACATTGATTATTTACCTCATTCCTTATATTATCATAATATTCTAGAATAAATGGAAAAAATGGACTTTTTAAACAATTATAAACATAAAAGGGGTGTCAAATGAAATTCTAGAAATACCTTTTAAATTTCATTTATTTCATAACATATGAATTTATATGCTTCAATCTATGTCATCCAAGGTCAAATTTCTAACATATAATCTTATGGAATTTTTTTCCATTAATAATGGTTCATAATCATCTTATTAATATACCAAATAATATAAAATGGTAGGGACAAACTAGGTGCATAGTAAGCCCAACTGTCATGTACCAGGTTATGATGCGTCAAGCCCAACACACCTTGTCAGAGTTGTCACTCCAATGTACATATATTCCAGAACCACATCCACATGTAGTAACTAGAAATGGGTTATTTTATTAAAAACACACTTACTCTATAATTATCAAAATTTAGGGATTTTTTCTTATAGATAGTCTTATCCCTAAGATCTTAACTATTGTTTTATAATCCTAATCCAAAAAATAAAGAAACATTTTCTCTAATACAACCTATAATAGCCATGTCAATTATTACATATCAATTCATTATTTGATAAATAAAATAATATGTAATGAAACCCAAATGATAAATAAGTCTAGTGTATTTAGGAATTAGAAACTTTACATAACAACTAAAAATAGGAAATAGATCATCTTTGTTGAATGCTTCTTTAACGTGATCATACATAAATCTAATGGGATAACAATGGTAAGTATATAAGAATGAGGTGACCTAAAAATCCCACTATGGTTAAAAATTCATAAAATGATGAAAATAATATATGCTAATAAATAGGAATATCAAATAGTAGTAAGAATATTAAATGTGAACAAGAATACATGATATAAATTGATAATAATAAGGAAAATGTGGAAAATGTGGAATCAAAACAAAACACTGCATCATATACATAAGTCAATGATAACTGCCAAGAAATGAATATGAAATAAGTTCCATAAAGGAATTAGGTTCAATCTCTTTCCAAACATGACGTCTCATGAGACAAAACATTTCCCAATGCATTGGATAATAATTTAATTTTCAGTGGACCCATCAATTTTATTTCATTCTCATGCTTATGTGTGCCACATAGATCATACATCATGGATTCATTAACAATCATAAATTATTAAATGATAAGGTATTTTGGAATTAATAAATTTTGTTCCCCGGGAAAAAGAGTTATATGTGTTTAAAGGTGAATACAGTTGATAGTAAATGAGTATGGTATTCAATACACGATTGTTTGGCTTAGAAAATCATGGTGAAAATTCAGTATCATAACGATGCCACATAAAAATTATTAAATTGGATAATGATATGGAAATGGTTATCTCATCATGTGGAAATGAAATTGGAATTAATGGGGACATGGAATGACATGTCCCAACATTATTAATAGGAAATATAAGGTATAAGATAAAAAAGAAACATGAATAATGAAGAAAAGGGAAGGATACCTTACTTGTGTGTGTCTCTCAAAAATACATTTTTTGTTTTGTTATAGAAAAAGAAAAATATTTTATAAAGTAAAGTTAAGAAGAAAATATTAACATTATTATATTAAAAAATATACATATTCACATTACTATGGGCTTTATACATATCAATCTAATACACCATAGAAATCCTTTTAAGTAAGGTGCATGATGGTGAGATTATCATCGGGTCGTTTGGAGTACATGGTCTAGGTCATGATCTTGGCGAGCTTGTTTTTCTCCCATGAACACTTTTACCAACTCCACATTTATTAGATCTCATCTTGGGATTCAATGAGGGAAAATCACAGTTATTCTATCTCCATTGCAATCATTAATAAGTGGTCATCATTTGGTATGGTCCTATAGGTTGGGTCATAACTTCCTTCTTCTATGTCAATTGGATTTGTTAAAAATCGATATTTATAATAATCATAAGATAAATGTTTAACGACTATGTTATTAATAGTTATGATTATTAATAGTCTAATAATTTTGATAAGATATAATAAAATCAAATATGTGAATATATTTTATATGACCATATAACATAATAATACTTTTAATTCAATAAAAATGAGGATTTTTTTTAGAAAAGTTTGGTTCATTATATGGAAGATTCCTAACATTGAAGGATTAAGTTAAATATTAAAGTTTATAACATAATTAATTTAAGTTAATTTAGAAACTATAGACCTTCAAACTGTCATAAAATATGAACTAAATGAAAGAGAAAAGTTAGAACATAAATTAAAGTAAATAAACTAATAATAATAATTATTTAATATATTATAATTCAATAATTTATTATTTTAACATTGTAAAATTAAATTAGTGTAAAATAAGAATCATTTTTCAAGGAATTGAAATTGGGATAAATTACGCTTAACTGAAGTCCTATGTCACTTTTGGAAATTATTTTTCTTCCCAAATATACAAATTAATTTGATTTAATTCTTTATTAAGAACATTATTCGTGTATATTTCATTTAAAGGTTTATCTATTATCATATGTCATTTATTTATTGTATTGTTTTTCCTCTTGTAAAAAAATTGGAGTTGTTTTATTTATTCCTCCAAAAATCTATTAGGGAATTAATCATGGTAAAATGAATTATAAAATAGCTTCATCATCACTATAATTATAGAGAAACATTTTATTTACCAATCTATTATAAATAATTACAATTCAATTTTTTCTCACAAATAGATTGAAATTAAAGAAAAATATATTAGTATTCCTGTTTAAGGTGGTTAAATTTATAATCAAAATTTATTATTTATATTATTTGATAAATTAAAAAAATATCATTAAATTTTTTTAACTAAGTCATAGATATAATATTTATACATTAAATCTAGTTTTTAAACCATCCATATAAGGTCATACGATAAAATGAAATATGTCATTCAAAGAGGCAGAAGTCCGACCATAACACAAGTGGCATTTTTGTAATAATATATTTTTTAGAGGTGGATGAATAAATAAAATTAAATGGACTCACTTAAAATAATTAACACTTTATTTGATATCCTCCTTCATAATAATTTTGAATACCTCCTATATTTGTATTTTGGTGAGATAAAAACTTCTAGTACAAGGGAAAGAGTGGTTTTGGGGATTTGTAGGACTATTTTGAATATTTTTTTCTAATTATTATTCTTTATATTTATATATAAGTGTGGTGGTTAAAATGTCTTTTTATAGGTGAGAAGGTTGACATTTTTGTAAGTATTCATTCCATAATATGAAATGAGACAATTTATTCTACTAAAGTGTATCTAAAAATGATAAATAAAGATTTATTTGTATGATAGGTTCAAAAATCCCACATACACTCATTTAAATATCTATTTTAGTCCGTCATTAGACTTTACAAATTGGATTTAAGTTTTCTGCCTTATTTTATGCTTTACTATGGTCACTAATTGTTTCCATTGTAAATTGTTTTCATGATCAAAAATGAAATCAAACATATCATATAATTTGGATATCACAATTAATTATGTGAATTATATTTAAATTTATTAAATTTTTAATATTGTTTGAACTAAATGTTTATATAATAGTGCATACGGTAGAAAACTTTAATTTATAGAAAAATTAATTATTTAGCATAAATTTAATTTATTATTATTTATTTCGAAGATAAAAAAATTAAATTAGTTTTAATTTTTTATATATATTTTATCAAAAAAATTATTAAAATATTTATTCATAGGACATCAATTTATTTTATTAATATAAAAATACATAATATATAGAAAAATACAGTTTTTGGGAAAAATGGTAATTTAAATGTCAATTTATTTATCCAAAAATTTTATAACTGATTACTTATTTTAAAAAATATATTTATTTTTAATACCATCCATAAAATGATATAGATTTTATATTTTTTAAAATATTTATTATGGCTGGGATGCTTGTTGTCGTTGTACACATTAAAAACATTACTTTTGACTTTTTTTAGAAAAATACCTTTAAAAGCATTAAAAATTTTCCATTAAAACCATTTGACAAATTAATAGATTATTTAAAACATTATTAATAAATAATTTTAATAATTAAAATGAATTTTGAAAATAAATATTGGAAAAAATGACATATAATAGAAATATAACTGTTTTAAAGAGAAATAAAATATATTTTTCTTTAAAAATTTATTATCTTGATTCATGTACCAAAGAGGGGAATCATTCGAAAAAAATTTATAATGTAATAATATATATATATATATTAATAAAATTATTGGAGCTTTTCAAGTATAAATGATAATATTCATTGTACAAAAGAACATGAATTCCCAAAAGAAATTGTATTTTAAAATAAATTCTATCCACTTTGTTAACATTAAAATTGTAAATCCTTAAAGGAATATACATGAATAAAAAAATTATCCATAATTAATAAATAGATATTTAGTTTATATGTGTAAAATGGGTAGTATTTACACCAAATAAAAGTGAATAGTTATATTAATAAATATTTCTCAATGAAATGTAAATTAAGATCAAATCTCTTAACTCACACATTCCTATCATTGAAAATGATTTAAAATTCATTGTAATATTTCTAAGAATTTTATTAATTTATTCCAAAACCATATTCAAATTTATAATATCATATGTTAACCTATCAAAACATATTACCACCCATTCATTAATAATATTTCATTATTACCATTGTTTCATGTGTTAATTTCCTTGTTATTTAATACATGTTTTTTTGTAGATGTTTTGGTTATTTTGAATACAATATAGATCCATTATATAAATAATGATAATATTGTTTTAAATATCACATTTACTCCTTATAAATTTAATTATAATAGATATTTAATATTCTAAATATAATATGTATCAGATATTTTCATGGAGACTGTAGGATGTACATGCGTACGAGTGACGATATCATACCCTTAATGGGTGGAAGTGTATAGAAGTGGGTGTTCAATTAAATGTTATGAATTAATATCATTAATATTTACCTTATAGCTTCACTATTTCCATCATTATTACTATCTGTGCCTTTCTGTTTTGGATACAATTATATTTGTTCACATAGAAGTATTCCACCATACACAATAGCGATGTCTTTGTTTCCTATTTGATGAAAAAGTATATGGATAAATATTATACCAAAATAAAATAAAATATCTATATATGGAATATATTTATAACACCCCAAACAATTTTTGGTGTGTATCTCTTAAATACATTCAATTCATTAGATATACTATATTACATAAATTACTATGTTTCTTTGAAATGAAACAAGGTTATTTATCATATAGTCATAACATCGCCATTAAACTTAAATTTTCCACATTTGGGTATTGAATTTTGAAAAATGGACATAAACATTTGCGATTAGGGTGATATTTGGAGTTTGATAGAAATAAGTTAATTTTCAGTGAAGAGTAACATACAGTTATTAACAGTAACCTACCCTTATGAATAGTAATACTACCCTTATGAGGAGAAACCTTACTCACGAATGTATAAATAAAATTTAGGTACCTTAAAATGAAGATGAATATTTTAAGTGTTATTAATTTTCGATTAAAAAAAATTATAATTAAATGTTAAATTTATAATATTTATATAATAATTTTTGAAAAATGGAGTTCATTTTTTGGATTCTACACATTGAAAAATTGTAATGGTGAATTTTTTGGATTTTTCTAAAATACATGAATTTTTGGGGAATAGTATTAAAAATTACATTACTGTATAAATACTTTATAATTTAAATTAACTATTCTAACAATCATGAGTGATGTGAGCACCAAAATATTGAACTCATATGAATATATTATAATAATTTGTCATTGAATATTAACTATTCCTTGTGTTGTCAAGAAATAAAAAATTAATGATTATAATATTAAGAATACCCTCTTCACCACAACTATATAAACCACCCCTCACACCCACTTCTTCCCACACCACTGAAGCTTAAATACATGATAAATTCATATCAAATGTATCCTTAATCTCCTACTCCATGTCCAGGACCTTCTAGTGTCAACAAAAGTCATAAAACAAAGGCCTTAAAGAGATCCTGAAGGAGAAGTACACAAGAGGTGAAATTTTCTTCTCTTTTCTTTCAAATTATTTTACAAGATCCTTTAATTTTTTTCAATATCCTCACCAAACCACATCGAAATTATATGATAATTCCATTAACATACATGTAATTGAATTTTATTACTCTAATAGAATGTTCATCATCATATCCCTTTTCCCCGTCCTCTTACATTAAAAAAATACTATATTATATATGTTAATTTATCACATTGAAGGACTATGGGTTTTCAATTTTTATTACTATATTCAAGACTAGTCATGAAACCTTTTTAATGGCTGAACCAGTTCCTAATATATTACTTTTACCTTATATAAAGTTCTGTAATCCTTAAGCACTCATAAAATAAAAAATAATACTAAACAAGTTGATTATGCACAAAATCACTATGTTAATCCATGTGTTTATAGTTATCTTTTAACAAATGAGCCATCCTCAAGGAATATAACCCAAAATCATTATAAGATCATTTATAATGACAATAATAATATATATTTACAATTTTGGATGTTTAATAGTATTTAAAATGAACTTCCATTCATCAATACAAGTATACTAGTCTGGAAAACCAAGGAAGAAAATGATTCAAAAACTATAAAATTGAATCACTTAAACCTATTAAAGGGTCCTCCAATGAACCCAATAAATTTTTACGAAATAAATTACATGTTCATGATGTTCTGGAATTATTAATTATCAAAAATAGTTTTTATTATTCATTCTATCCAGGTCAATCGAGAACACCTTTTGGAATAAGGTAAGGGATCCTCTATTTCACATTTATTCAAGAATCCCCCATATGTTGTGTCATTTTATTTTTAATTCCTAATGGTGGGGTATGTTTTTTCACATCCCAAAAACTAACCTTATGAGATATAAATTACGGTATACCCCTCTAACTCTTATTAATCATTCACATGTATACTTGATACCATGTCGAAATGTTAGTAAGGTGTTTCTTATCTCACTTTTAATTCTATGAGATTTCCATTATTTGCCACTTATTTCAAGCATGTGGTGTATTGAGTACTTAAATTTGATATATATTATCATTATTATCTTTATATTCATGGTATTATGTGATTCATTTGGTGGTTATTAATTATTGGTCATACAACTCGAATGATTACAACGTGGTAAGGGACTTTGTCATAATTTCCATTGCATTTACATTTACATTGTATTGTGCACCTAAACATTTTTATGTGCTGTATTCACTTCCCCTTTGAGTTAATTTTTCATTTGAAATTGAAAATATATTATATATCGATATTCTATTTTCATTGATTTGATTATATTCTTAAGCAATATAACCTTTTACATACGGTGATGATTTAGAATGTCATTCTAACTATGGAAATATTGTTGAATCTGTATCCTCTACACTATAGGAATATTGTGAAGGAATATTTTACATGTATTAGATCTCTTTATAAATAATTATGTGTACATTGATTGATGGGTGGGGCCCCATATAACCCCTCGATGCATCGACATGTCTCATTTGACAATCAGTTGGCAACAAAACCATTAATTTTGTTTCCAAAACATCTAACAGGTTTCTACCCATATACATAAACCATTTTGATAGTATTGTGGTTTAATGATCCAAATAATTTACTTCCAAATAATAATAATTCTATTTATTCATTTTCACTTATTACTATCCATGAGTTTTTCCTTGGGACAAAATCTATGGATGTTGTTTTACTATTAGTTTACTAATAACATGTATTTCTCTTTTATAACCCTACCATATTTACTATGCCAATTTATTTATGATTCAATTATTGATTCATACATCCTCTATATGTTATCCTTAATGATCATTTGAGCTCCCCTATTTCATTTTTTACCATTAATTGGCTTTGAAGAGGAAACAACTTATTGAGTTTCTATGGATGCAGTTTTTGTTATTTTTTGTTATGTATTATATTTTTGCTACCTTTCCCAATTTATTTAGAGTTACATCTATATATCATGTTTTTTCAAGACTACTATACTGATCATTCCTTTTGTATTTAATAACTTTTATCCATTCCAATTTAATATGAAATGCAACGACTCTAGTCTAGAGGGGTCGGGGTGTTACAGTTGTTATAAAAGAATTTTTAGTAGCAAACATAGGAACTAGATTTTGAAAAATTTTATTAGGGAACAAACCCCAAATATATTATTTTTGGATAAACATACAAGAAAATATTAGTATTTTTTAAAGAATAGATTATGCTGATATTTATAGCTAATATATCCCAATATGGATAGAAACAGGTAGAGGTTGCTCTAGACTAATTGTACCTATGAGTGAAAACTACGTCAAGGAGTTTCTGGCTTGACCCGAGATATACTTATATATGAAAATTGGCTTGGCTGCACTCTTGGTTAGACAATCCAAGGGGATATTCTTAGGATAAATCATATAATATTTATAAGCCATTATGATGTATTTTAATTTAAATATTTCCTCGTAGAAACCTTGTCCATGAGATTAACAATGCATAAAATTTCAATTTATGTTAACTAAATTTCTATTTGAGATTATAAATTATGATTCATAATATAATCTTATGTAAGCCATTATTTATAAATGGTTCCTAAAGGAAGAAGGGTAATAAATAATCCTAGAAAATTTAGGTATACCCCCAATAAAAAAGTATACACAATCAATGTTGGAGAAGATCGGATCAAGACCATATTCAGAAAACATAAAAGTTGGTGACAAATAACCATTCACACATGTGTTAGATCTTTTCATATAGAAAAATCTCACATATATTAGTGGGAATACTAATCCAGTGGAAATTGAGTAGTGGATAAAGTCCCTTGAAAATATAATCCTACCATTAATATGCAATCAAAATGAAAAGGTAATGCTGGCAGTGTATTGTCTCATAGGTGACGCAGATCAATGGTGGTCCATGATCCAGAATACCATGAAGGAGGAAGAGGTTTATGATATATAATGGTGGGATTTTAATGGAATATTATTTTACAAGTATGTCGCTCGTGATAATTGAATCAAAATGAAGAGTAAATTCCTTGGCTTAAAGCAAAGGGAAGAAGACAGTGTTGTAGAGTATGAGGCTACTTTCATAAGACTAGCCATGTATTCCAAATATTACGTATGTGACTCAAAAGACAAGATTTACAATATCTTTTAAGGTCATAAGACAATTCGTCAAAGGGATCTGGCTTCTCAAACATTTTCACCATGTGATGAAATTGTATTAAGTACTATAAAAACAGAGAGGGAGTTTTCCAGATAAAATTTGTTTAATAGAAATCGAGATAATAAGTGGTAATATGATAACCATGGAAATGGTGAAGTTCCAAATGATGAAATTCCCAATATCCGATAATTGGGGAAATAATTATGTGGGGAAATTCTTGAAAGGCATGGAAGAATTTTATATGTGTGTAGAAAAGGGTCATCTACCTAATGAATATAAGGGGATAAAACATGTCGATGATGTTAAAGGATACCATTGTAGAGAGATGAGACACAATGAAAATGTGTTCCTAAGCTCCAAGGAAACATGCCTAAAAATGGCCATGAGAGAAAGGGAGAGCTTATGAAATTAGAACTCCAGAGGTTCAAGTTCATAATGATGTGGTGGAAGGTAAAATAATTTTTTCCTCACACTTATCCAACACTTTATTTGATTCTGGATCATTTCATTCATTTATATCTTCCCAAATTGTTAAGAAAATTAGACATGTCAAATTTGATTTAATAAATGAGTTGTTAGTTAGAACAACTAGGGGATTTATTGTTGCAACCAAATCATGTCGATCAGTCCCCATCATGACACAAAAATGTTCTTTATTTGCTAACCTTAACATCATACCATGGATTGACATTCATAAAATTCAAGGTATGAGTTGTCTATAAAACTATTATGCAAAGATTTAATTTAAATAAGATAAAATATAATATATTTGAAAATGGTGTAGAATACCTTATTTGTAGAGAAGAAACCTCGCCATCTAATTCTTATCTAGATCCACCCCCTATAGTTCTAATGACTACAATTCTTGGAGAGGAAGGGACCCAAATATCTATGGGTGTGGAATGAAATAATAAAATTGAATATGTACATATAGTTTACGAATACATTGAAATATATTCAAAGGATTTAACTGGACATCCCCCATTGTGGGATGTTGAGTTATCTATTGATTAAATTCATGGATCAAGATCTATATCAGAGACTCCAAATAGAATGACCAGCATGAAATTAGTGTAGCTAATTAAAAAAAATAGTAATTTAGTGAAAAAGGATTTAATTGATCTATTGTGTCTCCATGGGGATCCCATGTCTTCTTTGGCATGAAAAAAGATGGATCCATGAGTATATTCATTGATTACAATGAATTCAAAGATATTTCTATAAGGAATAAGAAAAATCTACCTCAAATTGATGATTAATTTGATCAAATTCAAGGAAAAAAATATTTTATGATGATTGAAATTTGATATGGATATCATCAACTGTGTTTTGAGGAAGGAACATATTCCAAAGATGAAATTTTGAAATAAGTATGGGCATTACGAGTTTACAATGATTCCTTTTGGACAGAGTAATGCTCCTTGTATTTCATTGATTTATTGAATAAATTTTTCAAGGAATATCATGATAAAGTTTCTGTGTTATTTATCGATGATATCCTAGTTTAATCCCAATGATATAAAGACAATGCAAACCACTATTAGATTATTCTGAAAATTATTAGATGAAATGAATTATGTGGTAGGTTTAACAAGTGTGAATTTTGGATTCAATCAGTTTCTTTTCTAGGCCATATTGTTTCTACGGATTTAAACATAGTTGATCTTGAGAAGAAAAATGAAATCTATGAATGTACTATGCCACTGAACATAAATAAGGTGTTCCAATTTATTATCTTAGTAGGTTACTATCGGTGTTTCCTTCAAAATTTCACCTGATTGGCTAGCCCGCTAACCATGCTCACATGTAAAGAGGTTACATTTGTACAGACTAAAGAATGTAAAAAATTCTTTGAATAAATGAAATGTATATTTTTTAATTCTTGAATTTTAAATCTTCCATTTTGAAATGATGGATTTGTGATATAAAATGATGCATTAAATAATGAACTGGTTTGTTTCCTTATGAAAAATTATAATGTTAACTCTTATGAATCCAGAAAGATGAAGACTCGTGGTCAAATTTACCCAACTTAGGATCTTGAGTTACCATCAGTAATATTTTATCTGAAAATATAGAGAAATTATCTCTATGGTGAATGATGTGAGATATATATAGATCACAAGAGTTTTAATTACATTTATACAAAGAAATAAATCATCATGATGCATAAGATACCTCTTTAGTTACTCAAAGATTATTATTGATCAATACAATACCACCTAGGAATAGAAAATAAGGTGGATGATGCATTAAGCAAGAAATACCATGGACTTCTGACATAAATGAGTATTGAGAGAGATCCTATATTCATGGATCTACTAAAGATAGATATTATAATTCTTAAGGAAGGGGAAACATATTTCCCATTTCAAATTATTTCTAATATATCTTTACTAGAGATGATAAAAAGTGCTCAATCTGATGATGATAATCTACATAATAATATTAATGTTGTTAATGAAGGGATATTGGAAGACATTGTGTATGAGGAAGGATTTATGAAAAATGGGAAGAGGTTATGCATTCCATTTGTACCTGAGCAAAAAATTAAAATATTACATGGTGATCATAACTCTTATTTCTCAATGCACCTGAGAATAACAATGATGTATAGAAATCTATAGGAATATATTTGGTGGGATAATATGAATTGATAAATTGCTAACTACGTGTCAAGGTGTCTGACATTCCAACAAGTGAAGGTAGAGGGACAACATACTAGAGTGGGGAAACATCTTCTACCTATTCTTATATGAAGGTGGGATGAAATTACGATTGATTTTTTCATAGGAATACTGAGGATTCCTAGAATGAATGATACAATATGAGTAATTGATGATCATCTCAAAAAATCAGCACATTTCTTTGTTATAAGAGAGAATTTACCACTTGATATCCTTGAAATAGTTTATATTAATGAATTTTTAAGATTTAATTGTTCACCTATATTGATTTTGTCTGATTGATATCCCCAATTAACATCAAAATTATAGAAAAGTAATTAGATTTTTTTGGATACTGAGCTTCATATGAGTAATGCTTATCACCCCCAAATAGACAGACTGTCTGAAAGGACTATTTAAACACTGGAAGATATATTGAGGTTATGATATTTTGACCTTCATGGTATGTGGGATATATACATTCCATTGATGGAATTTTACAACAATAATATCTTTAATTCTAGTGTTCAAATGGCTGCATATAAGCACTATATGGTAAGAGGTGTCGAACTCCAACTTGTTGGGATGAGGTTGGCGACAAGAAACTTTTATGCCCAAAACATATCGAAGAGACAAAAACAAAGGTAATGAAAATTCATGCCCATATTAAAAAATCCCAATGTAGGAAAAAGACTTATGCTAAAAACCATAGAAAGGATTTAGAATTTCTTGTAGGAGATCATGTCTTTTCAAAAGTATCTATGTGGAAGGTTGTCTTAAGGTTCTGTAACAAAAGGGAAACTCGGCCCCAGATTCATCAGACTGCTTGAAATTATATAATGTATCAGTGCTATAGAATACCCTTTAGAAATGCCACAAAGTCTATCCAAATTTCATTATGTGTTCCATTTGACTTTGTTGAAGAAATACATATCATACCCAATGCATGTACTCACCAATTAATAAATAGAACTAGAACCATATTTTTTATACTATGAAAAGCCTATCGAGATTATTGAATCATGGGAGAATTTTTTGAGAAATCAGAAAATGCATCTAGTAATGATTCTTTAGAGAAATGATAACATGGATGAAGAAATGTGGGAACCTGAGGATGATATGAAGAAGAACCACCCACTTCTTTTTAGAGGGCTTTTTTCACAGAAAATTTCACGGACAAAATTTACAAAGGAGGGAATAACATAACACCCCAAACATTTTATGGTATGTTTCTCCCAAATAAATTTTATTCATTAGATAGAGTATATTTCAAAATGAACTATGTTTCATTGAAACAACACATAGTTATTTAGAATATAGTCCTAACCTCGACATTAAAGAAAATTTTTCCACATTTGTGTTTTGAATTTTGAAAAGTAGACATACACAGTTGCGATCAGGGTGATATTTGGAGTCTAATTGAATCAAGATAATTTTTAGTGAATAGTAATTTACCCTTTTGAATATTGACATACCCTTATGAATAGTAACTAACCCTTATGAATAGTAATATGACACTTATGAGTAGAAACCTTACTCACGAATGAATAAATAAGGTTTATGAACCTTAAAAATATAGATGAATATTTTATGTGTTAGTATTTTTTGATTAAATAATGATATTAATTAAAAAATAAATTTATCATATTTTTAAATTTTTTTGCAAATTGGAGTTCATTTTTGTATTCTACATGTCATAAAATGGTAAGAGTAATTTTTTACAATTTTTCTAAAATACATGAATTTTTGTTGAATAGTAAAATTCATTAATTTAATGTATAAATACATTATAATATAGAATAACCATTCATATTATCATGAGTAATGTAAGAACCCAAATATCGAACTCACATTCATATATTACTATTCTAGGTCATGGAATACTCACTATTGCTTCTCTTGAGATGAAATAATAAATTAATGATTAAAATATTAAGAATACCCTCCTCCCCTCCGCTATATATACCACCCATCACCCCACCTACTTCCACACCACTCAAGCGTCAATCCATTAATAAATTCAACTCAAATGTCTCTCTAATATCACCGCCCCAATTCCAAGATCTTCTAGTATCACCAAAAGGCCAAAAACATTATCTTTAAGGATATTCTCAAGGAGGAGTACTCTAGAGGTGAACATATATTCTCTTTTCATTCAAATTCTTTTACAAGTTCTATTATTATGTTACAATCATGTCACCTACCCACATCCAAAAGCTATGATAAAATTATTTCTTTAAATGGTTTGGAATATTCTTATTCTAATGGAATATTTCGTCATCATGTCACTTTTCCCCAACCTCATACACTAAAAATAAAAATACCATCCAAGATATGTTAATTTACCACTTTCAAGGATGATGGGTTTTCAATTTCTATTAATATCTTCAATACTAGTGAAGAAAACTTTTTAAAGGTAGAACCAAATCAGAATATATTAATTTTACCATATAAATTTTTTTGGAATCCCTACACACACATAATAAAAAATAATTATACAAAACAAGTTTATTATGCACAAAACCACTAAGTTAATCCAAGCATTTATCAATCACTATTAACTAATGAGTCATCCTCAAGGTATATAATCCAAAATAATAATAATATAATTTATAATTAAACTAATAATATATATCTACAATTATATATGTTTAAACTCATTTTAATCAAAATTCAATTCATGAATACAAGTAAACCCGTAATGAAAACCAAGGAAGATAATGTTTCCAAAACAACAAAATTTAGTCTCTTAAACCCATAAAAAGGAAAAAGTTAACCTAATGGGGTTAGAATAAATATATTAAACGTTTATGCGGTTATTTAATTATTAATTAATGAAGGTAAATTTTATTATTTGCGTCATTAAGATCAATGGATAGGACCTTTGGGCATAAGGTAAGGGATCTGCTCTTTCACTTTTATTCAAGAACCCCTTACATTGTGTCCTTTTGTATTTAATTCCTAATGATAGGGTATTTTTTATCACCTCACCTATACCAGAATTATGGTATATAAATGATGGGATAAACCATTACCTCTCATTAACCCCTCACAAGAACCCTCATTACCGTCCCAAAATGTTTGTAAGGGGTTTCTTATCTCACTTTTAATTCTGTAAGATTTCCTTTGTTTGACTATTATTTATTTCATTTGGTGTATTATGTAATACCATTTGATATATATTATCATTATTATCTTTATATTCATGGTATTATGTGATTCATTTCGTGGTTCTTAATTTTGGTCATACGACTTGATTGATTACAATGTGGTAAGGGACTTTGTCTCAACTTCCATTGCATTGTCATTTACTTTGTATTGTGCATGAAAACATTCTTTTGTATTGTATCCACTAACCATTTGAGATATTTTTTCATTTGAAATTGTAAATATTTTATATATCCATAGTCTAGTTTCATGGATACGATTATTGTCTTATGTCGTATACCATATTACATATGGTGTTTATTTGTAATGTTGTTTTAACTATAGAAATATAAACTAATCTGTATCCTCTACTCTATACAGATATTGAGAAGAAATAATTTAATTGTATTAAATATATTTATAAAGAATTATTTGGACGTGTAGTTATTGGATGGGCCACTATATCCCCTCGATGCATTGACAGGTCTCATGAGACAATCAGTTGGTGACAAAGCCTTTGAATTTGTTTCCAAAAAATCAGACACGCTTCTACCTGTAGACTTAAACAGTTCTGTCATTATCGTGGTATCATGTACTATATAAATGATGTCAAAATTATAATAATTTTATTTTTTTCATTTTCATTTGTTATTATCCATGAGTTTTTTAATATGACAAAATTTATGGAAGTAGTTTTATAATCAGTTTACTAATAGTGTGTATTTTTCATTTATTCACCATTCCATATTGACTATGCCAATTGGATTATGATTTAGTTATTGATTCATGATACCACTACTTGTAACCATTTCTGAGAATTTGTGCTCACCCCTTTGATTTGTTTACCTTTAATAGTATTTTAATAGTAGGCCATTCATTGAGTTACTATGGATGCATTTTATTAGTTTTTATTATGTATTTTTTTGTGACCTTTTCCAATGTAATTTGAGTTACAGATATGTATCTTGTTTTTACAAGACTACTAAACTGATTGTTCCACTGAGATTCCATTCCTTTTAAACATGCCTATGTAATAAGTAATTCACCAGCTCTATTCTAGAGGCATCATGGTTTTAGAATATTACTGTCATTAAATTTTAATTTTCAATATGAAATTAAAGGATGTAAAATAATAATAAAAAATAAATATCTTTGTTAAGATGATTACCTTAAAATTTATAACTTCTTAAGGACCCTAGGGTTTTTCTTTTGGGAATTATAGTTGATATATAGTTTGGATAAGGATTTTTTAGAGCTATTTCATAAGGGTTTTGTAGATCAAAGTGGATTTAAAATTATGAAAATATAAGGCGAGGTAGTTCACTTTTATAGTTGAGAAGGACACAATTGGAATACTTGAAAAGAATAAATCATACACGCATTTCACACATATACATGATAAAAAATGAACAACTATAGCACTTATATCTGATAATATTTAAATATTTCCATTAAATAGTAATTATAAATATTTCTTAGGTCATATTAATACTTATGTTTATAAATTAACACCCCGATAATCCCATTTTTAGTTTACCCATGGAAATTAATTTCAAATTTATTTTACAATTAATTATGAATAAAAAATAATTTGACCATATTATATATTTTAAATTATTAATATTATTAAAATATGTAATCCTTTTAACGAAATTATATTAAAAAAGTTGCAGAATTTAGATTAAAATTAAACCAGTACATGAAATGAAAAAAAAGGTCGTCCCAAGGAGTTTTATCAAAAGTGTAAAAATTATTTATATAAAATTTGAATATATAATTGAATGAAATTAAAAAAATGAAACTTTTAAATGATTTAAACGAAAAGGGAGTTCTAAAAAAATGTATATTTTTCACTATTCATCAAAATAATAATCTTTTTATAAAATTCTCTTAAATTAACTATGTGATATTTTAAAAATTATAACTTATAAAGTGAATATTATTTATTCAAATAAACATTTAAATTTTTTTAAAATAAACTTTTACATAAGCACCCAAAACATGATGAAATATTTTTTTAGAAAAAATACATTTTTTTCATAAAAAGATTTCATTTTCTTTAAAATGTTTTTTATTTTTATTTCAAATGAATCAATATCTTATAAATTTTTAAAAATATGTGTAAAAGATCTATTATTAATTATTTATTATTTCTTATTAATACCAGCTAATTAAATAACTATGTTAGAATGTTATACTTTTTATAGTTATTTTAGAATCTAGGTTGTGTGTATTAAAATTTATTGAAGAGACTGAATATATTTTAAAATTAAACATATTGTAAAGTATCAGAGTTTTATATTATTCTCTCCAAAAAAATTCCTAAAAATATTTTGGTATACTACCTTCTAATCTAATGAGGGTGAATCTTGTTTATAACATCCTCTAGATCTGATGTTACTTCCTCTATTTTATTATTCCTCCAAGAAACATTACAAGTTGATTCACATGATTCATAATTACTTTCAATCTAACATCAAGAACATGTATGCTATATTCAAGTTATGATTGAACATGTTCCAATTATGTCTCTTTATAGGGGATTATATGTGTTGGGTTTGGAATGTTATTCCTTACTAATGAAATATAGAACACATAATGTACTATAGATAGGACTGGTTTCATTTCCAACAAACCACTCATGACTAAAATCTATTCAAAAATTTAAAAGGGTTAGATATACCTAGGGAACAATTTTCCATTCTTATCAAACATTATGACACCCTTCCATGAAGATACATTCAATAAAACATGATTCCCACATGAAATTCTAAATATCTCCTCTTATTATTAGCATCAATCTTTCTCCTTCTATGAGATTCAATGATTTGATCCTGAATAATATTTACCATTTTTTCGTCTTTAACAAGTTCTAATATAACATGTTTCCTTTCACCAAATTCATCACAACATGTTGGATAATGACATCATATGTCATATAATGCTTCATATGGCACAATTTGAATACTTGAATGGAAAATATAGTTATATGGAAAAAATTTCAAAGGTAAATAATAATCCCAAAAACAATTAAATTATATTGATAATACCCTCAACATGTATTATAATGCTTTAATTGTAATTTCATAATATCTATTAGATTTAGGATAGTATGTAGTGCTCAAAAGAAGCTCAAAATCAAGTGCCTTCTAAAGACTCTTCTAGAATTTTGATGTAAAATCAACATCACAATTAGAAACAACTGATAGTGGTGAAACATTAATTTGCTCACGTTTATTAGTATAGATCATTGTGAGGAACACATGATATAAATATTTTATTATAGTGATGAATTTTATAGATTTTGTAATTTTATCTATAATAACTCATATTGTAGTATTCCATCTAGGAGTATTGAGTAGTTCTTTGAAAAATTCTAGAGTAGTGGCATCTAATTTCCCCAAAATAATATGAATAGGTTGCAGGGATCATATAGCTTATTATTTCTACACAATCACCTAATTAAAAACCATTCATCATGATACATAATCAGTAAACTTTGACTTCATTTTATCCTATAGAAAATGTTCCCTCAAATCCCAATACATTTTTTTCATTATGCTGTATAAAGAAAAACAATCTCTATGAACCATTCAATAATTCCCTTTTTTACCTTACGTACAAATGAAACATATAATATTTTTCAAAATATCAAAACACCATCTTAACAAATAAAATATACTAACTTCCCATCATTTAATGCCTTAATTTACTTCTGCAAATTATATCATAATATCGGTAAATTTTTATCACATCCAGTAAATATATATTCCCAAACTTATTAAAAAATGAGTGATGTCTCCCCTTGCATAAAATTTCCTATATCTACATTTTCTAGTTCCATGAAAATGTGATCCCTCAAAATCATCATTTGGGTCAGAACTCTATGATCGTTCCATATTAATGCAGCCAATACCTTATCTTCCATCCTTAGGTGGTTATGTATTGAATGTAATAATCCCTAAGTAGCTCCAGCTATTAAAATTGACATATATTTTTTCATTCTATGAAAAGATAGATTTGAGGCTCTTAAGGAATATGTATTTCTCATATATTTCACTATAATTATAATATCTCCATGTCATCAAAGAAAATATTATGGCATCGAACTCAAGAATAGTGTTGGATTGTTATGCTCCTATGTCTTTAACTTCCTTGATAAATATCCCACATCTTTTTCATTTTTTATATAGACACAACAAATTACCTTATATGATGTATCACTATTTTACACAAATCCAATATTTTCAAATGGTAGAGTCAAAATAAATCAATAACCAACCATCACGTAAATTCATTAAAATATTATTCATATTCCTTTATCTATATGAATTTAACCACTTTACATGTAAGCTTAGTTAACGGGTTTTCCAATAAGGAAAAATCCTAAAAAAATCATAGATTGTAACCTAACAATATAATGAAACTACTTACCTCAATTATGTTTATTAGTGAAGACCACTAACTAATTTCCATTTACATCAATGGATCAATAAATATTTCATCATTTGAGAAAATTTATCCATGAAAAGAAACTACTTTACGAATGAAATCACACTTAATAAATTTTCTATATAACTCTTTTATTCCAGGATTCTCAATAACGATCCTCAAGTGATTCTTTTGGTCCTCATAGATTTTAGAAAACACCAAATAGTATCAATGAATTCCATAAATAAATTATAATGATATTACATAAATACACTATTTATTATATGCATAAAAAATAATGGCACATTAGATAATATAAATGAAATTACTATAAACTCATAACATCCATTCCTCATTCATAATGTTGGATTTGGAATGAATTATTTATAAATTGAAAACTAATCATACACAAAATAATGGTCAATATTTTAAGAATATTAATTTCCCTGAAGTTGAAAAATAATTACTCAATATGAGGAAAATGATTCTTTTTCGTTAACTTAATGAAATTGATTTCACTATAATCAATGCACAATGTTAGTGATCTATATTTCTTATTATCTAAGTGAATAGGGGATCCCATTAGTAAAAAACATGGGTGAATAAATCATATACCTCAACACTATGATAATATTTTATTTAGCTCCAATAAATTTATAGTGTTAATATTCTAAGGTTTCTTTGATAAAGGGCTTTAATCCGGGATTAAATCAATGGACACTCAACTTCACACTCAAGTGTATGTCTAGGTAATGCATTTGAAAATACATCAATTTGTCATCATAAAATAGCAACATTAAAAATTTTAATATTTCATTATCCATCCAAATATTTTGTTTTCTATTATTCATTATGAATATCATCCAGATGTTCTACTATGGTTGGATATATACATTACTCAGATGATAAAGTTTCTTCTATTAATATTATGAATTCAAAATCCTCATTGTAAAACATAATGTTCAACACATTACAATAATTTGTTTTGAATTTTTTTAATCCATTTTATACTAAAAAATATATAAAATTTAACCATTACTATGATAATAATTTCTTTAAATAGAGAATATTTATGTGTAATATTGGAGAATTACTAACATATCCTTATTATAGTTATACTTCCACAAGATGTTTTGACAAAAAACTCCCTTCTTAAGGATATAGGGATGTATTTAATTTTCATGGAAAACATGGAAGATAAAAAATGTGTTAATATCAAAAATCAAATAAAACATTTCCAAAATTTAAGGCTATGATTAATATTTCATACACCACATCATTGTGTACTTTAACCTCAGTTGTGGTGACCTCATAAGCATGTACTTTTACACTTTTCCTCTTCTATAGTATATTCCCTTATTCCGTGGATATTTTTCAAAATAATAAAATGTTTTGTTATTATTGAGGCACTGGAGAGCAGTGATATCTTTCATTCCACTAAATTCATGAGCTAAATGACACTTTTCTACACACTTTTAATAATCTTACATTCAATTAAATCATTTTATTTGTTTTTTTTCATAATTTTCACAAGATAGAAATTGAATCATCTTTTTTTTCTAATTTGAGAGATTATATTTTTCTTAGTGCTCTGATGACATCTACTAATCTTGATTCCCATTGAATATATAAGATCTAGATAATTCCTCCCTTATTTTTAAGTCACCTAAAACTATCTCATCATATGATGAAAGAGATCCAGAGACTGGCCCTTTAAGGAATTGAATTATTCTATTCAAATAAATGGTCAATGATACATTATGTATTCCATATGTAATTTGTATCATACCTAAAAATATTGTAAATGTATCCTCATACACTGAAACATTATGTTCTTCTATTTTCTTTGATCAATGAATCATTATCTTCATTTAAATTCATTTCTCAAGAGGGACGTATTTATCAGAGATTAATTCGATAAAATCTATCCATCCCATGTGTATATTTTCTTTTTCCTCCCTATTATTATAGATCAATGTCCACAATTTATCAGAATCAACATTGATATAATAAACTCAAAGGGAATCCTATTCATTTTCATTGCATCCCAAGGATAGAAATATATTTTCAATGGACATAATCCCTTACTCAGATACAACTGGATTAGTAGTACCACTAAATTTTAGGGGATTTTGTTTCATAAAGGGATCAATATTAAAAGAATCAAAATACGGAAGAATAGGATTCTCCATTTGTGAAAGGTTAAAAATAAAAACCTTAATAATATTCCCTAATTTAGTCATGATCTACTCAGATCCAATACCAACTATATTAGCCTACTCAATATGGGAATTTATACATTGATCACAACTATTGATTCAATTTTTTCATCAAGATTCTATTTCAAAACAATGGAATGTACTAAATTATCTCATGAAATTATGAATTTTGAATCATATCATATATATATAAATCTTTTTTATTACATAAATATATCAAAAAAATTAATCATCGTTAATATCATAATCCAAAACATTGTTTTTTATGGATATATTTATTTACAAATCCATTATTATGGTTTGTAAATAAAATATGAATTAACCTGAGTATATTACCTAACAATATATAACAAAGTGCAAAGAAAGTACCATTTTCATTAACCAAGTGAGGATAAAGGCAAATCCCAATGTTCCATTTTTAGATTTATTACCATTTGGTACAACTATTCCAAAACCAAATCCACCAGTAGTATCCAGACATGGATGTATTGCAATGAAAATCAATAAATCCGTTACCATACCAAAACAATAGTACGTTCTTATATACATATCCTCATGTTTTATAATTATGTTGCCTTCTATAATCTATTTTTTCCAAAACATAGTACCCAATTTTTCTACAAAATTTTTTATAATATGAATTGTAAAAACCCCGACTTCAGTAACCCAAATTCATTGTCTACATTATTTAAATGGGATAGATATATGAGGTAAAATCCCGAAGTAGCAATTAGATTAGTAGTCTTGGAGATATGGATACATACATAATACCCATTTTACATAATATATTAAATATAAAACATAGTATTGTAATTCATTAAGTATCCATGACCATATTCAAATAATTATTCTTCATATCTTGGTGAAGGGGGTAAAATAATGGTGAGATCAAATGAGAAATAAGGTTTATGTACATGAGAATATATCATTAATAACTATGTATTAATCAACATGGAATGTTAAAGAACACACCACATATTTCATTTAATCAATAAATTTAACAACATAATTTGATAATTCATAATCAATATAGAAAGGAAAATTACTAATGACCTTGTTATTTAATCAATAATAAATGTGAAAAATACATTCACGGATAATATAAATTCAATAATTTCATAGATAATAATAACTATATTATATATGAATTAAATACATAATATTTGTTATAATTATCTCACACATAATGATTTTTATACTATTATGACGTTTCACAAGATAGTTTAAAAAAATGGGTAAAACCCATTTATTTTGGCCACTAATTAGTCTCATGTGGACCGTAAATGCATCGAGGGACTAAATAATTATTGGACACACCAATTACTTTTATTTCCACATCATTCCTTATATATTTATTGATTAATTTAATTCATGAATAATATTCTCTAAAAAATATATAATTATTTATCAAGGCATGCAAATTTACAAATATTTACCTTGTTAATAAAATTGCATTCAAGGAAAACAATGAGAACAAAAATTGAATATATTTTTTAAAATAATAATATCCATGATACTGAGAATATTTTTATCTATGAGAATTTTGATTTTCAATTAAAAATTATCACAAAAAATTTATTGTCTCACATATATGTTCACAATAATTACATTGATTAAGAAATTAGATGAGACAATCAATTCATCAGGAATATATTTTTTAAATGAAATCATGTCTTTCTGATGAATAAAGGGAATAGAAGTGAAATTTTAAAATAATATATCATAAAAGTTATTTATTATTAAAACCATTGAAAACATATAAAAGAAGAAATATTTTTTAAACCGGATATGACAATAGAGAATTCCATTATCAACGTATAGATTAACTATTTTTTAATATTAATAAAAAATATTACATTCAAAAACATAGTAGAAATATTACTTTAAAAACATATTTAGAAGTCAACGATAACATAAAATGTTCTTAATAAATAATTTGTATACTTAAAAGGAATATTTAATAATAATTTTTAAAAACATGGAAATGGAATTAAAATATATCATATTTAAAGATAAATAAAATCATTTTTTCCTTTCAAACAATTATTTTCTAGAAAAAGGTTTAAAAGTGAGGAAATGTTAGGATAAAATATAAAATATTATTAATTATTTATAGAATATTTAAATTATCATATCTTATGATGTTGAAATGAAAATATACCTTTAATGAATGTAAAATTAATCCCCAAATAATGTGATATTTTAAAATAGATTCTAACATCTTTGGGAACATTAATTTGTAAAAACATAAAAGAATAAAAAATAATTGAAATTAAAAAAAATCATGTATTAATTGTTAGTCATATTAAATAGATCAATGCTGATGTATATACACCACATAATAGTGAATAGGTGAATATTAACAAATATGTCTCAATGAAATGGTAATTGTGATGAAATCCCTTATCTACCATTTCACATTGGTTTAACATACTTTAAAATCAAGTATAATGTTCTTTATCATGATATGAATTTATAATAAAATCATATTCATATTAATAATATCATATATGATCATATTATAACATCCTACCACCTGTTCTTTAATAATAGTTCATTTTCACCACTGTGTTAGGTGTTAGTTTGTTTATTTTCTTATGAAAGTTTTTTCAAAAAATTCACGGTTAATGTGTATAATATGTATATAATATATATATATATATATAATGATAATAATTCTAAAAAAATAATATTTTAACATTTTAAAAATTTTATGAACAATTCTTGAATCTTGCACAAGGATAATAATTCGCACGTGTCATGGAGACAGTAAGTCATATGTAGCAATGATTGGTGATATCATTCCATTAATGGTTGAAAGGGTAAGGACATGGATAGTATAAAAAAATTACAGAATTAGTTTTATGTGATATCAATCAAATATATTCATTATTTACATCATTATAACTATCTATGTGGGTGCGTGATGGAAAACAAATTACATCATTTCGTGGCATGGTAGTCTGCCATACACAAAAGCGATGACATTATTTTCCATTTTTTGGTGAATGATATGGATAAATATTGTGTCATAAAAATAGTGACATAATATTATATTGAATATAAAGTCGTTATTACATTTTATTTTATAATACATAGTTTATGGTTGAAAAAGAAGATAAAAAAATAGCTTCGTTAAAACAATTACCTTCTCATAGAGATACCACCTTTGGAATCCTATTATAGACCCTTGGGTTTTTTTGGGGAATTACCAAAGCCCTAGAATAATTTAAAATTTTTTTGATGGATTTTTTTTCAGTTTTTTATCTAATTTTCATGAGATGTGTTAAGAATTTACGGAAGGGTGTGCCCTTTTTTAGTTGAGGAGGAGGACACAATTGGAATTTTTCAAACGAATAAATCAAACTCATGTATTTCTCATGAAATTAATATAGAAATGGATATTTATCAATTATTATATGTTATTAGGTCTAATTATTTTCCTAAAATACTAATAAGGATAGTTTTTAAGTCATTTTACCCCTTATATTAATAGATTAACCACTAGTAATCCCATTTTTACATTAAACATGGTAGTTATTTTTTATTGTTTTTTTAATCATTAAAAAACATATCACCTTATTCTATAATATTAATTATTAAATTTACACATATTGAATCAATTTAACAAAAATATTGCCATAAAATTTTTAGAATATAATTTAAAATTAAACCCAAAGTAGTAATGAAAAAATGTTTTTATATAGAAAATTTTCAAAAGTGTAGAAAGTTTTAATATCGAAATAAAATATATAATTTAATAAAATTATGTAAATTTAATTAAATATAATATAAATTAATTAATTTTACTATTTAAACAATATTAAAAATATGTTTCTTATCAATGCATTAAACTAAAATGTAGTTTAAAAAACATTATTTTTCACCATTCATCAAAAAATTTATATTTTTAGAAAATTATCAAAAAATTACTCTAATAAAATAAAATAACATATTTAAATATTGAATCTTATTTTTTCAAATAAATTTTATAAAATTGGTAAAAATTTAGTTTTACACCAGCATGGAAAACTTGATGAATTCATTTTTAGAAAAAATACAATTCTTCTAAAACAAATTTCTTTTTCTTTAGGGGAAATTTATATTTATTTATACTCAATTTATAATTAATTAATTTATCTATTCGTTTGTAAATAATATATTAATCACAATTTATTTTTTACAAATCATACCAACAAATTTAACGGATGTTTTTTTTAATAATATAATATTTTATATTTCATTTAAACTCACTTTTGTGTATCATATTCTATAGAAAGGATTGAATTTATATTAAAAGGAAATAAATCATAAATCCTTAGATTTTCACAAAAAAAAATAACAAGGGTGAGCTCAAATTATTTTTAATGGGGTGTATATAACAAAATACATTGTGGAAAGAACAAAGCATGAATAATATGATATGAGTAAATAATAATGCAATAATACCATTTAACTGATAACATAAGCATGTAATATATCCAAGGATAAGATAAAAATGTAATTAATAATATGTATAATAATAACTATTTCATAGTGATTTAATGTATAATTCTGTGCATCTTAAACTATTATCCATGACTTGCCCCAATATATAACCCTTATATGGGCATGGGTTACACTAAATACCCAAGCTAGTTTATGTAATGCGATATACTAATGCATCAGGGTGATAAATATATATGGGTCCCACCCATTAAATATTAATCTAAATACATTCATCATAAAAAAAATTAATTTACAATACATAACCTAAACAAAATTCCATTGAAATCAATAAGCATCAATATTGAGTTAACACTTGTACAAACTGCCAATACCTCCCTAATAAATAAATGAAATAACATTCTTTATAAGAAACCATTCAATCTATATTGAATAGATTAACGTGTATGGTCTTATGTCAATACTATAAAAAATTGGAGGTGAATTAAAACATATTCAAGAAATTAAAGAATATAGACATAAAGGAGATAATAAAATCAAGTGATAAAGAGTGATAGAGAACATAACCTTTACGAACAAGGTGAGGTTTGAATTATAAATTAATAATATTATTTTTAGGGTAATACATGAAACATAACCCAAATTTAGGAGAATATATTATATTTTTATCGGAATATTGATGGAAAATTATAAAAGTATTTTTCATAAATATTTTATACAAAAAATACTAAAACAAACATCTAAGAAACTATCAATAATTTATTTAAAGGCGTGAGAAAAGGAAAAATGAAAACCTCAATTTCAAACATTATTAAAATATTGAATCCAAAATATAAAATTGCATTTAAATGATTAAATTTGGAGTGGATGATAAAAAAACCATTAGTGGAACGAAATCACATAATTTATTTGTAAAAAACATTAAATATTATTTTTAAAATTAAAAAATAATATAATAATGGGAATGCTGTATTATTTTCCAAACCATGGATACATTGACAGTAATATTTATATTTAATAAGTAACATAAAATCAGGAAAAGGTGTTCATGCAATAAATTTTATTAAAGAAGATTATTTTCATACTTTTGTACAGAAAGTCAAAATTCATCCATGCAGAATATGATAAAAAGTTTCCATTTAAAAAATGAATAACAAAATCCAAATATATTTGAAATTTAACGTAAAAAATAATTTATTTAATGATAATAATTTTTTTAATCAATATAATGAATATGGTTATTAGATTTACATATTTTTTACTATAAATAAATGATAAGCATGTGTAAATATATAAGAAACTGTATGGTTGAATTGTGAACTAAAGGTAGATTATATCTCAAAAATATATTTAAACAAAAAAATATGGAATAAAATATAATACAATAAAATTACAGAATATTGAAAAAAAATATAAATAAAGATCAAGAATATATTTTATAACTTAATGAATGTAAATTATGTTAACAAAAAGAATCCATACGACATATGTATTATATTATTAGAAATAAAATAAAAATGGTGAGCATAAATAAATGTAAAAATCCCAATAATAAAAATTATTTAAGATATAATATGTCAATATGTTTGTAATTACACAATATAAAATTTATTTGGTTTATACTAAGAAAAATCGCTCAAGGAATTCAAATTGAGACAAATAACCATAACCACATGTCCTAACTCATTTAGTGTCAGCATCTAGACTCATGAAAAACAAAATTAAGATTATAAAATACATGATTTAGAAAATTTATCATGTATATTTTTTAAGGTCTATATATTATCATATTTTAATGACCCCTTCCATAGTATCCAAGAGACTGTGTATACATTATTACATTGGTTCTAGATAAAAGTGGATGCATCCTAAAGGACCAATTAATTTAGTATTATAAAATTATACATAAACAAGATTTTCAAAATACACTTGAAAAAATAAAATTAAAAGAATTATTTTATTTGAGAACACTTCTATTTCCTTTATCATATCCATACATAAAAATCACAATAAATATTTAGGAATCATCTGGAAAAGAGACATAATAATGGGTGAGCATAGATACTCTAAAATTGTGGTCATATAGGGAAATATATCCTGAATAAATAATGAATTATCAAAATTGAAAGGTAAATAACTAACAAATATTTCATTTAATCATTATATCAATCATTAAATAAAATATAGTTGTAATAATTGATAATAAAATATTCGCATATATATAATTACATGAGTTGGAAAGTTATCCATGGATATCATAACTAAACAAATAATAACATGGAAATAAATGATTAATCCCATAATGATGGAATGAATAATTCCACCCATCATAAAAATACCCCAATGGTCATGATCCAAGGAATCTAACAAAAATTGGTAATCCCTCATCCATATACCCAACTAAGTTTGTCTCATGATATATATAGATGCATCGAGGGGGTCTAATTGGCACCAACCATCACATACTATGTCCAATGAATTATGAATATGAAAGGGGTGAAACAAAATAAATTTTAACATTCATATTAAAAAAACACGAATATGAGGAGTCAATAAATTCATCAATAAGTAAAAATATTAATAAACCTTACAGAGTAATACTGAGAATGATATCAAAATAGTACATCCCCGATTAAAATGATCATAAACCATCCAAATAAATAAGGCTGAAGGTATCAATAGATTATATCCCTTGTATTATATTCATAAAGGATAATTTCTTTTATGAAAGCATATTAATTTTTTTTCATTATTATGATAATAAATATTCAATTCATTTTTTTAAATTCAAATCATTGAAATGGAATAATTTAATTTAAAATTAAACTTATAAGAATGTTGAAACAAACGAGTTTCCGATGGAAATGTTTTATTAAGTATAAAATGTTTCATATCATAAATAAACATATATATTACTAAAAAACTAAATTGGATTAATTAAATAGTATTTTCTCCATTTTCAATTTTTTTATAATTCAAATAAAAATTTATTGTTGAGAATTTTTTAAACAAAATTGTTTTAATAAAAATATGTATGTACTAGTCGAATAATAAATAATTTTATAAAATTATGAATTGTTTACTCTAAGATAATGTTTAAATGTTCATTTATGAAACTAAATTATTTTTAAAAAAATTTATTATGTTTGTGGAAAATTTTAGTTTCAAAATAAGTGTAAAATGTGATGAATATACTTTTTTAAAAAAAAATATTATTTATGAGTATAAATATAGATTTATTCTTATCTCATGTATAGAAAAAATAATATATAAATGTTGAAAAATTTGAATGGAAGTATAATATATAAATTTCATTAAAGTATATCACTAATAGTTATTAATTTAATTTAGTAGGATATAAACACATTGCCCGTATAATTTTTTTTAAGAAAAAAATTTCTTTTACATTCAAGGATTTTTATTTTAATTTATAATAAATTCATTACCAATTAATTTATTTATAATATTAAATACCATATACTTTTCATAATTTTTTTAGTCTTATTCATATCCACCAATCCACTGGGTATATGATAAATTTCACATTAAATAATAATATTTTAATAGTATAATGTGGTTCATTAAAACTAGGTGTTGTAAGAAACAAAAGATATATATAAATTCATATTTTTTTTAAAGAGGAATATTTTATAAAATATCATGGTATTACATTCTACCCCTTATAGAAATTTTACATTCTTAATTCTATTTTGGAAATCATAGGTCTATCATTTTTTAAACCCCACATCATAAAAAGGGTTAATAAAACATCCTCTTAAAATGAGTGAGGGGAAGTATGATGTTCATATAGAATAAAACATAACTAGGTTTCCATGTAAGAAAACATTTGTGAGACGTGAAAATTTGGGAATGGAGGATAAAACTAACACCCATTGATAAATATTTAGAGATATATAAAATGGTAGTATGAAATTTAACAGCTACAAAAACATAAATCAATGACTGAAATGAAAAAATTATGATAATGTTTTAACTTAGAGATCTATTTTCCTAAATTAGGGTAATTCTTATACTATCAAGATAGGGAACATCATTAAATATTCTAACATGATATATTTTTGTTTCATTTGAAAAATATTAACCTTTGGATGTGCTGTGAGAAATTTAAACTCCATTTTTTACTCCACTAAATGAATATCCAAGATGAAGTTTTAGTCCGGAAGCACTAAAATTAACTTTTAACGGATCATAAGATCCATAAAAGAGTGAAAAGTACTTTTGAATATATTTAAATATTAACCAAAACCAAAATTGTTTTGGTGGAATGAAAATAACTTCCATAATATTAGTCAAGGGTTTAATGGATATGTTGGAGAAAATATGATCCAAAATTTCCATTGAAACCCTGCAAAAGGGCCATCCTTGTGAAGCTTATTCATGGAGATCCCATTTACAAGAATTGTGATGGAATGGAGGTACCCTCTATGAGCCTGAAAACAGTCTGTTACCATGCCAAGGATTTATTTTTTTATCTATATGTCTGACATTGTCATGACCATTAATTATGACCTTTCATTTGATTAATGAACAACTTCCCAGGTTTTTGAAAATAACTCCCCATAAATAACCATCTAACTCCAACCCTTTAGAATGGTTACTCTTACCATTTGGCTTTCGAGTATCTATCAATTCATAATGAACTAAGTCATCACAAGCCATACGAAAAATTGATCATCCAAGTTACCCGATCTTCATATAACCTCCTCCCATATGTTGTTAAATAACTCTACCGAAGGTGGGGACACCATTCATGAAGGCCTACACCCTTTATAGAGGAAAAAGTTCCTTAATATTACTTGAGGATTCGTGAAGCATTATGCCTTTTCAAACCAATCCTTTTCTGAACTAAGAAATCATCCCTCAGAAGGAACGTCATGTTTCATCAAGCCACTTACATTTTGAAACCCCCTAATCCCCTGATGAAACTGGGCTTCATAAAGTACCTCTCTAAGGCCCTATATTTTTCAAATCCCCTATCATAATAGTTTTATTGCAGGCACCAATATTATAACACCACATTGAAATGTCTGAGCGCTCATGGCCACCACACACATCCATGACAAGTCTTGTTACACCTTAAAGAACCTACATGACATGTTACACCATTTTCATTAGCCCACTCTAATTCATGAGTGTCCTGAGACTACCACATACCTTATTCTTCTCAAAATAGGCATGTTAACATGGACCTCATGATTAACCACTACTATAACAAATTACACATTTTAATTAAAAAGTCCATTACCCTCTTAATGGTGAATTTGTTGAAGTAAATATTTCCCAAGGGGTAGGTATTTAGTCCCCCATGTCCCCTCTAAATGATGTAAAACTGCCATGTACCACCATCATCAACACATGAAATAAACCATTAATCTTACCACATGTAATGGAAATGGGATTATCGTTGTAGGATAGTCATGGGATCTCACCTTCTCCCCCTCCATTGGATGAAAATACACCCCTAGGGAAGAAACTACCAATTTTGGGTTGCATTCATGTGTAATCCCCACACCTTCTACCCCTCCATGGGAAAAAACTCCCAGACCTAGGTAGCTTCAATATATAAGAACCACCCACACTATACCACAAGAATATGATGATCTATTTATGACTCATAAAGAATGAGATCCTTATAACATGAAATCAGATAATCCCTACAAGGAATTGCATCTGCCTCTTGAGTATCCCATGTATAAGCCCCACACAATCTCTAATCTATACATTTTTCATGATGTGATTGTTAGGTCTACTACTTTTTCTTATTTCCCAAATATAACATGACTAATGTGGGATTAGAGGTCAGTCCTGACCATAAATCCCATCCATATACATCTATATAGATCTATATATGAATAATCTCCAACCTTACATTCTCCATGGGAAACCTCCTCATGTGTAAGATCCAACACCCTTGAACTATGTGTACAGTGGTTCCCATCAAACTGGTATATTTAGGAAGTCCCCCTATGGTTAATGACAAATATCTATAACCATCATGATCTTTACCTAGTTAAATAAATCTTGGTGTGATCATAACATTCACATGAGAGACCACCTGCCCTTCAGGTCCATTGGGTAGCTCCCATTCCTATGTCCATCAACAATCATCTATCTACATGGGTATTAATCAATGTTCTATAAGTAGGTAACATAAGATGCCTCACTGAGGTTTAATCCTTTCCAATGATAAACCTAGGTTCTCCCTACTAGGGGTGTACATACAATAATTCTTCCTTGAGGGGTGTTCTAATTCCATCAATCCCAAATTTGTATCAAGCGGTGTTCAGGTACATAACATTGGTTTTTACTCCTTGTTGATTTTTTTCCTTCAACTGGTAAACCATTAAATAGTTTCTTCCTTGGGACAAACCCCCTATGTTCGTCTCTATGAATAATCTCAATCAATCATATCCATATCCTCAAGACGTTAAAATCATGAAAAATATACATAATAGTTGTCTCATGCTAAAAATGGGATGCCTTAGGTTAAATCCGTGAAAGTTATGTGGTTATGGAATTAAATACCTCATGTTAAACATGGGATGCTTAAGGTGAATGCTTTGGTATATATGCCTTTTGAATCAGATACCTCATGATTGGAATGGGATGTCTTGGAATTGATGTCTGTGATGCCCCTATTAATTGTATTCATTTGAAGAAGATTATAGGTGAACAGTTTTCTAGAGTATATTCTTGATAGTGAATCCCAGTGTGAAGACCCTGTAGACTAAAGGTTTATTCCCTATCAAGAATATTTGGATTGTCTAGATAGAAGTTGTGCCATTATCCAGTATCCTCTAAGGGATGCGACTGGTAATGAGTTTCCTGAACACAATTCAATTTTAAAGGGATACCCAAACTAGGGAATGAAATCCTAGGAGGAATCTTTGTAAGGATGAATAGAAATACAATCACCCTATTTTCATCAAGGATAATACATCACAAATGAATGTGATTAAATTTGGACCCCTTTGGAATACATGAATACGGGGAAACAGAATTCAATTCCCGCATCATGTCAATGCATACATAGAGTTTATTCCCATTGGAAGTGTTATAAATTAAAATGGTGAGCCCCATGTGAGCATTTCCCCTTCAGCAATGGGGATTAATCATGCCGGTCCTCTGATTAAGGATTGTACTCAGAAACAGCTGACGTCCGGCCACCAATATAAATAGTATAGAAAACATGGAACTATTATCCTCAATATGTATATTAGTGGATCATGAGAAATAGGAAGATAAAAATGTCACCATATACAACTATCTAGTGCTAAGACCCACTTTGGAAAGTAGTGTTCTTATCATGGAACTCAAAAAAAATTGGGGCACTTTGAATGTCAGGCATTCTGGTGTACAATATTATTATCACAAATCTCTCTATATAGAAACATAAGATTAAACTCCACTGAGGAATTGGGAATTACATTCCTTTTATTAATATTGAAATATTAATCATCTTTCTTTGTAGGACATTTTTCACAAGATACAATCCACCAATCATTAATTACCAAAGGGCAGGAGAAATTCCAATAGGAAAATCCTAAATGACTCCACCTCTTCCAAATCCTTAGTTGTGACTAAGAATAATAGGCGATCAAAGAAAATATAACCCTTTGAAATAATTAATAGGAGGGTGATGGACATCTATGTACGTTAGTATGATTAGAAGGGGGCCATTCCCATAAGGGATAAAGCCCTCTAATACCGAGACGCTTTAGCACCTCACTGACACTGCCACCCCCAGGGGCATAATAGGGAGCCATTACTCCACACTCCAACATTTAACTACTTCAGAAGTCTCTCCATGAAATATTCTTTTGAATCACTACCCTATGACAAGGTGGTGGGAGTTCCTCATGTCATCATGGATACTATGTTTCCTAAGAGATTCAATGGAGATATACCTCTTGGCCATATCAATTCCAGAAAAGATCTGTAATTCAGGATGAGGAACATGTTGACCATACCCCTTCTCTATCATCCTGAATCTAAATCACACAATGAAAATGTTTGTTGAATGATCGAGAGTTTTAACATCATGGGGCCTCATTTTTTATAGCTATACTGTACCCATCCACCTATGGCGCATTTTTTCAGATCCCTTAAATTAAAGAGAAATTTCCAACCTATGCTCATTTGGGGTTGATACATCATCTATTTCATAGGAATTCTGTTTGGAATTATCAGTTGTCAGCATCTCTAGTTATCATTATGGGTCAAGCCATGATGATGAATTTCATGTCATAGGTTATCAATGAACCTTCACCAACCCAAATGGAGGTCCTCCACACTCTCACCATCAACATGAAGGTCCTCCACATGCTAATCTTAGATCAAGATGAGTTCTTATCCTCTTCATAACTAGTAAATGTGGAGTTTCTCCTCGTTTCATAAATATATTACATAGAGGTCCTCCCCATGTTCCCATTAATCCAAGTGGATTTCATCCCCACTTCATTTCTATCTTGTATGGAGGGAATCCCCGTACCATATTTAGTCTAAGTGTTGGTCCTTCCTACTTTATCATCAATCAAAACAGTGTTCCTCCCCATGTACATTTCAATTAGTGTGAAGTATTCCCCATTCTTCACATAACATGTATATAGTTACTCCATGTTCCGTCATCCATAGTAATCATAAAAGTCCTCTTTACGAACCCACAAATCGAAGGGATGAACCTCTTCAAATCATAAAACACCAAAATGGTGGTCTTACCCCTACTTTAACAGTCAATAAAGATGTCCTACCAGATCCAACAACTAATAAAGAGGCCCTCACCATATCCCATGAAAACAAAGAATATTTCCTCCGCACACAATAACACACCATCTTCGAGGTCCTCCCCATGCCGAAAAAGTACCATTTTCCAATGATTAGTCTAGGGGAAGAAGAGAAAACCCCCAACATTGATGGAATAATCAGGGAAAGTGAAAAATCACCATCAATACTATTTAGCTCTCAGATTGAGAGGGTTGATGTGACTTTTTTATAGACACATCTCCCAAATGTTCAACATCTGAGTCTCAGGAAGTAGCCTAGAAAGTGATATTTTTTCATCTCAGAAGGTGTGATGATCAAAATTCTTGAGTCCCCTTATAGGTAAAAGAAGATAGAGGATGTTTTACTACCCCTTAAGGATCAAATGGTGAAACTATACCTATTTTCAAAAGTTTCTTTCTCAACGACAACTCATGATAAAGGACATTTGTTCTAGACCAGGTCGACTCCTTTAGATGGAAAGCTTCCAAATGAACCATAAGTGAGGGCCTCTACACATTCAAACAATGTAGTTGAAAAAAACCCATCCCAATAGAGATTTAGTGATTAACTAGTATTTACTATAAGAAACGCTCCAGTGTGCACTGAAAAATCTACTCATGCAGCTTCTTCTCCAACAGTCAACCTGACACAACACCATCCTATGTCAATTCCACTACCTGCCTCCTATCCAGCACTGATTGGAGCTTGTAAATGCTAATAAGAGGACCCCACTTATTAATATGAAATTATTTCGGACAATATTGCTTCTAATTATTTGTTAAATGTTTTCTAGAAGAATGAATACACCCTCATTTACATTCTGGATTCACCCACTGAGGACCAGGATGCGTGTTTCCACCAGAAAATCTGGATGACATGTTTTCACCGATGTGACCATCATCTGGTGTACATAATAATTTGGGGGAACATTCAATACCTTTATTTGTATTGCCTCATGGTTGAGTGGATATAAAAACTTGCGGGTCATCTCCCAAAATTGAACCCCCCAACACTAGAACCTCCAATAGAGATGCATCAATAGATTCATAGTTTACCATATAATCATTTAAGAGGCATCCCCACAATTGCAGATCAAGTGTTGGGGACAATATTCTACTCTATATTTTATCCCAATCATGTGCCAGCCAAACCTACCCATTGATATTAAGGATATTCCTCTAGGTACAATCATGGTGATCATGGTCATTCCTATGGTATCCATGGATGGGGACACCAGTACAAGATGTGACTAGGACAACCCACCCCATGAAGTGTGTAGTACCATGTGGATCTTATATAGGTTTCTGTACTGTCCTGGAAAGGAAAGCACTCGGTCTCGGGGATCCCTCTATATCATTTCATATCATTTGAATCTCTAATAATGGGATAGGACAACTATGGTACTCTTATCCACCAGATGACACGTAGAAGAAAGAAGATGATTTCTTATTTGTTACCTTGATAAAACATGTCATAGATCAGAAGAGGATCATCAATTAAGTTCTAACATAGTGGATATTGGATTATGGGACTCTTATTCATCCTTTAAAGGGCCATAAGGGAACCCACATGTCATCATCGACCAGTTTCTCCTAATTGAACTTGTTCATCCCACGTATCGTGAAAAGGTAGAAGAATGAGATTATGCAAATTGAAAATTATATGAGTAACTAAATATCACCGAGTAGTATGGTCATCTTCTTCAGGATACAGATTAAGCTTCCCCATGAGCTTATTATCCTACTTACCAAGTTGATGAGCATTTCAACACACTAGTGGACAGGAACCCACACCAAGGAAGCGATCTCCACCAAGATAATTTGAAACCCTCTATCACCGCTAAACTTGAGGACCATGAGTGTAAAACCACAATATTTTATGATATTGATTCTTCTAAATATATTTGATGTCTTGTGTTATAATCTACACCAATATTCACTTGTGTTATATGCAACACCTTATTAGCTTGCAGAAAATGCAACAATATTCTTGGCTTGTGTTACACACAAGTTCAAGTTCGTTTTTTAGAATTAATTGCATGCAACACTGATTATAGATTTTGTTCAATGTATGAAAGAACTATGTTTGGATTATGTAATATTCCAAAAAAATGAATATTTCACTAATCTCAATAATTGCTTATCTTGCATTTCACTCAAATGCAACCTTCTTCAATAGCTTGCGTTTTACCTAATACAGAGTTCACTAAACAAGGATATATTATTAAAAATATTATTATTTAATGGGAAATGAAATATTCATTGTTAATTTTATTATGAAAATTTTTAATTTTATTTTTCATTAATATTTGTCTTATGTATTTCCTTGGCATGATATATGAAGAAATTCAATTCTTTAGATAAAATAAGTATTTTTCAATGAAATTCAATTTTACCAACTTTTGATGGAGAACACTTTTTAAATGTATTTTTTAAAAATTTTATTTGTTTTCATTGACATAATTAAAATTTTATTTGGATGTGGGAAGTCAAAATTTATCGTGGTGGAAATTTTTCTATTTTTTTATGAAATACATATTTTACTGAATTGTGAAAAATAATGCATTTTAATTCAAAACTACATTTTCATCTAATTTATTTATATAGTTATATTATATCTTTAATTGTTTTTAAAGTGTAATTGTATTATTTTTATATCATTTAATAAAAAAATTTCTTTGGATGTAATTTAACATTAAAATTGGACATAAAAACATGTCAATGTTTTGATAGTTTTTACATCATAAAAACATGCTTTCTGGTTTTGAAAATGGAAATTAATTTTGAATTAATTAATGCATATTTTTTTTGTTTTGAATTTGGAAAAATGGATCCCATATTTTAGAATTAGTGGGTCCAAATTATGTTAATAGGTTAATTTTATTTCATGGATATTCTGAATAGTAACTACATAAATTTTTATTTTCCACAGTTAAAGGTAAATCGTGTAAATGTTGGTAAGAAACAATATTTTAAATATAATAAAATAACACTAAAACCTGAAAAAATCCTTTTGGATCAATTAAATTATTCCAATATCAACAAAGAGTCATAATTTGTTAACTTAATTTACTCGTATCCATTAAAGTGATGTAATTATAATTAAAACAAAAGAATGTTTCAACATGTCACTCTCAATATCTTATAAGTATAAAAATACTAATGAAAAGATAGATTTTACAAATCATCAAACATACATAGTATTCTAAAATATAGTTAAATTATCTACATTATGTGAATTTGTTTAAAATTTCTATATATTATATAATTTCAATTAATGGTGACATAATTGTGATGTAGAAATTATTTTACTAATAGAAATATGATATATATGGTTTTAAAAATATTAAAGAAAATATAATATAAACGAATTAATGTCATCCACGAATTTTATATTTTACTATTACATTTTAAGAATGTATTAAATATTTTTCTTCGACAAAATCTTCAGTGGGGATTTTTTTTGAACAAAAATAAATTAATGGTGTTAAAATTGAAACAATTTATATTTTATAAAAATAACATATGGTTTAATTATTTAAAAATAACTAAAACATTTAAAAAATAAATAGTGAAACATTACATGGTCTAAAAAATCATAATTTATCCAATTATAGAAAATTGATAACAAATATGTAATTATTTATAACCAATTAATATTTAGAATATTATTACCCCAAATAAAATTAAATAAATTAAATAAGGATAATTCAAAATTATAAGTTTTAAAATAAAATCAAAACAAATCAAAATATTATTTTTTGAGGTTATTTTGACCAGATTTTTACTATCCTCCAAAGAAACGAGTTTAGGATCATTAAAAACGATAATAAATTTAGAAAAATTAATATTTCAAGACTTTCTTAAAGGGCCCCTCATCCCTCTTATAAAAGGCCACCACCTCTCCCCACATACTAACAACATTAATCCATTTGGCTCATCCAAACATTACATAAATAATCTCAAAACATCCTAACCATCCTCCTAGTGGCCACACATTGGTAATAAAGCCATCATAGGGAGACCTTTTGTGAAAATAAAAAGGAGATACTTGGAAAATGGTCATTATTTTATCACCTCATTCCAAATTATTTTCTTCTTCTAGTTCATTTTATTATGTTGTTTCCACAATAAAGTAACAACTACAGTATCATATAATTGATGAGAAGTTATTATAATTATGGTACAATCATATATTTCTTTTTATCCATCCTACTAACACTAATACCACCATGCATTCGTACGTACAACTTACCATCTCCACACCATGGTGTTATTGTTATTCAAAAATACCTAATTTGGATTTATATATTGTCTAGTATGATGAATGTAAATAATTAATATAAAAAAATAATTACTCATTATAATTCTTACATCATCCATTTAAATACTATTTAACCATCAAGAGAATGATATCATCGCTCGTGCATAGGTACGACATAATATCTCCACAACACGATGAGATTCATTCTCAACATTAACCAACCAAGAATAATTATATGGAATATATAATAAATAAGCCTAAAATATATGACTTAATAATTATACTAGATTTATGTAGATATATATATTTTTCATTTACTTACTTCCATTCAATTCATTAATGAAATAGAAATAACATCCAAGCGTACGTACGACCTACCGTCTCCAAGAACGGTTTATTCCATTTCATTTATCTATTTGTTATATATATTTATATACAGAATAAATATGATATATAAATAATTTTTTTACATTCTGGATGTAATTAAATCATGTTCTATGTAATAACATCATGAATAAATAGTCAAAACACGTATGATAAATAAAATAATTATTACACAAAACGTTTCTTTAACAAGGCATTGATAAATGATTGGGTAATATAAAGTCGTAAGTGAATCATATATGATGTCCAAAATATTATTAGTGTTCTGTTACAAGTTAATAATTTATTTAAACCACTGTAAAAGAGTTTCAGAAACATTCAGGCGAAATTGGACCAACGGTAAGGATAATTTTGTAATCTCATTTTTATTTGAGATTGTTCATACTTAAGTATTTACTAGCGATATTTTTATCATCCATGTCCATGTTTTCTAAAACTATTTATATGAAATGATTACTATTCCTCTATATATGACAAAGGTCATTTTACCATTTTTTACTTTTACAACATTATATAGAAGAAATCTTTCTTTTGTTTACCATATGATGTACTTTTTGACTTTTCTAGAAAAACGTATGAGGTGAATTTTTTTAACTTATATGGAATGAACATATTTTTACACATTCATAAGGCATTATTTCTATAAATATTCCTCTAAAATATTTCAATTTTATTTTCATCTAAATTCAATTCCTTGAAAATTGAGTTGAATTTTGAGAAAGAAAAATATTTTTTAAGAAGAAAGGGTATTTTACTAGGGAATTATGTTAAATTGTTTTATAAAAATTATTTTAAATATAAGATGACATTATTGAAATAGGGTTATGTTTCAATCCCTATAATCACTATTATTTTAGTTTTGTTTGTGATGGAATGATATATATGAACACAATTTTTTTATATGTAATATGATGGACTGATACTTAGGAAACTCATTTTATTTCATTGGTTATGCTATGATGAATGACTTATGTTTTGGAGGAAAATGTAAGAATGAATTATTTATGAGATGGGTGGAACCTTTATCTCCCTCCAATGAATTGTTTAATGATTTATATCTCATGAGATAAACATGACTAAAAAGGCATGTAAGTCCGGTTCAATAATATATGCCTGGAACGACAAGTAAACTCGATTCAGTAATACATCGCTGGAACAAAAATTAATTTCATTTTAGTAACGAACTCTATAAAATATGATGGTCTTGGTAGAAATGCCTTGGAAAATATGGAATACATATTATGTGTTTATTTTTTTTCCACAATCCCGTGGGTTATGCCAATTCTATATTATTATGGTTAATGTTACATTATGATTTATTCCTTACGTATTAAAAAGATTTATTTCATGACTCGTGATATTGATATTCAATATTTATGTTGATGTTTTCACATTCTTTTTTTATGTTTTTTTATGTTCTCCATATTTACATATTCTGAGCAATTGAGATCATCCTTTTTATGTTTTATTTTCCCCAGGATATAATAAATGGTTTTTGGTAGGAAAACTAAAGGGGAAGATCGTTATAGGATATGTTGAAGATCATTCACCAAGATAGAAGATTATGTTCCAAGAATCCAAATACACTAAACTAATAATGTCTTTAGGAATATATTTTCTTTATGTCTTATGTTTTCTGCAAAATTAATGAAATTTCCATATACATCAATCTTGGGTCATTATAGTTGGTAGCAGAGACAAGGTTTAGTCAAACATTGGAAACTAGGATGCGAAAACTTTATTGAGATCCTAAGAGATACTTATAAGGATATATATTGGAATATCCTAAGAATATGTTTCGTATTGGTTAAAATGCTTGGGTTTCTGTGATAATCATGACTATCATATGGTTCAATAGAAGATATCATAGATTGAAAAATTATATGTAATTTAAATTACCTATGTGTTTCAAAAATTTGCTATGTATTTCTCACACTTTGATTTCTGGTCATAGTTATTAGATAGAACTACATAGAACATTGTTAACAATTGAATATTTCAGATGTGGAAATTATAAGAATTATGAATATTGATTTTCTAAGTGGAAATATCATGCTGACTGTATAAGTATTACTAATACTACTGAGGATAATGATATTGTAAACAACATTTGGAAGGTATGCCATGTTCTTAAAGTATTGCTTACATTATATCTATGAATCATGGTGTTTAGAAACCTTATGAAATTATACATTTTCTATGAAATTTGAAGATGATGGATACTGGGAAATGGTTTTAATATAAAGATAGACGATTTAGGTGTATATGTTTCTAAATTCAAACATTACGTTATATGAATCCTGAATTATATAAGTGCTTTCAGTATAAATTTTTCATTATGGATTGGAATGGATATATTGAATAGTAATAAGGATCCAAAAAGTAAATTTAGGGTAGGGTGATATTTTTTGAGAACACATGATTAAGGGAAATAAAACCCTTAATATGTTCCTTATTTTAATATAATGATGTTTTGATAATGATATGTTTTATTTGAATAAGTAAATTGCATGAGGTTGGTTTCTTGAGAACTAATTATGTATTTGATGAAAAGAAGGTTATCCAATCATTGATGCAGTATATAACATTCTATGACTTAAAGGATAATCCACTATGTTTTGGAAAAAGTAAATATACATGTTTTCAAAAAGGATATATGATAATTCAGGTTTTTACTATGACTCAAGAGAATACATGATTAAGGTGTTCACATTCTTTGAATGTAACCAATATGAGATACCATAATATATATGGTCGATGAATTTTTAGACGACTAAGGGAACCAATTTCAATATATTTTTATTTTAATATTTTATAAGTATAGTACGGTTATAAATTTATGGAATGTTTAAGCTAAATATCAGATGGAGTGAGTCATAATAAATTCTTATATCATTATAGGCAGAATTATGCATATTTGATAACCTGTTCTGAAATTTTTGTTGAGTCAAATGGAATTTTCTATCATTCAATTGCATGATGTACTAAAATGTTTAGAATTAAAAATTCAACTTCATTACATTGTTTATGGAATAATGTGTGAAATTTTGAAGGCAAGAACAACGGTGAGATTGTACCAAAATTAATTAATTATTTATTCTCATGAAAATTTCTTCATCATTAGGGAATGGATTTTGAAAAACATAATTTTTATCTTAGTACCTTATTATCCATGATTTATATGGTTTCTTAAATCATCACAGATGTATGGATATATGGTTGATATGTTTTTACAAAACATTTTCTCTATCACTATCCATCAGAACAAGATTGTTAGATTTTTTCTTCCTTATCCTTGTTTTCACATGCCACTTGTGTTATACTATGTGGAAACCCAATGATGAGTTACTTTATGTAACCATTATGTTTCTAAATTTCCATTTTAAAATGATGTTTTAGAATAACTTTTTTATGATGTGGGTTTCTAAGAATGAAACATTCAAATAGTAAACCTTTGATAACCCTGATGAATTTAGAGGGAGAAATTTATTTTGAGGGGGGTACGATGTAACACCCTGAGATATTATGAGATAGATTATTTTTAATTTAATTGATTTCTTGAGTGGTATGATACATCAATATTATCTTTTTCTATTCTCAACACCTTATTTTCATGCATCATACAAAACACTATTCATGGATTGTGTTACACAAAATTTAATGTTTTTTGGATAAAATTCAATTCATGAAATACTAAGTATAGATTTTGGACAATGAATAAAAGAACTATGTTTTGATTATTTTATACGCCACATCAATGGAATATTTCACTAAAAATAACCCTGGCATGGATTTCATTACATGAGAAGGAGACCTTTCTCGACAACATGTATTTTACGCAATAGAGAGTTTCACTAAACGAAGATATATTATTAAAAATAGTATTATTTAATGGTATATAGACAAGATGTTATGACAAGTATTAATCACATTTTAAATTTTATATTGCATTAACATTAATCTTATGAATTTTCTAGACATGATATAAGAACAAATTAAATTCATCGGATAAAAGATGTATTTTTCAAAGAAATAAATTTTTACAGCCTTTTGATGGTGAAATATTTGTAAATATAGTTTTTGAAAATTTTATATATTCTATTTGGCATAATATACTTTTTCATTAGATTAGAGACATGAAATGTTGTTTTCATTGAATTTTTTTTATTTTTCTCATGAAAATCATATTTTAATAAATAGTAAAAATACTGCATTTTAATTAAAAACTAAATTTTCATTGAATTTATTTATATAGAAATATTATCTTTTTAATTTGGTTTCATGTTTATTTGGATTATATTTTTATCATTTAATCCAATTTTGGTCGTTGGTAGTATTTTCACATTTAAATTGGACATAAAAGCATGTGAATCCTTTGATAGTTTTTTATTCTTAAAAACTCGCTTTCTGGGTTTGACAATGGATATTAATTTTAAATTAATTAATGCATATTTTATGTTTTTAATTTATAAAAAATGGATTACATATTTGGAATTAGTGTTTCCAAATTATGTTAATTGGTTTCTTTTATTTTTTGGATTTTATGAATAGTAACAATTATAGGATTTATTTTCCACGGTTAAATATAAATCAGGTTAACAAGCAATATGAAAAAAAATTAAAATTACCCTAACACCTAAAAAAATACTCTTGGGTGAATTAAATTCGAACAATATCACCTAAGGGTCGAATTAGATTAATTTAGTTGACATTTTTCAATGAATGTGATGTAATTATAATTAAAACAAAAGAAAGTGACAAAATGTCACTATCATATATCTTATAGGTATAATAATTTTTATGCAATTATAAATAATATAAAACATAAAACATAAATTGTATCAAGAATGATAACTAAATTATATAAATAAAGTGGTTTTATTTATAATTTTAATGGATTATATAATTACTATTAATAATGACACAATTATGATGTAGAAATTACTTTATCAATAGAAATAACAAATAAATAGTTTTAAAAATATTAAAGGAAATATGATATGAACTAATTAATGTTCTCCACATTTTTTCAAGATTAATATTACATGTTATTAGTGTATTAAATATTTTGGTTCAAATTTATCATCTTGTCGGGATTTTATTTAAAGACAAATAAATTAATATTTTCAAAATCCCACTATTGACATTTTATTAAAATAACATTTGATAAAATGTATTAAAAATAAAGAAAAATATTTAAAAATTACAAAATAAAAAATATATATGGTCTAAAAATTCATAAATAATCAAAATATGGACAATTTATGACACATAAGAAAATATGTATATCCATTTTATATTTAGAATATTATTACCACAAATAAAATTATATAGGTTAAATAACAATAATTCAAAATGATAACTTTTAAAATAAAATAAAAACATGTTTAAATTTTATTTATTGAAATGATTCCAACCCAAACTCATATTATCCTCGAAATAAATGAGTATTTGAGCATTATAAACTGAAAATAAATTTAAAATAATTTAATATTTTAATACATTCTTAAAGTTCCCCTCCACCCTCTTATAAAAGGACACTACCTCTACCAACATACTCAAACCTTTATTACATTTCCATCATCAAACCTCTACAATAACAAGCTTTCAACATCCCTTCCATCATTATAGAGGCCACACAATGGGCCAAAACCATCCTAGGGAGAACTTTTGTGCAAATAAAAATGAGATACTAAAAAATGGGATAATTATTTTATCACCTCTTTCAAAATTCTATTCATCTTCTACATCCATTTATTTTGTTTTTACCATTATAAAGTAATAAATCTTGTATCAAAAAAACGATGAAAATTTATTATAATCCTGGAACAACCATATTCCTCCTTTTATCTGTCCTACGAAAAATAATATCACCATGCAGGCGTACGTACAACATACCGTATACACGCTGTGGTTTAATTATTATTCAACAATACGTAATTTGGATGGGTTTATTTATGAGTATAATGGATTTAATTAATTAATTTAACATAATAATAATTTTTTGAAAATTGATATACCATCCATTTCTATACCATTTAAACATAAAAGGAACGATATCATCGGTCGTGTGTATGTATGACTTATTATCTCTACAACACGATCAGATTCATTCTCTAAATTACAGAATAGTGAATAATTATAAAGTATTCATAACAAAAATCATGATATTTACGACATAATAATTCTACTAGATTCATTTATATATATATATATATATATTTCATTTATTTAATTCCATTCATTTCAATAGGAAAATGAAAACAGCGTTCATGCATACGTACGACCAATCATCTCTATGAACACTACATTCAATTTCATTTTTATTTATATTGAATATATTTATATATTGAATATATATGATATATAAATAATTTTTTATGTTCTTAATGTAATAAAATCAGGATCTACGTAACAATATCAATAATAACAAGTTAGAACATGTATGATAAATAAAACGACTATGTCCAAAAAAGTTACTTTACCAGGGAATTGATAAATAAATAGTTTATATAATGTCATAAGTGAATCATATATGATGCCATGAATTTTATTATAATTTTTTACCATTTAATAATAATTTTAAAACCACTATACAAGATTTATAGAAACATGCAGAAGAAATCAGTCCTAAGTTGAGGGTTAATTTTTCAAGCTCATTTTTATCTGAGATTATTTATACGCAATTATTTACTTGAAATATATTTATAATCCAAGTAAATGTTTTATAAAAATTATTTGATAAAATGATTATTATTATTCTATGTATTTTCAAAGCCATTTTTACCCATTTTATCTTTTACTACATGGTATGGCAGGAATATTTCATTAGATTACCATACGAGGTACTTTTTGACTTTTCCGGAAAAAGTAGGATTAGAATTTTTTTTAACATATCTTCCATTAATAGATTTTTATTTATTTATAAGGCCTTATTCACATTAATTTTCATCTGCATTACTTAATGATTATTCTAAACTAAATAATTTCCTTTGAAAATTGCGTAGCATTTTGGGGAAAAACGTTTTTGAAGAAGACATGGTATTTACCTTTGGAATTATGTTCCAATGTTTTATCCATATTATTTTTCAAACAAGAAAAAATAATTTAAATTTGGTTATTTTTCAACCCCTATTATCACTATTATTTGAGTTGTTTTTATGATGGAATTCTATCTGTTATCTCTATTTTTTATACAGATTATGAAGGATTGATGTTTAAAAAACTAATTTTATTTAATGGGTTATGCTATGATGAATTAAATATTTTCTTGAGTCACTTATTATAATGATTTAATTCTATGATGGGTGGATCCTATATCTCCCTCCAATGAATTGTGTAATGATTTATATCTAATGAGATAAAAATGACCATAATGGAATGTAAAACTGGTTCAGTGATATAGGGCTGGAACGACAAGTAAACCTAGTTCAGTAATACATCTCTAGAACTACATGTAAACCCAGTTCATTAGTGGAAATTTTCCACTATGATGGTCTGGGATTAAATGCCTTAGATACTATGGAAATCATGTTATGTACTTATTTGTTATCCATAATCCCATGTTTTATTCCAATTCTACTTTATCATGGTTAATGTTCTTTTATGTTTTATGCCTTACAAACTACCATGATTTATTCCATGACTCACATTTTTGATATTTGAAATTTATGTTCATGTTATCACAACTTAATGTTTATGTATTGTTTTATGTTCTTCTTGTTTACCCATACAGAGCATTTGTGCCAATATTTTTATGTTTTATATTGACATGGATAAAAGAATGGTGTTAGGATATAAAACTAAAGTGGTAGATCATTATGAGGGATTTTAATGATCTTTCACCAAGTTAGAAGATTAAGTTATATGATTCCAAAGACACTAAACTAATACGGTCTTTGAGAATCTATTTATGTCATTTATTACATATTCTAAATATGTAATGTAATGTACTTGTATGTCAATCTTGGGTGGTTATAGTTGGTATAAGAGCGAAGGTTTAGTCAATAATTGGAATCTAGGATGTGAAAACTTTTGTGAGATCCCAAGAGATATTTATATGGATATTTCTAGGTATATCCTATGGATAACTCATGTATAGGCTACACCCCTAGGATTTTTTTGATAATCATGTCTAACCTATGGTTAAATAGAATATATCATAGATTGAAATATTATAAATAATTTATATTAATTATGTGTTTCTAATCTCAGATTTGTATTTCTCACACATTGCTTTCGGGTATTAGTCAGTAGCCATAACTAAATAGAACAATGTTAACCATTGAATATTTCAGAAGTAGAAATTATTATAATTATGATGATTGATTTCCTAAGTGGAAATATCATGATGATATGACAAGTATTGGTTATAATGCTTAGGATAAAGAGATTTTAAACGACATGTGAATGGTATGTTATGTTCATAAATAATTTCTTATAATAAATATAAGAATATTGATAATTAGTGTCCTTAATAAATTATTCATATTCTATGAGACATAATTATGACTAATCCTGAGGAATGGTTTAAGAATAATGTTGGATTATTAAGTTCAATATGTTTCACAATTAAAATATTATATTATATGAATCATGAAATATATAAGATCTTTTATTATAATTTTTCATTAAATATTTGAAAGGATTTTTTAAATAGTTATGGGGATCCAAAGAGTTATTTAATAGTAGGGTGATATATTTAAAGAAAATGTGATTAATGGAAATATAAACCTTAAAGCTTTCTTTATATTAAAATAATGATATTTGGATAATGTTATGTTAGATTTGAATAAGTAAATTGCATGATTCTAGTTTCTTGAGAACAAATTATGGATTTGTCCATAAGAGGGTTATGACATCATGGATGAAGAATTCAAAATTTGGGGAGTTAAGGGATTATCCACTATGTTTTGGAACAGGGGAACATGTGTGTTCTTAATAAGGATATCTAATAATTCAGGTTGTTATTGTGATTGAAGACAATACATGATGAAGGTGTTCAAATTTTTGGAATGTGACCAACTAGTGATAACACATTATATATTGTGGATAAATTTTATGCCACATAAGTGAACCATTTTCTATATTTTTTTATTTTTTTATTTTTAAGGATTTTAAGGTTATAAATTTATGGAATGTTTTTGCTAATATTTTTGTTGGATTAGTTAGAATATAGTCTTATCATAGTATAGGTGGAATTATACATGTTTGATAATATTTACTAACCTTTTGGTTGATACTGATGGAATGTCCTATCATTCTATCACATGATCTTCTAACATGACATGAATGAAAAATTAATCCTCATTTCTTTCAATAATAAATTAATTGGAATTTTTTCAACGAATAAAAAATGGTGAGATTGTAGCAAAATTAATTTAGAATTTATTCTCATGTAATTATCATTCAATATTATTAAATGGATCTTGGAAACCAGAAATGTTATCTTAGTGCCTACATATCTAATGAATTATATGGTCTCCTAAATCATAACATGTGTATGGCTTTATGGTTTTTATCTTTCTCTTAACCTTGTTCTCTATCACAATCTATCAATAAAAGATGGTTATATTTTATCTTTCATATCCATGTTTTCACTTACCACTTGGGTTATCCTTTGTGGAAATCCATTGATGTGTAACTTTGGTAAATAAATATGTTAATATGTTTCTTTTTTAAAATGATGTATTTCTATTCCTTTTAAAAATTTGGGTTTCTATGTAACAAACCTTCATACCGTAAACCATTTATATCCCCGACAAATTTTGAGGTCGAAATTAATTTTGAGGGGGGTATGATGTAACACCTTGAGATATTATGAGATAAATTATTTTTAATTTATTTGATATTTTTTCATGTATGATACACAAATATTATCTTTTTTTATACACAACACCTTTTTAGGTTACAACATAATAAACACTATTCCTGGCTTATGTTACACACAATTTCATGTTCTATTGATAGAATCCAATTCATGTAACAATATATATTGATTTTGTTCAATGTTTAAAAGAACTATGTTTGGATTATGTTATATGCAACACCAATGGAATATTTCACTAAATGAAACACTAACATGCCTTTTATTACATGCAAATGCGACCATCCTCAATAGCATGTGTTGTACAGAATACTGAGTTTCACTAATCAGTGATATATTATTAACGATTTTATTATTTAAGTGGATATATACTAGATTTATGAATTTTATTAACCACACTTTAATTTTTATATTGTGTTAACATTCATCTTATGTATTTTATAGACCTAATATAAGAACAGATTCAATCTTTCAGATAAAACAAGTATTTTTCAAAGAAAAATTTTTTTACATTATTTTAATTGAGTAACCATTTTAAATATAGTTTTTGATAATTTTATTAGTTATATTTTACATAATATACTTTTTATTTAGATTTATGACATCAAAATTTACCTTGGTTTCAATTTTGGTATTTTTTCTGATGAAAATCATAATTTAATTAATCGTAAAAAAACTACCTTTCAATTCAAAACTGCATTTTCATCTAATTTATTTATATAGTTAGAGTATATATTTAACTAGTTTTAAGGTTTAATTGTATTATGTTTTTCTCATTTAATATAATTTTGGTCAATGAATATAATTTCACATTTAAATTGGACAGAAATGCATGTCAATATTTTTATAGTTTTTACTTCTTATAAACGTTCTTTCAAATTTTGACAACAGATATTAATTTTTATTTAATTAATGTATATTTTGTGTTTTGAATTTTTATAAAATGGATTCTATATTTGGAATTATCGGGTATAAATTATGTTAATAGGTTACTTTTATTTTTTTATATTTTGAATAGTAACTACGGTATTGTTTATTTACTATAGTTAAAGGTAAATCTGGTAAATTAGGTTAACAAAAAATAGGATAATGATAAAAAAAATTACATTAACACTTATCAAAATCATATTGGATGAATTAAATTCGACCAATATCACCCAAAGGACAGAATTGATTAATTTAATAGACTTTTTTTCATGAAAGGGATGTAATTATAATTACACAAAAGAATGTGAAAACATGTCACTATCATTTATCTTATAAGTATAATAATTTTAATGTAATAATAAAAAATATAAAACATCAAAAATAAATATTATATAGAAATATAATGAAATTTTCTACATCATGTGATTTTATTTAGAATTTTTATATATTATATAACAACCACTAAGGATGACACAATTATGATGTACAAGTTATTTAATTAATAGAAATATCAAATAAATGGTTTTAAAATATTAAAGGAAAAATAATATGAACTAATTAATGTTCTACAAAAATTTTATAGTTGACTATTACATTTTTGGAACATATTAAATATTTTTTTCAAATTTATCTTCTTTGGGGATTTTATTTAAAGCCAAATAAATGAATAGTGCCAAATTTGACACTATTGATATTTTATAAAAATAACATATGATTTGATTAGTTAAAAAATAAAAATTAAAATCAACAATGTGAAATATTATAAGTTCCGAAATTTCATAAATTCTCCAATTATTGATAATTAAGGACACATATGTAATTATCTATAACAAATTTATATTTAGAATACTATGACAACAACTAAAATTAAAACTCTAAATAAGAATAATTTAAAATGATAATGTTTAAAATGAAATTAAAACATGTATAAATATTATTTTTTGAGAGGATTTAGACCCATACACATGTAAGCCTAGAAATAAATGAGTTTGGTAGAATTATAAACTGATAATAAATTTGTAATAAATTAAAATTTCAAGACATTCTTAAAATGCCCATTTGACCTCTCGTAAAAGGCCACCAACTCTACCCACTTACTCTCAAATTTCATCCATTTTTCTCATCAAAAATCTACTAAAATAAGCTCCCAAAATCCCTGTATTCCACATAGAGGCCACAAAATAGGCATAAGGTCATCCTAGGGAGACCTTTTCTGCAAATCAAAAAGATATCTCAAATCATGGGTAATTGTTGTACCACCCCTTTCAAAATTCATTCATTCTTATACTTCATTTTATTTTTATAATTCCATAATAGAGAAATAATTCAAGTATCATCCACATAATGATACATTATTATAATTATTTTACAACCTTATACTTCAATTTATCCATCCTACGAATAAAAATATCCCCATGCATGTGTATATACGACTTACCGTCTACCCGCCATGTTTTAATTATTATTAAAAAATACATAAAATTGATGGGGATATTTATTATTATAATAGATTTAAATAATGAATATAAAATAATAATTATTCTTTAAATTTCATATACCATCCATTTTCATACTATTTAACCATCACGAGAATGATATCGCTGCTCGTGTGTATGTACGGCTTATCGTCTCTATGGTGTGATGAGATTCATTCTCCACATCAACCAATAAAGAATAATTATAAGGAATATATAAGAAATAGTAATTAAATATTTGAAATAATAATGCGACTATATTTATTTATATATATATATATGTCATTTACTTTCTTCAATTCAATTCAACATGGAAACAGAAACAACATTCATCCGTACGTACGACCTACCATCTCCATGAATGGGGTATTCCATTTAATTTACCTATCTATTTTATGTAATTTTATAATTAATATATATGGAATATAAAACTTTTTTTATATTATAGAATTAATTAAATCAATATCTATGTAATAATATCGAGAATAAAAAGTCAAAACATGTATAAAAAATAAAACAATTTTAACCAAAAACATTTCATTATCAAGGATTTGATAAAGGAATGGATAGTTTAGAGTCATAAGTTAATCATATATGATTTAATAAATATTATTACGGTTATTTTACTAGTTAATAATATTTTTTAAATGACTATATGAGAGTTTTAGACACATTCAGTTGAAATCAGACCTAAGGTATGGGGTAATTTTGCAATCTCATTTTTATCGGAGATTGTTTTTTTAAGTATTTACTAGGGATATATTTATCATCCATTTCCATGTTTTATAAAAAAATCATAAAAATATTATTGTTCTTCTATTTAATATTAAATTCATTTATACCTATTTTTGACTTTTACTATATGGAATGGAAGGAATCTTTCTTCTGTTTTCCATACGAGGTACTTTTTGGCTTTCTCAAAAAATGTACGGGATAATTTTTCTAAACATATACAGCATGACTATATTTTTACAAATTCATATGGCCATATTTCCAGGAATGTTACACTATATTATTTCATGTTAATTTTAAACTAAATATTTTTCCATGAAAATTGCTCAAATTTTTTAGAAAAGAAACTATTTTTAAAGAAGAAAGGGTATTTTACATAGGAATTAAGTTCAAATGTTTAATCTAAATTATTTTACATATTAAATGGCATTATTTTTATAGGGTTATGTTTCAAACCCTATTATAACTATTATTTTAGTTGTGATTATGATTAAATTATATCAATTCTATTTATTTTATTTGGATTATGATGGATTAATGTTTAAGAAACACATTTTATTTCATGGGTTACAATAGGATGAATTATTTATGTTTTTAAGGCACATGTTGGAATGATTTCATTATGAGATGAGTGGGACCTATATCTCCCTTTAATGCATTGGGTAATGATTTATATTTCATGAGATAAAGATGACTGTAATGGAATGTAAATCTGGTTCATTAATAATGGGATGTAACGACAAGTAAACCTTGTTCAGTAATACATCGTTGGAACAACATGTAATCTTGATTCAATAATGGAAATTGTCCACTATGATGGTCTTGGATGAAATTCTGTGGATACTATTGGAATCATGTTATGTGATTATTTGTTTGACACAATCACATGTTTTATGCCAAATAATTTTTTAATGATTAATGTTCCTTTATCATCAAAGCCTTACGTACTTCAAAGATTTATTTCATGACTCAATGTTTAGATATTCAAAATTAATGTTCATGTTTAAGCATTCTCATTTTTATGTTCTATTTTATGTTATTCATGTTTACCCATACTGATCATTTGATCTCATCCTTTTTAAGATTTCTTTTACTCAGGATATAAATAATAGTTTTTGGTAGGAAAACTAATGGGGAATATATTTATAGGAGATGTTGAAGATATTTAAACATGTTAGAATATTATGCTCCATGATACCAAAGACACTAAACTAATATAGTCTTTGGGAATCAGTTTGTGTAATGTATTAAGTATTCTGAAAAAGTAAGGTAATTTCCTTGTATATCAAGATTGTGTCGTTGCGTGGAGACTCAATTGGTGTAAATCTTAACTGATTTCAATCCATACCCAATATGGGTGGATGACATGCGAGCACCCCCAATTTTTGATAATCCTAGATACACTTCCTTCAATATTATGGATGACCGAATGCACTATTTGGACAACACCATCTCCTAGTGTGGAACCAATTTGGGGACCCAGAGCAGTAGGATTCTGTCAAGATATGATTTTTCATATAAACATTAGAAGAGTATGTGCTATTCTGGTATAGCTAGTTACCCATCAGGTCAATTTACAGTTGTGAAATCCTCTATAAGTTGTTTCCCTACTACTTTAGCTCAACCATTCACAAGACAAGTATTAAAAACCTCTTTAACTGTGAGAAATATCCTAATGAGATTGTCATAGAATTGATTTGCTAATGGAAGGGCCTCATTTATTCACTCAATTTGGCACAAACCCAAGATAATTTTCTAATGATGATCAGAGAGAAAATCAAGACCAAGCTAATCCCAACCCCCATCACTCTCAATATCCCATGAGGATTCTGTGATTTTTATAAAGAGTCCCAATTCCAATAGGATGTTTTGTGAAAATCCAAGAAGACACCTCCTTTTCCTCATCCCACTAATATAAGAAGAGCTAAAAAAGTATAGAAATCTGCCACCGTATAGTTAGAGGACCCCTAGAAGATAGAATTTTTGTTGGAAGAAACTTACCCAGAGCAACCATGCTATGTGAAGCAGACCCATCATGATCAGCCTTATTGATTGTACAATTAACTGAAACATCCCCATCAAGCATAACTCCCCAGGTGAGAAAATACGGTACTGGCCCTCATCAAGATAGGCCTCCCAGAGATCCCATCTAGAATGGGATAAATCAAACCAAGTCCTTTAAAAAGGCACCGGTTCCTGGTTATTTATATAATTCCTTTGACCAGGGAATTCTGAACCATCTAGAGTGTAGGAGGACCAAGGTATTCAATATCACTGATCCCCCCGACCACCTCCCTTATCAAAGGATCCATTAACATAGTATCAATTAATTTAATTTGATAAAGGATGGCTCCAAGACTAGGGGATAATGGTGTGTTCAAGTTGTGTGATGTCCCAACAATGACAGAACATATACCCATCAAACCTGACAAAAAATGTCATGGTTTTGGTGAATTTTATTTGTTTTCCAGACCTGGAACTCAGAATTATGATCATTGGTTAGCTCAAAGGGTAGTTTCTCTATCCTATATAATCATCTATTCCCACTTTGGCCAGCATTAATCTTCTTATGTTGTCACACATTCTCCATCAAACTCTTATGCATTCACTTAGAAGTCTAGAATATCTCAAAAGAGTGACCACTGACAGCATAAGTAAAAGTAGAGGACCACACTAGTCCTAAATTCATTCCTCAAGAAAAATTAATTCAATACAATAGAGTTTTGGTTCACTTCTAGGGTACAACTAGAATTTGAAGGATCCTCTAAAGATGATCAAAGATCTACATCCAGGAATACCGTTGAACTCGTGAATCCCTTCATAGTCCATGATGAAAAGGTTAACCTTGTAGGTTCTATGAGTTCCTCTAGTAAACACTATAAAAGATGTGGTTTAAGAGATTAAAACTGTCAGAATTCAAAGGCTAGTGATTCAATCAATGTCACTTATGCTACTGATGTAACACTGAGATATTTTTATGAAATTGTTTCTTTAAATAATTTTAATTGTTCAACAACATTCATTGTAGGCAATAGGGTTCTTAAAAAAACAATGGGACAACCTTAGTATAAAATTAGAATTATATACTAAACATTTGGTTATCATAAATAAATATGACTATCTTATTAAAATGAATGATTAATTCAATCTCTACCAATTATTAATGAAATATAGTAATCAATTATATATCAGTGTTTTTTGTATTAACAAATTTAGTGAATTAATATTAGTAAATGAAATTAATGAAATATATATCTTATATAATTAATAAATTATTTTTTATATTCACACAATATATATTTTTGTCCTCGGGTATGAAAAAACACTATGTTTTGTATAAAAAATCTATATTTTTCAAATATGTAATTTTACCGCCTTTTAATGAAAAACCCACTTTAAAGTAAAATTTAGAAACATTAATAATTTTTATATGACAACCATAAACTCTTATTTGGAATCAGGATATTAAAATTTACTTTCGATGATTTTTTTATATTTTTTTGATTACATTCATATTTTGGCGAATAGAAATAATACATTAAATTTTAATTGAGAAAACATTTTTCATTGAAATAATTTGTATGTATAAATTATATTATTGAATGGTTTTAAATTATAAATAGAATATATTTTTGTTAGTTAATATAATATAGGTCATTATAAATAATTTTATATCAAATATATATATATATATTTCAATTATTTTCAATGTTTTAACTTTTAAAACATGTTTTACCATTTCAGAAATGGGATTAATTTTAAATTAATTACTAAAATTTTTGTATTTGGAATTATGAAAAAATGATTAAATATTAGGAATCATTATATCAAAATTATATAAATATATTTATTTTGTTCTGGGACGTTATGAATAGTAACTTCATTAATATTTATTAATACTATAAAAGGGTAAATCAAGTAGATGAGGGTAAAACTAATATTATAAAATTACAATAACACATTTACTTATATATATGGATGAGTATTTTTTGAAATAAATTATCATTAGGTCAATATTGTGTAATTTTTAATCCACTTGGATGAGATTATGATGTGAAATTTATTTTATTTAATGGGATGTCAAATTTTTCATACACAAATTTTAATAACATTAAAATTTTAAAAATATTTTTTTAAAGAAGATAAATTCAATTATAAATGCTTATTTAAAATCTAGAATTTTTTATATTTATCATGATATATTATTCTTATTTTTTATAAATTTATTATTATCATAACATCTAGTGCATTTATTATATATAAATTATTTAATTGATGATAAATCAATAAAATTATTATTATTATTAGTATAGTGATAATATCCATTAAAAAACCAGAACCCTTTACCAAATCTTATTATAAGAGTTTAGCATGACAATAATCATCCAATGGTCTAGTTATTGACAACTTGGAGCCTTATAAAAGAGATTATGATAGGTTTATTATATTATTTAAAGTGATGATAAAATTTTTACATTAATGCTTTAATAAGTATAAAATTTTTAATCTTTGGATACTATAGAACATATGGTCAACTACAGGTACTCATATAAAATATAGTATATTTTTCCACATCATAGTATTTTATTTGTATTCAAAAAATAAGTGTATTAAATAATTACACAAAATTGATGTTGAAATTATTTTATTAATGGAGATAAAAAATAAAAGTTATTAAATTATTAAAATAAATATTCTTTTGGATCATTAATATGTACAATTAAATTTTTTGATGAATTTTACTGTTAATAAATATAATGAAATAGTTTTTCCAATGTTGTATTTTTATTTTATTACATTTAAAAACCAATGAATTCAATAGAGTCCAAATTGACACTATAGATTGTTTATTAAAATATTGTTTTAAAAAATTATTTAAAAATCATATTTTTTTTCAAAAAAAAATATATAAATTATTATATTCTCTAATATCATCAAATGTATTTATTTTTTTCTCTAATTAACAACAAATAAATAAATATAGCACCATTCTGATATTAAAATATTTGTTACCCTAGTTAAAAATTAAATTTAATGACTAAGTATTATTTAAAATTATATGGTTTAAATTGACATAAAAAATCTAAAATTTATTGGTTGATGATATTTGAACCCAATATAATCTCAAATTGAAAATTGTGAAATTTCAGAGCGTTTTAATGGGTTTTGATTTTATTATAAAATAATATTTTGGAAGATCACAAAAGTGCCCCACACCTCCATTATAAAAAGGAACGTCCTCCCTCACCTCTTCACTTCACATTGAGCCTTAAATGTCGTCCATCCCTTACCCATGTTCTTTATAATCTTTTATAGTTACTTTAGAGAGGTTATTTTCTTCATTAAAGACAAACTTTAGTGATTTATGAGGAGATTTAGAGGGAGCATATCGAAGAAGAGGCAATTTCCTCTATCGATTCATTCACACTTATTTCTTCTTTTACTTCATATTCAGTAGTTTTTATTACAAATTAATAAATCAATTGTCACATATATACAGATATTTTATTATGATTACGAAATAACCATATTCTTTATTTAATCCATCCTATAAAAACAAAATCACCATGTGTGTGTACGTATGACTTACCATCTCCATGCCTTGGTGTAATATTTTTTCCCAAACACCATAAATGGAATCATATAGTTATGTAGATAATAACTATATATGATTATTATAACATGATATTGATTCTTTAATATTATACACCATTCACTTCAATACCATTCAATAATTTGGGGATTGATATCGTCGCTTGTGCATACGTACAACCTACCATCTCTACGATGCGATATGATCCATTCTACATGATCATCATTAAAAAATAATTATATAAATGGATGTAATAAATAAATATGATATATATTATATAAATATATATTTTCAAATGATATAACAATAACCTAATAATTCGAACAAGAACTTATCTGACAAATCATGTGTAATAAAATAAAGGAGTTAACACCCAATAGATGAGTAACAGTGTTACTAAAAAATAGATGATAATATGATCATATATGATAGAATAAAAATGAATATAATTCTGAAATAAGTCATAAAAATTATTAAAATTATTATACAGGAGATCGAGTTACATTCAATGGAAATCAGACAGAAGGTAATGAATAATTTCACAATCTCGTTATTATCTGATATTGTTTATATGTAAGTATTTATTGGGGTATAATTATCATCGATGTGAAGGATTCTTAAATATGAAATATTAATTTATTTATTATACACTTTTTAAAACTAAATTTTACCCATTTCTGAATTTCTATTAAACGTCTTCAAATAAATGTTTTAAAACCTTTAGATACGAGGTACTTTTTGACTTATCCGACAAATGTATTAGATGAATTTTTTCTTTTAACTTATATGAAAAGACAAGTTTTTATGTTTTTCATAACATTTTATTTCCATAAAGAATACGTTATGAGATATAAATATTATTTTCAAGCAAATTCATTTCTTTTAAAATTTTGAGGCATTTTCAGGATAGATAATATTTTTAAAGAAGATAGGATATTTTCCACAAGAATTAATTTTAAATGTTAAATAACAATTATTTTCCCTCTAAGATGGAATTATTTAAATTGGGTTATGGTTATATCTCTATTATCTATATGATTTGATTGTGTTTATGATGGAATGTTCTTTGTGAAGTACATTTGTTTTATATGAATTATGATGGGATGATGTTTAAGAACCCCATTTTATCCCATGGTTTATGATGTGATGAATGATTTATGTCCTTCTAGAACATGTAACAGTGATTTCATTATAATATTGGTCAGAACTATATATCTCTCTAATGCATTGTTTAAATATTTATATCACATGAGATAGATGGGGCATGAATAGGAAATGACCTTGGTTCAATAATAGAGGGACGGAACAAGGAGTAATCATTGTTTAGTAGTGGAATTTTTCTTCTATGATAGTCTTGGAGATTATCCTTGAGTAATATGAAATGATTTTATATGATTATGTGTATGCTAAAAAATTTCATTTCCTTTTTTAGGATTATTGGTATTACATTCGTCGATTTTTTATGATATTTTTGGATTTATCATTTTGAATGAAATCACAATCTTTGATATACAAGATAAGATATTAAAATTTTATGATATTATTTATTATGATTATGATATGATTTATACATACCTTATTTAACCTTATTAAGCATCCAATATCACCGTTTTATATTTCTATTTTACCCAGGTCGTGAAGAACGGTATTGAGTAAGTTATGTCTTAAAGGGGTCTAGTTATAAAGAAATAAGTGGTAGAAAATAGATATGTCTTATAAACCTATTGTTTATGTTTTCCATTTTATATAGAAACTATATCTATATTGTCCTATTTGATATTTTTTATATTTGTAATGAATATTCTTCAATTTTAAAGTAATATTAATGTATGTAAAGTATGGTTCACAATACTTGGTATCTGAAGAATGGTATAGATTGTCTTTGGAAACTAGGATAAGAAGGCAATAGGAATAACCATAAGTATATGATAATGTGTAAGTTAAAATTATAGTGTTTTAGAAATGATCATTAATAAACTAGAATAAAATCTAAAATGTCCTAAATTGAAATTCTATTTATTATAATGTGGTTTTCCCATTATCGTTTGTGTTTCTCATACTATGCTTCTGAGTTTTAGTAAATGAATGAATCCAAAAAGAACCGCATTAGGGATAAATGTGGTGAAAAATGTAAATATTTTCCTCATGATCAAATAGATTTTATGGGAGCTAAAATGAAAAACCTCAGTTTTATACTCACACAACATTCTCAATCTATGTAACATTAAATAAATAAACAAATGAACCAATGAGGGAACACAATTTTGTCGAGTCATTAATGAGGATGGTTCCACCATATTTCAGTGGCTCTTATAATCTACTAATTTCTGAACAATGGTTTAGTACCACTAAAAATATATTTTTAGATCTAAAATTTTTAGAACATGATAAAGTCATCATATGATTCTTTAATTTTAAAGGTGAAGCTGATCAATGGTGTAATATTATCAATAATATAATGAAACAAGATGACATTGAATCTGTAGAATTGGATGAGTTTAAGAACTTATTTTTTAATAAGTAATTTTCTTGTATTTGTTGAAAAAATATGGATAAGGTGTTCCTTGAACTTATAAAAAAAGGACAACTAATCTACTGGTACCTATGATGAAAATTTTAAAAGACATACAAGGTATGATTATGAAATTATTATATAACCTAATAGTAAAATTTATCGCATATTTAGTGCATTAAAACCATGTCTCTTAGGGGAGTTATACATAATTAAATTTGATAGATGTGAAGAAATTTTTTGATGAAATATCAAGGTTGATATGGATATTTAAGTAACCAAGCAATCCTATGGGTTTGATAAGTAGATAAAAGTGGAATTCAATGGAAAATCTAAATAAAACACTGAAAATTAGATAATTTTTCCCTTATGCTCAATGTGTGGAAATAAACAGGGAGTAAATTGTCTTAAAGGTATTATATAATGTTATAAGTGTGTATTATAAGGTTATCTGGAAGTTGAATGTTGATGTGATGGAAATTTTTTTCTAAGGTTGCGAATAGTTAAATTGCAACAACAAATATACCTCATAGACTTCAATGATACATGTAAAAGGAAATGGGTCAGTATGCCAATCCATGCCCAAATATAAGGATTATTTATGATAATCGACATTAGAAAACTCCTAAGGACAATACAAATGCATGTCACATGCGATCACTATTGGTTATATGGAGTATGATAATGAAATGTTGAAAGGTAGACATAATATCCAATCTAAAGTAGAAAAGGTTTTATATGATTTTGGATCCACCCACTATTTTATTTTTGAATATTTTTTTAAGGGTATATATGTATTAGATCTATAATTAGATATTGAGTTATCTGTGACAACTCCAAATGGAATAATGGTCGCAATAATGTTTTATAATTCTTCCCTGGTTGATATTTGTGGAAAATTGATTCTTGAAAATCATTTAATCCTTCTTATGTTGTAATATTATGTGATTATTAGAATGTATAGGCATTCTATACATGAATATCATATCAATTTCCATGGAAGGGAAGTTATATTTCATATTCTTGATCAATCTATGACCATCTATTGATGTAAGGATGAATATGACCTTTTGGTAGAAATTCCTTCCATATTATGGGTTTTTATACCTTTAAATGAAGGTTATATATCTAAAAGGTTTGTATTGAAACTCTTAATTAATAATACAACCATTTTACAGGTGTTTTCTGATGTAATTATGGAATAATTTCAATGTCTTCCACCAAATCATGAGGTTGAGTATTCAATAGAACTCATACCAAGTGATATGCCTTTTTCAAAGACACCATATAGAATGGATCCAATTGCATTGCCATAATTGAATAATTAAATTCAAGAGAATAATTATAAGAGATTCATATTCCCTATCTCATCACCTTGGGGATCACATCTTCTATTTTTTATGTATAAAGATGGATCAATGAGAATGTTTATTTACTATGGAGAAATTATGAAGATCACTATCAAGAACAAATATCATCTTCTATGTATTGTGGTCTCATTCGACCAACTAAATAGAGATCAATACTTTTCTAAGAATGATCTTTATTCATGATATCATTAATTAAGGGCCAAGAAGAATGATATACCATAGATGGAATTATGTAAAAGGTTTGGACACTATGAATTTATAGTGATTTCCTTTAGTCTTACTAATTCCCATTATATCTTCATGGATCTAATGAATGGAGTCTATATATACTATCTTAATCAATATTTGGTAGTATTTAAAGATGATATTCTTGTATATTATATTATCATGGAAGAGAATGAAGACTACAAGAGAATTGTACTGAAGACCCTAATAATTAATAAAAATAATGATAAATTAACCATGTGTGAATTTTGAATTCAAAAAGTATCATTCTTGGTTCACATAATGTTATGAGAAGGGATATTTGTTGAACCAGAAAAAACAGAAGATATTTAAATTTGGACAAGATTAAGAACGGTTATGGAGATAAGATGCTTTCTTTCATTATTTGGATACTATAATGTTTTGGTGAAATATTTTTCACAATTATCTATTCCACTAACAAAGATAACTCAGAAATGAGTAATGTTTATGCAGATAAAGGAATGTGGAATGATTTACAGAGAGCTAAAAATAAGGTTAGCAAGTGCACCTATGATCACACTACCTTGTCGTGGAGAATGGTTTATTAACGACATTGATTCATCCAAGAAGGGATTGGTATATGTTTTAATGAAAAATAATATGGTGATATCTTATGCCCCATGAAAATTGAAAATCGATGAGAAAAAGTATCCAACTCATGATTTGGAGTTATATGCGCTTATATTCTCACTAAATATATAGAGGCATTATAATTATGGAGAAAGGTGTGTTATTTATACTGATCATAAAAGTTAAAATATATTTTCACAAAAAGGAGCTGAATATGTGAACAAGGTGGTAGATTCTTTTGGTTGGAGAGGACATGCAAACCTATCCATGAAGATAATTTCAAAAGATACAATATTTAGGGATTTTCAAAATATATATCTTGATATTTTAAAGTAAGGGGATAAATATTATCTTTATCAAATGAATGAACAACAATATAAATAAGTAACTATTAAGGAGGTACATAAGGAAGATGTAGAGCTAAAAAAGAAGGTGAGAAATGTTTCTGAATTCAACCATCATTGTTATGGAATAATAAGGTTCAACAACTATGACTATATTCCTCCTATACTAGAATTCAATAAGGATCTATTGGATGAGTCCCATAGTTCTTCATTAACTATTAATATTTTAAATAATTATGTACATGGACCTAAAAGAGTATTTCTTCTGGGATGTAATGAAAAAATATTTTTTCGAATATGTCTCTTGATGCTTGGTTTGTTAGAAAGTTAATGCTTAAAGACATATGTCTAAGGGAATGTTACAACCATTACCCATAAAATAATGAAAATGTGAAAATATCACTATGGAAAGTGTCATGATCCTTCCCAAAACATCTAAATGAGAAAATGCTTCATGGTTTATAGGTGATCACCTTAGGAAGTAGGTGAACTTAATTTCTATTAGATAGGATTTCACTCTTGATCAGATTTCAAGGATATATGTAAAGGTTGTGGTAATATTTCATAGAGTACTATTTACCATTATATCTGATGTGGATCTAAGGTTTACCTCAACGTTCTGGAAAATTATTCAGAAGGAACTAGATATAATGTTATGTTTTATGACTACTTATCATTCTCAAACAAATAGTAAGTTATAGAGGAACATTTGAAAATTATAATACATGTTGAGATCTTTCTCTATGTATTTCAAATGTGGTTGTGATCAACAACTTCCTTTGGTGAAAATTTCTTACATCAATAGCTTTCACTCCAGTATTCAGATGGATAATTATGAATCCCTCTATATAAATAATTGGAAAACTCCAACAATCTAGGATGATTTTGGGGAATTTAATATAATAGTACATGATCTTTTTGAGGAAATGGAAGAAAAGGATAGATCTATTCCAAAACACATAAGATTATCTCAAAGTCAACAAAAAGTTATGCCAAAAACCGAATAAAAGACCCAGAGTTTGAACTGGGAGAGAATTTGTTTCTATGAATAACTCCCTAGAAGATAGTAATGAGATTTGGAAGGAAGGGAAAGATAATACCATGTTATATTGGTCATTTTGAAATTATGGATCGTGTTGTGAAGGTATCTTACCAATTAACGCATCCACTGAATGTCTCTCCACTTCATGATGTGTTCCATTTATATCTCATGTTAATGTGGATAACTTATCCCCCACATGTACTAAACTCAGAAGGTGTACTACTAGAGTAAGATATTTCCTATGAATAAGAACCAATAGAGATTCTGGATCATAGGGAAAAAGTTATGTGAAACAAGAACAGTTGCAATTTTAATGTTTTATGGTGGAACCACCAATTTAAGGAAGCTATGTGGGAATCTGAGGATGTGTTGAGGTAGAGGTATACTCATCTTTTTAATGTCCACATGGGGAATTTTGAGGGTCAAATTCAGTTTAAGGGGGTGGAATGTGACATCTATATTCATTTATGCAATATTTTCTTTCAATAATGTTAATTCTTAAATAACATGCATTATATGATATCTTGAGTTTAAATGATCCCAATGATAGCCTTAGTATAAAATGACCAAGATAACCTATCATTTAGGTTATCAGGTATAAATATAACTAACATATGAAAATTTATGGTCAATTCATTAGCTACCAATTATTTATGAAAAATATAAAAAAATTAAATTTTTTTGTTTTTTTTGAAATCATAAAATGATTCAATTACTATTAATAAATGAAATTAATGAAATATATATTTTATATACTTAATAAAATATTATTTATATTCATCCAATATATATTATTGTCGTTGGGTATGAATAGACATTATTTTATATATAAAATCCTATATTTTTCAAGAGGATAATCATACCGCCTTTTAATGGAGATCCCTCATTAATGTAATATTTTAACATTGTAATAATTTTTATATTGAAAAATAAAACTCTTCATAAGAAAAATGATAAAAAAATTAACTTTGTATAAATTTTAGATATTTTTCTGATAACACAAATGTTTTGACGAATAAAAAACAATAAATTTTAATAGAAAAAAATAATTTTCACCAATAAAATTTATATAGATAAATTATATTATTGAATGGTTTTAAAGTATAAATTGAATATATTTTTATAGTTAATATAATTTTTCTCATTTTCATTAATTTTATGTTGATTTTAGATGTAAAATCATTTCAATCATTTGCAATGTTTTAACTTTTAAAACATTTTTTCTCATTTTGACAATTGAAATAAAATTAAATTCATTACTACATCTTCTATGTAGTGAATTTTGAAAATTATATTTTATATTTAGAATAATTAGGTCAAATGTTTTTTATATCTTCATTTTATTTTTGGGCATTATGAATTGTAACTTTGGTATTTTTTATTAATACTGTAAAATGAAAAAACTGGGTAATTAATGGTAAAATAATATTATGTAATTATCCTAACACTTGTAAAAATATAATTTTATGAGTTTATTTCTAAATAATATTTGGGTCTAAGTGGTGTCCTTTTTAAGAAACATGGATGAGATTAAGACATTTAATTTATTTTATTTAATGAAAAGTTAAATATGTCGTACTCAAATTTTACTAACTATACCATTTTATGTATAAGTTTATATAGAAGATAAATTTGATTATAAATTATCAGTTTAAAACTAAATTTTTATTATTTATCATCATAATTTATTTTTTATTTTTATGAAATAACTAATTACTATATTGACATATACTTTAATGGTGGAGAAATTACCTAATTGATGAGAAATAAATATAATAATTAATATTATAGTGATAATAACAATTGAAAGACCCAATAATTATGAAAAATATAAAGTTTTGAGTATATATTGACCTTAACCATCCACTGGAAATATTATTGACCATTTGGATCCCTATAGAAGGGATTATAACACTTATGTTATTTTATTTAATGTTTTGATAAACTTGTCACATTCATATTTTAATAAATATAACATTTTTATTGTTTTATTTTAATGAATATATGTTTTAATAAAAGTATTATTCATAAATATAGTAGATTTATTTACATCTTAGTATTTTATTTTTTATTTTTATTCGAAAAATAAGTGTATGAAATAATTGCACAAAATAGATATTGAAATTATTTTATTAATGGAGATAACAAATAAATAATAAAAAAATAATGAAAATATAATATTAGATAATTAATATGTTAAATTAATTTTATTGAATAACATGAATTCATTGGAATATAATAAATTACATTTTTCGAAGATATCTTGTTATTTCATTATTTCTAAAAATCATTTAATTGAATTGTGTAAAAATTAACACTATTGATTGTTTTTTCAAAATAATTTTTTATTAAATTATTTAATATAATAAGGAAATTTAAAATAAATAGTAATTATGAAATGGTATAAGATGTGATTTGGTATTTATTTGTGATCTAATTGAAATCAAATTAGTAAATATTTCACCCTTTATATATTGAAATATTTGTTACCGAAGATAAAAATTAATTTTAATAACTAAGTTTTAATTAATATGATAAGGTTTAAATTGATAAGAAAGATGCCGAAATTTTTTTTATGGTGATATTAAAACCCTATATCATATAATCTTATAAATGTGGATATATTAGAGGTATTTGGAATGGGTTTGATTTTATTATAATTTAATATTTTTTAGTATCCCAAAAGTGCCTTTCACCTAAATTAAATAAAAGAACCTCATCCCTCACATCTTCAATTAATTTTTAGAATTAAAGATAGATAATACCCACCATTTTCCATTCTAAACATGCCTATTTATATTCTTGAGGTTCTTCTCTTCTTCAAAGTCCAACTCCAGTTCTTTATGTGGAGATGAAGAGGGAGCACGTTGAAAAAGAGGTAATCTCCCCTACCGATTCATTCAAACTTTTTTCTTCTTCTACTTCCTCATAATTAGTTGTTCCATTATATATTAATGACTCCAGTGTCCATTATATACTGATATGTTATTATGATTATGAAACTACCATATTCGATCTTGTATTCATCTTATAAAAATGAAATCACCATGCATATGTACATATGACTTACCGTCTCCACGGTGTGGTGTAATATGATTTTCACCACCACCATACATGGATGTGTGGAATATTGGAAATAATAAATATATATGATTATTATAAAATTATATTAACTCTGAAATGTTATACACTATCCACTTCAATACCATACAAAACAATGGGAAGGATATCGTCCCTTATAAATATGTATGACATACTATCTGCTCAAAATGATGTGATTCATTATACATGATATTCATTAATGTTTTATTATATAAATGAATTGAATGAATACAATGATCTATATCTTATGAAAATATCATTATTTAACAGACAAAACTATAACAGGAGAAGATTAATGAGAACATATCTGAAAAAACATGCGTAAGAGAATAATGAAGTCAACACCCGATGGACGAGTAATAATGATACTGACAATAAGATGATAATTTGATCATATATGATATCACAAAAATGAATATGATTCTTAAATAATTTAATTACATTCTTTAAAACATTATATATTTGGATTTTATTATACAAATAAAATCAAAGCTAAGGTAAGGGATAATTTCACCATCTCATTATTATCCAAGATTGTTGATATGTAATTATTTACAGGGGTATACCTATAATCCATGTAAATGATTCATAAATAAGTAATATAATTATTATTAATATAAAAAAATTATTTCAATTTTACCTAATAGTGATTTTTTATTAAACGGTATCAAAGGAAACTTTTTTCATTATTTTATATGAGGTACTTTTTTACTTATCTGAAAAAAGTATGAGAAGAATATTTTCTTTTACCTTATATGGAATTATGAGATTTTATTTTTTTATGAAATCATATTTCCATGAAATATAATTTTTATGATTTCAAGGTTATTTTAAAATTAATTATTTTTTTATTTATATGTCATTTTGAGAAAATAATTTTTTTTGAAGAAAAAAGGGTATTTTCCACAAAAATTAATTTCAGTTGTTCAATAAAAACTATTTTCCACCTGAGATGAAATTATTTAAGAAGGGTTATGTTTATATCCCCATTACCAATATTATTTTATTTTGTTTATTATGGAATGTCATTTCTGAAATCTATTTTTATATGAATTATAATGGAATGATGGTTAAGAAAACCATTTTATTAAATGGGATATTTTATGATGAATGATTTATATTTTTGTGGAACACGTATGATTGATTTCATTATATGATGGGTGGGACATATATCTCCCTCCAATGCACTGGGTATAAATTAATATCTTATGATAATGATAGGGTTGTAATGGGAAATGATCTCAGTGCAATAATACATTGCTGGAATGTGGAGTGAGCTCAGTTTAGTAATGGAATTTTTCCACTATGATGGTCATGGAAAGAATCCTTGATTAACATGAAATGATTTTATAAGATTATGTGTATGAAAAAAAATTATTGTCTTATGTTTCGACTTTTGGCATTATGTTCATTTATTTTTTTACTAAATTTTATGATATATCCCATTGGAATGATATCATGATCAATCATATGCATGATCTGATTTTCAAATGATTTGTTCTTATGTCTTATAAATATGATATGATTGATATCTCCCTTGTTTACCATTACTAAGCATTTTAGCTCACCCTTTCATATGATTTTTTCCCAATTTCATGAAGAAGTGTAGTAAGTATGTTATTTGAAAAAGGGGGTTTAGTTATGACCAAATAAGTTGGCGACATTGAACATGTCTTATAAAATAGGTGTTTATGTTTTCTACTTTTTAAAGACACTACACCTATACAGTCATTTCATGCCTTTGAAATATTTTTTAATGGATATTGACCAAATTTCATGTAATATCAATTTATATAAAGTATGGGTTAGTATAACTAGTATCGGAAAACATGTGTTGTGCATAAATCAATTGGAACAGTCCTCCAACCCCGCTTTATCAGTCATACCATCACAATTGACTATGCTTGTTGACCAAGAAGAACAACTAAAGTCACATTTTAATCATCCATTCCTTACTAAGGCTAGGATTCAACCTGCCAATAGTCATCCAATAGTGGGTTTGGTAATGTTAGGTTATTAGAAGGATGAAATTTCATGCACCATCAAGATTCTAGTGGTTTAGCGAGCAATGCATGTCATGCCCACATCCAAAGAGAGACCCCCTCTGTTCAATAACCTACATCTAAACCGAAGGTATGATGTGATGAAGAACCATCCATTAATACCTATAAGTCTATTATTCCTATAGCCCCAAATCCTGTCAGAATACATGTATGAGGCCATTATCAAATCCTTGAGGATCCACCAATAGCATGAAGAAGAGGTAGTGGCAACATATGCCATCTTTAAAGAAGAGGATTAGAAAGAATAATGAAAAGGCGTCATCACTTCCTCTGGATAAGATGAAGGAACCCTCATATAGGGGGACATATGCTTGTTTTATATCACATTTCAAATCAATGGCATTAAGTCCTATCATTTTCAAGTCAACACAGGTTCCAAGATCAATCTCATTATAACTAGGACATTCTATAAGATGGGGCTATCTAAAACAGATCTGAGTCTCTCATACCAAAATATTCCAGGTTAGGAGAGGACTGAGGAGGGATTGTGTGGAATAATACAATTTATTACCCAATTTATAGGCATGGTATCTAGTTATTCATTCATGTTTTTCTCAAAGGCCACATCCTACAACTTAATTAAGAGTAGGTCATGGCCCAATGTACCCGATGTTGTTCCCTCATCGTATCACAAGTTACTCTTATACTCCCTCAATAGTCGAGTAGGCATGCTCCTAGGTGAGGTGTTCCACATTGACTCTTGTAAGGCCTAATATCTACATGTCAAATACTAAAGGGAATGAAAAATCATGTTCAGAAAAAAAAGTTAAATGCGCAACAGATGCTCGCAATCCACGTACAGAAAATGATTATGCTTTGGTTCTCCTAATTCATCAGTTGGAGGCTATGATTCCAGACATTGGAAATTTATTTATCATTATTCAGAAGAAGTTATGTTCTGTCCCAGGGTTCATGGAACGTTGATATATATCCTCGTACTCATATATGGGATGGGGCCAAGTGATTACCAAAACCCTTAACCTTATGACGTATTGAGATGTCTACACAATGGTCACTATTTATCATCAATCCCATATATTCCATGAGGATGGGATGAAGATCCGAAAAATGACCCAACCCTTTTTCATTTAAATAAAGCATATATAAAATGTTTGATGTCCAAATTGAAATAGATTTCGTAATTCTATTTTCCTTGTTTCAGTAGAGTAAGAGTCCCCTATCGATGATTCCAAATCATCCCATACTGACACCAGTGTCCCCCTATAATTAGTCAGTCTAAATGAACCCCCTTCTAATGAACCTCCTATCCAGAATGATGTAGAGGATTTGGAACATGCACCTCCTAAATTTGAAGACGGAATATCTACCACCAATGATTAGCTAGTATAGGTGAACCATAGTATCGAGAAAACTCTGAGGCCAATGGTGATTAGTGCATCCATCTCTATAAGAAAAACGAAAATAAATTTCGTTCATAAATAAACAGCATGATGTATTTCCATGGATTTATGATGAGATTATAGAATTTTAACTTTAGGTATTTATCCACAATCATAGTCTCCCATAAATTCAATAAGGATTCAGGAAGACTCACAGGGAAATGCACCCTTCTGATGTATTTGTGGTCAAGACTGAAGTTGTTATGATTTTCAAAGATAAATTCATCAAGGATGTTCAGTATCCCATGTTTCTAGAAAACATCAATCTAATCAGAAAGAATAATGAATAGATCAAAGTTCGTTTCAAATTCCAGGATCTCATGTGCTAGTTTCAAAAAGATTAGTTTACCCTTATGATGATAGCATTTGATCAATGCAATAGCTGGATTCCAGGCTCTCTCCTTCAATGATATACATTTCAGATTAAATCAAATCTAGATGGCCCATAAAAATGAGGATTCTACCATCTTCAAAGCACAACAAGGGACATTCTTCTCTTAGGTAATTCCCTTTTTTCCGAAAAATGATGAAGCCACTTGTTAGTAATACCTACACATCATCATTAAAATAATCAATAGGATGCATGTGAAATGAGACATGGATGACTACTTGGAAAAATCCTACAAATTTTAGGACAATATCAGGGATCATGAGAAAGTGTTAAGCTTCATCAATTCTTTATTGTGGAAGATAATCCCTTGAAGTTTGTGTTCAAGGTTATCTATGGGATGTTTCTTGGCTTCTTCAACAGATACAAAGGAATTGCGATCAATCCAATGAAGATCAATTCCATTATCTAGATTACTTCTCTATATAACCATCGAGATATATAAGACCTCTAATCACTTTGCTTACAAATACTAATTCACTACACACCTATCTAAAAAGTTAAATACCCTATCAAGGCTCATGAGGAATGGTACAAACTACTAGTTGGATAAAGGGTGTGTAATCTAAATTTAAGAAATCAAGTAGTATCTTTTAATGCATCCAATTATGATGACACCTATATCATAAAACCCTTTTCTTATTTATGTGACCACCATGAAATGGTCCCTGATCTCCCCCATCTCTTAGATGAAAAATGATTGTAGACAAAACAGATTATACTATCTTAGTCTCATGGTCCTTGAAAAGGAGGGAAAATTGTTCCTTATAAAGAAGAGAATCCTCATACCGATCATTATACAATAAAAGATGGAGTATTATATACAATATCATGTAAAAAATATGGTACACTATGTGGATTTACTAAATTATATCATAAATATCCCCATGTTGATAAGGAGATTATTGCACTCGGTGATGATCCTTCATTTGTTTGACTTCATGTTCATTCTGCGTAAAGTCATCAAGAGTTTAGTATTTGGATCTTTTCTAGACACACATCTAGCTCTTGAAGAGATTCCCAGGGATGTTGATTTCCTAAATGAGGGTATCAATGTAGAATAATAAGACATGAAATGTTGGCAAAATAATTTCAATGTTGCCTCCTGAAATCCAATCTGGCATAGTATAAATGATCCCAAGCTAAACAGAGTATGTCTATAGATCATCTTCATCACACCGACACAGGTCATCCTACCCTATTAATTACTATTGTATGAAGGATTAACCAATAATGAGGTAGATTATCAGGATCTAATTAATAGTATCAATTTGGACATTGTGATTTATTTCCCCCTCTTGCGTGTGAGGGGAATATCTAAATTAGCAATCAAGAAAATTAATGGTGACTATATTTTTAAAAAATCTAAAGAACATACCACTTCTGAAACATACTCTCAATATGATATACTAGTTCCATTATCATTCAGATATGAATCATTTCCCTAGATCATAGAGTTTTCAAGGTAATTCCCTAGACAGTCTGGACACATATATTGTTCAAATTGACTAGGATAATCTATTCATTCATGGAGCACATCAGAGGATCATCACTCTCGTCACCATAGATGATGATGTCACCCAATATGCACTTGTTCTTCTAAATCCATACCAATTGATCACATCCCATTAGATTAAACCTCTTATTAGACAACTCCTTTCTTCATGTTTCTCCAACATGGTGTTCTACTTCGAGATAGAGCTGAATGTGAGAAAATCTATTGGCACATAGCACAGTTCATCATCCAGAGCAGGATAACCATGAGAAATAACTTTTCAAACATGGTTTTGATGGAATATAAACCCATTTCATTCATGGAAATGATATTCCCCATGTTATGTACGAATTTCTTATAATATATTTTAGTGCTCACCAGTAAGGGTTGAAGCTTCCCCACCACCTTCAAAGGATGGGCTACTTATAGACTACCATATCATTGATTGCATCAAGTTCTTCAAAGAGTTATCATGTGTGTCAGGTTCATGCCAACATTTTTCATTGACTATTGAGGCCTCGTGATACCACCTAGCATTCTAAGCCCTTTGCAATTTAGGGAGTCAATGTACTTGGAACATATCAACCTACAACAACATGATAGTGTAAATTCACTATGACCATGACATATTTATTTTTAAAGTGGGAAGTAGTGATTCCTCTTAATAATGTTAGTGCTTGGTCCATGGTTGATTTTGTATGATTTTAAATTATCATTTGATGGGGGGGGTTCCTCACACCATTATCACTGCTAATGTGACCAACCTTTGAGCATTTATGTTGAAGAAATTTTATGCTAACTATACCATAATGTATTACCTTACTTATCACTATCATGTACAGGAAAAGGGGATGATTTAGGTATTCAAAAAAATCTCTCCATCATTCATCATAAGATGGTGGTCCAGAATAAAGAGAGTTTTCCATGCATGCCCCCCAATTCTATCTGGTCCTATCGGACAATAACCAGAAATTCAACCAAGCTGTCTCTATATTCATTCGTGTATGGAATAGATCAAGTCCTTCCAATCAAAATCAAGATTTCACTGGCTCTGTACAGTTTTAAATGACCAGAAGATGTATGAAAAAATGGTAGAATTCTGTCTAGATGATTTGGAAGACCTCAATTAGAATAGGCTCTGAGCCATACATAATATTGAGAGTCACTAGAAAAATATAGTGGTGGATTTAAAAAACAAGGATCACCTTGGCTCATTTCTCAGAGGTGATTCATCGCTGGCTCTCAGAATAAAAATGATAACAGGTCAGAATCTACAAATGATTGAGACATTGTGGGAGGACCTTACATTATTTAGAAGAAATAACCCAATAGTTCATACTATTTTCTCACCATAGAAAGAGAGAACATTACTACTCTAACCAACTCAAAGTTTCTGAGTAGTACTTCTCATAAGGAGTTCTCTATTGACCGAGTTGTACCACTTTAAACTATACAACATTATCATCTTAGATACATGATGTTAAACTACAAATAAACTATTGTCCTAGAATCATGACACTAAACTATGAATTTATAGTCGAAGTGACATGAATTTAAAGTAATTTCTATTGTCACAAATGTATGAAACTGAACTACATAAACCAATGGTCTATGATTTATGACCTTAAACTAACAGTCCTCTTATGGTCATAAATGCATGACCTTATTATGAAAGTTCTAGTCTAAAAATAACAACATTAAATTGTGTTAAATACTTCCTTGGGAGTGTATATTGAATTGTGTCTCCCTTGGACTTCATTCATGTCAGTTTATAGCTGATATATCATGCACATCCATTTCAAAACACTTTCCCCCATATGTCTTAGTTTCACAATGTCAAACTGTATTGCAAGTATCAACCTGGATGCATGATGATAAATTGTACGACACCATAATTTCCTATCCTAAGAGTAAATCTCCATCAACATGGGTCATCCACTATGTCTCATTCATGAAATATTTGTTTATTGGTTTTTATCCCCACAGGATATGTAGTGACAAAAAGATTTTTTAATCTTGGTCGAACCCCTCCGAAAATTTAAAAAACAAAAAAAGTGTTTTATCCCAATGATGTAGTCAAACCTATACAAGGATATATCTAAAAATATATATGTGTGGATTGATTCCAATCTTTATGGGATATGTGGTGATGCCGAAAAAAAATTTCTTTGTTCCAAACCATGAATGTATCAAACCTCCGGCTTCATGGCCAAAATCACTGTCCATACTATTTGAATTTAAACTATCTGTGTCTAGGTAAGGATCTATTCACATGTTAAAGATCCACCTTGTCTTAATAAATCTAGGTTTTAACTCTCACACCACAAAAAAATCTTGAATCATTCCCTTTTCCATGGTCCAGACTCCATGAACATAAAATGCATGATTCCATTTCAAGAACATTTTATGGATTAATTCCCAACTTTATGTGGTCTGTAGTGACTACCATACACTTCATGTTTCTTCCCATTCCCAAATCCATTGAAATTTAAGCATCCAAATTTAAATTACAATCCCTGAAGTATGACCTTATACTATTTTCTGCATGTCCATGCATCAGGACATTAAACTATATGTGGGATGCTCTCTAGATTTTGTTGTGTGGTGTTGGACCTCCTTGACCCTCATTCATGTCAGATTTTTCATAACACCACACTACACATAACTTCATAGGTTACTCCCCCATCTAATTGGTCTAAACTCCAAGGCCTTGCACTGAGATCCCATAGTCAAGGAAATAGGATCGTTAAATATCTGCATAACCCAGTGTTAGGGAAATCATTCCAATCCTCATCATTCCACAATTTGAGTCTTCCTTTAGATTATATGTCCATTATCCTAAATGTCTAGATCCCCCCCCCCTAATGGATTGGTTTCATTACATTTAGTCTCACCTCCCATCCATGTCCAACACCCTAATGGAATCCTAACAAACAATAGTAGATCATGTGTTTTCAATAGGGTTAGTATCTAATCTTGTATTTTCATTCCACATTTTTGACTAGTATGGTCGAATTTCATGTGTCTCAAACATGGTCAAAATATTACCACTATCCTCTTTTCCGTCTTGATCTAGATATCATATGTCTTATCTTAAATTATTTATACTTTCTTGATTCCTTGTGGAATAAATATACCCTTAGGGTCACCCATAATGTGTGCATACACATTTCAGAAAAAACACCTTAACAATCCTTATTTCCCACACTGTGAATATCTCACATAGTCTTAAGAATTATACTAGTGTGTGTACCGATGTGTTCAAGATGAACATTGAAAACTACAGTTTGAAATCTATGAACATAAACTAGAAGAGTATGTTAATGAAATTATGACTTTAAACTATGGGAAAATATTCCTCAGGTTTAGTTGTGTTGCATGAGACTCCCAAGATTCATTCACATCGGGTTAACCTATCACATTACACATGCTGGTTTAGGATATCAAATGTATGATCAAAACTCTATAACAATGTACTAAGAGTGAGGAATTTTATTTTAGTGTTTTTTACAAGCGATGTTGTCATCATACATGGCTCTAATTATGTCAGGTGGTTTATCTTGGAGGTCATGCACATTTCATTGAGACACACCACCATGGTCCAAACTCTATGACCATAACCTGGGAGATGAATTGTGGGCCATGAATCATGACCATAAATTATTTGCAATAGCTATATGATTTATGACCTTAAAATATGAGTTATATCCCGGTCACTGGTCAATAAACTATGGGATGTGTCCTAATAACAAGATGATAAACTATATCCTTCATCATCCACACGAGATGTTGTTTAACTACGTTACTATATTCCTCATTATATGATGTATGAATTTAGGGTATCCTGGGTCCTTGCCTTAGACTCCTTCCTCTGTTCATGTTCATATTCTGCATCATTCACATTTCCATCCATTTATCAGGGTCTGAGAAGATTATCATTTTGTAATGAGTATAGACGTTGATCGGACTAGTAGGCCTATGCTTATGTATTCTCGCCCAAACAAATCCCAAAGTGTTAGAGTCCATTTGTACTTTTCAACACTCCATACCATGATACACATGACCCATGTTAATATTCTAATCCTCTACCACATTTGAAGGGACCCCCAAATGATTTGGTTTCATGAAACCTAGTCTCACCTACCATCCTAGGCAAACATCCTGGAAGACTCTTGATGACATTATGAGACATTATTCATGTTTTTAGCATGGTCAACAATCAACCATCATTTTTTATCCCAATTCTAGGATAACAATTATGATATTGTGTTCATAAAATGATCATATGTTATCTATTATCTATTTACCAATCTCTTTATGTTCCATATTTTAGTCATTGTGATTGAAAATATCGATTACCCTTTGTTTGAGTCGAATTCAAGGCCCATAACGTTATCCAATTTATTCAGTTGAGAACATTGGAAAAAGAAAAATTTTGATTCTGTGATATCCATTCTACAACAACAACCTATCTCATACATTACTCCTAGGGTAGCCAATTAACAAAAAATGACTCCGTGTGTTCGACGATCACCTAGAATTATCATATTAAAAGAAATATAATGGTCATCCATTGTGTCTTATTCCAAGCCTAACTCCAAATATTTAATGAATCAGATTTTATATTTATTATTTTGGGAAATTTTATGGATTACTTTTTAGACTAATATCTAAGACAAAAAGCAATTCTGCATCCTAATGTGGAAAAAATAAATGTTTCTAATATATTAAAAATATTAAGCAGTTTGTGCACATAGTTTTCTTGAAAATGTGTAATAACATATATATGGGTGACCATATCATAAATATGCCGAAATTTTTGAGTTATTAATGTGAGGTTTACCCTTGTCATGAAATAACCATTTTCATCATGTTTTATTTGTGAAAAATCCACAGTGGGTGTGAAAATTAATAAAATATATAAATAAAATTATTTTATTTCTATTTCAAGATGAAAAAGTCGAACTATATTTAAATATACTACTTTTATAAATACAAGGGTTAGATACATAACCATAGATCCATTGGAGAGTAATTGGATAAAGAGTTGGGGGGTTTTCTTAGCCAAATTATAGACATATTGTATATTGATGATCTACACACAAAAAAATTAAAAGGATCTCTCCAATGTTTTTAGGTGAAACCTCTTTATTCATTAATGATCAATCTGAATCAAGGTAGGACATTGTTGATTAGGTTAATTTCCTAGTTCAAAATTTCAGTGATGAAATTGTATCAATTTATAAAATATTGATTCAGGTTTCATGTGTATTTTGGTATGTGTTAGATTACTCAGATTATGGGAGAATTTATTTATGATTAATAGGTTTCAATTCATTTTTTGTTCTAATAGAAAATAATTGAGGTCAACAAGAACATTAAATGAGGTGCATTCCTATTTATTGTTCATGGGGTTTTCTCCCCTGATTTTTTTTCATTATAGGTGTTCTTTATTTGGAATGTGGTTCTATGTTTACCGTAAATTTTAATGTCTCACAGCTGATTCATGGTGAAATGATTCAAAATCATCGATTTGGGCTATGAATAACTTGACTATAGTGAGATGATGTGAGCAACAAAATATCAGATAGTTTTTAATAATCGATTATTTATCTTCATCATGTAATGAATAACGATGAATGAGTTTTGTTTAAAAATGGATAAATGGGATGAAATCCATAAAAAAGACATGACAATGTTCATCTATAATAAATCCTTGATTTGGGAAGGATTGAAGATTGATTTCAAGGAGGTGACATCATGAGAACATTCATAATGAAGAACCAGTGATTCTAGAAAATCGTTATCCACACAGCATGTATTATGGGACTGTATAGTATGTGGGGACCAATTTTCAGAAGCTAGGGTTATGGGTATGATATAAGGATCACAATGAATATGACTGGGTCACAAGGCGTTTGTCATCTAACTGATGACTCATAGTGTAGCTCAGATGGTATATAAACATGGTTCAGAGTAAACTAGTTGGAGAATGTAATTTACTCACATACAAAAACATGTTCTAGACCAAGTACATGGGTTATGTTATGTACTAGAACACAAATATAGTATATGGGTAGCATATGGTTCTTGTACTTCTACACTAACATGGTAATGAGACACGGGACATTCTCATGGACAGAACCAGGGGTCGTGTGATATTTCATGGGATGCCTACTACACATCATGTATTTTATTATACATGGATTAGGTCCCTTGTCATATATATCATGGAAGAGATTCATTAGGGTGTTTTCCCCTTATACTTTTCCCTCATTGTTTGTATGGAATCATCTTCTACACACATGATTCTGATCCCTTCCACCAGAATTCCTAGATAGAGTCTTTGGGATCCTTCCATGAGGCCCATAGTGATAACATCTATTCATCTTCGTTCCCTAGGTAGAGTTCATGGTACTTTCATGACCAACACTACACAGGCATCAATACTCTACTTATATGGTAAATCCATATTGAGTTGTTTGTATCCTCTGATGGCCTTTGGGGTGATCCTCATATGTGTATCTTATCTCTTAAAACAATACATGTACTTTCTCATGATGTGACCTGAATTAATTTACCTCTCTGATAGACATCACCAATGTTATAATATCAGTAGCTTGTTCTCCCAGATGAGTTCCATGTGGAATCATAGATTTGGAATCTTTGGCTTTCATACTATGGTTTTGAAAAACCTTTAGATTTTAGGGTAGGTTGGATATATATCGATATTCTTTTTATATGGTAATAGACTTATACGTGTGTAGATGTAACTACATTAACATTGTTTTATGCACTGTGGTTTAGATATTTCATACTAGTTATTGATATAGTCAACCCAGGATGGGACATTCCACATGTGTGATGTCTTATGTAAATTATATATCTTTTTACAGAGTCCTAAATAGTGAAGAACCATATGGTTCTAATTGAGACTCGAAAAACCGAGGTGTGTTCTTATGGTATCTATACAACAATCCCATTACATTTAGGTTGGACTTATTTTCAGTCTTTTTGGTGCAAATTTATACATGTGTACTCTAATTTAACTCTTATCATTATTTTATTTTGGTATTTACAGTATGCAAGCATGACTGTTCATTTATTTATACATTTCTGATTTTTATTGGCTTGCAGATGTGTGTGTGTGTGTACAATATCTAAGGATAATGTCTCCCATGAGAGTGATAATCATTATCCAAGGAATGTACTATCTCGTGGACTATTTTTTGTGGGCTTGGTTAGTCATGGAATGATCCCCTTTGGTATGGGTCATTATTTAGTGTTATCATATATGTTTTTATACCATAGGATCAAAGTTTATGAGTTTGGTTTGGGGAGATAGTGTTAAAGGTTTCATGTTTTTATTTTTGTCCATGTACTCCAGTATTAGTGAGACAACATACGTATCCATATAAAAGGACTATAATGACATGTTTTTCAACATTGTACATGAGAACATTGGTTGTAAGAAAAAAATTTACATGCATCATATACGAATGGGTTGGGGTTTAAATGTCCTTTTTAAGCAAGATATCCAGATATATGCATTGACCATGGTACATATTGATTAGTATAGGGATTCCATCATGATATATTCCAGCTAGGGTTTAACATTTTGATATTGAGGATGATCCCCTCAGTAATGACTATTGATATACGGACCAGTTCTAGAGATTCAACCTTGAGGTGGATCACTGGCTATACCATTGCCAATCAAGCAGCTAATAGTTCCTGCAATAGTAGCAGATGATGTGAATAGGCTGAGAAAAATTCTAGAGATTTAGGGGAAAATAATCCTCATATTCTACGGTGATCCCAAACCATATGTGGACGGGGACTAGATTTAGGTGGTAACTGAAGTTTTCCAATTGGTCAGGACATCAGAATACCATGTAGTAGTCATCCTGGTGATCCATCTTCATGACTCAGAATAGTGATGGTGGGTGTTTATGACCCATTTGTATGATGAGGTTGCTCTTGCATGGATAGAGATTCATAACCTATTTATATAGATGTTATATCCAACTATACTGAGATCTGTTCATATCCATGAGCTTCTACAAGTCCAATAGGGAATCATTCAAAAAGATGATTACTAATCAATGATTATAAAGCTCCCCAGTTTCTCAATGGATATTGTTCACCATTAGTACGTTTGGGATAAAACCATTGATTTTGTTTTACAAAGAGAAAAATTAGTCAATGTTATCCCTCTATGAATTACAACCTATGTTGGTTTGTTAGAGAAGGCTTTGGTGGAAGAGAGTTTCATAGATGAGTAGATAAAACCACCGATTTCTCGTAAAAGGAATACAAGAGAAGATACCTCAACATGTGGGATATAAAGATAGCATCAATGAACTATATTTAGAATATGTTTTTGTAGGTGGTTATAGGATAATGGTCTATGGTTCAGGGCTCTCAAGATGTGTCCAGTCAACCCGTGGAGGGGAAGTTTACTCATGTCATGGTAGGGGATTTATTTGATTAGATTTTCCGACCTGTTGTACATCTAATAGACATACCATGGATGGGCTTCCATGAAATAGGAAATGGTAGGAGACGGTAGTTTTAATGGGTGGAGGACATGGAAGACGATCTAGTGGAGTGTAATGAGTAGGTATATGCGTTGAAATTTCACCACCAACACCACCATGTGGTCCAAGCCAGTCTTGGGGAGCTTGAGGTGAGGGGAGGGGATAACTGAAGGGGGTCTAATCCTATGACCCAAAGGCTCAAGGAATGATTCAAGATATTATATGTGTATTTTATACCATTTATACAACAATAATAGACACACGTGTTCTCCATTACTTTTATTACACATACCTTGTTCGATACATAGAAATTTTAGTTGAGCCCTTGGATCAACACTTGAACTTAGAGACTCCTACTAGAGAATATGTAGAGATCACACACTTATGATAATAGTGTAACCTGACTCTTGGAGTTGATAGTTTATGTTGGAATCTCATTTTATAAGTGATTAGGCCTTACAAGATCATCTTAGGTATGGAATGGATATCCCAAGTTCATACCCATATTAACTATTTAAGGTATAGGGAATGGTTTTTTCGTAGTGATTGAAATAGGTATTTATTTATTAGTGAATAGGAAACCTAGGTGGAATAGTATAGACACATTCATAAGATAGTTCATCATATTTCTCATCATTTGGATTTCCTTATCCTTGGATAAATGGATGTTGTGATTCCCTAGTAACCTAAATTGGTTGTAGAGTTAGAGGAAATCATCCCAAAGGATAATTTAGTTTTACCTACCCATCGAGAGATATAATAATATATTGATCTACTCATTTAGATGGAACTAATTTCTACGCGACCATATTAGATGGATCCAACCATGATTTGTGAGCATAGGGTCTAGTTGGAAGGCATATCGAAGATGGGATTTGATATATATAGTGCTTCACACCGAGAAGCCCTATTTTTTCAAAAATGTAAATAGATGTTTTAGGTTTTGTATTGAATACCATAACATGAACCAAGAGATAGTGAAGAACATGTATCCACTACTGAGGATAGATGATCTCTTTGATTAGATGATCATGGCATGATGTTTCTGAAAGGATGATCACATGCCAGACTATCACCAATTATGAGTATGAGATGGGGATATACCAAATAAGAAATTAAATTTTTATCTAGTAACTATGTGTACATGGTGATGCCCATTAGCATGACAAATTCCCTAGCAGCGTTCATGGGATTCATGAATCAGATCGTCCATCCTTTCCAAGACCATTTCATGGTAGTATTCTTAATTGATATCCTTGTGTACTCGACATCGTATGAGGATAATGTGAGACACATGAGGATAGTTCTAGATGTATTATGAGAGCACCATCATTAAAGAAATAACTCAATGTGCCAATACTAGATTATGGTTTTCTACATTTTTGGACACATTATCTTAATAGATGTTGTGTTAGTGGACCCAATAATGGTCGTGGTAGTGTTATCTTAGGTTCCACTGAAGTGGGTGATGTAGGTACAGATATTCCTTGGATTGGAAGGATATTATCAAAGATTCTTACATAATTTATCAAGGATATCAACACCCATGAAATATTTGACCCAAAAGGGGTATACTTTCATGTTAATGCAGTGGTGTTTGTAGGCTTTTTAGCAGATCACATAGATTTAGGCAAGTAATCCCATCCTAATTTTGTTGTAGAAGGCTGTTGTGTACATAATGTTCACCGATGCATCATGAACTAGGATTCGTTGTGTTATTATGTAGAGATAGAAGGTGATTTTATAATTTTCACATTAGATAAGACCACAAGAGAAAAACTACACAACCCTTGATCATGAGTTAGCATCAGTTGGATTCACAATAAAGATGTAACAACACTACCTGATGGGAAAGTGGTTTATCATCTATTTAGATAATAAGCGTCTCGGTTATATCTTCTATTAGAATGAAATTTATTTTAGATTGAGGATATGGGTAGAGTTTCTCTAGTATTATGACATCGAAATTCTTTATATTCTTGAGAAGTGGAATTTAGTAGTATACTTTATCAATAAGAGAACTTGTTCGCAATTCCTGAATGAGGTTTTAGAGAAGTTTTCTTCATTTTAGTTATCCATTATGGATTAATATAGAGATTAGATTACCATAAGTATATTTTTGTTACCCAAATACTCTTGCAGAGAGTAATGGAGGTATATCTAGGGGATACTGACTATGAGACCCTATATACTTAGATATCCACTAGACATTCTCATGATAGATTTTCAAATGTTGGGGAACCTGTTGTTTTTAAGAGGATGTATGACAGTTATAGTGACATGAAGAATGGAGATTATAATATAGTTTAATACATATCCATTGGTGGTAAATCTACATTTGGAAAAGATATGCCTAGAACTCTAACATCAGTTTTGGAGGCCTAGGACAAAGAGGGGAGTTTCAAAGTTTGACTCTCTAGGAATTACTTGTAAGCAAGTGAAGACTAAGAACCAAGTTCCAATAAGTTTACCTTAACCCTTTGTGGTTCTAGATTAAAAGTGGGATGGTATATACATGGACATCATGATGGGATTACTATGCATATCCAGGGGACACAATTCCATCTAGGTGATCATAGACGGACTCATCAAGACATCATACTTCATATCAATTAGGAAGAAGAGTTTAGAAGATAGTTTGGGATGCCTCTACATGAAAGATATAGTATGACTTCATGGATTTCAATCTAATATCATTTCCAAATATGATGATCCCCTCACATCCTAGTTTTGGAAGGGATTATAGGAGGATTTTGGGACACAATTATGCTTGAACACAGTGTTCCACCCCTAAATTGGTGGAAAAATGGAGTAAACCATTTTGGTTTTGGTGGAAATGTCACATACCACACGTAGAGTTTCACACTACAACATCACCACAGGTTTAGTAACAATCATGTATTTTCATGAGAGATAATATAGTTCAACAAAATTCAGGACTGAACCAAGATAGTTAGTAATCATGGGCCCATTGTTGGTGAGAGAAACTAGTGAGAAGGTGTAGATAATCCAATAAAAGATGAAGATTCATAGAGCTATCAGAAGTCTTATGTGGATAGATGAAAGATGCCTTTCGAGTTCGAAGGAGGAGTCCATGTCTTACTATAGGTTTCACCTCGATGTTTAATATGATGATTTGGATGGGACATAAATCTATCTTGGAGATTCATTATCCCATTATAGATACTTCATATAGTTGGATAAGTGGAATACCAGTTAGATCTACCTCCATTGATAGACTGGCTACATGACCCCTTCGGCATGTCACAACTGCGGAGTTATATCCATGAGTTACCACACATCATTGGCTGTGACAAGATGGATATCAAGGATAGAGTAATCTTTAATGAGTACATGGTTGGGAGTGAGGATTGGAATGATATGATCCTTAATGGGCGATCACTTACTTTAGTTCATGTCTGTTGAAAGTAGGGAAATCTCTAGTTGAGTGCATGGGTGTGGGAGGCCCATATTCAGGATCAATATCTACATCTATTTGTGTACCCTACTTTTGGAATTTTGAAAATAAATCCCCATGGAAATAAGAATGTAATTACTCATATTTTCTATTTATTATCATTTGATATTATATAGATTATTTTTGAGACTAGGTGCTGTGATAAAAATATATTTTGAGTCCCAGTGATCCCATAATAAATGATTGAAATATATTAAACATATTAAATATAATGCGTGAACATTTTTTCAAAAAATATGAAATAATACAAAAACATGTTCCTAGATCAGAAATATGAGGACACCATTGAGTTCAGAATATGTGGTCTATCCTAGGTATAATATAGACTTTTGGGAATGTTCCATTTGTGAAAAATTCTTTGGGGGTGTGGAAATGAATAAAATAATTAAGTAAAATTATTTTATTTCAATTTCTTGATACAGTGATAGATGTGTAGTTAAATAGACCACTACATAAAAATACTAGGGTTATCTATATAACCATAAATATGATGGTGATCCTTTGGAGAGCGTTCTGGAGGATTTCTCTCAAATTAATGATCATTGGATCATAGATCTATGATAGACATGCAACATATAAAAGGGATCCTGCAAACAATCATGAAATATACTCGTTCTCCATTAATGATCAATCTAAATAAAGGTAGGATGTTTTGATTGGTTTTTATTTGTAAATTCTAAATTTCTATAATGAACGTGAATTAATTGACCAATAAATTGATTAATGAATCATTTGTATTGTGGGATGGGTGAGATTAATTAGGCTTTGGGAGAATTAAATTATGATTAATTTGTATCTCTTTTTTTCATTATAAACCCAATAAATTTTGGTTGACATGAATATTGACTGAGTTCTATTCCACTTGATTATTCTTGTGCTTTTCTCCCAATATTCTTCATTAATTATGGGTGTGCTTCGTTTGTCTCGGGGAATGACATTTACCAATAATTCATAAATTTCACACCTCATTCATTGCATAATGATTCTAAATCAAATTAATGAGCTATGTGTGACGCAAAGGCGGTGAAATGATAGAATTGGTGACAGATCGTATATTTTTGGATCCCCAATTTCATGTTCCTCATCGTACAACAAAAAACAACAAAAAAAGGATAATTTCGGAATTGATTGGAGGTTCTGAATCCCAAAACCATCATTGAGAGGTTGGTCCAAAATATATCTTTGATTTTCAGCATCCATGATGATGGAATTCTTGGAAGTGGTGTCAGATGCACACACATAAGGTAAGAACAATAATTCTAGAAAATAAAAAACCACATGGCATGTAATCTTAGATTACATGGCATGTGGTAGCCCTTTTCGAGTATTTGGGGTTTTGGTCATAGATAAGTATCACATGGCATGTGACCTCTCCCTGGTGACTAAAAATTTACCTCAAAGGGTACATCGATGCATGTTGGAGTACACTGGTTGAATAATTCCTTTTAATCCCTTACACAGACTTGTCTTAGAACAAGTACAAATCCTAATCCATGTACTAGAACACAGGATGAGTACCTATGAAGCCTAAACAACATTTACTTCTAGATAGACACATTGAAGTGACATGATCCATTTTCATATCTAGGAACCAAGGTCAAGGGACAAGTCATTTAGGACATAATTCCCACTACATAATTTATAAGACATGGATTAGTACACTTTTTCACTTCATATGGGACACGTTAAATTTGGGTGTGCTCCCATTATCGATTTCCATGTGGGTTAAGGTGGAATCATCTACTACACATCTGATAGTGATCTATTCAATAGTATTTCTTAGATAGATTTGATGGAATCTATCATAGAGGCCCAGAGTGAGATCCTCTATTCATATTCATTACATATGTGGAGTTCTGGGTATCTTTTTGACCTACACATTGTGGGATTGGATCCTCTACATTGTGTGTTAATCCATAATGTGTTGTTGGTATAACCCTATAGCATTGGGTGTGACCCTCAACTGTGTATTGTATCACTTCATACTTTAGAATGTACTTTCTCATGATGAGACTTGATGGGAATTACTGCTCATATGGACATCATACGTGTAATCAGGCTCAAGATTGTGTTCTCCTGGATGAGTGCTATGTGGAATCTTCGAGTTGTAATCCTAAGCTAGAATACTATAGTTGTTACTTATCTTTAAACTATATATCCTGTTTAGTATATCTGGATGTCATTGTCATATGTGATGTATACATATACCTGTATAGATATTTTTTTATTTCCTTTATTGTATGATTTGTTGATTTCGGGTGTCCTACTATGTATTTTTATACTCACCCATGCATAGTAATTTCATATATGTGTTGTTTCTTGTGTAGATGATCAACCTTTTGATGAATTCCTTGACAGACTGAGACTAGATTGTCTTTTGTGAGAGTAGATAGTCCATGTTTTGATCGTGATGTATCTTGAAAACAATCCATTAACCTTCAAGTTGGGCATATTTTTTGACATTGTGGTGGGCATCTATTTGGGCATGTCTACTTTCCTTTACTTTTTGTCATACTCTTGTTGTGGGATTTGGATGTAAAAATTCAAATTCATTGAGTTGTTTTTATATTTTAGTTTTCTATAGTCTTGGTGAGATGTGTAATGGTATTGGTACTTAGTCCAAGGCCTCCCATGTTAGTGATATAACATCTTGGTTCTAGTCTCCATCCCCTAGCTTATTAGGGGCTGGCATGGGGTGTTGTGGCCTGGACACCTCTATGATGGGTCACCACATGTGATCTTAGGGATTGGTTATTATATGTCTCATAATTATGATTAAAATTAGACACTAAAGAGAGAAAATAAGTTTGAGCATTAAAATAAACAAAACCTAGAGTTTTTAGTGGGTCATCCACATGTTAGTGTCTTCTATCCGCCAAATGTGCCTCTATTACTTTCCCATGCTAATTAAATGCTCAAGCATGGGTAGTCTCTATTGGCTGACCCTGAAGGAATGTTTTCACACCATTAGGTATTTTGTATCCCCATCGGCCATGGCAGATCATCATTACCACTTATCTATTTTCGGTCATACTCCGCCTGCCAATCGGCCTGTACCTTATCGATTCTATACATTTTGTCCATGGATATAACTAGTTGAGCCTGAAAACTATTTTTTATCTCACCGTGAGTATAAAAGACTATAATAACCTCTAGTGACATCCCCTCCAAACATGTGATCTCTTCCTCATATTTTTAGAGTTCTTGAGTACTCTCGGGCCTTTGTTTACTCCATGATAGGTCAAGTAAATTCCATTCCACACATTTCCACTAGAAGAGGTAGTCTTGTACTAGTTCATTAAAGGTGTTGGAATCCATCACACCATTCCCTAGACAGAACAAACAATGGAAGAATGATCCCACCTATTGTGGCAGTCCAGTTATCTAGTGGTGAGTGATGAGATTCCATACATTCACCCATTACATACGATGGACATAACAATTATCATCAGAAGCCTCTAGTCTAGAATCGTCCAATTCTTCAGGCGGTAAAGGATCATGTGGATGGAATATTTCAATTTCATTATCAGCTTGGTCCTGTTGGTGGAGATCCTCAAATGTGAGTGGTTTAATGATAATATCCTTAAATAGATCCTCATTAGCCTCTCCAACTATCGCAGAATCTCATGTTCGACTATGTCGTATCCTGGATGTGTACACTATTATCTCAGCTACCTTGGAGATTCTTCACTAATATTGAAACCCTTGATTTGGCTCCCATAGCCACCACTAGTGGCAGTTCCAATGAAGCTGTTCCCAATGTGGCCTTCTATATCATATCAGTCACTAATGACACCACCACTTTCCCCATGATAATTTTAGCCCCATAAGATACCACCATTACAACATTCTTAGCTATTTCAGCTCTTTTAGAAAATCATGGTGTGGGATCTATCTCAACCCCCTCTATCAAGGTAAAATTTTTGATAGTCCCTCCTTTAGATTCTATGTAGTTGGACTGATTTCCATGGCCTCTCCAACCCTCTCCACTGGGAAATTAGAATCTTCATTGACCACCTCAACCATAGTCGTGGTCAATGAGAGTTTAGGCACTGGTGGTTGGGTTATGAGTGTTGTTGGAACAACCATTCCAAGATATGTCAGTTGAGATTATGAATGAATAGAAAAATTTCAAAATAATAAAATGGGGAAGTGAAATACATGAATTTTTTATTCAGTGAGAAGCTACTAAAGATACACAAAAAGTTCCCTAGAGGATATCTCCTCCACATCCATAGCCTTAGTGGCCAAAGGTGATGTTTGTTTTCTCATGGATAAAATATTATGTTTTCCCCCAAACTCACCCATTATTGGTTTAATATGTCATTACATTCCTTTTATTGTTTTCTTGAACATCTCTTTCTATGTATGATTCCTATAGAATTAGAAAGAGAGTCCGAGAATAGTTCTTAGGTACATGATATATATGAGTTATGTAAAATCTATATATTTTTATAGTTGATAGAAAAAAATCCTATTATCGAGGATCCTTGGTATGTGTCTTAAAGAGAATAATTTTATGACTCCTTGGAAAATGGATCATTCACATCTAGTTTATATTCATATAGTTCTATGAGAGAGGTCTTGTCTAGCTGCACCTTCCCCCGGTCAGTCAAAAAACACGTGGAGACCAAAGAGTGCCACAAGTCCAATATCTCCACCACATAATAACCTCGAATCATCCAATGGTGTGTGAAATTATTCATGGTGTTACTGATCCTAGTGAGATATATCCCATTCCTATAAAAGATATTCTATATTTTGTGTTGATTGGTGAACTACAAGTTGATGTCATAGTTTTCCCAAGGCTCAAGAAAAATGACATCACCGCGAATGTCCACACAATGTATCATCTTTCCATGATCTTGAAAAAACATAATATATTATTCCAAAGAAATCTCCCCATCCTCTCATGTTGGCCTACATGAGGATGTTGGTCCAGGTGCCATTTCTCGTTTCCCTTGACCTCTTTCATTCTCGGGTCGACAAACTACTGGCCCCACTATTGGAGCCCGTCCCACTAGGCTAGCTCTTCTGCCATAGTGAACCCTAGTAAAAACTCTTCTAGAACCCTATAATGGAGATATAACCTCTTAATTTTCTCAGATGGTTTGTTCCCTCAGAATATCCTTCGGGTATGCATTCAACTCACTCAGTGCATATTAATGTGAGATCCCATAGGATGTAGTGGATGGAGACGTATCATTAAAATATTTCAATCTTCACATATGGACATGTTACAATAATTTCCATTCACTGAAATGTGGAACTAATAAGGATCCTCTACGAAACACTTTAGAGTTAGCCTCAACAGGCATCTGAACTACCTTATGAACAAGTTCAGGTAATATGGATCACTTCCAAGAAAAAATTAAAGCCTTTCTACCAACACTACACCTTAAAAGGATAGACGGTTCAACCTATGTGACTCATTGTCAGCACCATCATTGGACACCACATTCGACAGTATGTATAATAGATTGAATGTAATTTTTTCCACCATCCTAACATTGTTCAACACTTCTGTCAAACCCAGCATAAATGGGAAACCTTCCATGATGTTTAGAATCATTGGCTAAATGTTTTTATTCATAGGGTAATTCTGGTTTGGATACACATAACCATCCATTTTTGTAGACATCTAGCTACATAGGATGTGAAAATTCGAACACACACACAGACATAGTAGTGGATTTCCCTCACTGATGTGCTGATGAAATATATCTTTAACATCACCCGCATTCGGATTTCGAGGTTGTCATAGTACCCTATTTCTAGCATCATTACCATGATAAATATTCTTTTCAGTACGCCCATATTTCCATCCCCAATATATAGAATCCACCCACAGAGGATAATCATGACAAATCCTTCTAATTTGAATATGGGTTGTGTTTCGGTCATAACATTGTAGCCCCAAAGTTTCCATAGGCTTGGCTCCAGAACATGTGAGTGGTAGCCCTCCTTTCCCTACTAATATCCCCTAGGTCATATTCATGACCTCATTAGAAACATCACAACTAGATCCTCCCCTTCAGCGGGCTCCTCTGCTGGCTCAGCCAGAAAGTATCTGAATCACTGCTTGAAGGTTTCATCTCTTTTCCCCCACTTCTCACCATTGATTCCCGGAACCATGTCTTGAAACACCATTTATAGGGATGGAATATTCTTCTGGTCCCCCCATTCATTCTTCATGAGAATAAATTCATCATACGTCACCCTTAGTGTCAGTATCTCGAAAACATGGAAAATTCCCCATAGGCTGATGTTGAACTCCCTATGTTGTAGATGAAATGTGGTGGTCTCTAATGAACACCTCCTTAGTATCTCATTAAATATCTTGTGTGGAAAGTATAAATAGAAAATTTAGGACCATTCCAAATCATATATTACAACTCACTTTATCTCTTCATAAAAATCTCAGGACAATAAGCTTTCTAAATAGACCCATGCCAATGCATCCATGAAATTGTCAACCTGGTGAAAATCCCAACCATCATTCCTCCCGTTCTATGGATCACCAAAAACCAAATTGAGAATCTTATTGGGATATAGTGGGGATGAATCATCCTGATTATTCTCTCCATTTTCATTATTGATATGATTTTAGATAAATTCAATTATATGGATTCGTTATCCCCCCAAATGTGGCCCATAATAGCCATGTGCCTCAAGTACTGCCCTGTTAAGCTTCTGAACCAGTAAGATTATATATCCCAATTTTTTTAAATTTAAAATATATCATCCCTCATGATTAATCTTTAATAATATAGCCTCATTAAAAAAGGATACTACCTTTTGAGACTATAACGACTGTCCAAGTTGTGATTCTTGGTCTGATGCATTTGGATGAACTCCCTGATCATGATGTTGTATGTTATATCATCCATCGGAGAAGAATCCATAAGAACTCCCAAATTGATTTCTAGAGTATCAATTGAATCTAGTACATAGTATTTTCCTAAAATTTATTAATTAAGTTAATTCATAGATATCGTTCATGGATATCAGTTTGCATAGCCCTGGTTTTTTAAGTGCCTGCTTTGTGATGATTTTACCTTCGATTTCTTGTTCGCTAAGTGGCATTCACAATTATAAGATCCTGAAGTCTAGTTCACTAATCAATGTTCATTGAGTATGATAATAGATATCATGATCTTTAAAAAATGTGAGAAAAAAAAACCATTACATGAAATCAATTTTCTTTGAGGGCCCCAAAATAGTTCATTTTTTATTATCCATCTAGGATGCACTTCATGATGGACTTCACGCCTGTAATTTATTAACATTAGCATCACAAGTATGAATAAATAATGGAATTTTTTAAAGGAATCATAATGTCATATTTTGATGATTCTGCCTCAGAATATGACCCTCATTTTCCCATTAGCTCCCATTTTAATGGTGTATTTTTTGTCGGTGAAATACATGACATTGGGTTAGTTGAGGAATCCATGGACAATATGGAGAAAATATTAGCCAAAAGACACTATAAATAATAATAGGGATCTTAATGATAAATCTCATTCAAAAATACCCCCTTCATGAGACATGTGATGGCTTAGATTTATGCTCTATGAGCCCAAATGTGCTCTGCAGCCACGCCATGGATTGACAGTACATATTGTTAGTACAAAAGATCCCTGAACAACTGGGAAGCCCATAATTTTCTTAGTGAATAGCTTCCCAGCTTTGAGAAACTCTATTCATATAAGTAACCATCTCATTCAAACCCTTTAGAATGGTTAATCTTTCCTTTCATCATCCTAGATGCTCCTAATTCCTGAACTACTTGAGCATCAAGAGAAATGAAAAAGTGGATCATCCAAGGTATAATATTTTCATAAAACCCCTTCTCAAATGTTCATGAATACCTTCACCGATATTGGGGATGCCTTTGTTGATCGCCTATAGTATATGAGGAGGAATAAGGCCATCTTGGGTACTCTAGGCTTCATGATGCATTAAGAATTCTTGAAGAACTCCTTTCCTGAGCCAGAAATTCATCCCAAGGAAAGATAATCATGTTTTGTGGATACAATTCCTCCATGAATACCCTGGCCTCCCCAAAGCACCAATGATTTTAAAACCACCACTCTATGTGTCCCTTTGTTTCCTAAATCCCCTCCTATAGAATTACACCTCATACATCCCTCATGCTAACAACTCTTCATGATGGTTGAGTTCTGATGGCCAACACACCCATCTAGGACTACTCTAGATTCACCTCACCCCTATATGACCTATTACACCTTTTACTATGTCCCATTACACTTCAAGTGTGGAACGTGAATACAACATACCAATTTCATCTCATAATATGTATTCTAACGCCTTTTGTTTCTCAGCATAAGCACAACAATGTAGATCCCATGATCGATGAATCCACCACAACATTACACCATGGATATTATAAATCAATTACACTATTAAGGGTTTAAGATTAATTATTATGTAAGCCCAAGGGGTGAGGAGTGAGTCCCTCATGTCTGTGGTACAGGAAGTAAAACTGCTTAGCCCCAATGTCCATAACACATGAAATAAACCTATATGCTTACCCCATGAAATGAAAACTGTATTCCCCATGTAGGATCATCATGGTATGACTCCCTCTCCCCCAACAAGGGATGAAACTCTCACCCTGGTGATGAATATCCCACTCTTTGGTGGCATTCATGTGAAATCCCCAATCCTCCCCCCTCTTTGTTGAATTAAACACATACTCATGGGTTGCTTCAATGCTTAATCTCCACACATCCTATTCTATAGTAATATAATTCTCTATGTGAGGATCAATGATAATTTTATCATCCTCACATGTAATTAGATCATCCTCACAAGGAATGAAATCCTCCTAATATAGCTTCCATGAATAATCCCTACACCATCACATGTCATCTCATCTTTCTTAATTTGATCATCAGGTCTACTGATTCCTCTTATTTCTCACTCTGATCATGACTCGAGTTGTCTTAAAGGTTAGTAGTGATAATGATACCCATCCACCTTCATCTATGGGCATACCTCTCGGTGTAAGTCTGATCCACACACGCTCCATGTGCCACATCGTCATTGGTAATCCCCAACAACCTCTAACTTTGTAGACATTCATTACAAATTTATAGGTATACATAGGAAGCCACCCTATGGTTCAACCCCAATATCAATATACTTATGGATATTTACCCAAACTACCCCATCATGGTGAGATCATTCCATTCACCTGGGATACCTCATCTCCTCCAGGTCCATCAGGTATCTTGCATTCATATGTCCAAAAAAATCATCAAACATCTTGGGTTTTGATCCCTATCCCCTATACGTGGTATGTAGGATGCCTCCCTATTTTCAATACCAACCCATAGTAATACATGTTCATCCATCCTAGGGGTATAAATCCACTAGTGCTACATCAAGTGGTGTTCGGATCCATCCATCCTAGATTTATCTCAAGGGTAATTGTAGTTCAAACCATTAGATCATCCACCATGGTGAATTTTTATCAATCCATTTTTAAATGATTTAGGTATTCTCTCCTAGGGACTCACATCATTGGTCTATCTCTAGTAGGTGTCATGCTCAATTAGCTCCATCTCCACAAGTCACTAAACTCACAAACTAGATCTATAATAGCAACCTCATTCTAAAAATGGTATGTCTAAGGTGAAATACATAGAAGATATGTGCCTATTGCATCAGCTACCACATTCAAAACCTAGTATTCCTGAAGTCAAAATAATTAAATATATTTATTTGGAAACAGATACCTAATGATCAACAATGGATTTCATGGGTATTTTCCAAATATTACTCCATTAGATTCCATCCCATGAAGAAGAATATAGGTGACCAATGTTCTAGTTCCTATGAATTCCTATAATTCCCTACATGATGGCTCTTTGGAATGATGGTTTATTCCCTGTTAAGACCAATGGGAATGTCTATATAGAGGCAAAAATATTAACTAACATCCACCTAGAGATGGAATGAGGAATGAGTTTTATGAACATGAATCAAATATATGAGGGAGTCATGGACCTGGAAATTAATTATGAGGAGGAATCAATGGATGGATTAACTAATATTCCATATTACTATTTCTATCTAGGAGCAGACCTCACTAATGAATGTGATGAAAACCACCCACCTTGGAAAGTACGAATGTGGGGAAACCGAATGTGATGTTAGTGTCATGTAAATGTGTGCTCGGTGGAATTTCATAGAGAAATCATTATAAATAGGTTATTATAATTTATCTAAAATAATAAATTAACATCTAAAACCTCAACATAACACCCAATGTTATAATGAATCCATTCCATAAAATATTCAACCCTATGACTTTTACAAAATATGTATAACCAAATCTAAATCCCAAAATTCAAAATATTTCATTAAAAATTTATTCAAAATGAATAAAAATAATCTAATAATTTCAAAATACAATGACGAGAATTCCTTGATCATATATTCTCTTAGAAACCTAATAACCAGAGTCACCATAAAACTATAACAGAATAATTCGCCATTGATTATATCCCACTAATCTAAAAATATTTATTTTTTAAATAAATTAATCTATCACCAAATCACTAACCATATCAAGGTCAGCAATATTATTCCATTAAATTCTTCAATGTAAATGATCTCTTTATCCCTACTAATCATTATTAACAAAGAATTTAGAACATATTAAAGTTATATTTTCCTTTTTCATGTATTCTCAAAAAATGTCACCTTACCACTAAATAATTTTTATTGTTTATTAGTTCCATTAAATATGTACATTCAAATACATATTGAAAATATATTTCTATAAAATCCTTTTATATTTCATTATAATTATGACAACAATGTCATAGGTAAAACACATATTGAACATAATTCTTGAATCCAAATAAATAAGAAGATTAATAAATCTACCTTTGATGTAGTAATAAAATAATCTTATACTTAATCCCCTATATTAATATAATATATATTCCCTTAATTCATGGATAATTAATTATCATAGAACCCCATATCCTTATAGTTAAAACATTGAACATTAAAGGGTTCTTTCATGAACTTGAATTCATGCACCTGATGGCCTTTCAATCCAAACATTAAGTAAATCCCATTCCCATAAAGAAATCCCCATGGTTTCAATTTAGAAAAAATTTGGAGGTCTAAGACTATGATACATGTATGCGCATAGACACAAACATCACCATGAAATAGTGAAAAGAAAACATAAACTGAAAAAGATATGAATTAATACAACTAACTCATAACCGTAGAACAACTTGAGTAATGATTGTATAAAAAGGGAAAAATACAAGCCCACTAAGAAACTATAAAAACGTTCCAATTTCTCTTAATTAGGTGATAAATATCAAATGAAACTACTATAATTAACTTTATCGAAGCTCTAGTAAACACATTTTTAATTTTATACACTAAACTATGCCAAATCAAGATCCTATAGTGACTTTGTAGAAATGTTTATGGTCTTCATAACGCACAACATGTGTGGGAAAATCCTGGGAATATCTGAGTATAACAATACTCAGTAGGCACCCCAAAACCAAAAAGGGAATGGGGTAACTAAAAGGAAACATTCAAGTTTACCCAGCCAGAGGAAACCGAATTGATAGAGAAACCCCATCTCAAACAAATCATTTGCTATACAAGACTAGTCTACTAAGTCTACATAGATTGTCAATGAAGAAATGTGAAAAAATTCATGGTAATTCAGAAAGACACAGATATAACCATCTCAGACTCTAAGTCTCATGAGTTCTCAAACTCTTATCCCGCTATGGTATTTTTCACGAGGCTCAAAGGTATCACACACCTAGTATAACACACTCCAAAAGATCTTAAATCCAAGATAGAACTCATCCAAGAGATACAATCCATTACGAAACAACTCTACCATCTCGTATGGTATGTCTATGAGATTCAGATCTATCAAGAATAGCTCTCTAGGACTAACTGTAGTGCCCAACACCAGAGGTCCAATCACTTCTGTCTTACGCCATGCACATGCTCATAATAACACTAGTGGAGAGCCCATCCAATCACTAATGAACATAGTCGATGGTGCACTACTCCAAACTATGCACCATGTGCATCCTTTCTATAGAGAGAGGTCGTAGAGATCCACACCTCATCATTGACCAATATATGAGGAAGTATTATGTCATAAAAGTTATTTGAAATTGCCGAAGTACTCGTTTCGAGTGTCCTGAACCTCACCACATTGAAAGAGCATTAAATCCTAAGGGGGTACCTCTATTAACAAGTGGAGGGACCTACAACTCATAATCGTGCTCCTAAGCTTAGGGAGATCCCACTGCAGGTATTAACAACACCCTAACACAATAGGGGAGTACAACTCTATAGATAAGGAATTATTACATTGGAATGATAGAGGATTATCAATTTTTGACTAAAGGAACCTCACCATATTACAACTGGGGAATAACACTCAACATGTACTATCACTATGGGGGACCCGCACCCTAACATGGAAGGGGACTACAAACCCCATTCTATAGGAAAACACACCATTGTACAATAAGGGTGTAACTAATCCACCATGACAACATGTATGGAGAACCCTGACCCTAGAATGATTTGGGAGTTTTGAATCCATGTATAGAGAACCCAAGCCATGGGATGATAGGGGAGTACCCACTCTATCTATATGTATCATATAGAGGAATTGTTCCATAATGTGACATGTTAATAATAACTCCATGGATAGAGGACCCACTACCAAGTAAGATTGGGTAATACCAACTCTATATAGACAATGAGTATGGAGGGCTTGCACCCAGACATGAAATAGGATCTCTGTATCCAACTGCCTAAACTATATGGGGGACCAATGTACTAGTCCATTCATGGAGTAACAACCTAGAGATAACTACTCCATGTATAGAGGACCCATTCCCACAATGTGGGCAGTTAAGTTTGTACAAAAATGGAGAGGTACAGGGAATTCGTGTCATGATGTTATAGGGGACTACTAGTCCCAACGCCTCCTTAAAAGAACCACACTGATCTACATCATTAGTCTAATGTCAATTAATGGAGTGACATGCTCATCATACTTCATGTTGCAACACCATCATGTGTAAGGGACCTGTTCCCTTATAAAATAGGGGAGTACTTCTCTACTGGACTAAAGATCCCCTCATACCCACATCATGAGATGATAAAGAAGGGTATCATCCTCGATGTCAAAATTGTGATCCAACCAAGTCACTACCAATGTACAAGAACGACTGCTTATTCTCATGCATATGTCATGCCACATTGTTTCTTACAGGACATTATGGAGGACACCATTGAGATCTTGGGTAAAACAGCTTAGGTTGGGCGACTAAACGGGCTGAATCTGAGACCTGAAGAAGGATATACGTATGGAGGAAGTCTCCAAGAAGACTACATGGAACTTATAGGGGTCCAAAAGACATGTGACCCCACCTCAACACTATTATGTGTCATGTGTTGCGTGGTTTTTCTTACCATGTGAGCATACAGGGCATGTACATGATGTACACGATGTGTCTCACCAGACCTGGGACATCAGTTGTGTCATTCACCACATAGGTTGGCAATTCATTTCTCATAGACAGAATGTACCCCTGTTATAATTCATATATAATATTACTAGTCCCATGGACATTTCATCTTTCCATTTCCTAGTCCAACTCATTTTTACCATACACTTTGGTCATGTTCTTCCCCACATCCCTGGTTACCCTTGCCATATCCCTTGGACACATGAACTAGGGTCACTGCATAGAATGTAAACTAGGTATATGGATTGTTGTTTGAAAAATTCATCATCACAAGATGGGATGAATAGTAATATTTTTTCCCTAATCTATATGTCAGGTGATTGGGAATTCATTAAGGTAATTCACTAAGAGCTGCCCAAATTTCCCTAGTTTTCCCTGAAACCTACAGATTGACCCACTAGGGAGTTTCTAGTAGACATTATAGGGATCCAAATACTTAAAAACAAATGAATAACTTATTGAGACATAAAAATCTAGTATTACTACCTCATGGAGAAATTTCAAATCATCAGGATAAAATCCATGCTCAGGAGACACAACTGCCTGACATGGAAGTGATCTCTATTAAAACTGATGTTCAATAGTGCATCTTTTACTTGAATTCTCCTTGGTTTTGTTAGTCACATGAAAAGGGGGAGGGATTTGGGACTCTAAAATTCCATGTGTGCACTATTATTGGAGGTTAAGGGTATTTATTTAATTTTATTAAATTAATCATTATCATTTTACATCCCTCCAACTCACCTTCGATCCAACACCCGACATAGGAAAAAATTGTCGCATCGTGGGTAAATATAACATTATTGACTCAACCGTGGCCTAGTAATTTATATATGAGACTAAAATTGGGAATTATACAATTTTTAAAAGGAAATTACATGTTCATGATAATATAATTTGAATATCACCACATTGAAGCTCTCTGAGCCACAAAATGTCATGACAACTCAATGCCTCACTTCCGAAATATTCTTGAAAATATTCCAATGTATTATAGGTAAACATCAAAGTCACTAAATCCTCAACAACTTGAGGAATTTGATCATAAAATGTGAAATACTAGGTAGTAGGGAAAAATTGAGCTCTCTACAGAGATTCCCATGCCAGCGAGCTCACTAAGGGTTCTCATGATTCCAACCATCACACAATCAGCAGAACCAAAAAGGCCAAACTAGACCCCCATAAAGATCCAACTTGGACAACATCATGAAATAAGAGAGAAAATGTACCCTTAACTGAAATAGTTTGAATACAACAATCAGCCTGATCTATTTACAATAACATGGTCTAACACTAAACCAACATGCTATCTTAACACAAATATTGATGTGACCTACTAGTTCTAATTTTCCCCAAGATGAACTGCACCATTTCATCCTCAAGAATGCTAAGAAAAACTATAATATATATCACATGGGGGTAACAAAAACAATATAGGGCTACCCAATTGTATACAATTCTTCTTTTCGGGACCTCTACCAATAAATCTCCATCCGCCACACCCACATGTGGAAACACAACTAAGAATGTATTGTAGGAAACCAATCAACAATGAGAAAACATCATAGTGTTTAACAAATACACTATAGAATGGTGATATGTATGTATATCCCTCCACCATGTCCACTATAAACACAGGTCAAGAAAATTTGCTCCAATGGAAAAAACAGGGACATTTCCAACATTCCAACATGTTACCACACCACAAACAACAAAGTCAAAGGTACTCATCTGCCACACCATGACACTATCTACTTTATGAGGCACTGAATTTACCTCAAAATTTTAATCATTTCAAAAAAAATACCTCTTAGTTGGGGATGTATCTCTCTTCTACATGAATCAATTACTACATCACACAACTCTTACATAAGATTCTACTGATTCCTCGGGTCACTGTTAGGAAACCATGTGTATGAAGTGGAAAGAAATAAGTACCACATAATAGGGTCTATCAATAATACAATAGATTGTAGAAATTACATTGAGATTATATAATATTATATATGGAGCCTCTAGGTATAAAGAAACAGTGGTCTGTTGTTTTCCTCACCCTTCTCCTCTAGTTCCCTAAGCCTTATACAACCTATCTGGGTGTGGTGGTGGAAAATCGAATCATATTCCACCTCTTGGTACTAACCACACTCCCCCCACATTAAAAAAAATGCAAATAAACCAACTCCAAACTATGACTATAATAGGGCAGAACATGGACTATCTCCATATCAACAAAATGGAATGTCAAAAAATTATGTGAAAGAAACCCCTGATTGTCAAAAGTGTAACACCACCTATCATGTGGCTGAATAGATCCCCAACAACCCTCCTGCACTACAGGCCCATGTGCTTGAGTCTGGGCATGGGTATGCCTCCTACACAATGATCCTATCATCTTCCATCTACCAGCTACTATAGACATATTAGACGAATGATCATTATTGATGGCCAAATCCATCTGACCCTCTTCTGGGAAGCTCTATACCATAAGAGATCACTCTAGTACCACTACATAAGAGGAAAAGAACAAAGAGACCACACGTAACCATATGTCTCTATAAAATCCCATTATAAAATTACAAAATCTAAATAACGAGTCTTAAAATATATCTATGTAGTATAATGATAGATTTTTGATCCTCACATAGTACTCTTCCTTGAGAATTCTACCCTTCTAAAGCATCAAAAGCTCTTAGATGATAATTAATATCAACATTTCTTAGTATAACTCTTCCTAGAAGAGCTGCTCAAACTCCACCCAAGAGAGTTTCACCTATCCATAGGATTGATTCACCTCAATCTACCATTACCTTGCTGATACCTATAAAAAACTCACCTCTAGGACCACCATCTTATCAAGAGTTTTCTTTGCGGTGTAGAAAATGCACATGATTGGATCAAGCTAGTCATCAACTGAATGGGGGTATGAATCACACTAATAAATCAATGGTTTTTCCTATATAAATCATGAAATGAACATAGACTATGAACATCCTTAGCCTACTCATTTAGCACAACCTTCTTCTCAATTGGTGATGGCTCAACTCATGGACCACCCGAGGGTATTACCTCAGGACCAGTGTACTACACTGAATGCACATCTCTATGTGGATAATATTCAATATCCTACTATATAACCATATTTGGATATAATTTTGGTGTCATAATAAAATAGAATCAATACCTACTACTATCAGAGAGTGTATCTGCGGATCTGACCCAAGAAGGACATGAACTGACAACCCAATCCTATATGATGATTGAACTAAAAAATTTTCCTATGACCAGTGCCATAATGTACTGAGTAGAAAAGAAAGTTATTATTACTATGGACTAGATACATTGGCCAACACACAAAAACTAGAGTCCATAACATAAAATATAAACATTAAACACTTTAAAATTGTCCCTATGTTACCCAAACAAAACTCAAGACATTATGGTCCCAATGTGGAACCCTCTATGATATCACACTATAACTACCCGGGCCAAAAAACATGATCCACGACCACCCCAAGACCACCTATAATAGGAAAAGTGTTGGTATCTAATTACATGTAGGAATATTACACAGTAGATATTAATTTCCATATGATACATGTATGTGCACACCCACAAACATATCCATGGAATAGTGAAATGAAAATAAAAACTGAAAAAAAAATTATGCATACAACTATTCCACAACCAGATTACAATAGTAGTACTGAATTAATGAAATGGGAAAGATAAAATCCCATCAAAGACTGTAAAATAATCTATCTTACTCAGAAGGAGGGGATCAATGTCAAATTAAACATCCTGAAAGCTTCTCATTCAGGCTCCTGTAAACACCTCGTTCAATCTAGTCCACTAATATCATCCTAATCTAGGTCCTCTTAGGACTCCTTCTTTTGGGTTGTGTTCTGGAAGAGAAACAAAATTTTCAAACAAATATTTTTCAGGAGTGCATAAAAAAATACTCCGTAGGAACCCCAAAAACAAAAAAAATTACACAACTAAAATTCAACAGTTCACTCAACCAAACTATAGGGAAACCAATTGAGAGAGAGACTCCATCTAGAATCCATCCCAAACTATAAAGGACTAATCATCTCAGTCCACAAGGGGTGTCAACCAACACATGTGAAAACACTACAATGACTCCTAGAACCACCCAGATATGATCATATCAAACTCCATGTCTCATGATATCTTGACCTCATTGAAAACCATAGTATTATACTAGATAATTGAAGGTAACACACACCTAGGATAACACATTCCATGAGCTCAGTCATCCCAGATGGCACTCATCCGAAAGATATAGTTTATCGAGAAATAACTCTTCAAATATTGATGGTTAATATGAGAGATTACGATCTATTATTAATAGATCTTTATGTCCAAATCATGTTCTGAACACTAGATTTCCTATCACCATATTCATTCACCCTGTGTAATCTCATAAGATCCCCAGTGGAGAGGCTCAAACCTCACCACTAGACAAATTTGAAGGTGTACTTCTCAAGACAATTAATAACATGAATCCTATAAATAGTTATTGTGAATATAGAACTATATCCAAGGGATTACTAGCTCTTAACCATCCTATGAAACCACAAAATTGCCTATAGGAAGAGGCATGAACCTCAAAATGTCGAGGTAAATTAAATCAAAACCAGGTATCATGCCTAATAAGGGGAAGGGCTCACTCCTCATAACTGTGATCCTCTACTGAGGGAGGTCCTACTGTAGTTGGGGACTCACACCCTAACATAAAAGGGGATTATAAGTTCATAGATATAGGACTCATACCCCAGTACAATATGTGAGTACCACTCTATGACCCGAGGACAAACACCCTCATATGACAGGGTTGTACCACTCGACCGTTAAAACTATAATGGGGACCCCCTCCCTAACATGAGTGTGGAATATCGACCCTAGTCTAGAGGAACCACACCCTGGTATAATAAGTGAGTACCAAATCTACTAGAAGAATGAGTATGGAGGACCAAAACCCAAGAATGTTATGAGATGTTTGAGAACATGGTTTTATTCCTCACACCCTAGAATGATAGGGTAGAACCCCATCTATCTATATGTCACATAGAGAGGACCAACACCCTGATGCTACTAGGAATTTCTAAATCACCATACTGAGGACCTACTCCTTTGTATGATAAGCGAGTACATTCTATATCTATCCAATGATTATGGTGGTAATTTACCCTCAAATGACAGGGGATCTCTATCTCCAACTATACATATGATATAGTGGGCTCATTCCATATTCTACCAGAGGAGTATCGACCCTAGGAGTAATAATTTGTGGGAAGATGTCCTACACCCATGATTTGGATAGTTCCATATTTACCAAAGCATAGAGGTACGAGAAACCTATTCCATAATTTTATAAGGGAGTACCAATCCCAACAACTATCTCTAAGAACCACACTAATCTCTAGCATCAGTCAGGTGATATTAAATAGAGGGTGGCACTCGTCATAACTCAAATTGATAAAACAACATTTTTATGGGGCATACACCCTGATAGAATAGTGATGAATCACTCATCCAACCTTAACATCCCTGGGGACCCACACCCAAATATGATTGTGAATAGTACTACCCTCAACATCAACCTACTAATATAATATAACTAGTACCCAAGGTCTAGAACCACTACTATAATTTTTTTCTCTAATCATTCCTCATCATATCTTTCTGTGCACTACAAAGGCCAATATCATGTTCTATGTGGAAAACTACTCAGGATAGGATACTCGCAAACCAAAATTGGAGCCCTTAATAAAGAGATATGTATGGAGGAAGTCTCAAAGAAGTCTTTATGGCATATACGAGAGTCACCAAGGAGTGTTTCCCCACATCATCATTTGTCTGTGTCATTTGATACATGTCTTAGTAGGAAATTGAACTTAAATGCTAAAAATATGATGTACATAGTGTGTCACACCTCACCAAATTAATTGAGCATTTCATTCTCCATACGGATTAGCAAGCCGTGTCTCAGAAATGACATGTACCCCCTATTAAAGGGTGTATCCTAAATAACTATACCCTTGGATGTGTTATCGTCTCGTTTCTATATATATGTATATAACCCCATTCCCATGTTCTATAGTAGTGTAATTCCACATTCCCATGTACCATCACAAGGTCACCCAGGCCATGACCCATGGCCACACGACCTCGGGTCACTACATGGCATGTAACATTTGTACCCGATGTGTAGTCCACAAAAATAATCTTACCTAAATTGGAAGAACACATGGAATGTTCCACTAAACAAAAACATGATTTTTTGGTAATTCAAGATTTCAATTCAATATTTTCCACCTAAATTAACCCTATTTTCCCTAAAACCTATAGGTCAAACCCAAGGGCATCACAAACTAAAATAATATGGCTGTAAAACATTGAAACAATTAATTAAAATCAGTTTATGTCTTAAAACTATAATTTAAATAATTTTTTGAAGAATCATAGAATCTTTGGAATCAGATCCACAATTGGGATCTGTAGTAACACAATCTTGGAGTGATCACCAGTAATGTTGGATATATACGTTTCCTCTTTTCCATTGATCTAAATCTGTTTCACCCATCGCTCCAAAGGGTGATGCCGGGTTCCAGGTATTCTCTTCACTACATTCACCAATGGGGAAGGGAAATAGTATTGATTTTATTTTTTTTAATCAATATCCCCCATTTAACACAATACCATATCACCTCTAATATGGAACTTAGTACTGAATTTTTTTTGTTATACTTAGGGTAAACACCACATTCTAAACTCAATCACAAGCTCATAATTTCAACTAGATAATACACATGGTTATTATTAAAAATTTCAAAGTAAAATACCTACATGAGATCAAATATACTCAATATATTTAATATCACCACACCGAGACTCTTCGGGAATAGGAATCCTGCTCCAAGTCATCACCTGGCTCTGAAAATATTCTTAGAAATAATCAAATGTATTATAGGTCAAAACCATAGTCACTATATGGTAGACCTGATATTATAATTTTAGAAGAGTAATTATTCCAAAAAATATCATATATAATTTTAATCCATCATTATATCTATTTGTGAGATGTGGTGAAGGAAAATGAATTGCATTGCTACACGTTGCGGTTGTCCAACATACTCACAATCAACAGTTCTATTTCACATTTGAGGGAAGAGTATATTTTTATAGGTTATTTCATTTAAATAATATCATATCAATATATTGATGATACATGTGTTATTATTTTGTCATATTTTATTAATATTTTATGTTGTTATTGTAAATAATAGAATGAATTTGCATGGTTAATAAATATAGCTCTTCTTCGTAAAACCTCATCAAGTTCATATGTAAACCCTATAAAAATGGTTTCTTAATCAAAAAAGGGACTTTAGTTATTGGATATGTATTTAAATAATTTTTGTGGGTTGTTATTTTACATACCGATGGTCTATTTATGTGTTGAAAAGATAGGGGAGGGGTGTGTTTTTATAAGTGGGTGAGATGACAAACAAGGAATTTCGGAAAAGAATAAACTTTATCCAGATTTTTCACTCACCCAATGGATCCAAAATGAAAAATTATTGAAAAATTGATTAGATAAGATTTATATATTCCTCAAACATAGATATTATAAAAAAATGTCCATTTTAACCCTTATCATATTAGTTTAACTCATGGTAATACAATTTTAACCTTTACCATTTTAATTAATTATTTCAATTTTTACTATTTAATATGAAAAAAAGATAAGTTGAAAATATTACCTAATATTAATTATTCCGATTCCAAATATTTAATAGTTTTTTTAAATTAAAATCATAGAGGTTTCATAATATTATTTAAAAATAAACAGGAAAGTTCTTCGAAAAAAAAATTTCAAAAAGAAAACTTATCTTATGTATAAAGCATAGTTACAACAAAACAAAACCTAAAATTGATTAAAAATAGACAAATTTTATCATTAATAATATAATTGAAATAAATATATTTATAAAAAAATTTAAATCAAAATGAATCTTCTTCAGTTTTATAAATGAAAATACACCTTTAAATAAATATCATAATTTTTTACTATTTGTCAAAAAATTAATTCTTACAGAAATTTTTAAAAAACTAAGACTAAGGTAATTTTGAAATTTTTATTTATAAAATGATGAATATTTTTTAACTTTTTTAAAAAATTGGGGAAAAAATATTTTCAGAATGTGTTTGCAAAGCGTGATGAAATTGCTTTTATGGAAAGAAAATAGAATTTTTACAGATAAAAAATGATTTATTCTTATCTCAATCCTAGAAAATATATTAGATAAATGATAAAATATTTTATTTAATATATAATATATAAAATACATTAAAATAATTCATCAATAGTTGTTAACTTAATCTTTTAAGATTAAACTAGATTGTGCACCTTAAATTTTTTTGAAAAATATATTTCTTTTACTGTAAAATGATTTCTATATTCTTTTCTAATAAATTTATAAATATTGAATTTCATTAAAAAAATTAAACAATATAATTTTCATAATTTATTTAGTCCAATTTATATCAAAAAATCCAACGACTATGCGATAACTATCACATTAAATAAAACGATTTGAAAACTATATTGTAATTCATTTTAACTCATTGTTGTGTGTAACACAATATAACAAAAAAAATATTATATTTAAAGAGGAATATATTATAAATTGTTGTGTTGTTACAATATTTAATTCATTTATCGTATTGTTATGGCTCTTGTTGGTCAGTTGGGGTTAGTCGTTCAATTACTCCAACACTACATTGGAACATTGATTATGTTCAAAAGTGTATAAAATAAGTAAATCATCTCCATAACTATAGATATATATTTTATGTATCCTTTTAGGAAAATAAAATTTGTACACTTAAAAAGATTTTCAAAAATAGATTCAAATTATGAAAAGTGTATTGGTAGGCTCATTTTAGGTAGTTAAATTTATAATAAATATTTTTATTAGTATAGTGAAAATAATGACAAATTTATCTTTACAGAATCATGATAATTCCAAAAATATAATATTTATTCATTAAATCATCTTTATAACTATCCATATATGGTGGTAATGAAAATTAAATATATCATTCATGGAGGTGGACATCTGAACATATCAAAGGTGACACATTCATTTTCAAATAAATTACAGGAAGGTAGATATTGGTTATTCCATTAAATGTAACACCTTCAATTATAAAATAATAACATTTTTTATGACAGCATAAGTGACATGGAAATTCATGCTTAAAGAACCCACAACATATAATTCATAATATTTAATCTCTTTGATAGATCGTAGAAAACACAACACCGAGTCAAAGTTAATTGTAACATAGTATAACTAGAAATTAAATTTGAGTTTATAAATAGTAATAACTATATTATTAAAATTATGGAAATATATTTATTATAAAAAAATTAAGGATCATTTAAAAGAAAAATAAATTTTTATTGGAAGACAATACTTTTCAAAGACTATTTATTTACACATTCATGATATATATTAAAATTAACATTTACCAATTTTATAAAATATATTTTATAAAATGAAATAAAAATTTTAAATAATAATATCGAAAAAATTTAGGGTGAATTTTTGGGATTTTCATGAAACGTTTCATGTTTTGATGAATAGTGGAAACTAATGAATTTTAATTTATAATTTCTATTTAGCTATATTATTTATATAGATAAATTATATTATTTATTTTTTTTAAAGTAAAATTAAATAAATTATTTATAAATTAATCCAATTTATTTAATTCGAATCATTTTAATATTAATTTTTTTATAAAACATTGTAATATTTTTTCCATTTTATCATTGAAAACAAATTTTATCATCCAGCATGTGGGATATATTTTAAAAGGAAATGTTTCAATTATATATATTTAATTTTTAAAAATGAACTAAATATTTTTATCGTCATAATTCATATTTTCTGAAAATTTCAACTTAATTTTTCTCAAAAAAGGAATAGTAAAATAGTAAAACATATTTACCATGTCTTAGGTAAACATGTATTTACCAGGAATTAAAATAAAAATATAAGTGTTAAAAATAAATAAAAACATTAATAAAATATATTATATAGACTTGTTTTGACCCAAAAATATCTAGTTCTCACTAATGATCAAATTATTCGTGTGAAAAATAGGTTTATGCCGTTTTCTTTACAAAAATTCTAAGTGTGCTACTCAACTCAATTTTAAATGGACAGCCACTATCCTCTCATATTCACACATTCAAAACATTTTGGTTCTATAAATACCTAGGAAAATAACATAACAACTTAAAACATATAATCCTAGATGTATTATTTTTTAAGAAATCCAACCTAGGAAGGGTTTAGGTGAAATCCTAAAAAGGTTACCCTATGATGGGGAAACATTATTCAAAGAGCGTCTTTCTTTTGTTGGTTCCTACAACTCCATCAATTATAATTAAATATATATTATTTAATAATACCATTATATTAAATATACTTATATATGTTTATGATAAGTTAATGACCCAAAACCATCTCTATTTCCTTCAAAAGGATTATGAAATCACCATTTGTGTGTACAATAGAATATTGCCTTACAAAATGATGTCATTAATTTTTCCATTACCACCTCTCATAGATAGATATTCTGATGAAAATAATGTAAACATATAATATTTATATCATAATTATACATAATAAGTCATTATATCATATATATATATATATATATATATATTACATTCCATTCTGTATGAGATATGATAATGTTGCTTGTGTGTACAATGGAGTACTGCCTCACAATGCGATGTGATTCATTTTTCACTAAAAATTTACATGGAAGGTAATAAGGATAATTTTATGAATATATTTGACATACATGACCTAATCATGATATTAAGTAAATATATTAGTTTTTTATGGGATAATATATCATTTTTATTCTAACCTTCTATTCACATAAATACGATAAAATCGTTCAGGTACGTGTGGACTATAACCTTCCTGAAGTGATGTGACTCTGTTTTCATCACCACATGTCATGGATGATATATAAAACTATATTTAAGAAAATAATATGATATATATGATATTATTATCAATAAATAAAAATAAAATATTACATTCCACCATTCCATAATGATCATTTATAAATGGAAACATTACACATGCATATATATGACCTACTATCTCCATGATTATAACACGGTACATTATTCATAACCATAGTGATTTGTTTTAAAACAATATGATAATTATTGATTATTATTATTAGTAATATGATATAACTATATATTAGGTGTAAGAAATAGATCATTTAGGATGAATAATCCATTAGAAAACAAGGAACTTAACAAAAAAACAGTGAAAATATTTAATTATTATTATCAAAATCCTGATAATATCATATAAAAATATCATATATGATGTTATAAATTTTAATATAATTCTCTAAAATTTTATTAAAAATTTTAAAACTAGTATACATGAGTTTAAATTATATTCAACCAAAAGATAGCATTATGTATAAGATTTTTTAACTTCGTTTCCATTCATCGGGTTAAAAATTTATTTCATTTGTTATGTCATGCTAATATTATGGATGTAACGACCACTTATTATTTGATTTGATATATCCAATTATTTTTTGTGGATTTATATTTTATACACATAATAAATTCGTTTATTAATCCCCACATAAATGGTATTATCTTTGAGATGGATTTCTTAACTCAATTTACATTCATTATGTTAAAATTATACTTTAATGATTATGCCATTATAAGATTATGTGTGAAATTACCATTTTTTTTATAAATTCTATGTGTCTTTACATGTGATTCACATAATAAATTTCTTGATTAATCTCTACATAAATTATATGATCTTTCTAAGGGATTTTTTATCAATTTAAATTCAATTGAGGCTTATTTATTATTTTTAACCAATTCAATTTTATGTGGTGTATACGCTACCACTTTTACAAGTAATATAATGTTTCATTCATGATTAATGGTATTTTTATTTTCAATGAGAGTCATTTAATCCAAGGGGATTTGACGTGAAAATTACCAACTAGTAAAAGTTATTGTAGAATCTCAGTTTTTTCATTGTTAATATTCTCTTCAAACAATCTCTTTCTGGTAATATTTTTTCATTATATATTATATTTATCTTAAATATCAATATTATTACAATATGAATATTAATGTTTCTTAAATCATACGACATTAAATCATATGGAATTTACTTTGAAATTTATTTGATTAACTATAGAAATAATGATAAATTCATATCCTTTACTCAATATGAATATTTGTTGATAATGAACATTGATTCATGAATTAAACAAATTATTCAAAATATTAGGGATTCAAATATAATATAGAAATAGGTGGGTCCGATTTATATATATCCCCTCAATTCGTCGATTAGTCTTAAGAGAAAACTTAGTCACTCACACCAGATGATTTTTCACTCAATAGTTCTATATCATTTGGCCAAACAAGATGAGTTTATACCCATTAGTTTAAAACCCTATTATGAAATTTATTTATTATAGAGGTATCATGTTATTGAGATATTAAATTTATTGATTACTAATTTTATTCATTAAGAATTTAGTTATTATTATCGATGTTATTTTTAAAATGTTATTTTTTTCACTATGTATTTCATTCCCAATTTATTAATAAAATGGTTTGTTTTTCAGTTATTTAACTTCAAATATTCATTATTCCTTATCTTATAATGATATCCATTTTATCTTAATGGCATATATGTTATGTTATTTACCTTTCCATGTTATTCATGTTTATTGATCCATGATAAATTCCATTGTACTTAACGCTGACTAAGGATTTGAGATCACCATTAATTGGTTTCCTTTCACAGGAATTCACAAAGTGTTTTATGTTTTATATGAAAGAAAATTATAGAGAGAATAATTTCATTCTAAAAAAATATGTTGTTTTTTTAAAATGTAATACGGGAGTCATGTATGTATCTAGTTTACCAAGACTAATAATCTATTCGGTCATTTTGGATGTGATTCGTTATATCATATGCCCATGAAATAATAAAAACACTAGCTCTACGATACTGGGGTAGGGGTCATTGTAGTTCATATAAGGGGAATTTTAGTAGAATTATTGGGAACTTGAATTTGGAGAACATATATTAGGGATCAAAACCATATGATATAACTCATGTATAAGCATATAATAATATCCTAATGTTTTGGTAAGGAATATATTATATACATTTTTTTATAAATACATCCCTATTTGGATACAAAAATTAGATTTGGTTTTGGAACGGATATCCATAGGGGTAATAACTTTGAAAATATTTCATTGGGATTGACCAAATCATCCCCTTGGGCTTGAAAACATGACTTTATCTGGACCTTGTGTGACACTCTTGGAAGATATGCCTACGATAATTCCCATTTTATTTACCAGTCATTATCAAGGATTTGAATAGATGATGTGAATAAATTATGGAGCATAAACCTAAGGTGTCTCAATGAAAAGGGAAAAAATTAACTTATTCAAAATAAAAGAATAAACTAATGAATTTTAGAGTAAAAATGAAGATTATGATTGAAGAAATAAATTTCATTATAAGGATCCGTTTATTGTTTTGTTGACAAAAGTGTAGGGAATAAATAAATTATCTAAGTCAATTACCTATTATAATGGTTAAACCGTAGATAGATGAAGGAACTATATGGGAATGAAATGGATAAGGTATTTATATATCTAGATTATGTAAAAAAATTATTGAATTATTTTTTGAATGGTATTTTTTTAATTAGAATCATGACACATCTAAGAATTTTTTTATATTTTATAATCATATATTTCTTCATTAAATTTTTAGTTATAGATACCATCAATGGTTTATGACTTTATGAAGACCATAAGTACAATGTTTTAAACACAACTTTCTATATTTTAAGTGATGGGAGTATATAATGATTAAGTATATATTTGGAGAAATATATGTAAATATAACACATTGGTTTAGTATACTATTAATGTTAAATTTAATTGAGTAATAGTGATTTTAGATTTTATATATGTAATTCTAATGGTATTGATAACCATTATGGTTAATATATTCATTAATGACAACGTATGAATACTGGAATAATAATATCAGAATATGTAAAAAAATTGTATTAAAAACCGTAGTAATAATTATGTTTAATGATTAATTTTATTCCAATAACCTCCCTCATATTTTTCGGGAACTTTTTCAGAATTATATTAATATAGTATAGAATAAGGGAAACGTGCATGCCAGGTAAAAACCCATCATTATAAGGCCTCGGCCTTAAACCTTACATAATATTGAATTAAATGAATAATTCAGATTGAGGATCTTTTCAGGTTTAGAGTTTTAGAGAATTAGATCTTAACTATTACATCCCAAAAGATTACAATGTGGACACATCTACTAAGTTTCCATAAATCAAAAACTCTTAAAAAGAAACATGTCTAGTTCCATGTTTTGTATAGCATGACATTCCCTTGATCCCATCCTTGAAACTATTCCACGTTAAGTCCTGTAAAAAATATTTCAAAAAAAACATGGGGTGATCATAAAAAGCTCAGTAAGGGAAAGACAAATAAAGAAAACTGTTAGTTTTCCAAATCAACAAGTAAACCATGTATATTTTATCAAAGTAATACTTTTCACCATTATGAAGTATTAAAAACTCTTCACTGGAAAAAAGATATATACTTACCCTTTTCTAACCAAAATATTACCATAAAACTCATATAAAGAATACATAACATATGAAGGTAACATCGGACATAGACATACTTAAATAAAATAAACATACGGTCAACATCCACACATATCACATAATGGAATAGCCATACGGCTGACTTACACACCCAATGCATTGGAGGTTATAACGTTACCACCCGTCCTGGTATTCACGGCACCACCCGTTATATGGTTTATCACGTAACCACCCATCAAATGTCCAAGTACCATTATAAAATCATAAGACATAAAACAAATATAATGGAAAGAAAATATTTCCACACCTTTATCATAATATATCACATAAATATATTTACATAATAAATCCATTATAAAAACCATTTTCAATACAAAAATACATAAAAGAGTATATTGTATTTATTTCATTTAAAATAAACATTACGGCTTATTGAGGAAGCCAGAGACCAAATAAAACTCGCGGCGGCGGAAAAGGTTGTTGTCACCACGTAAGTTAAAAGAAACATTCCTTTTTGTCGTTTAGTAAAACACTTCGTAGAAAAAGATTTTTTTTACAGTAAATGTCAATGGGGTTTATACACAGTATAAATGAATGAAATATGCCTTAATGAATGGAGATTGAGACGAAGTCCCTTACATCGGGTCCGACTTGACTCGATCGTTTTTTAACGTCCTGAATAATAAACTTGAGTTAATTTCTACTTGCTCTAGAACCTTTTTCAAGTTCATTATTCCTTTTATATCACTTATTACCATGTTATAAACAATATGTAATTATTTATGTTAATAATGTTTGTTTTGTCCATATTTGGTTCTTATATTGAAAGTGGATTTCTTACAAATACATGTTGTTCGTGCGGTCAATGGTTCATTATATAAAGATGATATTCATGATCTGTATATCATATATATCATATATATCCAGCATATACATGTATTTATAGTATTTTATAATCATTTATAGGTAAGAAATGAAATGCACCGATCATGGAGACGTTAAGCCATACATACGCATGAACGCTAATTTAATTTCTATGTCATATTAATGGAATTAAAAATAAATGAGAGATATTTATATTTGAATTCCAGAATAATATTAATCATTTAGATGTAACATAAATCATGTACATCCATTATATATATGTACTTATAATAGTACATTACATTTGGGGATAAGAAATGAAATGCATCGTTCATTGAGACGGTAAGCCGCACGTACGCATGAACGCTACTTTCATTTCTATCTCATACTTTAATGGAAATAAATAATAATTATATAAAGGTATATTATAATTCATGTATAAAATCATATTTAATAACTTTAAATCCATCCTTTATACATACCACATATGGTATTAACGAATCAAATCACTTTGAGGGGGCGGTAGTCCGCACTTCCTAAAACGAAATTATCGTGGTTACCCATAATGGAAACCCTAAAGGTGTGCCACAAATGAAAAATGAATAAGAATAAGGAGAACATAAACATAATATATATCATATATAAATATAGTTTTACCTTAATGGCCACCATCAAAGGTGTTAAAAGAAGATTGAACAATGATCGTTTCGTGAGGCAGAAATTCGCCATCCACAGAAACTATATGTTCTATAACCATTAGATGTAGGTGTTTGTAAGTGTAGCTCGAATACTTCTTATAAAAACATCCTAGTATATTTATGATACTGTTGTTGTTACAAATGAAATGAATAAAAAGTGTTTTGGGGGTTGGAGAAGAATAATAAATCATAAGAACACAAGAGAAAACACTACCTTTAAAACATGTAACTCTTTTTGATTTGAGCTCAAAGGCTTCCTTGGGAAGACTTCTGCCCAAATTTAGGCTTCATGGAGTAAGATAGGGATGTAGAGAGACAAAATGGGTAGGTTTAGGCTGAGCCAAAGGCTTGGGAGGTGTGGGTAAGGTGGTAGAGTTGGGGGCCTTTTATAAGAGGAGAGGAGGGGCACTCTTTGAAAGTTAAGAAAATATACTTTATTATAAAATGATTTTCTTATAAAAAAAGTCCCACAATTATATATTTTGATGATAAGGTGATAAGAGTTCTAAATCCACCCATCCAATAGGTTTTTGACATGTTTTGGTCTTAGATTTTATATTATCTTTTCATTTTATTGAAATCGTGAAATAATGAGGTAATCACTGCATCATCATGGTGTCATAAATAATTTAATTTATTTAATTTATAAAAATTAAAAAAAAAATAAAATGATGTAGGAAATCTGTTTAGATTTATAATTAATATTTATAGTCAAAAATATGACTTGAATAACCCCATTAATTTATTTTAGTAAAACAACTCATGTTTGTGACATTTTTATCTTAACTTTAAATAAAAAGATATTAATTTCATTTTCCTACCAAAGTTGCTCCATGGGGTGCCCAAGTTGACCCATGGATATTTTTGGTCAGCCATGACAGATCCAATAAGGGTAGGACATGTTTCGTGGTCATTTCATATTATTAAAACATTATTTTTACCTTAAACGACACTAATTACCTCTAATCGCGATTAAAAACATAAAAGTTACTATTCACCAAAAAATTATTTTAATACCATTAAACCACATTTTACTTCTTAATGAAAACCATGTATGTTGGATTTTTGAAATTCAAAACACAAAGGTGGTAAAATTTCATTTAAACGAACAAACAGGTTTTAAGTACCACTTAGTGGTTTCACTATTCATCAAAAATTGATGTTTTTCAGAAAAATACCAAAACTTCACCATAAGATATATTTGATATTCTGAATTAAAAAATGATGTCTATTTTAAAAAATTCAAATCATATAAGTTACATTAATTAATTTAATAATTAATTCCTGCTGTCAGAGCATATAGCGTGTTTTTATGAAACAATAAGTATCAAATTATTGACACTAGTTTAAATCCAATTTCAAAGTGAAATTAATTCAAAGACCACTATTGGATTATATGGTAAAAATATATTCTAATTTAACTATAAAACCAATTCAAAATATAATCTAATCATATAAATAAATTAGATTAAAAGGTGGTTTTGAATTAAAATACAACATTTTCACTATTCATTAAAAAATGAACTTTATCGGAAAAATACCAAAAATTTACACAATGTAAAATTTGATTTCCCAATTCTAAAGAAGAATTTTATTTGGTCCAATAGAATGTATAAGACTAACTAAAACTATATTTAATGATAGTTCTCCATCAAAAGGCGATAAGTGGACCTTTAGTAAAAATTAGAGTATATATGCCTAAAATTGAAATATTTTCATATTTTAAGCATTTATCCTTTATTAGATAAATGTAAAAACATTTCAAAAACAGATATAATAATATTTTAGTTATTTCTATTCATTCCCGCCAATACAACAGCTACGTGTTAACTGCCATTTAAAATAATATTATAATATTACTAGTGTGTAACGTATGTTTTCAAAGAAACTCATTGTTGCGTATCGAGTATGCTATCGAACATAGCAACCCCTTTAAAGTAAAACTAATATTTAATTCAGAAATATTAAAAAAAATGAAAATGATTTATTCTTTATTTACTTTGGATGTTACATCGTTACCCCCTTTTAGGAATTACGTCCTCACAATTTTATTCACTTATCAAAATAAGTGGGGGTATTTATCCCTCATAGCATTTTCAGATTCCCATGTTGCCTCTTCATCCTTATGGGTTTCAATAAAACCATTACATGGTGAATTACCTGATCCCGCAACACTGGATCTCTACGGTCAAGTATCTGGACTGGTTGTTCTTCATAAAAGAGATTCTCTTCCAACTGAACTACCTCTGGGCTCCAAACATGAGATTAATCTGGCATATACTTTCTCAACATAGAAACATGAAAAACATTGTGTGCCTGAGATAAAATTGGAGGTAAAGCCACTCAGTAAGCAACTGATCCAACTTTCTCCAGAATTTCATATGGTCCAATGAACCTTGGACTCATCTTTCCTTTCTTACCAAATCACATCACACTTTTCACTGGTGAAACATTCAGAAAAACATGATCACCTACCTCGAAAGATAGATCCATCCTCCGGTTATCCGCATAACTTTTCTGTCTGCTCTGAGCTGTTCTCATGTGTTTCTGAATCAAATGAATGTTTTCTGCCATCTCTTCTACCAATTCTAGTCCCATCAACTTCCTTTCACCAACTTTATCCTAGAAAGTTGGAGTTCAACACCGCTTCCCATATAATGCCTCAAATGGCACCGTCAGTATACTGGAATGAAAACTGTTATTACAAGAAAACACAACCAAAGAAAGATGTTGGTCCCAGCTTCCCTGATAATCCATCGAACAAGCACGTAGCATATCCTCCAAAGTCTGTATTGTTCGTTCTGACTTCCCATCTCACTACGGATGAAAAGCTGTAGTAAAACTTATTTCAGTACCCAATGACTTCTCAAGGCCTTTCAAAAAGTTAGAAGAAAACCTGGGATCACGATGAGATACAATGGAGAGGGGAACTCCATGCAACCTGACAATCTCTTTATGATAAAACCAAGCATCTTGATCTAGAGACAATGTATCTCGAATAGGAAGTATATGATAAGATTTAGTCAATCGATCAACAATTACCCAGATTGCATTGTTACCTCAAGATGTCCTCGGTAATCCCATAACAAAGTCCATTGATATATTTTCCCATTTCCACTCTGGAACTGGTAAAGGATAAAGCATCCCTTTCGGTAACTGCCGCTCTGCTCTAACATTCTGACAAGTCAAACACGTTATAGTAAAATCAGCAATATCTCTTTTCATTCCATCCCACCAGTAATACCTCCACAGATCTCTATACATCTTAGTACTTCCAGGATGAACTGAAAACAGGGAACTATGAGCCTCATATAACAATTCATTCTTCAACTGTGAATCACTAGGCACACATAATCTCTTACCAATCCTCAAAACACAATCATTATCAATGTTAAATTCATGAAACATACCCTTCTGAACCGTCTCTACCTTTTTCTACAACCCATTGTATTCCCTCTGCGCTTGCTTAATTATGTCTAATAGGGATGATCTCACTAATACCTGAAACAAAATAGAAGAACTTCTTTTACCAAAAACTTCTATGCCAAAGTTCATAAAATCAAAAACCAAAGGATCTCGTTCCTAATGTAGCATGTATAATGAAGCATTACTTTTTCAATTCAATGCATCAGCCACTTTATTTTCTTTTCCCGGATGGTAGTGAATTGTACAATTATAATACCTAATTAATTCCATCCATCTACTCTTTCTCATGTTCAATTCTTTCTGAGTGAATATATACTTTAAACTTTTGTGATCAATATGTATTTCACACATTACTCCATACAAATGATTCCTCCAAATTTTTAAAGCGAAAACAACAACAGCTAATTCCAAATCATGTGTAGGGTAATTTACCTCTTGAGTTTTCAACTATCGTGAAGCATAAGAAATTACCTGATCATTCTGCATTAGGATGCAACTAAGTTCTTTCAATGATGCATCACTGTAGATAACAAATTCACCATTCCTGGAAGGAACTGCCAAAACTGGAGCATTCACCTATCTTATTTTCAACTCCTGAGTCAACTGAGCCATCACTGCAACAAACTGTTTTGTTCTGATTCTGACCATATCAGGATACTGATTTTGAATGTTTATTTCCCTCTGTATGCCTTCCAAGAAAATATGTTCTATTTCCTTTATGTAAAACCATTCTTAACACAGAAATATCTTAGGCAAAGCAACATTGTAATCTTTAAATGCTATATCATTTAAATCAGACCATAAATTAATTTATAATTTAAAAATTTTCTAACTCCTAATGTTGTCTAAACCGACCTCTGATACCAACTATAAGGCCCCGACCTTAAACCTTACATAATATTGAATTAAATTAATAATTCACATTGATGATCTTTTCAAGTTTAGAGTTTTATAGAATTAGATCTTAACTATTACGTCTCAAAAGATTACAAAGTAGACACTTCTACTAAGTTTCCATAAAATAAAAACTCTTAAAAAGAAACATGTCTAGTTCCATGTTTTATATAGCTTGACTTTCCCTTGATCCCATCCATGAAAATATTCCACGTTAAGTCCTGTGGAAAATATTTCAAAATAAACTTAGGGTGAACATAAAAAGCTCAGTAAGGGAAACACAAATAATAAAAGCTGTTAGTTTTCCAAATCAACAAGTAAACCATGTATAATTTATCAAAGTAATACTTTTCACCTTTATGAAGTAGTAAAAACTCTTCACTGAAAAAAAGATCTATACTTACCCTTTTGAAACCAAAATATTACCATAAAACCCATATAAAGAACTCATAACATATGAAGGTAACTTGGGATATAAACATACTTAAATGGAATAACCATACGGTCGACTTCCACACATATCACTTAATGGAATAGCCTTACGACCGACTTCCATACCCAATGCATTTGAGTTTATAACGTAACCACCCGTCCTGGTATTCACGGCACCACCCGTCATATGGTTTATCATGTAACCACCTGTCAAATGTTCAAGTAGCATTATAAAATCATAAGACGTAAAACAAATATAATGGGAAGAAAACATTTCCACACTTTGATCACAATATATCACTTAAATATATTGACATAAAAAATCCATTATAAAAATCATTTTCAATACAATAATACATAAAAGAGTATATAGTATTTATTTCATTTAAAAAAACATTACATCTTATTGAGGAAGCCAAAGACCAAATTATACTCACGGTGGCGGAAAAGGTCGTTGTCACCGCGTACATTAAAAGAAACATTCCTTTTTGTCATTTAGTAAAAAACATCCTAGAAAAAGATTCCTTTTGTATTACAGTAAATTTCAAAGGGGTTTATACACCGTATAAAAGAATGAAATATGCCTCAATGAAAGGATATTGAGACGAATTCCCTTATCTCGGGTCCGACTTGACTTGATTGTTCTTTAACGTCCTGAATAAAAAACCTGAGTTAATTTCTACTTGATTAAGAACCTTTTTCAAGGTCATTATTCCTTTTATATAACTTATTACCATGTGATAAACACTATTTAATTATTTAAGTTAATGATGTTTGGTTTGTCCATATTTGGTTCTTAAGTCGAAAGTGGACTTCTTACAATTACATGTTGTTCGTGTGGTCAAAGGTTCATTATATCCAGAATGATATTCATGATTTTGATATAATATATATCATATATATCCATCATATACATGTATTTATAGTATTTCATAATCATTTATAGGTAAGAAATGAAATGCACTGTTCATGGTGACGTTTAGCCGTACGTACGCATGAACGCTACTTTCATTTATATGTCATATTAATGGAATTAAAACTAAATGAGAGATATGTATATTTAAATTACAGAATTATATTAATCATTTATATGTAAAATACATCATATATATCCATTATATATATGTACTTATAATAGTACATTACATTTGGGGATAAGAAATGAAATGCACTGTTCATGGAGACGGTAAGCCGTACGTACGCATGAACGCTACTTTCATTTCTATATCATACTTTAATGGAATGAAATAATAATGAAATGAATGTATATTATTATTCTTGTATAACATCATATATAATATCTTTAAATCCATCCTTTATATGTACAACATATGGTATTAACGAATCAAATCATTTTGAGGGGGTGGTAGTCCGCACTTTCTGTAATGAAATTATCGTGTTTACCCATAATGGTAACCATAAAGGTATGCCACAAATGAAAAATACAGAAGAATAAGGAGAACATAAGAATAATATATATCATATATAAATATAGTGACATCTTAATGGACACCATTAAAGGTGTTAAAAGAAGATTGAACAATCATCGTTTCGTGAGGCAGAAATTCACCGTCCACAGAAACTGTATGTTCTTTAACCATTAGATGTAGGTGTGTGTAAGTGTAGCTCGAATAAATATTATAAAAACATCCTAGTATATTGAATATACTGGTTATGTTATAAATTAAAGGAATAAAAAGATTTTATGGGGTTGGAGAAGAAAAATAATGCATAAGAACACAAGAGAAAACACTACCATTAAAACGGGTAACTCTTTTTGATTTGAGCTCAAAAGCTTTTTTGGGAAGACTTCTTCCCAAAGTGAGGCTTCAAGGAGTAATATAGTGATGTGGAGAGACAAAATGGGCAGCGTTTGTCCGAGACAAAGGCTTTAGAGGTGTGGGTAAGGTGGTAGAGGTGGGGGACTTTTATAAGAGGAGAGGAGGGCCACTCTTTTAATGTTAGTAAAAGATACTTTATTATAAAATTATTTCCGGATACAAAAAGGTCCTAAAATTATATATTTCTAGGATAAGGTGATACTAGTTCGCAATAAACCCATCCAATAGGTTTTGGACAAGTTTTGGTCTTATATTTTACATTATATTTTCATTTTAATTAAATTGTTAAATAATGAGTTAATCACTACATCATCATGTTGTCATAAATAATTTAATTTATTTAATGTCTAAAAATTATAAAAAACTATCATGATGTAGGAAATACTTTTATATTTATAATGAATATTTATAGTCAGAAATCTGACTTGTATAACCCCATTTAAAAATTGTTTTTGTAAAAAAACTCATGTTTGTGACATTTTTATTTTAACTTAAAATAAAAAGATATTAATGTCATTTTCCTACTAAAGTGGCTCCATGGGGTCCCCAAGTTGACCCATGGATTTTTTTGGTCGTCTATGACACATTAAATAAGTGTAGGACATGTTTCTAGGTCATTTCATACTATTAAAACATTATTTTTACCTTAAACTACACTAATTACCTCTAATCGCGATTAAAAACTTAAACGTTGCTATTCACCAAAAAATTATTTTAATCCCTTTGAACCACATTTTACTTCTTAATGAAAACCATGTATGTCGGATTTTTTTAATTCAAAACACAAAGGTGGTAAAATTTCATTTAAACAAAAAATCCGTTTTTAAGTACCACTTAGTGGTTTTACTATTCATAAAAAATTGAAGTTTTGCAGAAAAATACCAAAACTTCACCCTAAGCTATATTTGATATTCTGAATTCAAAAATGATGTCTATTTTACAAAATTAAAATCATATAAGTTATATTAAGGAATTTAATAATTAATTCTCGCTATCAGAGAAAATAGCGTGTTTTTATGAAACAATAAGTATCAAAATATTGACACTAGTTTAAGTCCAATTTCAAAGTGGAATTAATTCCAATGAACACTATTGGATTATGTGGTAAAAATATATTCTAATTTCACTTTAAAACGAATTAAAAATATAATCTAATAATATAAATAAATGAGATTAAAAAGTTGTTTTGAATTAAAATACAACATTTTTCACTATTCATTAAAAAAATGAACTTTATCGGAAAAATACCAAAAATTTACACAAAGTAAAATTTGATGTCCCTATTCTAAAGAAGAATTTTATTCGGTCCAATAGAATGTATAAGAGTGACCAAAACTATATTTAATGACGGTTCACCATCAAAAGGCGATAAGTAGACCTTTAGTGAAAATTAGAGTATATATGCCTAAAATTGAATTGTTTTTTGTAATTTAAGCCTTTATCCTTTATTGGATAAATGTAAAAACATTTAAAAAACATATATAATCATATTTGTGTTATTTCTATTCATTCCCTCCAATACAATGGCTACGTGTTAACTACCATTTAAAATAATATTATTATATTACTAGTGTGCAACGCAAGTTTTCAAAGAAAATCATTGTTATATATCGAGTACGCTATCGAACATAGAAACCCCTTTAAAGTAAAATTAATATTTAGTTCATAAATATTAATTAAAATGAAAATGATTTATTCTTTATTTGCCTTGGATGTTATAATCATATTCTGAAAGGTTGTGGGTCTTGAAACCACAACTGAAAGATGAAAATATTTTAATGCCAACCGCTAGCCAATGTGATATCCTGCTTAATATTTCATTAGTTAACTGATTTGACTAATAAATATTAATGATGAACCAATTATTTAATATTTTATGTTTATAGAAGAATTTCTTATATATGATAACTTTTTCGGAGAATATTAGTTTTCTAAAATAGTTAGAGATAGATAGACAAACATTTCACTATTTTTTAAATCATAAAATCAATTAAAAGTAAATTTTGGTGAATAATGTATATGAAATAAATTTTTATATTCATTTCATAGAGTTAGTGATTAATTTAAAAATGATCAATGCCCAACCAAATGATAAAATTGAGATTATAAGATAGCAATGCATCCAGTATGTATATTCCATTATACTCTAAAACAATTAAATAATTATTCAAATATTGTAATTGGATTAATAAAAAAAGTTATACTATTATCATAATTTTTATTATTTCAATGACCCTTTTCACAAATCTTTATTTTTAGGATTTTTGGTCATTAGCTGTATCTGGATAACCCATGTTCTTATTATCTATAACCTCTATCACACCCAAATAAGCATTTGGTGTTAGTATTCTCTTCCATGTCATTGATTTCATTTACAAAAATTTTTCCATACATGGAAACCTATTAATGTTATTATTCAATATGAACATTGAACACAACTTTCACTCTTACTTTGTGGATTTGATTTAAATCTTTTTACGATGTGGGTTTTCAAAAAAATAATTTTCAAATAACAATCCCTTGGTTATTGAGATCATTTTTAAATTTGGATGAAAAAATTAATTTAAAGTGTGGATAATTAAACAACACATAATTATAAAATAATAACATTTTATTTAATAGAACATGTGATGTGAAACACTGATTTTAAACAACCCATGAAATATAATTCATTAAATTTAATAAAATTGATTATTTGTAGAACATGCAACCCCGAGTTGAAGTGAATTACAATATAGTATACCTATTCATTAAATTATCACTTTTTAATATTAGAAAATGAATTATGAAAATTATTTTTATCTATTTATAAAATATAAAATAAGAATAATTTAATAAAAGGAAATATTTTTTGAAAAACATTATTTTTTCTAATAGAAGGTTTAGTCGCACGTTAAACACAATATTTAAAAGTAATTTTTTTCACTTATAGAAAATTTATTTGAAGAAATTAACTTCATTTAATTATTTAGAATATAAATATTATATCAGGTTGAATATAATGGATTTTTCTAAAAAGATTCATTTTTTGATTAATAGTGAAATGTTCTGATTTTTAATTAAAATTTTCCTTTTACTTTAAAATATAATAAAGATAAATTATATTTTTAATTTTTTTAAACGAGAATTAGTTCAACTATATATCAATTCATCTATTTTGGGGCATTGGACCAATTTTTAAATTGAATTTTAATATAAAAACATTGTAAACATTTAACTATTGTCTCTTTGAAAAGGTGATTTCTCATTGCATTTTTATGATTAATATTAAATTAATTTTTGATCCATTTGTATATGAAATTTTGAAAAATTATCCACAAATTTGGAATCCAAAAAACGACATAATATCTAAAAATGAGAAATTAATTTTTTTATGCATTTAATAGTTAATGTTGAAAAAACTATTTATTGGAGTTAAGGTAAAAATAAATTTAACTGGGGGTTTACTAAAATATATCAATTAAAATGACCTAAAAACTTATCTAATATATATTGGATGAAAATATTTCGACCCTATAATGTATCAGTCTTAAGAATACTTCATTTATATGTTTTTTTCTTGTGATAAATGTGAGTACACTTTTTTCTATTAAAAAATTACAGGTGTTCCACTCACCTCACTTATAAAAGTTCACCACTATCATCTCCTATTTGCACATTGGAACCCTTCTTGGATCACCCATGACCTTCCAAAATCACTTACCATATTCAATTTTAAAAAAAAAATCTTTATTTTTGGATTAAATCCCACTTAGGAATAATTTTGGGGAAAACCATAGGAGTTTACCTGAAAGTGATGTAACATTATTCCATGAGCATAATTATTTATATTTATTTCTATACATCCTTAGTTTAATAAATAATCATAAAGATATAATAAATCAGTATATTAGATAGAACTGTATGTTATCTTTTTAATTGAATGACCTACAACCATCTCAATTTCTATCAAATGGGTAAGGTAATCATTATTTGTGGGTAGAGTGGACTACCACCGCTCAAAACGATGTCATTAATGATTCCATTACCAACTATCACGATTATGTATGATGATTTAAATAATGTATATTTATGATAATTATAAAATAATTATACCTATAGTGTCATTATATAATTTATTACTTTTTAATTTCCATTCAATAGGGGATAAGTTAATGTCACTCATGTGTATAGATGACTACCGCCTCACGAAGTGATGTGTTCCGTTATTCACTAACTATTTATGTAGAAGGTAATAAGGATATTATTAATGAATAAATGTGAAATAAAATACATAATTATTTTTTAATTACATATTTATAATTGTTAAATGAATATATATCAATTTTTATTACCTTTCAACTGACATAAATATTATTACATCATCTGTGTATGTTTGGACTACAACCTTCAGGAAGAGATGTAACTATCATTTCATAACAACACCAAATGGATGATATATATAAGTATAAGTAAATATGTAATATGTTTTCCATTTTATTATAATAATTATGTAAATATAAAATATTAATTACTCATTTCCCATAATGATCAGTGAAAAATGGAAATGTAACTCATGCATATATACGACCTATCATCTCCATGATTGTTACATAGTACATTCTTCATAACATTAATTTATTATTGGATTTAAAAGTATTATTGTAACAATGCATGGATAATAATTTATTGACTATTATTATTTAGATGATATAACTATATAATATAAAAAATAAATTTAGAATTGAGGATGAAACACATATGAAAAAGCATGTAAATTAAAACTTGAAACAAAGAATATAATGAAATTATTTTAATAGAAGGGTGATGATATGTTAAAAAAGGATCATATATGACATAATGAATATATTTATTGTTTTATCATATTTTAATAAAATGATTATTTCCACTATACAAGATTTTAAATCACTGGTAACCAAAAATAAGAATTAGAAAAGTTATTTCATAACTATATTTCCATTAATTATACTTGATTTCTACTTAATTGATTATTACATGCTATGATTATGTGTTTCATAAACATTTATTGATTTATGTTGTATTTAAAATTTTTATATTTTAATATACATTTTATGCACATAATAAATTAAATCATTAATTCTATCTTAAATTATATGATCATTGTAAAGTATTTCTTAACTGAATTTATATTCACTAGGTTAAACTTCTACTTCATTTATTATGTCATGATAATTATATATGGTTAATTACATTTTATTATATTATTTTATATTTACAGTTGTTTTATGATGATATTAATTTGATTTAAATAATAAATTTATTGATTAATCCCTATTTCAATGATAATATATTTGTAAGGGATTTCAACTTAATTTTCATTCCATTATAATTTATTTGTAAAATTAATTTTTTTGTGGTTAATATAATACCTCTTTGATATGTAACATTATGATTCATTAACAATTCATGATATTTTATGATACAAATAGAATCATTTCAACCTATGGTATATGAGTTGAAAATCACCTTGTGTTAAAAGTTATTGTACATTCACATATTCTTTTGTGACCGTTACAATTCTCTTTAAAAAATATCATTATTGTAATAATTTTCCATTATACCGTAAATTTATATTAAATATCAATATTATTTCATGATAGATATTATAATTTCATAAAATTTATAGGATTTTTACATATGGTTATTACATTGAATGATATTTCATTAACTGTGGAAATAATGTTAAATTTCTATCCTTTAATAAATACTAATATTTGATGATATGGAACATTTATTCCTGAAATAAATTAATTATTTAAAATATAATGATCACATTGAATGTGAAGATATGGGAGGAGAATGTTTATAGACATCCCCTCGCCTCATCTATGGCTCTCATGACAGAAATAAATGGGCCGAAATAGATGAGTTTATGACCAATATTATTAAACTGTATTGTGAATGGTCCTGATGGTAGAGGTATCATGTTCCTGATACATGAAATAAATAAATTAATAATATTATTAAATTAGAATAAATTTATTATTTTCCACAATTTTTTTACAATGATATTAACTTTGGATGATTATCATTCTCAATTTGTTGTTTAAATGTCACATGTGTTCAATTATTAACCTTTCCAAATTGATTATGCATTTTTTTGTCATGATATTGAATTTTTTTAAGTGGAATGGGTGTTAAATTATTTAAGTTTCCATGTTTACTATGCTTAATGATTCATGATAGAATTAACTATACATAACACTTATTGATCATTTACGGTCATCGATATTTTTCCTTTATTAAGTATACATGAAGTGTACAATGTTTTGTATGTAAGGATATGCTAGGTGGAATAATGATATTATAGAAAAAAATATGTCGGAATTTTTTTTTCAAATTTAATATGGTAATCCAGTATGTATTTATATTTCTATGGCTACTAAAATATTTAGTCATTTGGGATGTTATTCCTTATATATAATTCTAATGTAATAAAGAAGAAAATAGCAGCGGGCTACTGGGGTCAGGGTTCCTATATTAAAATAATAACATTTTAGAATACCAAGGATATTTATTTATTTATATTGGGATTTTTATAATATATTTTTATGAGGTGTAAAAATATAAAAACATAAAATGAATTGATAAAGAAATACATATTCCTTTGATATATCTATTTAGATAACTCCTTATGCCTTCATAGATTTGTATTTTCATGAAAAAAGAACCTCTGGGACATGTGAATGAGGTTTGGGGATGTTTTTTTGTATCTCTTAGTTGATCTAGGAGCCTTTATTTTCGAGGAGATCTGGAGTGTTAAAGGGGTCCTTTTATAGTTGAGTTGGGGGGACATTTTTGTGAATAATAATTTTTAAATATAATAATAGATGCATTATTCAATGAATGTGAAGACAAAATATATTATACGAGAGGAAAAAATTAGTAATGGGTTTTTAATCTCTTATTCACACATATAGATATTATGTTTTAGGACATCTTAGGAATTTACCACTTGATTTAACTTGTTTACCTCTTTTAAACCATTACCGCGGTGAATAATTTTTACCTCATAACATATTTTTTTGGATAAAAATAAAAATGAGATTATTACCAAATATGTACATAATGATTTAAAATATAAAGATGATTTTCTTAATTCAAATTCTAAATATGATAAAAACTCATTTCGATATAATAATATGTTATGGGGGAAAACAATTTAAAAAAAAGAAAGCATAAGGAGAATTTAATCTTAACTATTTTCAATTAAAAGTCATTATATGATTTTAATTATATATATATAATAAATAAATTTTACAAAATTAATTGTTCAAAAGTGAATTTTTTTAATAATATAAAAATATAAAATATTTATAGATGTACAATTATTTAAAAAATGGGTGTTTTAGAAAGTTATTTATTTTATTGTTAATTTTTAAAATTGAATACATATTTCCCAATAATTTATCAACAAATTCTATTGAAATTAAAATTCTAATTTTTTTTAGAATTAATTTTTTTAAAACTACAGATAATTATAATATATATATCATGAATAATTATATGAATATATCATCTAAAAATTATTTATAAATCCCATTAAGTAGTCGACATAAGATCAATGTGTAAAAAAAGAATTGGAAGCCTCCTTGGGTGGTGTCTCATCTAAAATGGATCTCAAATTGATTTCAATGTGTACAAAAATATCTAGTAAAAGGCTTCACTAAAGTTGTACTTGTTGAGGCTCAACATGGGAATGTCCAGGTAGAATCCAATGGATAATATATCCTTTCAAATCATAGATAAATAAGACTAATATTGATTATTATTACAAATTAATTTCATTTCTTCCTTTCTAAATAGATTTTATAATGTGATTAACTATATTTATAAGTACTAATTAAAAAATTGTATTATAACAGTTATTTTTAATACTAATAAATTTTTAATATTTCATGATTTTTTGTTCGATGTTTCATGTGATACAAGTTATTAAACATAGTATTTATTTTTATGAAAAGACTTATTAAAATATTTGGGGTTTTATATAATGTTATGAATAACGAAACAAAGCCTTTAAAACCCCTAAATACATTAAATATGAAAAAATAACTAATTTCTCATTCATGCGTCAACACAAACCATCCATTAGTGTGTCTTTTGATCTTATAATTACTGTGAAATTGATAAAAAAACATAAAATATTTTATTTACTCTTTAGTGCTTGTAACTTGAAAGGGTTATTATTGAATTTTTATCATTTTTATGGGGTTTCTATTAAATAGTCTAATCTTATCAATAACATAATGTAAAATCATGAAAGTGACTCCATGGAATAGATGTATTTTAATAATATATTAATCCAAAAATAATTTCCTTCAAATAACAATATTAAAATAGAGAGAGAATTATTTAAACTAAAAAACAGTTGGTTGAATCCATTGGTATCGATAAATAAAGTTTCATGAGACATTCATGGAATTTATTTGGTTTAATCAATGGCCAAATAAGTAAAATTATTCATTTATTTAGTGTTTTAAAACCAGATCTCCTAGTTGAATTATCTACAAAGGAATTTGGTATCTAGGTGTAAATTGTTCAACGTGATCTCATTATTGAAATAGAAATTGAAAATTCCCATACTTTAGGATATGGGGTGAAAATTGTGTTTTATGGAATCAAAAAAGATAATAAAGAATATTAAACCTCCTACATGCTGAAAATATAGGATGAATAATGGGGGAATTGACCAAAATTAATGGGGTAATGATTCATGTGTGTAAAATAAGGACATAAATAATATTAATACCCCTGATATATAATGATTTTTACCAAAACAATATATGATATAAAAATCCTTCTTAATTACCCCTAACTATTAAATGTCTCAAATGTAGTGAATTTGAGAAATATGTAGATAATTACAATATACCTATGCATTAACGAGGAAAAAATAGGCCAAAAACCTCTTAAACAAAGGAATAAAGAGATATCGTATGTAATTATTACTATGAAGGTGGATCAATAAAATGTGCTAGAGAAAGGTAAACTCATAAAAAAATTCTAAAATTGAATATTTCATATAAGAATCAGGATCCAAACACATTAAATTATTGAAAATATTTGAAAAATATTACCTCACAAACATAATGAATAGATACTGATTTATATATGAATACACTTAGTGATGCGATGATTGAATCACAATCCTATAAATCATCCCTGATTAAGGTTTCTGGAAATGTTCTCCCTGGTAATCGTGTTATCCCCTCATTGTTATTATTTTAGGTTATTTTGGGAATGGATTTCTTCTCTATCCATAGAGACCATATAAATTACATGGATATGGAAATTAAATATCATATCCCAAATCAACACATGATCATTTGTCGATCCAATAAAAAAATTAACTTCATAAGGAAATTACATTTATTATATGGATCATTGTTTCTAACTGGGATGGGGTTATTAGTTGAAATGGTTAGGGAGAAACTCAATATTCAAGATATTCTTATTGTTATAGAATATATCAATGTATTTTTAAATGTTTTTTCCTAATATACCCTAATATTATTTCATTTAGTTTTGAATATTAATCTTACCTAGTCTTATACATATATCAAACACTCCTTATAGAATTGCCCTAGTTTAATTGGATGAATTATATAATCCACTATAAGTGAATTTGGAAAAAGGATTTATATTTCCATGTTCATAACCATTGGGATAACTAGTTCTTTTTTTAATGATAATTGACTGATCAATGTGTCTTTGTAGTCATTATATTAAACATAACATGATCGTAAAAATGAGAAAGTATCCACTCTCTTATATTGAGGAGTCGTTCAATCATATATTAGGGTATCACTAATCCAATATGATTGAAAATAGAACCTAATGTCATAAATTATGCATGAAAAGGGAGAATATTATTAATACAACGATTCATATAAGATATAGACACTATGAAATCATAGTGATGTATCAAGGAGTGAAAAATTACCCTATAATTATCATATATTTCATGAATAGAGTATTTTTAGTTTATAATGAACATCATGTAGAAGTATTCATAAAAAATATTATCATATATTCAAAGAAATAAGTGAATGATGTGAATATGAAATTTATTTCATTCCATGATAATGGTGAAATTATATGCCAATTTTAGAATATTTTAATTATATATATATAATTCATAGTTCATGGGTCATGTAATCACACAAAGGGGTATATCTATATATCCCTAAAATATATAGATGATTATGTAATATCCTAGACTGACCACATTTGTAGAAATTCATAGTTTACATTGATAAAATAGATATTATTAATGATTTCTAAGAAGTTAACTTGATTTTCAAGTCAACTGACCTAGTAAACTCAGACAAGATACATGTTACATTGGATAAAATAATATCAAGAAATATCCAACGTGAATAAGAGGGGGTTGTTCCATAAACCTACACTAACATGACTATATATTATAGAAAGATCATTGATATATAACTATGAATTAAAAAATATTTTTTTGTGTATCCCAATGAATAATGAAAAAGTTGTAACTTATGGCTTCATCAATTAATGTACCATGATAAAATTTTCTCAATGCATGTTTTGGATCTAGTCCTAATAATATTTTCATTAATTATATGGAGCCACTATCTTTATGGTTAAATGTGTGATATTTTTAGTAACAGAAAGTGGATAATGTATAAAATATCACAAAAGGAGTTGAATATGCATCAAAGTAGATGGTTAGAGTTGATGAAGGACTATGACTACTCAATACATTACCACCTTGGGATGGAGAATAGGGTCATTCATACTCTAGGATGAAAGAATCATGTTAACTTATCTACGATGATAATTAAAAGTGAACCAATAACAATATATTTTCAAAGGATAGAGATAGAAATAATTATCAAAGGTAGAAATATTATCGTTCTCAAGTGACTACTCTACCATAAATTCATGTGAAAATCATGGAGGCATAAAAGAAAAATATTGGGATACAAAATAAGTAAAATAATATTCCATAGATCAACATTAATAATGATGTTTTTACAAAATTCACGAAGTCAGTATGTGGCCCTTTAATAAGTAAATTGAATTTGTTATTTTTTGGTTCACATAAATCGTCAATCTTAACTCATATAGGAAATATAAATATCTATGTAGATCTCATGGAGTAATTCTAGTGGGAAAGAATGAAGTAGTATTTGGTGGAGTATTTGAAGAGACCAATAATTTAAAAACATAAATTTTATATCTTATTATATTAACATTTATTACATATTATTATGATCCATTCCATAATTGTGATGGTTTAGTGTCTTTGGGAACCCATATACATGAACAACTAGTGCATCAATGATAAAAAACAACTCCCACTAAGATTCCTACAAATAGCACCCTTATTATATATACCATTCTTAAAATAAATGTTTGTTTTAGGTGGAAATGGGACCATATTAAATGGTAAGATTGGATGCACTATAAGTGTAAACCAGGGAGATATCAATCAATTATTATTTTCAATCATTACACAAGAATAAAGGAATGATAACTTGAGCATATGAGAAAGAGAACATGATCTTAATGTTTGAATATCATACTTAGTAATTCATATATCATAATCATGAGTGATGGAATATTGAATGAAATTTTATAATATTTTTATCATAAATGAATCAAATAACATGATCCATGATATGATAAAAATATCAGAATATCATGTCATAAAAAATTTATTAATGTGTTGAATAATCCAGATCCAATAAAATATTATTTCAAGGCTACCCACCAAGACATTAATCTTATGTTATTCATGGGTAAACCATCAAATGTACCTACATTGGCCTTCTAATAACCCTCTATGTCCCTTTGTGTTCTTGGGTTAAAAAACCAAGTACCCACTTTTAAATTTGGAATAATATATTTTGTACACTATGATCTACGAATGAATAAGTATTTACCAAATGAATTTGAGTGATATAATGTTCCCTCCCATCAAATAATAATAATTTATTAATATGTACACCTTAAGATCATGCAAAATGTTATCATTTCATCACAACATAAATTTCAAAATGAAAACATGTTTTGCCAATGTGTTATCATCATAATCATGAAACATCTAAAGGGAATATATGGATGGTATCAAAGAATCAAATCCCCAAGGAAACATAAGTAACATCAATTTTTGTTATTATAAATAAAAATTTCCATTAAAATAATACTATATTTTTAGTGATAAAAATACCATATTCATTTTGAAATAAAATATTTAAAATCTAAAAATATTCGAAAATATTAAGGAATGAATTTTATTTAGAATGAAACATGGAAACCTGTAAAGGATGATTCAAATAATATAGTAGCCAATGTTTGAGTTGGTGCCCTCGAACCAACATCTATGTACTTTATGATAACTTATATTCTTAGATTTTAATATTTATAAAATCCTTATCTCATCAGGATTGTTATTCATGTTAACAATGAATGTGATAATTTATAAAGAGATGATGGAATTCTAAAAGGTTTTAGATGTTCTCCACTTTGATGAAAACACTGAAGTGTTACCAATTTTTTTTAAATATATGTTATATATCCGGATGACACTATTTGAGGGACAAAAATGATACATGCTATTTGGGGTGGATACTTGTATGAAATTGAGACACTGTTCATGGTGTGCACCCTTAGTAATGTCTACTGTAGGGTATTATGAGAACGAGACCCACTAGTAGGAAATCCACATCTATATGTGTCATTGAATGTTACTATATTTTTATATGTGTATTGATCCTTATATATTAGTATTATTATTTAATAGTATTATAAATCATGTACTTTGATGTCTTGATGAAAACCATGATGACATATGTTCATGGTGGTGCGATATGATGGGTGCTTCGTGAGTAATATTTTATTAATGAATAATGCGAAAAATTATTTTCCCCTTCTTTTATATAATTATATAATATATCTAATAATTTTTATGGAAATGATATATCCTAAATAAATATATGGCTATGTTGTTTTATAGTAAAGTTCAATTTATAGTAATTAAATCATAGAGACATCGAGCGCATATATTTATGGAATCAACATGAAACATATATAATTAGATACATAATAATAATGGAATTATATTACACAGTAGACACCCACATGAGGTATTATGTCATTGAAGCATTAAATTATTTCTATATGGTTTCCTTGTCATGTTGGATGAAGGTAACCTTGAACATTATGCTACTTCACCAATTACCACTGGGAAAGATTTCAAGAGGGTCACACACTAAGTGTATCTAGAATATCAATTAAACAATTTATTATTATTAATTAATTAACAAGTTGAATAAATATTATTCCTAAGAATTTTTTAATAATTATTTTTGTATTATTGATTTCATATATTCCTCCATCAATTATTCAAGAGAATATTATGTTATCTAAATATTTTACAATTAAGAATTTTCCATTTATAGAAAACAATATTTATTTATTTTGTGGTTAATAATGCAATGATTCCTATTTAATAAAAAAAGTAATTATTCAATTCCTGTTAATGAATATAGAGGAATGGCTGGCCATGTTTTTTTCCACTGGGAAATAATACATATTGAATTTTTTTTGATCAAATAATTTTAAATTTAATATAAATGTTAAGAAAATTTCAGGAAAATAATAATAATATTATTACAATTTTAGACATGGGGTTCCTAAAGGGATTATATAAATATTGGTCTTTACATGTGAAAATATCTATTTCTAAACCATAGTTATATTTAAACCCTATTATGTTATTTTCCAAGAGAGTTAATTCATTTGTGTTTTTCATAATGACATGTGGAGAGAATCCTATCATGACCTAGAGAGATACTTCCCTATTATTTCTCCCAAAATTGAGAGAAAACATCATCCACCATTATCTACTGAGTATAGAGTGATCAATGATAACTCTTTGGAAAATCTTTTCATGGTGATCGAATGGAAAAAGACACACATAATAGGATATACTGAGCTATCGCGTAGATATTTCAATAGAAATGATCAATGAATTTTGGAACATGTGTCTATCATCACTAGATGAAATCTTCTCTTTATTCTAACAACCAAAAGATTTTACAACACAAACATGTTGTTAGATCTAATAATTAATAAATAATTCACTCATGGTAATTATTTAATTGATTAAATTAATTATAAACAATGGATGATGATCTCGTCCTTGTTTCGGGCACTCTATTCCATTTATTTTTTCCTTTTTATTCAATTCTATAGATCACAACAGTTATCATTATGTAAATCTCATATTGATCATCGATAAAGACAAAAACAAAAGATGGGAATCCCCCACTACATTCTTTTATTTCACCCAAAAACTTCACGTGATAACTAAATAATAACAAAATTATCAGTAAATATTTATATATCCTTGATTGATTTACATACTTTTCACTTAGTTCTCAAATCAATTTTATATTTCCTTTAAAAATGAATTACACGATCTTCTTTGTTATCTCTACTTTTCATATATCTAATCAAAATGATTTATTTTTAGAATGAAATATAATCGATGAAAGCATCTAGAGGTTATTATGATTCTAGATAGATAACACATGAGTGCACACCATGTATCTAGATTTACACACCATGTACTAATTTTCAATGCATTGGTAATTAATTTGAAATTTATTCAAATAGTGGGAATTAAATACATGTGGTCCATTTAATTTATTACATGGAATGTCAACCTGGACAGCATAGAATATGTTCAGTCATAGTAGACATATTGTAGCCCATGTACTTGGTGTATATTAATTTAAGTCACAGATGAGCCGTTTATTTCCTTACACAACCTACCTAACTGGTCACTGTGTAACTCAGACACCACACACCATGGATCCATTTATACACATAGTATAATACAATTTCTTTAAGACAAAGATTACATACTGAGTAATAAGGAGTGTTCCTGAGATATATGTTGAGAGATGTACATGCATGGTAGCATACTTGTGCACCCGGTGTACTTAATCGAAATTACGAAAAATTAAAATTAATTTATAATACTGTGAAAACATTAGGAATTCATTCTTGGGTGTGGTCATTATGTTAATATTAAATTCCATGTGATTAGTTTTTATATATATATATGTCTGTGTTTGTGTGTTTAGTTATTATTTTCAGAATGCTCATATCTTCATATCATTTGTGAGTCATATTATAGTTATTACTCTATGTACATTGAAGCATTACACGCGATAGAAAAATCATGTAATCTATGTAATCACTAAGTTGATAGTACACATCATAGAAGTACATGATAAGTCGTGTATGCCATATGTCACAAGAGTAAACAGAATATGAGTATAATAAAAGATGTGTAGATTCAAACGGGTATTCACCATGTTGCCTATATGGTATATTATTGTACACTATTAATTTTAAATAAATATATTTATTTTTGTTTAAAAATACTATTGGTAAAAATTTCCAAGAAATTAGAATGATAAATAAGATAAAATAATTGATTAGTTAAATAATATAATTAAATTAATTAAGTTAAATTTATCATAAATAATAACGATTTGGAATATAATTCTATTTTTAATTAAATTATTATTTCTTTTCCTGCATTTGGATGATCATGGGCATAGACCATACCTTTATGTGTGATTGGTTTTATTGTATTTATTAGTAAACAATATTTTTGGCATCTATAACTTCACTCCTCTTAATACATGAGTTCCCACATTCTCATGGATTATTTTATGTAAATGCTTTTACCCTAATCTTTATGTGAGTAGAAAAATATATAATTGATGGATTTCCTATGCTTGTGAAGCTAGTACATGTTTGGAGTTGAGATAAAATCAATCCAAGAGAGATACATAGGCGGATACATTGAAATATGTATAATGAACCATAATTGGTTCAAGGTGTTTTCCCCATAGATCAATTATTAGTTTATCAATCTATACATAAACAAACCATTATAAAAAGATCATGATCATAAATGCTTATTATTTTATTTATTTAATGTTTCATGGTTTTTTAATTTTTGTTGTTTTTTGATAATCACATGAATTGATGAATTAACCAGCATGCAATATAGAAATAAAATAAATTGGATTTTTCATAAATATTACCTACGACATGGTTATTCATTAAATAAATGAACATTATATTAAAAATAATGTAATAATGCAAAAAATTATTAATATACACATAAATAGATAAAATCCCTCAATTATATACATTATTCCAGTATATCCTTCCTCTTATTTAGTTAAAATCAAACCATAGTTAAATGTTATTGACAACCCAATGTTGGAGTGATTTCATTTTTTTTGAATTTTAACATGATGTTTTGAGTTGAATTTTCTTAGTTCACATCGAGGGTTTAATTCCAAAGTATGAAATGGTGTAACTGAGAGGCAAGGGTTGAGGAAAAATAATATTAGGTTTTTATGATTTATGAGTCCGCTTAATAGATCAAGTAACTATTATTTAATGAAGTAGGGATTTGAAAGTCCTACCTAAAAACATTCATTTTTTCTAATCAATCAAATTAGTTTTAATTAAAAGGGAATATGTATCTTCTATATAATAATTTCCAATCATTACGATATTCTAAAGCCAATGCTAAGGGCTGTTGGGTTTCAATAAAATATGTGGATATTAATAAATATAATATTTGTTTATTTTTCTATATATAATTAGAAAAGGTAATAAAATTATTCTCAACCAATTTTTAGAAAAATAAATAAATTAACTTCAAACATATCCCTATGATCTATACAGTAGACGAATATCCTTCTCACTAACTCAAATTTCCAAGAGTGGAAAAGGTGATTATATATTATTCTTCTCCATGAAAAAAAATTGTATGTGCAGTAATAACATATTTTTGGTATTCTTAGAAATGATTCTATTATGGAAGAGTTCTCTCTATATTAGAAAAATTTAAATTATTCTAAAGATTTTATTTGTTTAATGTTATCATCCATGACCAATCAGAGGTTTAATAAACATGAGGACATTGATTCACATATCTTAATATATCACCTTTTGGACCTTGATGAATGCATATCATAGGGCATGAAAATTGAATTTTAACTTCCATAATGTAGCATAATGGGTGACTAGGGTTATCTCACTGGAGCAGCATCATAGTCTATTGAATCACTAATTCCAATTCAGCTAATCTACCTATTTTTTTATTTTTATTTCATTATGAAAGTAATTAAATTTCGAGGTGTTTGAAAAATATGAAATTTAAATGAAATTTAGAAATAAACTATCCGAAATTTAGATGGATAAGATGAAATAATTATATTAGGGAATATAGTATTTGGTCCAGGGTTTGATAAGACTGGTTCATTCATTATATATTTTTTGGTTAAACTAAATTTGATAGTTCATTTGGTGAATCCTCATTAATGATTAATTTTCGTTGATTTATTGAGTGTGTGATTTTAGAACGCCTTTAGAACACCTATCCCCACCTCCTCTGATATTCATATAAAATAACACATCAACTCAGTATGCAATTTCTAAAATACCATGCTTCACCGTATATCCTTTCATCTCTTTAGGTAACCCCAACTCCAACGTATGAAGGGTATACCTGAGAAACGGGTGGAAAAAAGAACAAATCAACTAAAATTAATGTAATTAGAAATACTTCCATGTTTTATGACCACCACACCCAAGTAATAATATTTCGTCCACCACTAATTGATTTAAAAACATGTTGAATTCAGGTGCAATAAAAATGAATGCCATGAATCCTCTCTTTGGTCCAAGACTTAGGTTAGTCACTTGACATTTCTAAGTTAGAAGAGATCCACATTTAATTATGGATGTGGTAGAAAATGATATTTCTGTTGGAATAAATGGATGAATGAATAAAGGGAAGCACTATAATTAAACTATAAATGCATGTTACATGGGAAAAGAAGACCAAAATAAAAGTAAAATAGAAGAGAAATTATAAATCATGTATGTCATCCTATGCTTTCTTATCTAGTGTATATTCTATCAAATTCACAATTATCCTCTTATTTATAGGCATTCAATATGATTCATTTGGCATAGTGGTCCATTAACTGGTTTTGAGACATAGTTGGTCATCATCGGTTGAATTTTTTTCTCTTGAATTTTATGGAAGAAGATTGGGAATGAAATCCCCTTGTCATTAACCTAATAATATAAATTAGTCTCCAATAATGTTATTCCACTATTTCAAGTGTGTTTTCCCACATAATTTAATCTCCATTATCCACGTGTATAAGAATTTATAGCTATTTTTTGCTGAAAGTTTATTCTAGCAGAATGCATCACGAATCATATTTCAATTTTGAGAATTAAGTGGCCGCATTAATTAGTGAATAACTCCTTGAAAATTAATATAGGAAATCGTAAAATAATACTGTTTAAAATCCATTTTGAATAACCCTTATTAATGGTTTTTACTTTGATTTACGCCTCAAATCTGTAGTTGGGGTCCACTCTGTCTACCAAAAAAATATTCATATTGATTTTTTTGAGCCTCTAAATGATGAAATTAGATATTAGTCTATAAGGAAGTGTATTATATAAAAAATAATGTAATATTATAAAAAGTTATCACATGAATTATACCTATATTATAAATAATAATCTAAATATATTAATAAGTATAAAATATATTTAAATTATAGAATTATGAAATTTTAACATTTCTGTAGAAGACACACCATAAATCCAAAAATTCTGTAAGTAAGTTCAAATAGATAAAATTTTATGTTTTTAATAACTAAAATAAATATAAAAAAATATAAAATGTTTTTCTCTCTCAGATATGGATAATGAAATGGAGATAAAAGAGAGATATGTGATCTCCAATGATTTCTTTACACCCAAACATGGAGAGCTTGTACAATATGGGAATCATATAGTAATTATTTTTTAATACATTTAATGATAATAAATCAGAGGTATTACATTATTATATTAGTTTCAAATATATCTCGATCTTTCATTTCATCCGATGACCATCTGTAGTTTTATTTTTTTTTACAATATTAGTAATAATGATAAGTGTCTTTCGAAACTACTTAAATTGATTCTCTAAGTGGATAAGGACAATGGGTGTGATAAATCCATAGTACGTTGGGTGATTAAATAAAAGGATGAAAAAGGAAAATGGGCCCAATACTCATAAAAATTACAAATCTCCCGAGAACCATCATTCAATGAAAATAAAGATCTAGTGGCATGGAATTGAAATATAGGTTGGATGTTTTGAATACAGTAAGTAAGGTCATTGGAAGAATAAATAAATTCTTAAAAAAGTGGAATCTAAAGGTAATTTTTTTTAATTAAAATCCTTCAATTTATATATATAGGGTTATAGAAATAACTTTTTGTTGATCACATTTTTATCCAGAGGAAGGAACCAAGTAGATTCCAAAATATTGATACATGAAAGGTGGATATGAGATCTGATAATGTTGTGAGGTTATATGTTGTATCAATTTGTGACTACCACCTTTAATTTCCAAAAAAAATTATTTTGGCTTTAAATTATTTTAATTATGTAACAAATGTTACCAAGAACATAATTTATATTTCATTCCTAGCTGCATATGGGTTTATTTTCATGTTTGGAAATAATTTTTTTCTTTTAAAAATACATCATATGTTATAGTATAAAAATTTTAATTAACGATAATTATGTATTAAATTATGAAAACCATGTATTTAAAATTGATAATGAATCATGTTCACATTACTCATATAACACCTAAAAATGGCATCCCAGTATTGGGCACGTAAATTAGAAGGAGTTTACAATGCTCAATCAAGATGGTTTTTTACACGTTTGATATAAGACCACTTAAAAGATTCAATACTAGTTTACATGGAATAATTAGAAAACTTCCATTCTATTGATAGGGTTAAAGGGCCACATCGGTTTTTGTTTTAGTAGATAGTGATGTGTAGGGGAATATTTATTAGAAAATAGATGTGGGTAATCATCCTTTATGACTTTGACTGATGACTTGGGTAGATGTGGTTATGTCAATAATATTATGTATAAGTCTAATTCCTTTGAGAAATTAAATTAATTCTAGAATTAAGATGATTATAATCTTGTAAATAAGATACAAAATATTCTATTGTATCTAGGTGATGAGTATCTTAACCAAGAGTTTATTAACTTTCTACATGAGTATGAGATTCTATCTTAACTCACTCCACCATACACGCCACATTGTAATAAAATTAGTGAATATAGGAACCTTACCTTGTTATAAATGGTAAGGCAAATGATATTTCATATAGATCATTGATTATAATTTTATGGATATGCATTAAAAACAATGACATTAATATTAAAAGATGTACCAACTAATGAGGAAAAGAGAATTCCCTTCGAGTTATGGAGTGGCATGAAAATAATTTTTTCACATACACTTGTCTTGGGATGCGAGGAACTTGTTAAGGCCATATTAGGTAAAAAAAATTACACCCCAAGGCATCAAGTGTATATTTATAGGTAATCACAAGGAAACAAAGGAATACTACCTATACAATCACGCATACAATAAAGTTATTATCTCCCGAAAATTTATTTTTATTGAGTGGGATAACATCCCCAAAACAAATAGTGGGATAATGATTGACTTCAATGTCATTGATTCTCAGGATACACAAGAGTTGGTGCAAGAACAGATTACACAGGTCCCTATAGAATATTTAATTCCTGAAACACAAGTACTATGTGGGGGGAAAATATAGGTAAGATAACCATAAAAATATGGGTTTCTAGTCACTGAATATAGTGACTTGTTATTGGTTGATGATGATGAACCTCTCTACTAAAAACAAGTGGTATAGATATGTGAAGTTGAAAGACGGAAAAAATCCATGTATTACAAAATGGATTACTCATATCATGACAATTTTTAGGTTCTAGATGATACAATAGAATATGTAATGTCAATTTTGTAAAAATGTTTATGCAAGATAAAATTGGGCATTGAAGGTAAAGTAAATACCTAGAAAGCAAAGTTAGTGGATAAAGTGTTTAAGAAACATCAAGGAATTGAATACGATGAAATAATTTTACCGTATTCCATTTTTAAATCCATTGGGATTCAACTTTCTATAGTTGATTACCAGGACTGTGAGATTTTAAAGATGGTTGTCAAAACTGCATTCTGTAATGGGAACCATTACAAACAAGACTGTATCAGACAAACAAAATGATTTTTGACGGAGGGGGACGCCACACAGATTTAAATATTACAGAGATCCAGTTATGTATTAAATAAAGCATCTAGGACTTGAAACATTCAATTTCATGATTCTATAAATGAATTTGGTTTCATTAAGAATGAATTAGAGCCATGTGTTTACCAGATGTTTATTGTAAATGCATTAGTTATCCTACTAGTACATGATGTTGAAATATTACTTATTGGAAAGCACATACTAGTCTTAAATCCTATTAAGGAACAATTAAACAAGTGTTTCTCCAATAAGGACTTAGGTGAAAAAGCCTATACATTTAGGATCATGATAATTAATAATAGATTGTATTGGCTTCATGGAAAATGTCATAGTACAAATATAAACTAGATACTAAAGAGTATTAGTATGGAAAAAAACAATAAAATATTTCTTCCATTGTCATGTGTTTTATATATTTCAATGAAAACCTATCCATAAAGAGAACAATAGAATGATATAAAGATTAATATCTCATACACTTCAGTGATAGGATCAATCATGTATGCCATGTAAAGTATTAGAATTGATGATACCTATGAATTTAGTGTGGAAAAATGACATCAAGATGATATAGGAGAGCAACATTGGAAGGTTTTGAATGATATCATAAAGTATATGAGAAGAAATAAATATATTTTCCCATTGTATTGAGGATATGAGGAGATTTTACTCAATGGTATACTAATTTTAGTTTTCAAACATATCTGAATAATTTGAAACCACAGTCAGGATATGCTTATGGTCACAATGAAGGATCTATGAACTAGAAGAGTTCAAACCATTATGTTTTCCCTGATTTTATAGTGGTGTAAAAGTATATAGAGGTCGCTAATGCAACAAAGGAAAATGTTTGGATACATAAAATTTTCCAATATAATGATCTGGTACCTAGAAATAATGACCCTATCACATTGTATCATGATAATACTGCAATATTGGATCTTTCAAAAGTGATGTGGTTACACCAACAGAAAATTAATATGCTTCCAAGTATCATCTCTTGATGATTTTTCTTATAGGGGTGATGTTTAATTAATCATTGTAACTATATAATAGAATAATGAAAATCATTGGCTAATTATTATCTTTATAGAAGAATGATTATTAGGTGGAAGATTGCTGACTTAATGTTGTTAGTAGTTAGATCTAGTGAATGTGGGATTATGATAGGGTTGGTCCAACATAACCAACTTCTATATACTTCATGATATCATTTATTCATATTTTTTAATATTAATAAACTCTTTATCACATTATGATTTTTCTTCTATATTACATTGTATGTGATAATGTCCTAAGAGTAGTTTTTTATGATAAATGGTCAATGTTTTTTATTACAATGAGATCCATGAATTGTTATGCCACTATTGAGAAATATATGTTCTATTTATAAATGATATCATTTTTGGGACATAAGTGAAATATTATATCTTGGGTGGAGACTCCTGGGACATTAGGGAACCTTCATATGATGCACACCCTTTGTAATACTAGCATATGATATTATAATAATGAGACCATCCATTTTAAAATCCACATTTATATGTGTCATTGGATGTTCCTATCTCTAGATGTGTGTATTGATCCTTAAACTTTAATATTAATATTGATGGGTATTATAAGTCACGTAATTTTTTGTATTGATAAAAATGGTGATAAAATATGTCTGTGGTGTGTAATGATACATTGGGTGTGTAATCTTTAATATTTCATTAATTAATAATATGAGAAAGGAAACATACTATATCTTCTTTTAAAAAATTTGACATCTTAGGACCATTGATGGAAATGATTTGTCAAAAATAAGTTCATGTTCGTGGTGTTCTATTGGAAAGTTCTATTTTCAAATATTCAAATAAAGAGACATTGATCAAATAGGATGATGTTGCCAGTGTGTAACCTGCATGATTATATATATCGTGATAAATGGATTATATTACATAATAAACAAATACATGATGTATTGTTTAATTATGAAATTAAGTTGTCTCTTGATGTGTTTATTGGCATGTTGCTAGATGTTATGCTTTGAATTTATCCAATTTTTCCTAATGTCACTAAGACAGTGGTCTAAAGGGTCACAAACTAAGTGTATGCCAAATCAAAATTAAATATTATATTACTACATTTTATTTTTAAAGTATAATTAATATTATTACTGCATTTGGTATAATAATTATTCATGTATGCTTGATCACATATATATCGAAATCAGTTATTTGAAAAAATATTTTTTATGAGAAATATTTAATAAATATTAATTTTCTATTTAGTTATTATAATATTTATTTATTTATTAGTGAATTATTTAAGTTATTTTATTATATATATATATATTCACTATTTAAGTCCCAAAAAATATCGTGGAGGATTGGAGGACATGGTTTTTAGGTCTGATGAGAAATAATTTACATTGAATATTATTTTACTAAATATTAATTAATTTATTCCATAATCCAGTAGCATGTTGAGGAAATAATATTATTATTCTTATTTTATACATGGGGTTCCAGAATGGATAAAATAAATTTTAAAACGAACTAACGAAAGGATTTTTTTCAAAAAAATTGTGGTACACAAACCGAATTAAATTATTTTTCAAGTGAGAGATATCATATTTGTTTTACACAATGAATATTAGATAGAATCAAATAATCCTTAAATAGGTCCCTCTCCAAGAACAATCCCATGAATAGATAACGATCATTATCTACCAATCACACTCACATCTAGATGGATCAAAGAGAACTATTGGTAAGTGGTTATTATGTAATTAAGAAGAGGAAATATTAAAGTAACATGATCAGTCATACCAGTACCTAGAGAGTCATACAATAATGTTTGAATATTTCAAAAACATAAACAGATCAAATCTACATATAAGTTTTTCTTGATTCGTACAATGAAATTATTGTACATTGAAGATAGGTTTTTAGATCCTTCAATGAAGAAAGAATTCATGAAATGAAAATATTTAATTGATTAATTTATTTATAAATAAAATGTGATGATCTTGAGGTTGGTTCTGGAATTCTATCTATTGTTTTTTTCTCTTTGATTCAGTCACATTGGTCATAATGTTTATCATTAGAGGAATATGGGATTGATCATTGATCACGACAACAGGTAATGTTGGGCATCACCCACCGCATACTTCCACATCACCCCAAACCATCAGTCACGACAACTAGTAATGTTGTTCATGTTTTAAATGATAAAATAATGTTGATTTTATGTTTTTAGTAAAAATTCAATAGTTCCCCATTTTTACAATGATTATAAGATTCCCTTAAAAAATTAATATAATGTGAAGCATGGGTTAAAATTACATTAAAATATAATTTTTTAATCTAAAATATAATCATGAAAACATTTCAACGAGAATATGTACATGGGAAAACTTTTTTTAGCTGAATAGAAAACAATGATGAAATTCCATAAAAACAAATATTTTGGACCATTAAGTACATAAATAGTGTTAATCTAATGGAAAACTTGTGATTTGAAAAAATAATTATAGTAATGAAAATTCAAGAGATTTAAGAGTGATAGATAATATAATTTCATCATCATGAGTCTATGTATAATAAATCCCAGAAAAAATGAGCTTTTCAAATATAACTATGAACTCAAGTATGAATTGCTTCATAATCACTATAAAATCATGTATAATGAATTTTGATTTTTTATTATTCAATACATAAACCATATAAATAATTATAATATGATACATGGTATTCCAGAAACATCTAATAACCTTCACATTGATAGTATTTCACCATTATCATCATGTTGGTTGTGAAGTGCTTCATGTTTCATGTATATTTTGGTATGAAATTTCTGTTCATTTTACATTGATCTAGGTTACGTAATCTAAAAAATAATTTTCATGACATAAATATCATATATATTTATAATATAAAAATTTACAACAATTAATATAAATCAATGATTAAAATATATTTACATCACTATGTGGAGACGATAGTCCGTACTTAGAGAAGAGTAATGTTTCCAATTTCTAACAGATGGAAGAAAAGAAAAGAAATTAAATTTCACCTTTAAAAATAAAAATAATATCATAAATATCATATATATTTATTAAATACATCATTATAATCATCAAATGTATCCAATAATAGAACGTGAATCATATAATTAAGTGGAGGCAGTAGTCCACATGTATGACTGAGCTATACTTTCATTTCCCATTTGATAGAAAATAGATGGAATTGGTTGTGTTATAATAATAAAAATAACATATAATTTTATTCATTGTACCTGATTAATTTTTTTATGTAGGAAACAATAGTTTATTGATAAGGTGAAATGAGAAATAAAATTAAAATATATTGGTTAACATTTAAACCTCTTATTTGTGAGACTTTATTTGGATTAAACTGTAAGCCTTCAAACATTGTTCCTATTAGATAAATAGTAGATATATGTTTAATTGAAGGAATCATGGAAGGTACTTGGTTGGGTATTTCATGATATATTTGGCTTGTACTTCTTGAGTAAGTGAGGATAAGTGGTTCCCTTTATGAGAGAGAGGAAACACAAGAAATTTCATAAAATATTTAAATTTAATTAATTTACTTATTAAGTATAATGATTTAAATATTAATGTTGTTCTATGTTAGGATATTATAGGTTAAAAATACCATAAACAATTATTATTAGACATGTTTATGTTACATTATTACCAATATATATTAGTTTAGACCCTAGTAAACATGTTTTAACCATAATCATGGTATTAAATTTTTACTATTTTGGTATTGAAGATGAAAATAATGAAATATAACCCATTAAATGATAATTAAAAATTTAGAAACCGTTTTTAATGTTAAATTCCAATAAATGTGAAAAAAAATTTAACTTTTTTTTAAAACATAATGAAAACCCCTTTTTAGAAAAATTATTTTTATTAATACATTTGAATTTTCATTCATTAAATTACTAGTAAAAAATAATAAACTAATATTAAAATATTATATTGATTAAATAATCTATAAATTTTATTTCAACCATTTATAAATATTTATTTATTAAATTAATTATTTTTAAAACATGATAGATTCATAAAAAAGGTTTCTTAAATCTAAATTATTTTCTATTAAATGATTTTATCTATATTTCAAAAATTTATAGAATTAACGTGTGTATGATTATTGATTTATTAATATAAACTATAAATATATTTTATTATAATATTTTTTCCATTTTTAATCAATATAATTTGTTTAAGTCAAAATACATTTCTCCAAAAAATGGGCCTTCTAATAATTCAATGATTTTATTGAAATTAAGTGATTACCAATAAATGAATATCATAATAAACCATTATAAATATATTTTAAATTTTTTTATTTCAACCCAATCCTTTTACACATATGATTATATGATTTTGAACATAAATATCTATTAATTACAAACCATATATCGTGAGTCTTGTTGTCTTTGAAAGACATGGTTCATATTATATCAAATGAAGCATAAATATGACATCCATATTTTAATTTTTTTTTTCATATATTCTAATCCAAAATAAATTTAAGATCAAAAAACTATAGAACATAAACTAGAGAATACATAAAATAAAAGGGAGAAATAAATATCCCAAAAATGGATAAATCATGATAATGAATCATAACATATTATTCAAAGATTTAATATGATATCATAAAATAGAATTCAAAAGATTACTCACATAGAATAATAACACTAAGAACATTGTATGATAAGTTAATTGTAATGTAGGAAATTCTTAAGAGACATAAATCATGAAATAATCCAAATACAATGATAACTATTGAGAAAACATCACATCATTGAAAAAGTCCCATAATGGATTAGGTCATAACCCAATTGGATATATGAAGACTCATGAGACAAAAAGATATTCCATTTCATATAAGGATATATAATTTTAGGCCAACACATAACATTTAGTTCATTTATATTCAAATTTAGTCCACATAATGAGATCAATCATAATTTATAACATAATAATTTTCCATAGAGAGAAATGGTTTGCATAATATTGTCTCTTAACATAATCAATATATATTTTTTAATGATGGAAACTGAGAAATGAACATAAGTAATGTATTAACCCTTCAAATGAATTCATAATGATAAAGGAACATATTTGAGTGATATATATTATTATTTTATAAGTATTCTATAATATTATAGTTTTCTCTCATTGATATACGTTTACAATGATTAATAATTCCGTCATTTGAAAAACAACCCTTTCACTTTGAATTTAAATTTTTAAAAAATAATGAATTCTAAAAATATCTTACAAACCATTTTCTTATAAATAATTCCCTGAAACATATAAGTTAATCCTCAAATATTTGAGTGGTCATTGTGTTTGGTAATTCTATACATACTAAGTAAGTTAATTAAAGATTACTTTCTCATTTTCGTACGTCAGAAGTACCTTGTTTTGAAAACGATAGATGATTCCATTTATAACATTTAAAAAAAACAGAAAATGGTAAAAAATTAATTTAATCAATCATCATATAATATTAAACCAATTTTTAAATCACTTTAATGTAAAATGGACAAGTATGATTTTGGTTTTTCGACCAAAGAGTGATATGATGTTGGTTTTCATAAAAAAAAATCATCAATAATTTTAGTTAATAAATAGGTGGAAATGATTATATTACCTAATAATATTATTAATTACAAAATTATAAAAAAATAAAATTATTTTATTATACAATGATCAAATAATTTACTACTATAGAAATTTAACCATAAACAACCCCGATTAAAATGATATTGAAATATAAACAATTACCCCATTGGTATGTTTTGAATAATAAATTCACTTGAATGATGTAGATGAATTATAACATGAAATATTTATGAATTACAAATTCCTCATGATATAATATTTATAGGATCATTATATACACCATTTAAAATAAATTAGGTTCATAAAATAACATGTGCCATAAAGATGGTAATTTGGAGATGAAAACCATTACCTGGATCATGAATAATCATGTGGATCAATTACATTCCTAAATAATAAAATTAAGTTAATGTTTTTAATTTCTCAAAAAAATTAATTTCGATTATTTCATTTATTTTATTTTTTACCATGTCATTTTCAATTAATTAACCAATAAATTTCACAACGGCCAATTTAATGACAAACAACTCATATATCCAAAATCACTTTTATATATTGAATATGTTCATAGATAAAATATTATAATAATTTATTAAATTAAAAAAATTAATTTAATTTAATTTTTTAAATAAATTATACTTTTAAAACAAACCATGAAATAGATTTATAAAAAATAAATAATGTTTCAATCACTGAGACGGTAGGTCATGTAATGGATTGAAGAATGTTTACATTTTTCAATGATCTTGACGTAATGATGGCAAGGGTAATTTTAACATAAAATTATGATAATTATCTCAAAAATATCAGATTATTTTTTTATGTATACATACAAATACCATCCATGTGATGAGTTAATAATAAATGAACCACATCACTTTGAAAGGTTGTAGTCAGTCGTACAAATGAAGGATGCTATCATTATTAAATGGATGGTAATGTAGAAAGTCATATGATATATTTCATTTAAATATAAATTATTATCCAATTATAATTATATATAAACAATATATTAATCCTTATTACCTTTCATGGAAATCATAATTGAAAACTGAATCACATCGCTTCGCGAGGTGGTACTCCACCATACACATGAGTGACATTGTTGTATTATCTAGGAAACTAATATTAATAATGTATATCTGATATATAATTAAATAAGATTAATTATATCACAAATATAATTTATATAATAACTATATATAGCATTTTATATATAATTCATAAGCGGTGATGGAAAAAAGATTATATCGGTTCGTGAGGCGGGAGTCCACTTTACATAAGATCAATGATTTTGATTCCCATTTGATGGTGTAGGAGATGGATGTTGGTAAATAATTTAACATAAAACCATATTATTATATTGAAAATATTGAGGATAATATATCATAATGTTTTTGTGACATTCTATGTAGGTGTAATAAAAATAAAATAAAATGCTCTGTAAAAGATGTTGCCTTTTCATTGAATAACTACTTCAAGTTTCAATCAAATTCTTACCTAGGATAGATATATGATCCAAAAAGTATTACAGGATAATGATACGGTATTAAAGAAGATATATGGTAATTTATTATCCTAATCTATTGTTTTTCTATGCGTGAATAGAAGAGGATAAGGGTGGCATTTTATAATTGGGATTAGTGGCACACTTTGTAATTTCCAAAGATTCTCAATACTTTACGTCACTTTCATGTACATAATAATACAAAAAAGGACATATATAATACTTGGAGTAGAAAAGGGAATAATATGGCCATAAAATAATATTTCAACATGTTTTTTGACGTTTTAACTCTTATCTTTTTAGTTTTAACCCCTTGTAAACTCATATTTTCCTTAACATTAGTAAAAAACATTCACTATTTTCAAAATTCATTATAATCATAAATTGATTTTAACATATTAGATAAAAAAAATAATTAATATTAAAAATATGGAATCCATATTTTCAAATTAAACTCATATAATTGGTTTAATTTAATTTAAAATTAAACCCATAGACATGATAAAAAACAGGTTTTTAGTAAATGTGTTTTTTATAGAAGATGATCTAATATAAACTATATGAAATGTAAAAATAATTATATGAATTAAATTTTATATTTATAGAATAATTATATAAAAATATAATTTAAATCATTTCTAATTATGTTTTATTTTAATTATTTAAAATGTAAAAATATTATAAACATTAAAAAGTTTTTTAGAAAGGTATTTTGAAGCCTAAAATTAAACTTATACTAAAATAGATTTTGAATATGAATATAATTTAATTAATTGTAATTAATATAATAAATAATATATATATATTAATTTTAAACAAAACTAAAACAGTAAACTGAATTAATTTATTAAAGATAAATGAATATTTTATAAAAAACTGAATTTTTGATTATTCGTTGGAAAATTAATATTTCCTAAACAAATTATAAAAAATAACTATATGTTCATATCAATATTATAAATTTTTAAAAATATCATAAAATTGAATTTTTTTCCAAAAGTCTTAAAAAATAATTTAAAATTATTTTTGCAATGGGAGACTAAACTTCCTTTTATAAAAATATAGTATTTTATAAAACATTACTTTTTCATTATAATGGTTCTAATTTTTTTACAGTCATTAGTTAACTATTGTATTATATTTTATACATGTTTAAAGAATATAATTTCATAATTTATTTTTTCCTATTCAAACCCACCAACATTATTTCCACTTTATCATGGTATAATATATTATGGTTCATTTTGATTTTCGGTTTTGTGTTCTACAAGCTATTAAAGAGATTGAATTTATTTAAAAAGAATTATATCATAAAATATCATGGCGTTAAATTAACTTCTACATTTGGTGTTTATTTATATACATAATCAAACCTGATGATCCACTTTTAAAATAATGGGGTGTTATATGTTTAATGCTATTTTCACACTCCCATCTAATGATAATTTAACAAAGGTATATTATATCATGTTACAATTAGACATGGTTTTCTGTGTAAAGAATGATATTTAATAATTATTTTTTATTTCAATAGAAATAAACAAAAAAACTCAAGTTGTTACATTCTACCCCATTTAAAATGAATATCCCCTGAAATTCCTTCACATTCATACAAATGGATGAGGAAATATCAGATTCATCACATCCTCAATTTCCCATGTAGCATCCTGGAATTTCCAATTCCAATAGGGAAAATTAACGAAATGACTAGTCTTCTTCTATAGCACTTAATCTATAAATCAATTTTTTTTAACAATTTTTCATTATAGAAATTATCATTCTCCATTGCTAAGACCTCTAATTTCAATAAATGTGAAGGATTGTTTATAAACTTCCTCAAGAACAGTACATATAACACATTATGAACCTGAGGGATATTTGGAGAAAGTTACAATGGATAATAAACCATCTTAATATAATCTAGAATCTCATAAATATATATATATATATATATTAACTTACCTTATATCCAAATCTCATAAGTTTCTTCCCTGGTAAATTTTGTAAGAATACCTTCGCACCAAAATGAATTTCTAGATCTCATAGATGATTGTCAACATAACTCATATATTATCTCTAAGTAGTTTTGATGCGATTCTAGAATACTATAACCATATCTCTTATTTTCTCATATATCTTGGGTCCCAATATCATTTTTCTCTCCAACATCATCTTATAACATTGTATTTCTACACTTCATTCTATATAGGGATTCAAAAGGAGTTATATGATTTGTCAAGTGAAATATATTTTTATAATAATAATATAGTAGAGGATGATCTTAATCCCAAACAAAATTGAAATATTTAAAAACATATCATATAAAATAATATTTGGTTCGAATGGTTTTATAAAATTGAATATATATATATATATGAGGATGATATAGATTACTATAACACTGATTTTTATCCAAAGAATTATTGATACATCACACGATCATTGAGATAATACTTCGATCTTAGCGAGATACAATAGAATATGGAACAACATGAAATCTTACCCCTTCAATACTATATTTCCTTCCAAGATGACTAAATGGTAAATATTATTGAATATATTTGAAGTTAGATGAATTCAAAATCAGATCGAATACAACCCACCACAATTATGTAACATAGATTTTTTGGGATGTTACAAGACCAAATCCATGTTGATTTTTTATGTTTCCATTATTGTATGGCTTATAGTAATAATATCACATTTGAATTCAGTCAATCAGTCTTAACATGAATCCATATCAGACACCATGATATAAACTATGCAATATATTTCATCATGTTTTCTAAACCAAAATAATATTTTCGATCACTATACATCTTCATATTTCTAGGATGAATATGTAATGATGGCCTATGATCTTTTTTGAACAAATTCTTCTTCTTATATTCTACATAAATGATACATAATTAGTTAATAATTTTTATCTTTCCGTCAAAATCATGATTCAACTCATGAAAAGTTATAACCATATTTTTCAGTTATAAATATTCCTTCAACACCCTTTTAGTCTTCACATTAATATAAGGTTGAACACTCAATTTAGGAAGGTAATATTTCACCTCTTTGTTCAATATATCAAGGTATATCCTTTGAAATCCCTAAATTTTGGATCTTTTTTAATCCCAATTATAATAAAGATAACAAGATACTTTTGAATCATAACATCAATAACCATGTTTACTTTTCAAGTGTATAAATTTATTGAGAAGTCAAAAATCATTTATCAAACCAAACCATATTCTCTAGAGCATATTCCACTCATTCTAGGTGAATATATTCATAAGGATTTTATAATCAATATTTATGAAAAACCATTCAACATAAAGATAAGTACACAATATATTTAATGAAAATATTACTGATGATATCTCCATGTTAAGAGTTGGGTTATTCTTCTCATAAACCATTAATTAAAGAGGCAAATAAGGTATCACTGTTTAATTTTTCATAATAAGACATCTCAACCCCTTTACGGATGCATCATTAAAAATCACAAATCCTTCTCCACTACAATGTTTAAGAGAACATGTTTCCATACCACCCTTCTATTCATCACCATGAAATTTTCATCAAATTCATCTATCTAAAGGTAATTTACTCTCTTCTATGTTAACATGGTAATTAGATTAAATAGACAATAGAAATTATTTACATAAAATCCATAATATCAATCAAATAAAAGATAACTATGGATCTCCGTCACGATCATTGGTCTATGAAAATATTTAAATTTTTTTATGGATCCAATAATATACCATTTCTTTTGATTGTATGAAATAAAAATTAAACTTCATATATAAAAAATTCACACTAGGTAATTTTTTAATGCACATTCTCCTTGCTTAGGGTCTTCAGTAAAATCCACAAGATATATTCGTTCTCTTAATTAATCTTCAAATATATTAGAATTTCATATCTAAATAATATATGAAAATAACCACGGTATTCTATATTGATTAAATTAACTAATTTTGTGAAAATAACAGGGGAATTAATAAGATCAAATTTAATTTTTATAAACATGGGGTATCTATACATCACCTAAAAGGGTGTATTAAGTATGTATTCACTTTTTACCCTCAATGGATAGTGTCTAGAATAAATTTAAATATTTTATATGTATTGAAATACTCATAGTTGATAAAAAATGGTCAATGTAGAGTAGCAGATACTTATTGTTAATCGTGATTTTATCAATTTTATAAAAATCAATAATATTTTAAATTGACCCATATTTCTTTTTAACAAAAATAATAGGTTCCCTCATAGTGAGTGACCTGGATGAATGAATCCCCCATCAATATTCTCCTTGAGTTACTTCATTAATTCTTATAGCATAACTGAGGACATTTTATATGGAGTCTTTAAAATAGGTGTAGAACCAATTATTAGTGCTACTAGAAACGCACTATCTCAATTCATAGTTATTGTAGGTACGTATTCCAGAATGACATAAAAAAACTCATGTTCTATGGAAATATCATTTATAATTTTTTTATCCCATCCATGTGTGATAAATACCCCTTATTAATAGGTATAAATACCCATTAATGGTATCAATTTCCATTGGAAGCTCATATTCATCCACACATTGATAGAAAATTCTAGGATAGTTGGGAATATAAAATATGACTTACATTTATCTTAAATTGATATATTCTTTATGAAAATAAATCCATTCCATTCCCATAATAGAATCAAATTCAATTAGATAGAGAATAAAAATATTTTTAGGAAGAAAATTCACAGAAACATTATTCATATATGAAGTATAGGTTGTAGATGTGATCATAATTCCATTGTGATTTTCACTATGAACTCAATATATAATTGATGAGGTGAAAATTTCATCAACATGGAAAATTATTTAGATAAAGAGGATTGGTTATAACTACAATCAAATAATACATAGGTATTTATATAATGGATGGTAAGTCTACATTTAATAACTTTGTTATTATACCCCACATTGACAATAAGGATCACATTTGGTTTCCCATTATATAATGGATAAGAAGGTTTATGAAATTGACAATTGTCATTAACCCTTATATTAAATCACTGTTTAGAAAAATTCCTACACTATATTCATTTGAAACACAAGTTTGTTGGTGGTACATTATATTGATCTTTTTCTCTATTCGTATCATTAGAAGATGTCTTCTAGTTACTTTGGAATTAGACTACATGATGAAAATCCTTTGTACATTTAATTCAGTTATAATTCCCTTTATGAAAATTCTATAACACCCCAAGATTTCATAGTGTGTTATTTCTTAAAAATAATTCAATAACTTGCACAACACGCAACACCGATTTCAATCGCACCATGACTTACCAAACAAAAATACATTCAAAAGAGGTTATGAATTGTATTAACTAAATTTTAAACTTTATATAATCCTTATAATTTTAGAATCCATATTATGAGTTTCTTAGATATAATGCAAGAACAAATTCATTTTCAGTATTGCACTTTTATCAACTTTTAATAGTGAACCCTTTTTAACTAAAATATTTTAAACATTATGACTAAATGGGGACATCAAAAATTTAAAATGAAACATCCCAAGCTTCCATGGTACGCTTTCCTTCGAAAAATACAGTAGCGTGTGTTGTACGCAACTTCGAGTTTTAACACACACCACAACCGATCAAACTAGCCGTTATGAATTGTAATACCTAATTTATGAAATTATATATATTTTATATTTCAAAATGCACTTCGTTTTTCGATTCAGAATATCGAATTTAGCCTAAGGTGAAATTTGGGTACTTTTCGGATAACTTTAATATTATGATGAATAGTGAAAATTACTAAATTTTAATTAAAAACAACTTTTTTAATCAAAATAGTTAATAGTGATAAATTATGAATTTGTGTGGTTTTAAAGTATATTTAGAATATATTTTTACCATTTAATATAATGTTGGTCATTGGACATAATTTTAAAATTAAACTGGGCATAAACAAGTTCTAATCCTTTGATAGTTATTATCTCTTAAAAACACGCTTTTTGTTTTAACAACGGGAATTAATTTTAAATTAATTTCTGCCACTTCTGTGTTTTGAATTTTGAAAAATGGATTCCATATTTTGAATCAGGATGTTCAAATTGTGTAAATAGGTAACTTTTATTTTTAGGCATTTTGAATAATTACTGCGGTAAATATTTTATTTGCCATGGTTAAGGGTAAATCCGGTAAATAAGGGTTAAAAAATAATATTATAATAATACTAAATTACCCTAAAACGTGTCCTAACCTTATTGGTTGATACATGTTCGACCATAAGCATATTTGGGTTGATTTTGGGACCCCATGGAGCCACTTGTAGTTGATAGGGACACCTTATTTTAATTAAGTTAAAATTAATACATAAATGACACAAGCATATATCTTTTAGAAAAACAATTTTTACATAGGGTTATATATATTGGATTTTCGACTATAAATATTCCATAAAAAGATAAAACGATTTCATACATAATGATATTTTATTTATAATTTTTAGAGATTAAATAATTTAATTTATTTATGACACAATGATGATGCAGTAATTACCATAATAGTGAAAAATTAATATAATTGATATTATAAATACCCAAATAAATAGAATTTGAGACTTTTTATGAATTAAACTAATTTTCTAAGTTAATATGACATTTTAGGATTGATTTAATTAAATTCTTTCTAAGTAATAATTCTGTTATGTGTTTCACAAAAATCAACTATTGAATAGTGTCAAAATTGACACAAAAGAGTTTTTAAAACAAATATTATATTATTAATTTATATTAAATTCCTAAAAATCTGAGGTTCAGCCAAGAGACTTATATCATGATATTTGTATCATTAATGGACCACTTTGGGGTCTCTTGGATTTATATGGTATGTTTATTAACCATATAATATAAAAATACAAAGAGACATTGTAAAAGTGAAACTAATTAACTTAGAGTTAATACTTAAAGATAAGGTTAATATAAGTACCAAAACCTATCTAAATTCTATTGGTTGAGTTGTTTTCAACCCATACCCACCTTAACCTATTAATAGTCAACTTTGGATCCATTATAAACCGAATATAAATTTATTATAAATTAATATATCTAGCTTTTCCAAAGTGCCCCGCACCCTTCTTATAAAAGAGAACTCTTCCTTCTCATTTCTTTACACCTTAAAAGCCTTTTGGTTCGGCCAAAATCTGACCAAATACTCTCCCAACTCCCCTAAATACAACCTAGAGGCCTTAGTTTGATCAGAAAGCCAACCTATGGAGCCCTTTTGATCAAATCAAAAGGAAGAACTCGAAGAAGAGGTAATGATTTCACCACCCTTTTCCAAGTTCCTTTCTTCTTCCACTTCTTCTTACATTGTTTTTAACATTCTAAAATAATAACTCCAATATCAAATATATACTGTGATGTTATTATAAATATGGTACAACCATATTCATTATTCTATCCACCCTTTGAATAACATGTCACCATACGTGCGTACGTACGGCTTATTGTCTCCACGTCGTGGTGTAATTGTTATTAAATATATTATTATTTGGATGGGTATAATAATGATCTGTAACTCATGTAAATAATAAATATAACATGTTAATTATTCTTTATATATGATATACCATCCATTTATATATTATTTTAATATCAAAATAATGATATTGTCGCTCGTGCGTACGTACGGACTACCGTATCCATGAATGTGATGAGATTCATTCTCCATCGTATCCATTCAAGTATAATTATCATTTGATGATTTAAAAATAATGTTTAAGGACTTGATATCATTCTGTATCTGAATAATATACAACCTATCCATTACCATCATGGATTACGTAACAAAACATATAAAAAACGAGTAAGTTAACACCCGAAACAATGATAATACTACGATATTATTAACAAATCAGTGTCAAAAGATCATATATGATATCATATTAATGTATATGATTCTTGTATAATTTAATAAAAATTATTTCACCATTATATAGGAGGATAAACTACCCCAACCAAGGAATAGTACAAGGTAAGGGTTTATTTTGGAATCTCTTCATTATCCGAGGTTGTTTATACGTAATAATCTACTGGGATCTCTTTATCATCCACATCAATGTTTCTTAAAAATGAATTTCAATACATTTTTACTATTTACTAGAATATGCATTAAAGTCATTTAAACCCTTGTTTGACTTTTATAAGAGGTTTATAAAGGAATCTTTCTGTCGTTTTCCATACAAGGTTCTTTTTAAACTTTTGGACAAAATTAAGGTAATAATGTTTTTTTAACTTATACAATGGGTGCGGCTATTTACCGCCGTTATAAAATTTTCAATGATTCCCTTACAAGCATACAAGGATACTTTCAAAGTAAATGTTTTATTTTATAATTTTGTGACTCTTAAATGATTTCAAAATGAATATTTTAAGAATTTCGATAAGGTACTCTTTATCAAAATCAGAATTTTAAATGTTTTAAAGATTTATCTTTCTAAATCTTTTTAATTAATGTCCATGTCTTCAAAATGGTTTTTAAGGATTTATTTATATGAACATTAATGTTTTTAAAATGTTAATTCCTTTCAAAAGTTTCAAAGTGGTATGGGACACTTTGATTCAAAAATCTCTTTTTAATTACTTCCTTTATAAATGTGTGACTTTTAAATGATTTCAAAAAAAGGAGATATTTCTATCAAATAGTTTTGATTTCATCTATGTCGACATCCTTTGATAGATTTTATGATTATATGAAGTTTATTTATTATCATACAAAACTTCCATAATGTATTGATGGTTTTGTGATATGTTTGATTGTGGATGTGTTATTTTTATACCATTCATGGTTTATGGAGAATGTATTGCCATTTCGTATGCTAGTTTTAATACAAATGTTTATGTAATGTTTAAACCATTTCATATGGGAATTCATTGGACTTAGTAAGTAATGGGTGGAGCCCACTATAGCTCCTCGATGCATCGGTAGGTCTCATGAGACAAACTAGTGTCTTGGCACAAGGCCTTGACAAAATCTTATTTGTAATATTGGAATGAGGCATTGGCTATGTGGTTATGATAGTCTGGCATTATGCATTCCATCATTATGAAAGTGGTTATTGATATTTCATTTGATTATTCGATTAGTAGAATATCCATGTGAATAAGTAAATGGAATTATTTCATTTTACTTTTTCCATACTATGTTGAAGTTTTAAAAGTAATTTGTTTTACTTATACATTTCCTTAAATGTTTATTCTTATTTTGGAATGTTTCTGCTATATTGTTATCCTTACTGGGCATTTGAGATCACCCCTTTTCTATGTTTTATTTTTTCCAGGATGTGAAGAAGTAAATTATGAATGACCTGCAGGGATAGTATTGGGGGATATGAGTGTGGAATATGGAGACTATGTTGTTGTAGTATTTTTTTACTTTGTGATGTAATGTAAAAATTTATGAATATATCTAGTCTTTCCAAGGCTACTAAACCAATTGGTCTTTCAGGATTTGATCTTTCTTCTGATCATGCCAATGTTATGTAATAATGCACTGACTCTGGGTAACTGGGGTCGGGGCATTACAGTTGGTATCAGAGGAAGTTTAGTACAAACCTTAGAAGCTAGATTTAGATAATCTCTGATTAGAGCACAGAGACCTAAGATGAACTTTGAGGATTAGTATAGAAGAACTTCCTAGAATTTTGGTACTGTAGAGATTTTAAGTGTCTTTAGAGCAATACATCCCTGTCTGGATACGAGCAGGTAGAGGCGGCTCTGGCACAGATGTACCTAGGGGTAAAACCCGAAAACACTACTTTGAGCTAGACTCGAACGAGAACTGGTGCACGACAACGGGCCTTGATGCACTCTTGGTTACGACACTCCCGGGGGATATGTTTAGGATAACTCTCATTTTCTTTATAAATAATTATGAAGGGTTTATGAGTATATACTTCCTAAAAGGAGAAATTTCTATGATTATGGATTACATCCATAAACTATTTAATTTATGTTATGTGTCTTACAAGTTTGGGATTAGGTATTTTTATTCATAAACTAATCTAGTGTATGCCATTGTTTAGAAATGGCACCCAGTAGTAGGAATGAGAACTCCAGCAATGCACATGATCCAAAGAGAAAGAAGGATCATATATTTCATGGTCTTAAGCCATAATTTATAAGAGAAATAGTCTCCCATGTATTATCATCATATGAAGAAATAATATCATGTGTTGATAAGATATGTAACGAGTTTACTGAGTCCTATGCCTTTGAAGGGAAGAAAGAGAAGAAAAGGATAGAAGAGAGAAAGATGGATAAAGGGAAGAGGGAAAAGAAGAATTTTCCCATATGTGAAAATGTGGAAAGAAACACCCTGGAACATTCCTGAAAGGAATGGGAGTTTGTTATAAGTTAGGAGGAAAAGGGCACAAAGTACGTGACTGCAAGGGTAAGAAAATGGTTTCAAATGTACAATGCTTTATTTGCAAGGAGTTTGGACACTACGTGAACCTATGTCCCAGTCATCAGACTATGCCACAAATGATGCTATTGGATAATAATCAAGTTATGATACTACCAGAGATTAAGAGGAATGATTAGAGTTCTTATGTTGATTATGTCATTTGAGTGTTGTTTCAACAATGTACTTGTTATAATAATTATGGAGTATATAAGGATTGTACTGTAGAACTATTTTATTAAGGACTTGATATTGTGTGGAACAAAGAAAAGTGACTCAATATTAGGTTAAAGTTTTGGAAAATATATGATTGAGAGAAAGATAATCCATAATATGGTTCTGATACCGAGATAGTGATTTTAGAATAATACATGATTGATTTGGATAAATTATATGGGATATTCTTGACATCCTTGAATCTGATTAATGATTTGTATATTCCATCATTGTTGGGGTTTAAAACATTTTTGGATTGAAGAAGTATATCCAGCATTCTATATGGAATAAGGGAGCATGAATGTAATCAATAAAGATTATGGTAATTCAGGATGATTCAATGTTTTAAAAGAATACATGATGAAAGTATTAATATGTTATTACGGGGTAAAAGGATCTAAATTCTATTTACCTTCCTTATAAATGTTGGACTATGAGTTTGGACAGAAGTATTTTGGATAGTTCTAGTTTGGATTATTTTGGATTTCCATAAAAGGACAACCCGGATGTCGGGCGACAACCCGTCGTGACCGGTAAGGCCACGAGACTTAAACCCGCAACCGAAGGGCGACAATGGTGTATCACCAACCACTGGCCCACGAGATTTCCTGGAATAAATAATGTAGTTTTTATTAAAAGATCTGGTAGATGAATTATAAATTCGTTTATTTTGGAACCCTGTATGAATAGTATAAATAGGAATTTTTTACGTTCTATTATCTTTTAGAGTGAAAGATGAGTTTGTGGTAGAAATTTATTAATGGATAAAACTCTAATTATAAAGTAAGTATATCTCCTTATGATCTTATCCAATCTCATAAATAAATTCCTCAACATTAAGAAAAGGAACATAGAACAAAAATGTGGTCCTAGATGGTACCTTAAATCATCACTAATTTATGGCTTTATGATTGTTGGCCTTTTCATAGCCATGTTCTCTACCACTGTCCATCAGATAATTGATGGTTAGATTTTTCTTCTATATCCATATTTTCCTACATGGAACCCTAGTATGTGTTATTTTCGGTAATCTTCATACTTTCCACTCTTTATTTTAAATGGAGGCCTCATTAATTCATTTTTGGATGTGGGATTTAAACTAAGATAATTTGAAACGTCAAAAATGTGTTATCCCAATACCCTATGTTTTGTTGAACCGATGGTATTTCAAATCATCATAGATTGATGAATTTAAGGACCTCAATTTTATACTTGTTTTTGATTGATGACATCAATCACTACCTATAAATATTTACTTTTTTCCTCCAATTATATGTCTCTAATTTCCACCAATGTTCTCATAATTGAGATCATAATTTGGTGGTGACCCTTTCATTTCTCTTTTCCTCATATTAAGACTAAATTTTATTAACCCAATTTCTGATGTGGGTCTTCCCACAAATATATTTTCTATTTTCATCCTTTTATTTTCAAAGAACAATTTCGAATTGCGAGGACACAATTTATTGTAGGAGGGGAGAATGTAACACCCCAAGATTTCATAGTGTGTTATTTCTTCAAAATAATTCAATAACTTGCACTACACGCAACACCGAGTTCAATCGCACCATGACTTACCAAAAAAAAAGCCATTAAAAAGAGGTTATGAATTGTATTAACTAAATTTTAAACTTTATATAATCCTTATAATTTTAGAATCCATATTATGAGTTTCTTAGATATAATGCAAGAACAAATTCATTTTCAGTATTGCACTTTTATCAACTTTTAATAGTGAACCCTTTTTAAATACAATATTTTAAGCTTGTTGACTAAATGGGGACATCAAAAATTTAAAATGAAAAATCCCAAGAATCCACAGTACGCTTTCCTTTGAATAATACAGTAGTGTGTATTGTACGCAACTTCGGGTTTTAACACACACCACAACCGATCAAACTAGCCCTTATGAATAGTAATACCTACCTTTTGAAATTATATATATTTCATATTTCAAAACAGACTTAATTTTTGGATTTAGAATATCGAATTTAGCCTAAGGTGAAATTTTGGTACTTTTTGGATAACTTTAATATTATGATGAATAGTGAAAATTACTAAATTTTAATTAAAAACAACTTTTTTAATCAAAATAGTTAATAGTGATAAATTATGAATTTGTGTAGTTTTAAAGTCTATTTATAATATATTTTTACCACTTCATATAATGTTGGTCATTGGACATAATTTTACAATTAAACTGGACATAAACAAGTGCCAATCTTTTGATAGTTATTATCTCTTAAAAACACGCTTTTTGTTTTAACAACGGGAATTAATTTTAAATTAATTTCTGCCACTTCTGTGTTTTGAATTTTGAAAAATGTAGTACATATTTGGAATCATGATGTTCAAATTGTGTAAATAGGTAACTTTTATTTTTAGGCATTTTGAATAATTACAGCGGTAAATAATTTATTTACCATGGTTAAGGGTAAATCCGGTAAATAAGGGTTAAAACATAATATTATAATAATACTAAATTACCCTAAAACGTTTCCTAACCTTATTGGTTGATACATGTTAGACCATAAGCATATTTGTTTATTTTGAGACCCCATGGATCCACTTGTAGTTGATAGGGACACTTTATTTTAATTAAGTTAAAATGAATACAAAAATGACACAAGCATATATCTTTTAGAAAAACAATTTTTACATAGGGTTATATATGTTGGATTTTAGACTATGAATATTCATTAGAAAGAAAAAACTATTTCATACATAATTATATTTTATTTATAATTTTTAGAGATTAAATAATTTAATTTATTTATGACACAATGATGATGCAGTAATTGCCATAATAGTGAAAAATTAAAATAATTGATATTATAAATACCCAAATAAATATAATTTCAGACTTTTTATGAATTAAACTAATTTTCTAAGTTAATATGAAATTTCAGGATTTATTTAATTAAATTATTTTGAAGTAATAATTCTTTTATGAGTTTCACAAAAATCAACTATTGAATAGTGTCAAAATTGACACAAAAGTGTTTTTAAAACAAATATTATATTATTAATTTATATTAAATTCCTAAAAATCTACGGTTCATCCAAGAGACTTATATCATGATATTTGTATCATTAATGGACCACTTGGGGGGTCTATTGGATGTATATGGTATGTTTATTAATCATATATTATAAAAATACAAAGAGACATTGTAAAAGTGAAACTAATTAACTTAGAGTTAATACTTAAAGATAAGGTTAATATAAGAACCCAAACCTATCTAAAATCTATTGGTTGAGTTGTTTTAGACCAATAACCACCTTAAACTTTTAATAATCAACTTTGGAGCCATTATAAACCGAATATAAATTTATTATAAATTATTATTTCTAGCTATTCCAAAGGTGCCCCTCACCCCTCTTATAAAAGGGCACTCTTCGTTCTCATTTCTTCACACCTTCAAAGCCTTTTGTTTCGGCCAATATATGACCCAATACTCTCCCAACTTCCCTCAGTACAACCTAGAGGCCTTAGTTTGATCCTAAATCCAACCTAAAGAGACGTTTTGATCAAATCAAAAGGAAGAACTCGAAGAAGAGGTAATGATTTCACCACCCTTTTCCATGTTCCTTTCTTCTTCCACTTCTTCTTAATTTGTTTTTACCATTCTAAAATAATAACTCTAGTATCATATTAATACTGTGATTTTATTATAAATATCGTACAACCATATTCTGTATTCTATCCACCCTTTGAATAACATGTCACCATACGTGCCTGCGTACGGCTTACCGTCTCCACGTCGTGGTGTAATTGTTATTCAATATATTATTATTTGGATGGGTATAATAATGACGTTTAACTCATGTAAATAATAAATATAACATGTTAATTATTCTTTATATATGATATACCATCCATTTATATATTATTTTAATATCAAAAGAATGATATTTTCACTCGTGCGTACGTACAGACTACCGTCTCCATGAACGCGATGAGATTCATTCTCAATCGTATCCATTCAAGTATAATTATCATTTGATGATTTAAAAATAATGTTTATGGACTAGATATCATTCTTTATATGAATAATATAAAACCTATCCATTACCAACATGGATTACGTAAAAAAACATATAAAAAAATGAGTAAGTTAACACCCGAAACAACGATAATAATAAGATATTATTAACAAATCAATGTTAAAAGATCATATATGATATCATATTAATGTATATGATTCTTGTATAATTTAATAAAAATTATTTCACCATTATACAGGAGGTTAACCTACCCCAACCAAGGAAAAGTACAAGGTAAGGTTTTATTTCACAATCTCTTCATTATCCGAGGTTGTTTATACATAATAATCTACTGGGATCTCTTTATCATCCACATCCATGTTTCTTAAAAATGAATTTCAAATTTTTTTACTATTTACTAGAATATGGGTTAAAGTCATTTATACCCTTGTATGACTTTTTATAATAGGTTTATAAAGGAATCTTTCTGTCATTTTCCAAACTAGGTGATTTTTAACCTTTTCGACAAAATTAAGGTAAGAATGTTTTTTTTATCTTATACAACGGGTGCGGCTATTTACCACCGTTATAAAATTTTCAAAGCTTCCCTTACAAGATTACAAGGATATTTTAAAAGTAAATGTTTTATTTTATAATTATGTTACTTTCAAATGATTTCAAAATGAATATTTTAAGAATTTCGAAAAGGTACTCTTTATCAAAATCAGAATTTTAAATGTTTTAATGATTTATCTTTCTATGTCTATTTAATTAATGTCCATGTCTTAAAAATGGTTTTTAAGGATTTATTTATATGAACATGAATGTTTTTAAAATGTTAATTGCTTTCAAAAGTTTCAAAGTGGTATGGGACACTTCGATTCAAAAATATCTTTTTAATTACATCCTTTATAAATGTGTGACTTTTAAATGATTTCAAAAAAAGGAGATATTTCTGTCAAATAGTTTTGATTTCATCTATGTCAACATCCTTTGATGGATTTAATGATTATATGAAGTTGATTTATTATCATACAAATCTTCCATAATGTATTGATGGTTTTTTGATATGTTTGACTGTGGATGTGTTATTTTTATACCATTCATGGTTTATGGAGAAAGTATTGATATTCTGTATGCTAGTTTTAATACAAATGTTTATGTTATGTTTAAACCTTTTCATATGGGAATGCATTGGACTTAGTAAGTGACAGGTGGAGCCCACTATTGCTCCTCGATGTATCGGTAGGTCTCATGAGACAAACTAGTGTCTTGGAATAAGGCCTTGACAAAATCTTATTTGTAGTCTTAGCACGAGGCCTTGGCTGTGTGGTTATGATAGTCTGGCATTATGCATTCCATCATTATGAAAGTGGTTATTGATATTACATGTGATTATTCGATTATTAGAATATCCATGTGAATAAGTAAATGGAAATATTTTATTTTACTTTTGCCATACTATGATGAAGTTTTAAAAGTCTTTTGTTTTAGTTATACATTGCCTTAAATGTTTATTCTTATTTTTGAAAGTTTCTGCTATATTGTTATCCTTACTGAGCATTTGAGCTCACCCCTTTTCTAAGTTTTATTTTTTCCAGGATGTGAAGAAGTAAATTATGAATGACCTACAGGGATAGTATGTGGGGATATGACTGCGGAATATGGAGACTATGTTGTTGTAGTTTTTTTTTCACTTTGTGATGTAATGTAAAACTTTATGAGTATATCTAGTGTTTCCAAGGATACTAAACCAATCGGTCTTTCGAGATTTGATCATTCTTGTGATCATGCCAGTGTTATGTAATAATGCTCCGACTCTGGGTAACTGGGGTCAGGGCGTTACAAATTCCCTCCATGTTTCGATCCACATATATGGATTGAAAAGGGATTCACCTTTGTCCCTCTATTGTTGACACTATTAGAATTTCATTTAAATTACATCTTCATTTTCATATCAAAACAATGGGGTTGTTGGGTGACTCCAATCACTATTTATACCTATGGGAATATTAAACCCTTTCTTCATATCTATTGAAGCATCTTATATATAATTCCCTTCAGAGAATTGGTTTTATGCCACCAAATAATTGATCAGTATTTATATCAGTTTGGATGATAATACTAGAAGTGTAAATTGCTAGTCTGGAAAAAAAATTCTTTTTAAGAACTAATGGATTCATCATCCTTATACTTGATCTCAAGGAATTAGTTATCAATTTTTTTAAGAAGAATACATGGAAAATAATTATTGATAAATAACATTCTAAACTCAACCCACTCTGTTGAGTCAATTTATTCTCATTTAACTCTATTCTTGGTCGGAGTCAACCATTTATCAACTTCCCAATACAAATGATTAATGAAAAAATAACTTCTTCATGATCTAATAACCAGAGAATGAAAAATATATTTTCAATTCTACATACCCATTTATTAGAAATTAGTTGATTAGTAAACCCAATAAAACAAGGTGTTTGTTTCCTCATAAAGGACATAATAGCATATTGTTCCCTTCTTTACTCGTTTGGATTCTCAACCAGATTAATGGATTTAGAACATTATGTAACCAATGGATTGAGGTTCTTCATAACATCCCCCATAACATTTGTTATTATGGTAGGAAAATCATATCATTTTTAATAAAATTCTGTGTTTAGAAGATTTCCTCTTATTCCAACCACTGAATAAAACCAAATAAGAACTTTTGGAGCAATAAAATTCACTACACGAAACCATTTAATCATGAATATCGTTTATAGGATGTGTGATGTTCTATCCTGACTCACCCAATAAATACTAATTGAACTGGTTTTCTGTAACACCCCGCCCCTACCTCATTGGCTTAGGGAGGCGATGAGGGTAACTTGGCCTTAACCGAAATCCCCAAGGTGCCAAAGGCTGGCAATAAATGCCAAAGGGTTTCAAAATACATGGGGGATGATTTACCCTTTATGTGGAAACAACCAACAACCAAAGAAACCTACATAAACATATCAAGCAACCACTATATGATGAATGAATTAAAACTAAAACAACTCAACCATTATTTTCAAAATAACCCAACCAAGTGCAAAAACTATGTACAAACCAAATCAGAGTAAACAGTGGAAAGAAAACTACAATACTTGAAGACAACAACCCAACTTCATGCTCCACAAGCTCCAAGCCCCAACATCACAAACCAGCCCAAGAGTCACGAAGTAGTGCTATAAATCTGTGACCCTTTACCTTTTCCAACATCCTGGTATATGTCATCGACAAAAGCACCATCGTTCCAAAGCAGGGGGTTAGTAATGAAACTCAGTAGGTTTTCCCCCATGACTTCCCAATCCATGCCTATAGGATAAAACATGTTAGCAATTTTATATAAAACAATTTATATAAAACAATTCCAAAATGGTTCACAATATAGCAAGTTCCATGTCAAATCCATTTTCCAACAAAATCCATTTTCAAAAAAAACAACCAAGAAATTTTTACCAATCAAATTCACATTTCCATTATGGCACTTTCACTCCATTTAACAAATCCACACAACCAACCAATTCACAACCCGTGAAAATCAACAATGCATGCATCGTTATGACAGTTCCATACTCATGAGCGGTCTCTCATAGATGTAACAAGTCATCATAAGGTAATTATTCCCCATGTTCCATTACGCTTTTGGCACTGAGCATAAGGTCATATTTCAAACAGGCATTGTAAATGGAAGATGAACACACACACCAAGTATGCTAAAAAACAACACCATTTAAACCATGCCAAAACCATTTCAATAAAACACCATTTTATTTAAAACCCTTTTCCCACAAAACATTTTCCAAATCCTGAAAATTCATATTTTAGAATCACCATTTTAAAATCAAGAAACCAAAACACTTTTCACAAACCATTCTTTCAATTTCCACAATTTCATAAAAAACCCATAAATCATCACTAAAGAAGATTTATAACATGCTTTTCCCCACAAGTTCACATAAAAACCAAGAAGTTAAATTAATTTTAACTGAGGCTTCATTTTCTAAGAAAGAGGAATCGAGAGTGAAGCCACCTACCTCGACAATTTGTTCGAAACGAAGCCATGGACGAAGAACTCTCAAGAACACCGGGTCAAAACTCCAAAAACACACATTAGATCTCTTCTCCTAACAAAACCAAGATTAAATTTTGTCATATTTTGCTTCAAAAACCTTAGATCTACCCTTAACAGGCGTAGATCTAAGAAAAAGAGAGAGGAGGAGAATTAGATCTAAGTAGATCTAAGAAACCGATCAAGAACGATCACATACCTTCAGAATCTGTCTTCGATTCACCAAGAGAAGCCTTCAGATCACCTCTGGAATTCTTGGGAGAAGTCTTCCAACCTTTAAGGGAGAGTAATCCTGAGTTAGGGATAAATAGGAGGTTTAAACAAGGAAATTAAAGGAAAAACGAGTTAGATCCACAATTTTATGATCTAACATTTAGTGATCGCACGGTTAGTCTGCACGGTTTGACAAAACGTGCGCTAATCGTGCGTTAGTTTCTACCTCGGCCCGCCTTCACACACGGCCTCATTGCACGGTTTCCCTTAACCATGCCCTGACCGTGTGGAAGCCACTATCTCCCCAGTCAGAAACGCAGGGTTTGGCCACACGGTTTGCCAAACTGTGTGCCTCCAGTGTGCCTTCCCCTTTATTTCAAACATCACTCTAGGATCTCCTGAGTCTCCCAAATGTCACCCTTAACATTTAAAACCAAGAAAAGCATTATGTAAGGGTTACATACTAGAAACTGGGGGTACTACATTCTCCCCACCATTGGCCTTTCCGTCCCCGGAAAGTAGAAAACCATTGCTTGACTGAAGGAGTTATGGCCACTGCTCCTTCATTTCTTTCTTAGGTTCTCAAGTCTCTTCCTGAATCAGACCATGTTGCCACAAAACCCTCTCTAGGCCGATGGTTTTTCCACGCAATATTTTATCCTCCCTATCTACAATCCGCACTGGGATACGTACCAATGAAGCATCCAGCTCTAGGTCAACATGATCCCATCTAATCACATGGTTAGGATCAGGATGATACGTTTTCAACTGAGATACATGGAACACATTATGCACTGCACTAAACAAAGGTGGTAATGCCAACCGATACGCCACCTCACCAACCCATTCTAGTATACCCAAAGGGCCTATATATCAAGGAGATAACTTGTTCTACTTCCCAAAACGGTGATGTCTATGTCTTGGGTAGATCCTCAAGATGACATGATCACTCACAAAGAGCACCATAGATCTGCGATAATGATCTGCATAAGATTTCTGAAGACTTTGAGGCATCTCTATCCTATTTCTAATCAACTGAATATTCTCCATTGTTTCTTGGTCAAGGCTCGTCCCGACTAGTGAATTTCACCAGTTTCCACCCAGCATAGTGGATAACGACAACGAAGCCCATATAATTCTTCGAATGTAGCCATGCATATCGAGGCTTCATAACTGTTATTGTATGAGAACTACACTATGGGTATATGGTCCTCCCATGAGCCACCAAAATCCATTACACAAGCCGACAAATTATCTTCCAATGTCTGTATCATCATCTTGGATTGCCCATCCTTCTGAGGATGATACATCATGCTCATAGTCAACTGATCCCCAAGGGGTTGTTGTAAGTATTTCCAGAAATGAGATGTTAACCTCGAATCTCAATCTAAGATGATAGACACTGGTAAACCATGTCTCTTTACCGCTTCTTAGATATATATTTTTGAAAGATCGTCCACCATATGGGTTTCACGAATTAGGATGAAAAGGGACGACTTGGTTAGACGATCCACTATCACCAAAATGGCATCATGTTTCCGGACTGTTCGTGGAAGACCTATAACAAAATCCATTGTTATCTGATCCCATTTCCAGCTTGGGATAGGTAAAGAAAATAACATACCAGCTAATATTTGTTTCTCTTCTTTAACCTGCTGACAAGTTAAGCATCGCGAGATGAATTCGGCCACCTTACTTTTCATGCCGCTCCACCAAAACTGCGCCATTATCACTTTATATATCTTCTATGTACCCAGATGTACAGCCCATCTTGAATGGTGGTAAGCATGAAGGAGTTTTTTCTGACAAAACATGGGTATAACCATCCAATTTCTAAAACACATGATTGAACTCCCATCTAGCTTCCGTCCCTCAATGGTCTCCCCACCATTGAGTTTTGAACTCAATGAAATATAGTCTACATCGGATGCATGTGCCTCTTTTACTATCTCTACCAAACCAGGAACAAGAGCAACTGGAATTAAAACTGCAATATCACCTTGGTCTTCACATTCCACATGCATTTCAACTAAGACCGACATCAACTGCCATTCATCTGAAGCTTCCTTTGAAAACTAAGCATAAGACATCTTACTTAATGCATCAGCCACCGAATTTCCCTTACCCGGTGTATACATCATGTCAAAGATGAACATTTGAAGATGCTCTATCCACATCCTCTTCCTCAAATTCAAATCTTGCTGTGAGAAAATGTGTTTCAGGATTTTTTGATATGTAAAAACGGTTAACCTCTCACCAAAGAGATAATGAAGCCAAGAATTCAATGTATGGACAAATGCTGCTAACACCAAATCATGTGTTGGGTAATTATTCTCATGCACCCTCAACTGCCTTGAACCATAAGCAACAACATGGTCTCCTTGCATGAGAACACAACCCAACCATGTTCTCGTAGCATCACAATACACCACATACCCCTGTCCTGATTCCAGAAAAATCAAGATGGGTACTGATTTAAGGAAAACTTTCAACTCTTGAAAAGATCTCTGACATTCCTCAGTCAATTGAAATGCACTGTTTTTCTTTGTCAGTGCTATCATAGGCGAAGCTAGTCATGAGAATTCACGCACAAAGAATCGTTAATAACCAGCTAGACCAAGAAAACTTCATATTTCAAAGACGTTCCTCGGTGTTTTCCATGAAAGAATAGCATCTATCTTTTCTGGATCCACTAAAACACCTTTTTCAGAAACAACATGGCCCATAAAACGTACCGCTTGTATCAAAAAATCCCACATTGGTAATTTGGCATACAAGTGATGGTCCCTCAAGATTTCCAACACTATCGCCAAGTGTTGCTCATGCTCAGCCCTTGTTCTCGAATACACCAATATGTCATCCACAAACACCAAAACAAAAGAATCTAGATATGGCCGAAATATCCAATTCATCAAATCCATGAAGACCGCTGGTGCATTCGTAAGACCAAAAGGCATGACTACATATTTGTAGTGGCCATATCTACTTCTAAAGGTTGTCTTCAGAATATCCTCCTTCTGAAATTTCAACTGGTGATATCATGATCTCAAGTCAATCTTAGAGAACCACTGGGCTCCCCTAAATTGATCAAACATATCATCAATGCCTAGAAGTGGATATCTATTCATTATTATAACTTGGTTATGTTTATGATAATCCACACATAGCCTCAACGTTCCATATGATTTCTTTAAAAAAACTGGTTCTGCCCACAGAGACAGTCTTGGCTGAATGAAACCATTGCTTTTCAGATCCTCTAACAACTCATTAAATTCCTTTACCTCTGTTGGTTCCATCTTATAAGATGGAAATGAGATAGTACTGGTCCCCAGAAGGGGATAAATCATAAACTACACTTCTCTAAACGGTGGTAACCATGATATTTTTTCAGGAAAAACATCAGCAAATTGATCCACCATAGCTGGAAAACTATTTTCCTCACTCTCTTCCAATGATGCCATAGTCAATGCTGCCAATTGGTAAGAGATCGTTCCCAGAAATGGTTCTCACAATCTCTTTGCACCTTTCATTGCAATCCTCTCTCCTCTGAAGAGATGTTCGATTCCGTCCACCGTCGTGAAACTAACCATTCTCCCATAACAGTCAAGGTGAGCCTTAAACGTTTTCAACCAATCCATACCTAGGATTATATAAAATACATCAATCTCTAACATGGAGAAGTCCCATTTCATCTCATCTCCATCAACAATTATAGAACATGCTCTACACACGAAGGCTTGACATTCTCTTTCACCAAGAGGAGATTGCGGTTTTATCACAGAAAACATTATTTCAAGTATTAAGTTTAGAAAATCATAAATCAGAGAAGTAGAAAAAGAATGGGATGTGCCAATATCAAAAAACATTTGCATGATGGTAGAATTCAAAAGAATCTAACCTCTCACCATAGATGGTGCCGACTTGACATTCACAATCACCCTTTCTGCTCCATACAATTGCTTTGTTGCTGCACTTTTCTCCTTATTGCCTTGTTGAGATTGCCCTGACTGAGGTGTCATGGTATTCCTGGAATCGCCATAACTAGCTCTGTTCTGCTGGAGAGGCTGATTTTGATGTCCTCTCCCCGTCGAAGCATAAGATGCATGTGACGCCTGGGAAGTGTCACAGGCAGCCAACCTCGGAGCACTGCGACCATATCGCTGAAGATGCCCCATCTCTTTGCAATTGTGACATGCTTTCGGTGATGTTTTACATTCTTGTTTCATGTGTTCAATCACACCACATTGAAATCACCCATCTTTCATCATGGGTTGTGGAGAAAGATTCAACGATCCAGCCATCTGATTTTGATTTTCACTCCCACCATGGAAGTAGGTGTCCCTCTTTCGCTTGTTCCCAACATTAGAGTTCCCACCCATTCCCTTGGGTATCATCATACTTCCTCCTCCCATAACTCTTGATATGACTCTTACAGATACTGTTTCTATGTTTACCATCTCCTTTTAATCCATAATACAGAGTACAACTATCTTCAAGCAAATCTCCTGTCATAATCCTGATTCAAAGATGAATGCCTTCAGCAACACAATTGTAGAAACTTCTGGTGTGAAGCATACTAAATTCCTAAATTTAGACGCATACTCTATGATAGAGTGATTTTCCTGCTTCAGGATGAAAAATTTTGTCGTCCTATGGATCTTGAACGTGTGAGGATAGAATTGTTTATTAAACAATTCCTCAATTTCCTCCCAGCCCAGGCCTTAATCCACATTAGCCTGCACCACTAGCTCCCACCACTGTTGAGAAAGATCCTCCAACATATATGTAGCCAACTTCACTTTTAGTTATTCTAGTGTGCCGATGAAATATAAGATTCGATTCATCCTACTCAGCCACACCTCTTCCCTTTTTGGTTCAGAATCACCTTGAAAGATGGGTGGATTCAGCTTCTGGAACTAGATGGAATGGTCTACATGCCTTGAATAATCCCTACGATTCCTCGTGTCCACCGCTTGAAATTATTGAACGATACTCTGAACTAGCTCTTGGTTCAAATATTGTTCAGGTGCAACCACATTCACCACAGCTTCTTTCGTTTGGTTTCTACAACATCTAACGGGTGCCATTTTCTATACAAACAATGCACGCCGTTAGTCTAACTTCCAAGAAACTGAAGGCTTAGCATTTCAGTATCTATTACACCACTATCACAACATCGATTTCCAACCATGTATAGAATAGATCTTTTATTTCTTTTGAAAATCAATCTATTTTCAAAATACATCAACCATTATCTTTTCAAAATCATTCATTTGAAAACGTGCTTAAATTTTTTGAAATTCACACTTTTGCATCAAACCATAATCCATTTCTCAAAATGATTTATGAAATCCTAGTGGGATGTCATTATTCTATAATGCATGTAATGCTCATCTCATTGGATAAACCCATGACAATAGGATTTCCAACATCCTAGAAGTGTAGCCAAAACACTTTTGTACCCAACACCCTGGTAACATAAAGTTCAGCATAAACGGGTGAGCTACGTCCTTTTATGCTATAAATTTCATGTTCTAACAATCCTACTCCTGTCTAAGATGACCACCCAAGGAATAGACAAGAAGGAATTTAAACTCCAAGACCAAGAACATCACTGACTACTTGTTAGGCAAGGACCGAACAAGCTGATACCATTTGTAACGCCCCGCCCCTACCTCGTTGGCTTGGGGAGGTGGTGAGTGTTACTTGTCCTTAAGCGACATCCCCATGGCGCTAATGGCTAGTAATAAATGTCGAAGGGTTTCAAAATATATGGGGGCCGATTTACCCTTTAAGTGGAAACAACCAACAACCAAAGAAACCTTGATAAACATCTCCAAGAAACCACTATATGATGCATGAATTAAAAATAAAACAACTCAATCATTATTTTCAAAATAACCCAACCATGTGCAACAAAAAAGTACAAACCAAATGAGAGTAAACAGCAGAAAGGCAACTACAAGACTTCTAGATGATAACCCAACTTCATGCTCTACAAGCTCCGCGCTCCAACATCATGAACCAACTCAAGAGTCATGAAGTAGTGCTATAAATGTGTGAAACTTTACCTTTTCCAACATCCCGGTATATGACATCTGAAAAAGCACCATCTTTCTAAAGCATGGGGTGAGTAATGAAACACAGTAGGTTTTCCCCCATGACTTCCCAACCCATGCCTATAGGATAAAACATGTTAGCACATTTTTATAAAACAATTTATATAGAATAATTCCAAAACGGTTCACAATATAGCAAGTTCCATGTCAAAGGCATTTTCCATCAAAAACCATTTTCCAACAAAAACAACCAAGAAAATTTTCCCAATCAAATTCACATTTCTATTTTGGCACTTTCGCTCCATTTCAGAAATCCACACAACCAACCATTTCACAACCCGTGAAAATCCTCTATGTATGCATCATTATGATAGTTCCATACTCATGAGCGGTCACTCATCGATCTAGAATGTCGTCACAAGGTAATTATTCCCCACGTGCCATTACTCTTTTGGCACCGAGCACAAGGTTATATTTCAACCAAGCCTCGTAAATGCAAGATTAACACACACAACAAGTATTCCAAAAAACCACACCATTTCAACCATGCCAAAACCATTTCAATAAAAAAACTTTTTATTGAAAACCTTTTTCCCACAAATCATTTTCCAAATCCCGGAAATTTATATTTTAATATCACCATTTTAGAATCAAGAAACAAAAACACTTTTCACAAACGATTCTTTCAATTTCCACAATTTCATTAAAAAACCCATAAATCATCACTAAAGAAGATTTATAACATGATTTGCACCAAAATTTCACATCAAAACCAAGAAATTAAATCAATTTGAACTATGACGTCATGTTATAAGAAAGAGGAATCGAGAGTGAAGCCACCTACCTCGACAATTTGGGTGAAACCAAGCCACGGATGAAGAATTCTCAAGAACACCAGGTCAAAACTCCAAAAACCCTCCTTAGATCTCTTCTCCTAACACAACCAAGACCAAATCATGTCATATTTGGCATCCAACCCCTTATATCTACCCATAATGAGCGTATATATAACAAAACAAGGAAGAGTAGAAGTAGATCTACGTAAATCTAAGAAACCGATCAAGAACGATCACATACCTTTAGAATCTGGCTTCGATTCACCAAGAGAAGCCTTCAGATCACCTCTGGAACGCTTGGGAGAAGTCTTCCAACCTTCAAGGGAGGGTAATACCGATTTAGGGCTACTTAGGAGGTTTAAACAAGGAAATTAAAGGGAAAACGATTTAGATCCACAATTTTTGGATCTAACTTTATGTGACCGCAGGGTTAGTCCACAGGGTTTGGAAAACCGTGCGCTAACCGTGCGTTAGCTTATGCCTCATCCAGCCTTCACGCATGGACTCATCACACGGTTTCCTTTAACCGTGCACCGACCATGTGGAATCCCCTATCTCCCCATTTAGACATGCATGGTTTGGCCGCACGGTTTGACAAACTATGCACCTCCTGTGTGCCTTCCCATTTTCTTCAAACACCACTCTAGGATCTCCCGAGTCTCCCAAACATCACCCTTAACTTTTAAAACAATGAAAATCATTAAGTAAAGGTTACATACCAGAAACCAGGGGTACTACATTTTCCATGTGGCCTCATGCGTGCCTCCACATACGCAAGAGGCTACTAATTAGAATAAGGGGTCTAAGATTGTAGGGTTAGGGGAATATACCCCTATATTCTATTATGAAATAATAAATAAATAACAATGAACCTTCTTCATAAGATTTAAATGAATAAATAAAACATCATAATCAATAAATGTAATATAGTAAAGTCCCAAACATCCATGACATACATTCAACATCTAATCACCCACTAGGGTAATCAAATATAAATATTCAATAAATGAAATTAAATACATCAGAATCTACATCAAAAAACTATCCTTTCCACATACCTAATCTCTATAACTCTCAAGATGCCCTATTCCTATCCTAATACCCTACATGACAAGCACTAATCATTCCTAAAATACCGGGACTCTTCCGTATCAGTTGTGAATCTGTTCTCAACCTGAAATCAAACAAAATGTATTCATGCATAGTGAGGTTCTACTAGAATGTTTGATGAATAAATCTCACTAAAAGAACCCCAACAGTGAACCTATAACATACTATTATAAGTGTATACTCAGGAAATATAACTATCCTTGCCAAATATACATGGAATATAAATAAAAAAATAAAATAAGCATCAATCCTCTAGTCTGTGACCCTAGTCGAACCGATCCAACTTAAACCACAACTAGAGTGCCTCTGATCACATTGCATAACCATTCCATCCAAATATAACTAACATAGGTCAACCAATGGTGTATAAAATAGGATTCATTGACCTACCAATGTGAGTTATCTCAGTTGGGACATAATCCTTTATGTATCAAAGATACGAGGAATGACCTTAAAAAGATCCATCCCATTATACCAGATCTACCCCAGCTCAAAATCCATGGAAACCCCACTTTAGAATCGCTGACCTCAACTATGGTAGTTTACAATATGCACCAGGAACCTTTTCCATGATCACCCCAGTATACCATAAATTCCATGCCTCAGCTGAAAAGGATTCCATAGGAATGTAGCAGGCTCCAAGCCACCACCGTAAGGCCCCCTCCATCAATCATGAAACCATACATCTGAATATCTTATCACCAGTATATGGGATCACAAAAATATTCTAGCTCCAAATTCATGGATTCTCTAACCATATATACTCCTAAATCATGAAATCCCAAATAGTGCCTCATACAAATAAAAAGGGATTTTTCAATCCAAGGAATACATCTTATAATAATTTGATCCCACCTCTATGGTAGTATTATAATCTAGGAATAATCCTTACGTACCGTACACCCAATGTGAATATCACAATTTTATACTAGACCATGAACACCTCATATTATAGAAGGCCCCTGAAAAATTGTAGGCTATGATCCCCCCATTGAAAGATCCCTATTGAGATATCATGTGACATCCCACACTAATACTCAATAAAAACAATTTTGAAAGTGAATCCAAAGGCACTAGAATGTCTAAATGTGTGTTCTTAATGGTCCTCTTGACAACCTCAAAACAAAGAATCCCTATAAGGTACCTGTTTCATAAGAAAAACCTTATGGAAAATATCATTGAAAGAAATATTTTACCAACCATCATATCAATCAACCCATACTTGGTTATTACCTCTCCCAAAAGGGAATATTGAGAAACCCCATTCCACTATATAATTCTCAATAGATGGTTATGAAATATACTGATTACTAGACAATAAACTATTCCACAAGGGAATCCTCAGGAGTCCCTTAGAATAATCTTAACATCAACCCATTGAAACCTAGTCACGACTACCATCCCATGGAATCAACCTAACCTAAAGGCTCAACTAATATGATCCTCGAACACCATATCTATGACCTCATGTGAGTAGTCTAGGAAATCGATCAATCAAACCAATATAAACAAGGATAAAAATCCTCAATCCAAGACATCACTAGTACAAATATTTAGGTCTATCTAAATTATCTAAAAATAGAACTCTATGGCATGCTCAATCTAGGTCGATCACCAAGCCCACAACCGTCACTTGGGCCAAAAAAATCACAACCCAAACTATTGGGGAATTCTAATTAACAAATTTAAAAATATCTTTATATATGGTCTCTAAACATTTAAATAAAATCACCATTGCAATCTATATTGGAAAAAATTTAGAATAAACTTTCCTTGATCCTATTTCAACCGTTAGGGTGTAAAATCACTCAAACCCACTCAAATAGGAAAAGAGCACGGTGTGTACATCTGAGTACACAACATATACTCTCAAAAAAACTCATGGAAATGTACTAGTACATGACCTAGGTATACCCAGGGTCAGGTCATGTACTACTACATAGATATGGAACAACTGAGGTTTGGTCAGGTTCTACTATATATCCATGTCCCCCATAACTAGGTTATTTTCCCATGTACCCTACAACATGTCCATGTCCCACTATACAGTGTGCACACTAATTACATAGTGTGATGTTTCCAAAATATCATATTCCCTAAATTTGAATAACAAATTTCATCTATTCTTGATACCAACATATGTGTGATTGGGTTCCCCAAATGGGAAACACCATGGATCACCCATAATACCATGTTTATCCCAAATTAACCCAAAATTGATCCCCATTGCGTCCTTGAAATCTCAAACATGGGTATTAAAAAGTAAATAAATTAATGTATGGGGAACTATAAATTAAAATTTTAAATGGGACCACCTTATGGTGAAATCATCGAAGCTTCAATTCCAAATCCACACTTCGTAGCCATAAGAGGATGATCCTATATAAATTTCCACTATGGACAGAGTCTAGAAGTGACTCCAACATCTCATCCCACATTTCTTCATATCCCTCACTCAATCATGTGACATATGGTCCTTAATAGTAATATAGAAGAATAAAAAAGGAATAGTAGACAACAAAAATATGATGAAAAGAATAAGATAAAAGGAAAAATAGGAAATGAAAGGGGGCCTCTACCAGTTGGTCCCCAAAGACAGCATAGAAACCCATCCTTAACATGATCATTTGGTCATGGCCCACCATATAACACCATTTTCACCATAGTCATGTGGTCCCCTACATGTGGAACACCCCCTTTTCCAAATGGGTCATCAGACAACTGATTTTACCCACATTCCAACACATGCTCCTTCCAGTGTGCTTTTTCCTCACTCACACATACTCTAACAAATATCACTGGAGGTCACCTGTCATGATCACTACTCCAAGACATGCATGATAAATTTTGGAGTTCTAATGAGGTTTCATCATAAAATCAAATGTGGACCTTTTTTACATGAGTCATATCATTTGGTATTTTAACCCTTTATCATTCTAGGGTGTTATATTCACCCCACCTTTAGAGAAAAACTTCCTCATTGTAGACCCTGTATATCAACCTAGGATGTCCAAACGCACATAAGGACGAGTTCCTTCTCTGATACCAATACAATAACTGGACCCACTAAAAATATAGACACCCAGCATTAACATGGTAATTGGGCTCTCGCCCACTAGGTACCATATGTTTCCATGAACACACGTGGTCATCTATCATTGTTGCAGCCACATGGTTAAATGGGCCATCATACCAATGACTACCCCCACAAGACAACATATGTTATTTCAAATGTTATTTATCCTCACTCGCACACACCCTGAAAATGTTTGAATGATGTCACCCATTATTACCACTTCTCTCAGCCAAGTAAACTTAACTTTGGAGTTCTAATATGGAAGTCAGCCAAAAATAAAGGTGATCCTTGTAATCCTGAGTCATATCATTTTGTTTTTAACCCCTTAATATTATAGGGTGTTGAATTCACACACCCCCAACCCCTAAGAGCACAACATCCTAATTTTTCCCAAAAACTCAACCCAATAAGATCTAATGCACTTATGTATGTGTTCGTTCTGTGATAACAATTTAGAACATGGGCCTTGATAACAAAATAGACACACCAAATTAATAGGGCCATTAGGTCCTATCCCTCCATGTACCACCGACCATTTTCCACATTAACACATGGTCCCTTAATTGGGGCCCACCCATGATCCCAAATGGGTCATCAAACTAACGACTACCCCCAAATTTCAACACATGTTCTTTCCACTGTGCTTTTTCATCACTCGCACACACCCTAGAAAACTTCCCTGGGGGTCACCCTTCATAATCCCAACTCTAGGACAAGAGCGGTTAATTATGGAGTTATAATTATGTATTCTCCCAAAAATAATGGTGAACCTTATTAATATGAGTAATATATTTTTTTCTTCTAATACATTAACATTGTGGGGTGTTAAATGACCCATTCCTGACCCCATTTCCTGATGTGATGTGATTCCTCACATATGAAAACCCCATTATTCTGGAAACAACCAATGATTTCAAAGATCTATATGAAACACTATTCCCAACCCAAAATCATGTCTTTAGGTAAACACCCAAATCGGGGACTAGCTAAGTGGTCAAAACAATTTATCCAAGATCATCTTTAGGGAGATTGTTCTACCCCTCCCAACCATATGAAATAAAATATTAAACATTAGGAACATTTTTACAACACATTAAAACATATGCCTTCATAATATAACCACTGTAACCATTCTCATCCATGAGAATCATCCGTGGTGAAATAGAATTCATGTTTATATCAAATCGTCTATTGAAACAACACTATCTCAATCATCAATGACTAATATAATATCACCCATAAACCTCTTCCAATACAAGTGATATTCATCCATTACTGATATGAATCTCTAAACCATAGGAATATCCTTATAATCTCCCCAAAACCAGAAATAAATCTCTACATCCCATTATTTTTTATGTCATCGAACAAAAGGATTAAATGTGAGTATACTATTCACACTTATGGACCAACATGAAAACATTAACCACTCATTCCATGATCACTAGGAATGGAAGCCTCCATTTTTAATTAGCCACATAAAATGTTTTTCACATCATCCAATGTCAAATAGTGAAATCTATAACTTAAAGATTTTATAACATTATTCCTCAAACATCTACCTTAGTATGTCTACATTGGATACTCAGCTATGGTTTCCTTATGTCCCAAACCACAAAAATACACCGAATCACAACCCGATTGATACTACATAAAACTTATCTTCACATTACCACACATGAAAATGATTTATCCAAAAAAATATACACAAATATTCACTATCATACTTAATGTAGATTGATTCACCATGAACCTCTCATGGTCTCTCATGCTCAAACAAGAAAAAAACAATTAAATGTGGCCTGACATTCCAAAACCACCAACCATTATCCTGAAATAGTTTATTTCTAAAAATTCAAAGAACCCTCAACACTTATATTCAAAATCTGTAACAGAAACCACACAAAAAATAGCCATATGGTTAGCCCTCATCCATTGTCATTCTAGTCAAAATAATCATCCCATGCTCTAAAAAAACATTCAAAAGACCATCCAAAAGTCAATAGAATTAGGCACCTAATGTTTCTAGACCTTAAAGGCCAATCCTGATACCCAAGCACACTCAGTGGTTCCTTGTATGAAAAAGTCATATGATGATCATAACATGTCAACTTTTTAGGATTATCCTGAAAACCTATCTTGAAAAATATGAATGTAGAATACTTAAGAATAATGCATAATCAAATTAAACAAACTTGTTACCTGGGTAAGTAATACTATTGTCACATATTTATCGTGCCCCTCTCATAATGCCATTAATGGATGTAAAATAATCATTATATAAAAAATATATATATATATAAGGGTACCATGTTTCCACTTACCTTAAATGACACACATATGGTTCTCATCCCTTCGATATGTAATCATGTATACCATTCAATCATATCATAACCATTTTGTATGATGTTATTCCTAAACCATGACCATTATTACCATCCCTAGTAGTAACCACATGTATGTATGGAAGATATTATAACCCGTGTCAATGAATTATACCTATAATCATTATAGATTATGCACAAAAAAATTTGGGAATACATATCCACCACATCCTGATACAAGTGTTTGTTATACCTCAAGCGGTTAAAAAAGTAAATAAATTTATGGCAAAATTGAGATCTTCCACAACTGGGGTAGGAATGAATCCTGTACTATAAGCCATTATAGCTCGGGATATTCCTACTCATACTACATCTAAAGGTAGATTAGGTTCTAGAGATAATACATCTATAAATTCTATCACCATATTAAATAGTTTAGAAAAAAACACATCAAAAATTTGGGTGTTTGTTTCCCTACCAACATGGGTGTTGTAGGAAATAAAATAAAAAAATATAAATAAAATCATACATAAACATACTAAGGGAATATACCTATCCTAAAACTAGTTTCTTTTGTCACATATGACCCTTTTTTCAACTAATATGGTCTACTCTCAAGAAACAATATCATAATTAATATCATAATTATTTAATTACATAAGTGTTAATTAAAATTATTCCATATTCATTTTCCAATACATTAATCTCCTATGTTAGTGCCTTCAGTATCATTATTTATCATTCTTATATTCTCAAGTAATTTTTCTTAATCAATGAACATTGTAAAATTCTCCATTCATTTATTAACTTATTTATCATTTTTATAATTATCCAAAAACAGTAGGGATCATCTTATATTACCACATCAAAGATTCACATGTCATTTATAGAGCCAAACTTCATCAATAAATTGGTCATCAATAATATATATTAAATTTTTTTCATCTACCTATTATGTATGCATCATGAAATAATATATGTATCATTGAGCACACCCTACTCAAAACTTGACCAGACATCCTTATACCATTCCTTCACAATTTCAGATAAAATATTCTACCCTACCATCATCAACATTGACCATTACAATGGGACAAGCCTCCAAACTGTTGTTCATGATACATATCCATCATTTGTAGGATAAAAAATCAAATTAAGGCACAATAATGCTCTAAAATCATAGAGAAAACATACATGTTAAATATATTTTTTTATAAAAATAGATGCACTTTGGTAATGAAATTTGGGCCTCAGGCAATCTAAAATAGAGAATGTCTCATTTATCACCATGAATTTTCTATATGGTTCAAAATAATTTTAATTTCAATCATCAAATTACTAGTTTATTATGTTTAATTTTTTCACATCAATAATCCTATAGGTTGTAGATGAAAATAGTTAGAAATAAAAAACAATCTCTAATAAATACTCCTATAATTATATAATTTGAAAGAAGAACAATAAATAAATTTATTATACCTATTCAAATATTATTTCACTTTACCATTTGTACGTTGTTTATCTATTTCAAACAATTAACCATGAAAAACAAAAACAAAATGCTATAAAATAGATAGCATACTACGTAATATAAAAATATGTTCCAGTAACAATAAATGATATAACACATATGATTTTAAAGTCCCAAATTTTTAGAAAACCTCAAAACATGATATATCAATTCTTTATAACATTCCGTAATTCTCTTATTTCAATTCCATAATATCAGAAATTGTTAAAAAAAAATTATCATGAAACAGTCTAGAAAATAATACTTCATTTTGTGATATTACCTTGTTTAATCAGTTCTGAAAGAAATTAATTGTTTTCTCTTTCATAAATTATTACCTTTATAATAAGATAATAATTATTTATTATAAATCTTGTCTTTTTTTTAAATTCTTATCATTTTAAATGATAAAAATGGTACTTAAAATATAATTCTACATACTGAATCCTAAAATTATACTAACATCCAAAATATGTCATCAAATCTAGTAATTTAATTTAAAACAAAAAAATGTGATAATAACATCTTATTATTCCTTTAAATATTCCCATGTTATTAAATAATCATTCATTAGGAAATTATTTTTTCCAAATTATTATATTATCATGGTTATTCCCATCAAGTTAAAAAATGAAACTAAAACATTATAAAATCATACTTACATAACTGAAGACTGAAAATTACTATATCCTCTTCTTTATGAAACAAGATGTTCACCTTGTTTTTTCATAAAAAATAGGGGGATTCATAATTGTTGGAATTTGTAGGATGGACATTGAATGAGTATATATGAGGTTCATAATACATCAAGAGAGAAATATTTGGGTCATTGGGACTCAATTGAAATAAAGTAAAATGTGGGTGATTAAATTAATATCATTTTATAATAAATGATATAGATGTATCAGGTGTTCATATAATTTGTTTCATATATTCCTTTTAATTAGGATTAAATCTTGTACATCTATTCATTTGAAACCCAAAGAATTAATGAATTAAAATATATAATATTTCATTTGAATTTGCGATTTCAAAACCAATTATTTCGTTTAAAATTTCTTATTGTACTTTAATTAGTAATATTTATATTTAAAAAAATACATATTTTCACAATTATGGGTGAAAATCGGAAAATGTATGCTTCGAAAATGATTGAAACGACCATGAGGACCTATATCGTGAAACAAATATTAATTGTAGATGATTGGCCACATGACCAAAATGACTAATCATGAATGATCAACCTCATGAACAAATGTATAAACCATGAGGACCAACCACGTGAAAAACATTACCGACCATGAAGATCACCTACATCACCAAAATGATCAACCCTGAGGCCAAGAAACATGACAAAAAAGATTAACCATGTGAACAAACATTTAAACTAATGATGTAAAATAAACATAGATCAATCTTGAAACCTTCAATCCTTGAAAAAACTTATCATAAGGGTTTTATAAATCCATGAACCTACAGTCACATTCATCTTGGGCACTTAAACAAAAATGTGCATGTTTCATTCAATCATCATATTTTATATAGAAACAATTTCTCCTAGAAAATATAATGAAAAAATATAAATATGAAGAAAAAAATAAATGTAGAATAAATATAACATTTTTCATTGGAATATTATTTTCTAACTCATAAAACATGTTGAAAACAAAATGGATTGTAATTATATGATTTTGTTGGGGATTTTGAGAGTCATAATTTCCAACACGAATTGTTGAATAACAATGAATTGTACAAACAGGTAAAACACCCTTTTTGGATTTTTATCTTAATATAATTCGCACCAAATTGTACACAATATTATAATATTTTAAATCCTTGTGACTTATAAATATCTTAAGCATTTTTCATAGAGAAGTAATAATTTAATCAAGAATATAGACCGAAATTCATGTTATCAATATGAGTATAACCGTGAAAATTCATTTACTCATTATTGTGGACTCACACAATATCCATGTGTAAACACCCCGACCCAATTTACCTTGAATTTGTGCATTATTACATAACATTGGAAAGATAAAAGGAATCATGTCCCGAAAGACATATCAGTTTAGTATCCTTGGAAGTACTAGATTAATACATTAACTTTACATTACATCACGAAATAAAAAAACAACACTATGTCCCCTTTGAACACTCTTATATACCTTAGCCTACTGAAGTAGGTTAATCATAATATATATCTTTGAATCCTGTGAAATATAAAACATATGAATGTGGTGGGATCATATTCTTAGAAAGGATAACAATATTGTGGAAACTATCATTAACAAGAAAAACTTATAAGGAAATTTAAAAGACTAGAACACGGGAATTTTAAACCTAAACTTCAACATAATATGGAAAAAATAAATCAAATAATTCAATTTTACTTATTCACATGAATATTCTACAAGTCGAATAATCAGATGTCATATCAATTTCAAATTTCATAATAATGGAATGCATAATTGCAGACCTTATAACCACATAGTAAAGGCCTTGTGTGAAGACTAAAAATATGATTTTTTCAAGGCCTTCTGCCAAGACACTAGATTGTCTCAAGATACCTACTGATGGATCGACGAGCTATAGCGGGCTCCACCCATCACTTAATATATCCAATGCATTCCTCATATGAAGAGGTTGAAACATAATAGAAACATTAACATTAAAACAAGCATATGAAATGTTTATTCATTAACCATAAACCATGAATGGTATAAAAAGAGCACATCCATAGTCAACCATAACTAGTTCAATAAAATATGGAATATTGTTTTATAATATATTAACTTCAATGAAGAATAATGAAGGATATTGACATAGATTAAAATAATCATCAAAACTATTTGAGAGAAATATCCCCTTTTTACTTGAAAACATTTAATAGTCTCAAGAAGCTATTTAAAATAGAGTTTTGAATCAAAGTTTCCCATACCACATTGAAACTTTTAAAAGGAATTTCAGTTTTAAAACATTCATGTCCAAAAAAATAAATACTTAAAATAATTTTTAAAACATGGACATTAATGAAAATTATTTAGAAGAATAATTTTTTAAAACATTTTAAATAATAATTTAGTTAGAGTTCCAAACCAAATGAGAGACGGTTGAATAAAAATAATTGAGGTAATAAAAGCATTATAATATCATGAGAATAAATGTATTCATGATATACTATGTCAGTGTAGAGTATATCAACCAAATAAATGTGAATATGTGCATAACAACAAAGAATTCAATATGGAATATATGTTGAGATGTATTCCCTTATAAAGACTGTATCATTAGGTTATGGATAAATCAATGTCATAATTATGTGTGAAAAATATAAATACACTCAATATGATTGGATATTCAATACTAATTAGTCAGATCAAATTCACACTTATTCTTGTACAAACAACACCAATTACATGGATGTGTAATACAATGAATAGAAATTGAGTTAAAATTACTCTTTTCAGGATTATATCGATGAATTAAGAATTTATAAATGGATATATTATGTTTCTAAAATTTATAACCCCAAAAATGTGAGTGTAAATTACAATGTAAATAAATTGTGATTTCACACATAATTTTGGAGTAAAATAATCAAAGAAGTTTGCTTAAAATGAAATGAGTATAAATTGCAATTTGAAATTCCCTTACTGATTTGGTGACTTACGAAACATTCACACCCTGAAATAAGATCATCCGATCATGATTTAAAAACCAATAAATTACTATATATTATGAAAAAAATATAATCATGGGTATTACATACATCAGACAAGAGGTAATAGTGGAAGATATATCTTGAATCTCACGGGAATAAAAGTGAGATAAATACCCCTTAACATATTGTAATCAATCGAGTTGTATGCCAAAAAGTTCATAACCTCCAAATGAATCAAATAATAAAATTAATATAAATATAATCATGATAATATATATCTAATTGAATTATACGATACACCACCTGAAAAAAATAATTGGCGAAAAATGAAAATCTCACAGAATTAAAAGTGAGATAAGAAACCCCTAACCTAGTTCTTTTCCATAGTATAGGGTAGGATAACCTCATGTATAATGGGGAAACAATTTTTATTAAATTATAAAAAAAACCAAATACATAAATATGATGTCATATATGATCTTCTAACATTTCTTTGTTAATGATATTTCAGTAGTATCATCATTCTGATTGTTAACTGATTCGTTTTCTTTTATATGATTTTCTACGTAAGTCATGTTTGTTATGTATAGGCTGTATTTGATTCATATCCAAAATGATATTATGTTCTTAAAAATTATTTTTAATCAGAAAATTAAAATTATTCCTGAATGATTATGATGTGGAATGAATCTCATCACATTCGTGGTGACTGTAAGCCATACGTACGCACGAGCGACAATATCATTATATTGATTATGAAATTGTATGTAATTGAATGTTATATCATATATACAGAACCATTAACATGTAAAATTTATTACCTAAATCATTAATACACATTATTATACACATCCAAATAATTAAGTGTTTTAATAACAAACTACACCATGACGTTGAGATGGTAAGCCGTACATACACACGTATGGTGACTTTGTCATTTATAGGATGGATAAAATAACGAATATGGTTGTAACATATTTATAATAACATCCTAGTTTGTGGAAGCTACAAGATTTATTATTTTGGTATGAAATCAAAAAATAAAGAGGAATTGGATGAAGAAAAGAACATGAAAGAGGGAGGTGGAATAATTACCTCTTCCTCGGGTGTTTCCATTTGAGTTGATGAAAATGGATCATTTGGTTGGATTTTGGATAAAATTAAGGACTCTACACAGATTTGAAAGATGTTGGGAGGATATTTGGGTAGGTTTTGGCTGAGCCAAATGGCTTTGGTGATGTGAAAGTAAGATAAGGGGATGTACCCTTTTGTAAAAGAGGTTATGGTCACATTCGGAAAACTAGAAAATATTATTTTATAATAAACTAATGTTTGGTTACTAATGGCTCCAAAATTATTTATTTTGATGATAAGATGGGGATGGGTTTAAAACCTCTCATCTAATATGTTTTCATAGGGGTTTAGGTTAACGTTTTACCTTATCTTTTAGATTTAACTCATAGAAAAATAGTTTAACTTGTATTGTGTCTTCATGTATTCTTAAACTATATGGTTAATAAACTTACTCAAAACTTCATAGAGATCCTCAAGTGATTAATTAATGACATATATAATATTATTTAAGAACTTTTTTTGATCCCTATATTTTTAGGAATAATATATCAACCAATAATAGAGTATTTGTTTTAAAAATGCATTTATGTCAATTTTGGAAATATTTAGTTATTTGTTTTTATGAAAATCATAACAATGTTATTTACATGAAATAAGATATTTAATCTAACCTAACATGTCATATTAACCTAGAAATTTTATATAATTAATCAAAAGATTCAAATTACATTTATTTGGATATTTATAATATCAATTATCTAAATCATTTACTAATAAGGTAATTACTACATCATCATTGTGTCATAAATAAATTTAATTATTTAATGTCTATAAATTATAAATACAATACCATTACTTAGGAAATATTTTTATCTTTCTAATTAATATTTATAGTAAAATTTATCTTATGTATAACCCTATATTAAAAATTTTTAACTATAAAACATTGAATTTAACTCTTTTAACTTTTCTTTAAATAACATAATAATAAATTTCCTAATGTAATCCATGTGAACCAAATAGGATCAAATTTTATTCCTATGGTTTTTTGGGTATAATTAGAGCTATCCAATTGAGTTATGACATGTTTTAGGGTGATTATAATATCATTTTTATCATTTATTACCCTATTTACTTTTAACTATGTTAAATAAAATGCAAAAGTTAATATTCACTATTTTTTCAACCTATTGAACCAAATTTTTCTTATATATGTCATTCGTGTCTCTCATATATTTTAAATTCAACTCACAAATGTAGTAAAATTAAATTTTATGCAAAATTGCAAATGCTCCTAGAAGGTCGATAAAAGCCGATAAAAAGATCAACCTAATTTTATACATCTATTTTTATTATAATATGACTCCAATGAATTACATTGAACTTATATATGTATTTTATATATATTATGAATTAAAATAAATTAAAATAATTTAAATAATTATCTAAATAAAAAATTGGTTTTAAACTATAACGCAATGTTTTTTACTATTTATCAAAAATAGATTGCTTTCAGAAAAATACTAATAATTCAACCTATGATAATTTTGATATTCAGATTTAAAAAATGATTTCTATTTTACCAAATTCAATAAAAATAATATAATTAAATAATTTAAAATTAATTCCCGTTGTCAATACCAAAAAGTGGGTTTTTAAAAAGTAAGAACCATTAAAAGATTTCCATCTGTTTATGTCAAATTTAAATGTGAAATAATATATAATGAACTACATTGTATTAAATGATAAAGATATAATATATTTATAGTTCCAAACCATTCAAATTCATAATTTATCTATATAGATTATTTCAATTAATAATGTTGTTGTCAATTAAAATTTGTATTATTCAGTATTCATCAAAATACAAAACTTATCAGAAAAGTACCAAAATCTTATTCAAAATATATTTTAATTTCACGATTCTAATGAATAATTTAATATTATTAAATTTAATATATATAAAAGTTTAAAATATTGGTTTTAAAAAGGTTTTACAATTAGAAGTTGGTAAAATTGCATTTTTTTGAAAAATACATTTTTTATCTAAAAAATTGAATTTTCCCTTATATTATGTCTAATAAACACTAAATATGGATTCTAAAATTATATAGTCTATCAAAATAAAAATTCAGTTAATACTATTCATAAACGATTTTGAATGACTAGTTTGTTAAGTCATAGTGCGCTCAAAATCAGAGTTGCATGTAGTTCAAGCTATTGAATTATTTTAAAGAAAATAACATACTATGAAATCTTGTGGTTTTAAGTTATTCCCACCACTTTTTAAAATTGCATCCATGATATATTAAAATTAGGCTTGGGAAGTTATTGAAATTCCAACATCAAGAAAGAGTCAATATAACTATCACATTAATGGAAAGAAAGAGAAGTACAACGGTCACCCAAGATAACCCATCCATCCAAGAGACCAAAGTCCATTACATTTTTTTATTATTATAAATCCCCCATTTAAGGGAGGAAGGGGGAACCCTAATAGACATCATGGTCTTAAAACAGAAAACACTCGAAGGACAAAAGAGTAAAACCATGGAGTTCCCCCACCCCACCATTCGAGCACACCCAAGATAACCCATACTAATATTAAATGTAGGAAAAATGGATATGGAAGAATAACTATGTGTTTCTTGTTCTAATGGAGAGTGATAGAAAACATGATCAGTAGAAAGTTAACAACAAGAAGACCACAAACTTCTAATGGGATAAATAGTCATTAGTTTCCCAGTATGATAATTAAACAGACAACAATTTTTTTCTTTAAGTTACATTTCATAAAGTTGAGGAATTTATTAATTAGATTGACTAAGGAAAAAGGAAATATACTTACTTTTTATGTAGATTTTCATCCTTTAATAAATTTCTACCACTAACTCGTCTTTGTTTCAAATGACGAGAATTCAAAATTACTTGGTCAGATGTGAAGTGGTAGAAACAACTTCTAGATAATCACATGATTCCCAAAGGATAAACTATATATTTACATTTTCATTAGAGATAAACCAAAACAAAAATGGTCGGTACAACATAGGATGATCCCCAGAAGGGATAATCCATTAGAGAATGAAATACTAATTTTAATTTCTGAATTTAAACCAACAATACCCAATGTTCAATAAATACTATTCAATAAACAATTGTCTTTAAAATCCATCAAAATATTCCAACCTAATATTGAACTTGAAAACATTGTATAATTTTATTACATAGTATTCCACATTAAAATGTATCTCTAAATAGCATCGACTACTCTTAAATTCACATAATTAATGTAATTATCCAACTCACATATTCCTTATGATAGGTTAATAATTTATATAAATAACCAAAATCACTATAAATCCACAATAAAAACATAGATAAGAATCCACCATTACTCATAAAATGAAATATCATATTATTATATTTTCCTTAGACATATTGTGTTCAAAATTGAGCGAACGTCTTCCAAAATAACATTTATCACTTAATCACCAAATAATATTCCTATACTAAGGATATAAATTTTATAAGACACAAGATCCCAAATCAAATTTATTGATCCATAGAATCATTTAACTAGAAAGAATTAGTCACACTAACTGGAGACTTCACGTAGTCCAGTTGTAGGCGATAAATCCCAATCTTACTCTGGTAGTGGGTTCAATTCCAGCAGCTTTGTCTGATGCGATGGGTTGTCACATGGTCTGTAAAGACCTAAAGAAATAAGTACATAGACGTTGCATTACATTTGAGGTACACATAATACATAATAAAAATAGACACCATAGGACCATAATAGTTTAGTGTCTTTGGAAACATGGAATATAATCATCTAACAATGGTGAGTGATCTTCAACATCTCCCATGAAGATCTTTATTTTTTTACCTAAAACCATTCTTTATATCCTGGGGAAAAGAAAACATATAATGGTTGAGATAAAATTCCCAGTAAGGGTAAGCATGGAGAAAATAAAAAAACCATATACATTTGAACTTCAAAACATGAACATAATATTTAAACATCAAAATCTTGTGCAATGACATAAAACATGGTAGTATGTTAGGAATAGATCATAATGGATCATAAATCATAATAAAATAGCATGGAAATAAAACATTTAATTGTGGAAAACCATTAAGAACATTATATGATTTCCATTGTAGCCAAGGCTTTGCTGCCAAGACCATCTTAGTGGACAAAGTCCCTTACTGAATCGAGTTCACTCCTCATTCCAGTCCTGTATCACTGAACCGGATTAACTTACTATTCCACCCTTGGCTATCTCATGAGATATAAATCATTAACCAATTAATTTTAGGGAGATATAGGTCCCACCCATCTCATATTGAAATCCTTTTACGTGTTCCACAACAAAAACATAAATCATTCATCATAACCCAAAGAATAAAATGGGTTTCATAAACATCATCCCATCATAACATAATCCATATAAAACAAATGGATATAATTTCTTCATAAGAAAAGTGGAACTATGTAAATCACTGAGAAATTATAATTGAAACATACACATTTGAAATATTGTCATCTCAGATGGTAAATGGTTTTGATAAAACACATGAAAATAATTCTTGAGGAAAATATCCTTTCTTCTTCAAAATCATTTTCTTTTCACAAAATGACATTCAATTTTAAATGAAAAGGATTTTGTTGAAAATAGTCTTGAAATATTTTAGAGGATTTTTCATTAAAATTAGGCATTATGAAACTGTAAAGATCCTTTCATTCCATATAAGTTAAAAAAAACATTCTCCCCGTACTTTAAACGGAAAAGTCAAAAAGTAGCACGTATGGTAAAAAAAGAATGATTACTTCCATTACACAAACTAAAAGTAAAATAGCGGTAAAAATGTCATTAAAAATTCATGGAATAATATTAAACACATTATGAAAAACATTTTATGGGCATGGATGAAAAATACTACCCTAGTAAATACTTACGTATAAGATGTCTCAGATAAAAATGTGATTGCAAAATTATCCCTTACCTTAGGTCCAATATGATTCGTACATATCCAAATCTCCTGTATAATGATATAAATAATGTCATTGATTTATTACATAATCATATTCATTGTTATGATATCATATATGGTTCACTTAAGATTTTATATTACCCATTCTTCTGTAAATTCCATGTTAAAGCAGCGTTTTGGATAAAATCATTTTATTTATTGTACGTGTTTGGAGATGTTGTTCTTGATATTATTATTACATATATAATGATTTACTTACTTCCAGAATGTAAATAATGATTTATATATCATATATATTCAGTGTATATATATATAATATAGATAAATGAAATGAAATACACAGTTCATGGAGACAGTAGGCCATACGTACGCATGAACGTTGTTTTACTTTACTTTTTGAATTGAATGAAAGTAAATAGATGTCATATATATATATACATAAATCCAATAGCTTTATAGTGTTATTTATTTCATTATTATTCATTATTTATACTTTATAATCATTATTGAATGGTTATCATGGAAAATTAATCTTATCGCGTAGTGGAGACGATAATCCGTACGTACGCACGAGCGATGATATCGTTCCGATAATTATTAAATTGAATTGTAGTGGATGATATAATATCTCATAATCAGTATTATTTTATAATAACCATATATAGTTATAATCTACTCCATTATACCCATCCAAGTAAGGTGGTGGTGAAAAAAAAACAGATTACACCACGACGTGGAGAGGGTATTCTGTAAGTACAGATGTGTGGTGATTTCATTATCCGTAGGATGGATAGAAGGTGAAATGGGGTTGTTTCTTATTTATAATAACATATTTTTATATTAGTTATACTGATGTTATTGCATTAAAATGAAACAAATAAAGAAGAAGAAGTTGAAGAAGAAAGAAACTTGAAAGAATCGGTAGAAGAGATTACCTCATCTTTGATGCACCTCCTTTAAGCTTCCTCTTAAGTGACTAGAGTTGGACATTTAAGAAGACAAAAACCTCCCGAATGTTGATAGGGAAGTGGATAATAGAAATGGTCAGGGTTTGGCTGAGCTTGAAAGCTTAATGTTGCGTAAAGAGGAGAGGGAGGAGGTGCCCTTTTATACTGGAGGGTTATATTCTAATCCTAAGGTTGATTTTGGTCGAATTACACTTATCCAATAGAATTAGGACGTGTTATAGGGTATTAATAATATCATTTTTACCCTTAATTACCCGATTTACTTTTAACCGTGGTAAATAAAAGTAAAAAGTTACTATTCACCCAAAATTATTTTTATCTTATTGAACCACATTTTACTCCTTGATATTAACTGTGTCTCTACGATTTTCAAAATTCCACTAACAAAAGTGGTAAAATTAAGTATTATGTACAATTGCAAATTCTCTTAGGAGGTGGGTAAAAGATAGTGAAAAGTTCAATAAAATTTTTATATATCTTAAATTATTATAAAATGACTCCAATGAATTACGTTGAACTAATATAGGTATTATGTATCAATTTTGACCTAAAATAAGTTTAAATAAAATAAATAATTATATAAATAAAAATTCAGTTTCTAAATAGTAACCTATTGATTTCACTATTCATAAAAAATTGATAGTTTTCAGAAAAATACCCAAAATTCAGCCTAGGCTAATTTAGATATTCTTAATCCAAAAATGAAGTCCAATTTTAAAGATAAAATTTATAAAATTTCAAAAAGTGTGAATTACTATTCATAATGGCTAGTTTTTATAATATTTTAATAATATATCTTTGTTTAGTGAAACTCGGTATTGCGCAAAACACACACTATCGTGGAAGGTCGTGATTGCGTGTAAAACAAGCCATGTTAGGGTTGTGTGTAGTGCACGATTACTTTTTTGTTGTGTATAATAGAATTCAACCGTATTTCATTTATACATTGAAAATATATAAACATATATACACTCAATGTTGCATAGAATAACTTCTATCAAATGAACATGAAATTTTTTGTGACACGATCCATGAATTGTGTTGCGTATACTGCAAGCTAATATGGTGTTGAGTATAGCGCAAGATAATTTTAGTGTAGCATAAAACACAAAAAATAAAATAAATTAAAAGGAATACTTCTCATAAAATCTCGGGGTTTTACATTCTACCCCACATAAATTGAATTTCACCCTCGAAATTTGTCGGGGTTATAAATCGTTTACTAGAATGATTCATTCATAGAAACCAACATCGTAAAAATGAATACTAAAACATAATTTTAAAAGTGAAGTATGAAACATAATGTTTACCCAAATTAACTCATCACTGGGTTTCTACATTGGAGAACATAGGTGAAAATATGTATATGGAAGAGAAATCTAACCAGCATCATCTGATGAATAGTGGTAGAGGAAAAGGCTATGAAAATTCCAACAATCACAAAGCCATAAATTTGTGATGACCTATGGTACTGTCTGATTCATCAGATATAAGAGTATTAGGACAAAATTTTTGGTTTTCAATATCCTTTCCCTGAAGTTGAAAATTTTGAATTAGAAGAAATAATTACTTGATATTGGTACAATCTCACTGTTGTTTTTTCTTGAACAATTTCCACTTCATCTCTTAATGAAATGAAGTTTAATTTGTCTTCTGTGAATTGTTAGCAGGTCATGCGATTGAATGATAGTTCATTCCATCTGTCTCAAACATAAGGTTAGAAAATGTTATATACGTAAGTCTATCTATGGTGAGATTAGTCTTATATAGTTCCTAAAATGGATTTATACTTCATATATCATACCACTTAATAAATTAATACTAATTTTTACTAACCAGGGACTTCCTATTGGCCAGTGGTAGGTGATAAAAGCCTGTTACACTTCGGTTGTGGGTTCGATTCTGACATCCTTGTCCGATGCAATGGGTTTTCACTTGTCCTACGGGTTGTCCTTTTTCTAAAACTATACTATTATAACATTACAGAAATAATATCAAAAAGTTCTCGCCTTAATCAATACAAACTTATATCGAACATAATTGATTCCAATCTTTAGACTTATCCAAAATACATCTGTCCAATCTCATAGTATAAAGAAAAATATGACTTCGAATGTCATATACCGAGCATGTGAATACCATCATTTATCATATGATATATCTTGTTGGTCACATTCCAAACATGTGAATACCTTAATCATGTATTACCGTAGAACCTTAGTGAAAAAATGAGTGTTGTTAAATGTTATCTCTTTCCACATACCAAAATCCCCAAATTTCTATATACTCAATCCATGATATCACTTTGCCCTTATATCAGTCATGAGCTCATGAATACTATCATACAAATTATTTTCTCCTTATCCCTTCATTATGCGCATTTCATCTTCTTTCCAAAAATATTTCAACCACTTTTCATTGTCACTGGTACCATAAAATTATTTAAAACCACAATGGACCAATACATCGATATTCCAATATTCCATGATACTAAAATGACATTCCACACTACAATTTTGGAATCTCGTTACATAAACACATAATCATTCCACCACATAATTGTCATACTCAAAATCACCAATAATGATCACATGTGACTTCCCTTTGTCCATTTCCTTAAGAGGTTCCTCACATCGATCATCATTTACCCTTGGATTAGGGCATTGTTTAGCATAATGCCCCATTTCAGTGCACTTGGAACATTGAAGTGTTGGTGGAGCGTTCTCTGTTGTATTTTCTCTATTCGCATCATTAGCTAACTTTTTTCCATTAATTTGACACTCAGCTACTCGATAAACTTCTTTTCCACACTTGAAACATTTTCTAGTACCTTTTAGACAATCTCCACCATGCTTCTTTCCACACTTTGAGCATAATGGAACATTCATATTCCTTTCACCATTGTTTTTAGATTTCTCCTTGAATTCTATAATTCGTTTTTTTGTCAAAACTTTGAGATGGATATGTAACACCAACTTTCAGTTCTACCTTGATAGAACAATGCATAGTTTCTTCATATCTACGGAAGTCTCTTATTGCTAATTCCCTTCGATGACTTGGTTTTAAGCCACTGAAGAATTGATCAACTTTACCTTCAGGTTGGATGATAAATCCAGATGAATACCTTGGAAGACTTGTAAAATTTTCTTTGTATGTACCAAAGGATTCATCATCCTTTTGCTTAAGCACATGGAAATCCTTTTCCATCATTGTTCATATAATACGAGGGAAGTACTTATTGAAAAATGTTCTTGAACTCTTTCCATTCCATGGATTCAATTTCATCTTGGGCCCCTATATTTTTATCAAAAGACCACCACTGGCCTGCTTCACCTTCTAACAGGTAAAAAACCAAAATCACTTTTTCATGCTCTGAATAGCGAAGTATTGAAAATATCTTTTCAATGGTACTAATTCATTTTTCAGGAACACGTGTATCGGAAGACCCACTGAAAGAAGGTGGATGTTGCCTCATTATGGACTCAATAGAATATTTTTCCCTTCTCTTCTAATTCATAACTCCATATTGATTCATAGCTTGTGTAAGTATAACAATTAGATTTTTTAATCCATCTCCCATAACATTGGTTTGTTCAGAAGGAAAATCATTGCATTGTCCACTACATTGATCAACACGGTTACTTTGGCTTCCACCCATCATCAAAAAACCAAAAATAATAGTGTGAGAGGAAAATCATGCTTGGAAAACAACATAATAAAGGAAGAGTACCTTCAATATCTAACATATTAGGTTTAATTCTATGATCGTTACGGTAATCCTAGGATTATAACCTATACTTATACTTAACTGTAGAGACATCCCTAGACATACCTTAGAAATATCTCTAGGGATCTCACTAAAGTTTTCACATTCTAGTTTCCAAAGTTTAACTAAACCTTTCCTCTGATACCAAGTATAAAGACCCAAAGATTGACATACATAGACATTACATTACTTTTATGCAATAATTAATACATAAAAAAACAAACACCAAAGGACTGTATTAGTTTAGTGTCTTTGGAAACATGGAATATAATCTTCTAATCATGGTGAATGATCTTCAACATCTCCCATAAAGATCTTCCTTTTTTTACCTAAAACCTTTCATCATATCCTAGGGAAAATAAAACATATAAAGGGTGAGCTCAAATACTTATTAAGGGTAATCATGGAGAAAATAAAACAAACCATATACATTTGAACTTCAAAACATGAACATAATATTTAAACATCAAAATATTGAGGAATGACATAAAACATGGAAGTACGTATGGCATAGATCATAATGGAATACCAATCATGATAAAATAACAAGGAAATAAAGAATTTATTTGTGGAAAAACATTAATCACATTATATTATTTCCATATTATTCAAGGCATTGCTGCCAAGACCATCTTAGTGGACAAAGTCCCTTACAGAATCGAGTTCACTCTTTGTTCTAGTCCTGTATGACTAAACCAGATTAACTTACCATTCTAGCCATGGATATCTCATGAGATATAAATCTTTACCCAATGCGTTTGAGGGAGATTTTGTTCCCAACCATCTCGTATTGAAATCATTCTTATGTGTTCCACAACATAAACATAAATCATTCATCATAACCAAAAGAATAAAATGTGTTTCATAAACATCATCCCATCATAACATAATCCATATAAAACAAATGGATATCATTTATTCATATGAAACGTGGATCCATGTAAATCATATAGATGTTATACTTGAAACATACAAATATGAAATAATTTCATCTTGGATGGAAAATTATTTCGATAAAACAGTTGAAATGAATTCTTGAGGGAAATATCAATTCTTCTTCAAAATCATTTGCTTTTCACAAAATTCCATGCAATTTTAGATGAAAAGGATTTTTGTAAAAATAGTCATGAAATATTGTAGGGGAATATTCATGAAAATTAGGATTTATGAAACCGTAATAATCTATTCATGCTGTATAAGTTAAAAAACATTCTCGTCGTACTTTTAACGGAAAAGTCAAAAAGTAGCACGTATAGTAATCAAAAGAATGATTCCTTCCATAACACAATGTAAAAGTAAAATTGGGGTAAACATGTCATTAAAAATACATGGAATAATATTAAACACTTTATGAAAAACATTTTATGGGCATGGATGAAAAATATAACCCTAGTAAATACTTATGTATAAGCAGTCTCAGATAAAAATGAGTTTGCAAAATTATCCCTTACCTTTGGTCCGATATGCATCGTACATATCCAAAAATCCTGTATAATGATTAAAATATTGTCATTGACTTATTAAATAATCATATTCATTATTATGATATCAAATATGGTTCACTTATGACTTTATATTACCCATTCTTTTGTAAATTCCATGTTAAAGCAGCGTTTTCGGTAAAATCGTTTTATTTATCATACATGTTTGGACATGTTGTTCTTGATATTATTATTACTTATATAATGATTTACTTTCTTACATAATTTAAATCATGATTTATATATCATTTATATTCAGTATATGAATATATATATATATAATATAGATAAATGAAGTGAAATATTGAGTTCATGGAGACGGTAGGCCGTACGTATGCATGAAATCTATTTTCCATTCCTTGTTGACTTGAATGAAAGTAAGTAGATGTCATATATATATATATAAATAAATCCCGTATCTTTATAATTTCATATATTTCATTATTATTCATTATATATACTTTATAATCATTCTTTAATGGTTAACATGGATAATGAATCTTATCGCGTCGAGGAGATGGTAATCCGTATATACGCACGAGTGATGATATCATTACCATAATTATTGAATTGAATTAGAGTGGATGATAAAATATCTCATAATCAGTATGATTTTATAATAACTATATTTAGTTATTATTTACACCATTATACCCATCCATGTAAGGTGTTGGTGAAAAAAAACATATTACACCACGACGTGGAGACGGTATTCCGTACGTACGCATGCGCGGTGATTTCATTTTCTATAGGATGGATAGAAAGTGAAATGGGTGTGTTTCATATTTATAATAAAACATCAGTATATTAGTGATACTTATGTTATTACATTATAATGAAACAACTAAAGAAGAAGATGTTGAAGAAGAAAGAAACTTGAATGCATCGATAGAAGAGATTACATCTTCTTTGACACACACTTTTTAAGCTTCCTCTTAATGGACTAGAGATGGTCTTTAAAAATACCAAAACCTCCAGAATGTTTCTAGGAAGTGGAGAATAGAAATTGGCAGGGTATGGCCGAGCTTGAAGGCTCTACGTTGTGTAAAGAGGATAGGGAGGAGGTGACCTTTTATAAGGGAGGTGAGGGGAACCTTAGGAAAAACCTAAAATATTATTTTATAATAAAGTCATATTCAGTTTATAATAGCTCAAAATTGATTTATTTCGAAGATAATGTAGGGATGGGTCTAAATAATCTCAACCAATAAGTTTTAGAAAAGTTCAGGTTACTATTTTGACCTTCTTATTAAGATTTAACTCTAATATAAATAATTTAACTATTATCGCATCTTCTTGTTTTCTTACACTGTATAGTTAATAAACATACTATAACAAGACAAACGAACCCCAAGTGTTTCATTATTTATATATATAACCATATCAATGTCATTTTTCTGAAACCTTATATTTTTAGGAATATAATAACAATTAATAATATAATATTTTTTTTAAATACTATTTTATGTCAATTTGGACACTATTTTGTAATTGATTCTTGTGAAAATCATAACAGCATGATTAGTTCGAAAAAAATTAATTAAATAAAATATAATATGTCACATTAACATTAAATATTAGTCTAATTCAGAAAAATTCTCAAATGTCATTTATTTGGGTTTTTATAACATCAATTATGTTAATATTTCATTAATAAGGTAATTACTGCATCATCATTGTGTCACAAATATATTAACTTATTTAATGTCTAAAGATTATAAATAAAATACCATTATGTAGGAAATATTTTTATATTTATAATTAATATTTATAGTCGAATTTATCTTATGTATAATCCTATATTAAGAAACATTTTAGTTATTAAACTTTTATTTTAACTCTTTTAACTCTTCATTAAATAAAATAATAATAAGTGTCCAAATCTAATCTATGTGGACCTAAAGGGTCATATTATAACCTTAAGTATGTTTTTAGTCGAATTAAACTTATCCAATAGAATTTGGACATGTGTTAGGGTAATAATAATATCATTTTTAACCTTAATTACCCTATTTACTTTTAACCGTGGTGAATAAAAGTAAAAAATTACTATTCAGAAAAAATTAATTTTATCTTATTAAACAACATTTTACTCCTTGATGTTAACCGTGTATCTTTGATTTTCAAAATTCCACCCACAAAATCTGTAAAATTACATTTTTTGTACATTTGCAAATTCTCCTAGGAGGTGGGTAAAAGACGATGAAAAGTTCAATAAAATTTTTATATATCTAAAATTATTATAAAATGACTCCAATGAATTACATTGAACTAATATAGGTATTATGTATCAATTTTGACCTAAAATAAATTTAAATAAAAAAAATAATTATTTAAATAAAAATTCGGTTTTCAATTAGTAACCCAGTGTTTTCACTATTCATAAAAACATGAATGTTTTCAGAAAAATACCAAAAATTAACCCAAGGCTAATTTCAATATTCTGAATCCAAAAATGAAGTCCATTTTGAAAGATAAAATTTATAAAATTTCAAAAAGTGGGTATTAATATTCATAATGGCTAGTTTATATAATATTTTAATAACATGTCATTATTTACTGAAACTTGGTATTGCGTACAACACACGCTATCATGGAAGGTCGCGATTACGTGTAAATAAAGACAAGTCAGGGTTGCATAGAGTGTAGGATTGCTTTTTTGTTGTGTATAATATAATTCAATAGTATTTCATTTATACATTGAATATATATATATATACACTCAATGTAGCATAGAATAACTTCTATCAAATGAACATGAACTTTTGTGTAACACTATCCAAGAATAGTCTTTCGTATACTGCAAGCTAATAAGGTGTTGAGTATAGCGCAAGATAATCTTGGTGTAGAATAAAACATAAGAAATCAAATATATAAAAAATAAAACCTCTCATAAAATCTCGTGGTGTTACACGGTCTTTGTATGGTCCACTTTTGAAAAAAATATTTTATAACATTCTTATAATGATCCAAATTCTTCAAAATAAACAAAAGTTAATTTCACCACAAATGTTATCTCATACATTTCATTTTCATCCCAAAATTTAATAACATTTAATTTCCTAAAATTCAAGGGACATATAATCCTAAAATGTTATTTATAACCATAATAGAAAAGATAATTCTTCTTAAAATAGCATTTTCACATAACAAATTACACGGTTACACATACAAGAGTAAATTCTTCCAAATTAATCCCATTAACAAAGGGAACTAATAATTTTAAACACTTCACCTTACATTTATTTATACATTGGTTCTTCCTTGACCAAGAGGTTATAATAAAAAATATGGAATTCACACGGGTAATGCTCATGTTCCTTACATTTATGGCAACTAACTTTAAATGGATTCTTGGGATCATTATTATTTTCATCCAAAGTACTCTTTTTTTTTCATCAGTAATTCATTACATTATGCCATAATTTACCACACATAAATCATTTCTTTTTTCCATTGAGAAAAATTTCAAGGTTTCTCTTTCCCCATGTCCTGTATGATGGAAATTGGGATTTCATTTCTCCATGTTCTCCCCTGCTGTAACTCTTATCATTCAATGCATTTCTCTTCATTGCTGACTCCAGGAGTTGGTTAATATTTATTTTGTTGATCAAATTTTTGGAAAAATGATTCGGCATGAACACGATAACATTTATTCCTATCAACAATCCATATCCTAGCTCATTTCCACCTCTGTTCCCACCTTTTACATCATGTTAAATGTTACTATGACTTCCTTGGAATCTATCCATCGACTAACACAAGAATGCATAATGTGGGTAAAAAAATAATTTAGCAAATATCATAACAACTTATTTTCAATCTAAAACACCTTAATATTAACCATGTTTATTTATTATCATATTAAATTAAAATCTTTTAAATTTTTTTGTAATGAAAATTTGAATTATCTTATGAATATCTCCAGGGAGTGTCGTAACCAAGAGTGCAGCAAGGCACGTTGTCGTGTACTTGGATACCCTGGATGAAGCCCAAAACAACTTGTTAGAGTTTTCACTCCTAGTTACATCTATGTCAGAGCCACCACTACCTTCTAAAATACACAATGGGATGTATTTCTTGGAAAACCCACATAATATTTACATTACCAAATTTTTTGGATGTTCATCTATATTAATCCTCAATTTCTATCATAGGGTAGTGTTTCCTAATCAGAGTTTTTTCTAAATCAATCTTCCACGGTTTGTACTAAACTTCCCCTATTACAAACCATAACACCTGGACCCCAGTTACCCAAAATCAATACATTATTAAATAACATCAGCATTATACAAGGAATCATATCCCAAAAGACCTATCAGTTTAGTATCCTTAGAAGTACTAGATACATACATATGTTTTACATTACATCATGAAATATAAAAACAACAACATAGTGTCCCCTTTGGACAATCTCATATCCCATAGCCTATTCCTGTAGGTTAAACATAATATTCTTATTTTCATCCTATGAAAAATAAATCCAATAAAATTGGTGAGATCAGATGCTCAGTAAGGATAACAATATTGAGGAAACTATCATAAATAATAACAAACATTTAAGGAAATGTATAAGACCAGAACCCAAGCCTTTTAAACATAAACTTCATCATTATATGGAAAATATAAATCAAATAATGTCATTTAATTATTCACATGGATATTATTTTTGTCGAATAATCACATGTCATATCAGTAGCCAATTTCATAATTATGGAATTCATAATTCCAGACTTCATAACCACATAGTCATTGACTTGTGCCAAGACAACAAAAAAGATTTCTTCAGGGCCTTGTTACAAGAAGCTTGTTTGTCTTATGGGACCTACCAATACATAAAGGATCAATAACGAGCTCCACCCATCAATTAATAAGTCCAATGCATTCCTCATATGAATAGGATGAAACATAACATCATCATTTGTATTAAAACTATCATATGAAATGTTAATACATTAGTACTAAACCATGAATGGTATAAAAATAGAACATCCACTATAAAAAATAACTCATTCAATAAAATATAGAAGATTGTATGATAATAAATTAATCTCAATTGAGAATAATTAATGATATTGACATATATGAAAATAAACATGAAAACTATTTGAAAGAAATGTCCTCATTTTTCATGAAAACATTTTAAAGTCTCAAGAATCTGTTTAAAATAGATTTTCGAATAAAAGTTTCCCATACCACTTTTAAAATTTTAAATGGAATTTTAATTATAAAATATTCATGTCCAAATAAATAAATCCTTATACAATTTTTAATATATGTACAATAATGTGAATGATTTAGAAGAATAAAATTTTAAAACATTTAAAATGAAATTTTAGATAGAGTTCCTTACCAAATGAGTGATTCTTGAATATAACTAATTTAAGTGATTAAAACATTATAATATCATGATAATAATTTTAATCATGATATAATATTCCAACGTATATTATATACAGCAAATAAATTGGAATTGGCGCATAACAACAATGAAGTCTCAATGAAATGAATGTTGAGATGAATTCCCTTTTAAATACTATATCCTTAGGTTAAGGATAAATAAACGACATATTTATTTATGAAAAATATAAATACACTCAATATTATTGGATATTCAGTGTAAATTAGTCATAGTACATTCACACATTTTCTTGTAAAAACAACACCAATGACATGGATGTTTAACTCAATGAATAAAGATTGTGTTAAAATTACACTTATCACACTCATATCGATGACATGAGAATTTATCAATGGATTGATTATGTGTATCAAAATTATATCCAAACAGAGGGGAGTTTAAATCAGTACATAAGTAAATATATAGTGATTTCAAAAATAATCTTGGAGTAAAATAATCAATGAAGTTTGCATAAAACCGAATGAGTGTAAATTGAAATTTGAAATTCCCTTGCCAATTTGGTAACTTACGAAACATAGACCCCATGAAAGATGGACCATCCAATGATGATGTAAACACGCATAAATTAAAATATGTTTTTTAAACAATACATTCATTGGCTGTACATACACCGCACAAAAGTTAATAGTGGAAAATATAGCATGAATCTCACGAGAATAAAATTGAGATGAAAAACCCATACCATGTTGTAATCAATCGAGTCGTATAAAATAAAGTTAATAACCACAAAATGAATCACAGAATAACCATAATATAATTAAAATCGTGATAATATATATCAAATGGAATTACAAAATACACCACATGCAATAAATAAGTGTTGAATAGTGGAAATCTCACAAAATTAAAAGTGAGATTAGAAACCCCATACATTGAACTTTTACTTAGTGTAGGGTAGGATAACCTCATATATAATGGTGAAATAATTGTTATTAATGTATTAAAGAAACAAATAAATAAATTTTATATCACATATATTCTTCTAATATTTCATTGTTAATGATATTTCAGTAGTATCATTGTTTTTGTTGCTAACTAATTCGTTTTCATTTTTATGATTTGATATATAAGTCATGTTTTCTATTTATAGGATGTATTCAATTAATATAAATATTTATAATAAGTTATTACACATTATTTATAATCATAAAATGAAAATTATTCATGAATGATTACGTTGGGGAATGAATCGCATCGCGTTCGTGGAGACGGTAAGCCATACGTACACACGAGCGAGAATATCATTATATTGATAGTGAAATAGTATGTTATTGGATAGTATATTAGATATACCTAACAATTAACATGATATATTTATTATATCAATCCCTTATAATCTTTATTATACCCATCATAATAATGAATGTTTGAAAAACAAACTACATTCCAGCGTGGAGACGGTAAGCTGTACGTACGCACGTACGATGACTTTGTCATTTATAGGCAGGATAGAATAATTAATATGGTCGTAACATAATTATAATAAAATCACAGTATGTAGAAGGTACTGTATTAATTATTTTGGTATGGAAACAAAAAATAAAGAGGAAGTGGAAGAAGAAAACAACATGAAGGAGGGTGGTGAAATTGTAACATCTTCCTCAGGTGTTTCCTTTTGAGTTGATGAAAAGGGCCCCATAGGTTGGATTTCTCATCAAATTAAAGACTATAGGTTGATTTTTAGGATGTTGGTAGAATATTTGTGAAGGGTATGGACGAGACAAATGGCTTTGGAGGTGTCAAATTAAGATAATGGAAAGTACCCTTTTATAAAAGAGGTGACGGTCACTTTGGGAAACATTGAAATATTATTTTATAATTGAATAATTTTTGTTTATAATGGATACAAAATGATTTCATTTGATGATAAGGTGGGTATTGGTCACAAATATCTCATCCAATAGGTTTTATACAAGTTTAGGTTACCATTTTAACATTTTCATTAAGATTTAACTCATAGTTAAATAGTTTAACTTTTACAGTGTCTTCTTGTATTGTTAAACTATATGGTCAATAAACATACTCTAAACTTCCAAGTGAACCTAAAGTGGTTCTTTAATGAAATATATAATATTATATAATACATTTGGCCAATCCATAGATTTTTAGGGATATTATATCAACCAATAATATAGTATTTGTTTTAAAAACTCAATTATGGCAATTTTGACATTATTTTGTATTTGTTTTTTTGAAAATAATAAATGAATGATTATATTGAAAAAAACTATTTAATCCACCCTAAAATGTCATATTTACCATTAAAATTATTGGAATTAATAAATAGTCCCAAATTACATTTATTTGGATATTTATAATATTAATTATTTTAATCATTCATTGATATAGTAATTACTGCATCATCATTGTGTCATATATAAATCTAAATTATTTAATTTATAAAAAATTAATGTAAAATAACATTATATATTAAATCATTTTTATCTTTTTAATGAATATTTATAGTCTAATTTATCTTATATACATCCATATAATAAAAATGGTTTCATTATTATACATTGAATTTAACTGTTTTAACAGTTCTTTAAGTAAAATAATAATAAATGTCCAAATATTATCCATGTTGTCCAAAGGGGATCATATTTAATTCCGAAGGTTTTTTTGTCTTATTACACATATATAATAGAATTAGGACATTTGTTAGGGTAATTATTATATCATTTTTACCCTTAATTACCCTATTTACTTTTAATCGTGGTAAATAAAAGTCAAAATTTTTTATTTACCGAAAAAATATTTTCATGCTGTTAAACCACATTTTTTAAACTAATTTAAACTTTGTCTCTCGAATTTCTGAAATTCAACACAATGAAGCAGTAAAATTATGTTTTATGCAAATTTGTAAATGCTCCTAAAAGATGGGTAAAAGACAGTAAAATGTTCTGCATAAATTGAAATATCTAATTTTATTATAAAATGACTCCATTGAATTACATTGAACATTTATAGGTGCTATTTATTTATTTTGACTTATAATAAATATAAATAAAATAAATAATTATTTAAATAATAAGTCAGTTTTATACTATAACGAAGTGTTTTTAACTATTTATCAAAAATTGAATGTTTTCAGAAAAATAGAAAAAATTATTTTTAAGATAATTTTGATATTACAAATTAAAAAATTAATACTATTTTACCAAATTCAAAACATATAAGTTTCATTAATTAATTTAAAATTAATTCTCGTTTTCAAAACTGAAAAACATGTTTTTAAATAGTAAAAACTATCAAAAGATTAACATGTGTTTATAACAAATGTAAATGTGAAATTACTTATAATGAACTCCATTGTATTAAATGAAAAAAATATTATATAATTATACTTCCAATCCATTATAATTCCTCATTTAACCCAATAAATTATTTCGATAAAAAAATTTGTTTTTTAATTAAAATTTATTATTTTTCCATGTTCATCAAAATACATAAGTTATCAGAAAAGTACAAAAACATTATTCAAATTAAATTTTTATGTCTCGATTCTAAAGAAGAATTTAATTTAATTTAATTTAATTTATATAAAAGTATCAAATATTGGTTTTAAAAATGGTTTACCATTAAAAGGTGGTAAAATTGCATTTTTTGAAAAATACATATTTTATGTGAAAAAATGAATTTATTCTTTTATTATGTCTAAGAAACACATAATATGGATTCTAAAATTATATATAAAATATAAAATTTAAAATTCAGTTAATACTATTCATAAACACTTTAGAATGACTAGTTTTGTAAGTCGTTCTGTGCTCAAACTTAGTGTTGCTCCAATCGCAAGCTATTGAATTACTTTAAATAAATAACTTACTATGAAATCTTATAGTGTTACACCTTGTGAGGTAGTTGTTGATGTTTTCATGTTTGTATTATTTAGATTTAGAAATTCTTTATGTGATAGAATATATGAAAAATTGAATTGATCTATTTATCTGATAATGAATTATTTTTAAAAAAATTATTTTATATTCCTTGAATTTTTATTTTATATTGATTATTATAAAAATATTACATTTTATACAAGGAGTAAAAAATTTAGTTATAAAAATTCTGAATATGATATTTTAATAAAAATTTTATTTGAATTTAATTGATATAAACCACTTTTATAATATAAAACATATAAGAACATATTTTTTAATATATAATTTATTTGACATATAATATAATTACACATAAATATATATTTTAATATTTAGAATTATAAATTCATATTTTATTTATCAGGATTAATTCTATTTGAAATTATATATGTTATATGGATATGTTAAAATATATATGATATGTATATATGTGAAAAAAATTTATATCATTTTATTATTATTACAAATTTAGTAAAATATAATTTTCATTCAACTAGACAAAAACACGTTTATATGATAATATAAATGTATTAATTAATATGTAGTTTATTTGAAACCTATCAGTATTACATTAATGACATTAATTCTTAGCCCTTAATAAAACATTGTATTTAATTCTATCCTAAGAAATGTTATACATTTTGGGGAAACTAAATATATAAATCTAGATAATTTATCTTCATGAAATTTTTTCATCCATGTATTTTATTTTCTCCCTCAAAATTTCAGAATATTTTCATTTTTATTGACAATTTTATTTGTGAATCATTATAGAATGTAATTTTGTTTAGATAGATTATCCAGACTCAATGCACAAATTGTTTATGTGTTATTGAATATATTAACAGATGGATTTAAAAAATTAGTATTCAGTGATATTTCCCCCCTATATCTTTCTCATTAACCAACAAAATTTCATCTTATAAAACAATGATTTGAAGGATTTATTATTAAATGATTAATGAAAATATTTCCAATCTGAAAGATACATTGAATCTAGATTCATTGAATTAACATGTACTTTTGACCATGATAAATTTTGAATTATATGTTACTCTAGTTATATTTAATTATCTATATTAATCCATATACCACATTTCAAAATTTCAAACTAATATAAGTATAGGAAAAATGTTGTGTCTTAATTTCGATGGAGTACCCATCAAGTCGGATCTACATCAGCATTAACTTCATGGAAACTTATTACCACTCAAAATTTGGATCCATATTTAATTATAGAATAAATTATGTATTTTTTTATATAATCCACAAAAAAATTAAATTATGTCTGAGATAAATTTTTTGAAGAAAAATACTAATGTTAAATTGAAAGGGAAAACTAGATTTTCTTTGAAATCTTGAAATATATAATTCATTATTACTAATGAAAATATATTCAATAAATATTATAAAATTAAATGGGTGATTTATGTATTGTATGACATCAATTAACCTTGTAAACATCAATTTACAGAAAAAATTTGTGTTATTTAAAACCAATTTTTTTGGCCTTAATGAATAAATAATTTTTATTTAAACAATTAACACTACCCATACTCATGTATAAATATGAACCTTATTCCCATTATCCCACACCCAATTTGAATTTATTTCATCATATACCCCCCAAGAGTCTCTTATATTTCCCTCTCTTAAATCATAAAGAATTTTTTTATCTTTTCTCTATCTGATTAATAAATGTAGATGTTACACTTCAAGGTATGAGATTTCTACTCTCTTGATTTTTCATTCAATTACCTCAATATTTTATTATTATAAATTAAAAATTAATTTCATTAAACAATATTTTTCATCCATTTATGTCCAAAATAGTTTTTACCAATGTGAGATCATTATTCCACCACATCATTACATCCATTTAATCCATGTCTTATATAATCATACTGTAGAATTTATTTATTAAATTTCATTCTTTTACTTGAGAAATTAAAAAAATTCAATACCAAAACCAACTCATTTTTAATGGTTATTCATATATATGTTAACAAAATTTATTTTTTCAATAGATATACAAGTACGAAAACAACATTCCCTCTTTGTAGGATAAATTTTTTGTATTTTCACGTCTTTAATCACGTCTATATTCAATTGTTTCATATAAAAATGTTCTTTTTTCCTTTGGGAAATGAATGAAATGATTTATCATGATAAATGTGGCTCAGAAGAATTAATAAATAGGAATGGTGCACTATTATGGTACACTAATTCATCAGGTAAATAATTAATCTCTATAGATGACATGTTTTATGGTTCCTTGGTGAATAACCCTAGTAATTTGGATTTATGACACCATGGTGGTAAAACATGGTGATATTCTTATAAATGGATCTTTTTTATTTGGTTTCAATATTTCCCTATCATCATTCATTTTATTTAAATTGTTATATTCTTCATGTTCATATGACCATTCCTTATTGATATGCCTCTTAGTCACAAGCTAATTATCTTATTTGTTTATTAACTTGCTGAACTACTTTTCGGATGCTTTCATTGATGTTTTTTCCCAGGATATGATATGTAGAAAATTTAACTTATGGAGAAACTATGAAGATTTTTATTATATGGATTAGAATAATTTACATATATATTATATTTCTCATGTACTATGTTTCCACTTACAATAAAATAAACCCCATAATATCCTATGGTTTGTTTAAAGTTGTACCATTTAATGAATGTTTTCTGAAATAAAAATGGAAAGTCTTTGTTTCTAGTATGAAAGGATGGTGTAATTAATTATGGAAACTATGATAATAAAACATTATTAAAAACCCCTAAGGATTATCCTAAATATAAAAAAACATGAATTTATTTTATAGAATATTATGTATGTGGTTTCCAAGAAAATATATTTTGTGTGGATAATATAATTGTATGTGGCTCAAGGAGAGATATAAAAAGGTTTAATGATGTTAAAAAAACTTTATTAAGGTACAATAAATTTGGAAATGGTACATAATATTGGACCTTTCAATAAATTTGTTTTTACACTCCCAAGGGACATTATTTGGTTAATCACATTCTTGTATAAACCATTTTGATAGATATGAACATAATGCATATCATTTATTGTGATTTAATTATATAATCCTAGAAGCATGCTTTAATAAAATAATAAGATATAGCTTTCTTTTAGAAATAATATTATAAACTTCTCAATATTACCAAATTTATCATTTAGGTTTCCTCATTCTAGGAAAAAATGGTAGTAAATAAAAAGAATCATGTAAAAAATGGATGAAATAGACAATGTGATGATGGAATTCCCAATATGGGGGTTCTTGTGATAAAACATTCCTGATGATGATGAATCAAGTAACTTAAGTCATTAACAACATCCAAAACCATGTGGAGCATCCTATTTCACCATGGATTGAACAAATAGCAGTTAAATATATTATGTTTCAATGTAAACCTATATTTAGTGGATCCTCAGATCTACTAATCATTTAAAATTAATCAAAACTATATAAAATATATTTTCTATACTTCATTGTTCTGAGAATGAGAAGTTGCATTAACATTATATTTCCAGGATAAGGAAGCTGATTAGTGGTAGACACTAATCAATAACATGAGGCCATAGGATGGGGTGGAATTTATCATATGGGAAGACATCAAAAATGCCCTTTCATCTAGTATTTTCATGGTAACCTCTAGGAAAAAATAGAGAATAAATTCCTTGATTTAAAAAAAAACACAATTTGTGGGGATTTTTGAGATAAAATTAATTGTGAATGTGCATTATTATTCAATATCCATAATCAATTTGTAAGGGAATATGTATTGTTTATTTGGTGGATTGAGACCCCATCATTGGAATGCATTGGAAATTTGAGACAATGGGAGTTATGAAGAGATGGTGTGATTTAGTTTCTAGATTTGTTTACCTAGAAAAAAACATATATTTACTCAATGATAAACTATATTCAATGCTTTTTAATATTAAAAAACTCATTATGAAATCCTGATTGTCATTATGTTTAACACAATATGGGATAATGTCCTAAGAGTAGGTGTCTCATTAAAATCGAATAGCAGTTCCCCATAATGATGATAACTCAAATGAGACACAGAAATATTCTTGAATATATGTTTATAGATAGATGAAATCATTTTAGGGACACAATTGATTCATGATATTGGGAGGAGACTCATATAAATTTGTGGTATAATCTCATGGTGCATGCCATGGGTAATATCCAGTGTAGGAAACTATGAGAATGAGACCCACCAGTTGGAAGTCCACTTTTGTATGTGTCATTTAATGTTTTTATCTATGGATGTGTGTATTGATACTTCTATTTGATGATTATTATTAATGATTATTATAATTCAGTTACTCTGATATATTGATGAAAACTATGATGACAAATGTTTATGACATTGTACGATGAATTCGGTACATCGCAATTAATATTACATTAACAAATAATACATTGGTAACCTATGTTATTTAATTCAAGATTATATCCGAATACATATATTAGAAATGATATAACTTAAATAAATCAATGGACATGGTGTCCGATAAGAAATATTAATTTTACGAATGTCAACAAAAGAGAAATAAAGAACATAGGTTGATGGCACCAGGCTGTAACCTATTGGATTATAGATATCAAAAAAGAGGATTATATTATACACTAAGAATCTGTCTGAGTTATTATGTCACAACATCCTTCACTTATATCTATATGGATGTATTGGTGTATTACTAGACACTAACCTTGTAATTTAGGCTTGTTTGTATAATTTCAATGAGAAAGATGCCTATAGGGTCACACACTAAGCTTATGCACAGTCTCCGTTAAATAATATATTTTTATTTATTATTTCACAAGTTGAATAAATATTATTCTTACACATGGCTTAATTATTATTCAGGATTTAATGATTTCAAATATTCTATCTCTACTTACTCAAGAGAATATTATGTTAGTGGAATATTTAATAAATATTTAGTTCCAATTTAGTGAATATATGTTTATTTATTTATTTGTGAATAATATATTGATATTTATATGTTAAATAAAAAGTTATTATTTATGGCATGAGAAATATTGTGGCTAAATGGAATACTATCTCGATTGGTCCATTTAGAAATAACATATATTGAATATTATTTGAATAAATAATATTTAATTTTAATTCATGATTTTGGTGCATTCCACTAAATAAGAATATTTTTATTATTATAAACATGGGGGTTTTTATGGATTAAATAAATATTAATGGTCACTTGTGAAATTATTTAATTGTAATCCTAGTATATATAAAACTAATTATATTATTTTTCAATAGATCAAATTTCATTTGTTCTAGTTGTTCATAATGAATCCATAAAATACTATTAAATCCCGTGAGAGATCCCTTCTACCAGAATTGATTAAATAACATAGATATATCTTCAATGACCATACACTCATGAGTGTATAGAGATCAGGAATAATCCTTTAGAATTGATTCTTGTGGTGATAAATGGTGAACGACCTATGTTATATGATTTTCCATTCTAGCATCCAGATATTCCTATGGGTACATTCATAGATTTACAGAACATGTGTGCATCCCCATGAGAGGGAGCCTTAAATTGATACCTGTAATAGAATTGATGGTATAACATAAAACTATTGTCATATCCATCAGTGATGAATTAATTATTGAAAGGTAATTCTTTAATTTAATAAATTAATTATAAATAAAATGTGTTTTTCCTACATTCGGGTTATGGCGTTTTATCTATTGTCTATATTATCTCATTTAGTTTGGTTGATCACATCATTTACCATTGTGTGAATCTCTGATTGGTCATCGATAATGAAAAAAATTAATTCTTTTCACAACCCATCACATGATTCCACTACACATGAAACCATCATGTGGTATTAGTGTGGTCACATCATTATTTATAATTATTTCAATATCCTAGATTGATCTACTAATAAGTAATTGGTTTCCAATTCCATTTTAAAAATTTATTAATTTGAATTATGAGATCTACTTATTCCTCTCAATTTCTACTAAATAAATTAAAATCAATTAATTTTATAAAAGGAAAAAATTAGATGATATCACCTGGATGTTTTGAGGAGTTTGGTCGGATAATACAAGAGTACACTCCATGTAACCCAGTTGTAAATTCCATGTACTTGTATTAAATACACAATGATTTAATTCAAAATTAATCCAAGACATGTGAATTTATTATACATGGTGAATTTAATTATACACAGTGTGTTGAGATTTCTAGAATAGCTCATGGTTATCTGGAGTGTACATTGTGTAAATTTTGTACATGATGTGAAATATATATTCACAGACATGGCATGTATCTTCTTACATGTCATACCTAATATGTGACCATGTAACTCAGGGAACATACAACATGTTTCCCATGTACACATAGTTTACTGTAAATTTTTCCATGGATTGGTTAAACTCTAATTCCCTAGCCATGTGTTGCAGATATTCGAGGAGATTTCATACATTTCATGTAGCTCCAATGCACATTTCGTGTACATCTACCAAAATATTTATAATTTAAATTAATTTTATATACATTGAGAACCTTATCATCATTTAATTGTGTTTTTTCATTAAGATGATATGACATTTCATGTGATGGGATTTAATATATATATATATATTTGTGTGTGTGTGTGTGTTTTATTAATTTTTTTTATGTTGGTATCTTAATATCGGGTATTATTCATATCATTGTTTTTACTCATTGTGTACTGAAGTATAACACATGATAGAAAAATAACATAATTTGTGTAATTATTATTTTGATGGTAAATATCATGAATGTGTGTGATAATTCGTGTATTCTGCATGTCGTAAGAGTAAATATTATAGATGTATAACACATTTTGGGTAGTTTGGATGGGTTCTCACCATGTTTCCTCAAAGTTTAATTTACATAAATAGTTAATTTTAAAAAAACTATCTAAATTTTTTAAAATAATGGGGTAGGATAATCTCCATGAAATTTAGGTGAATATAAATTTAAATTAATTGATTGACTAAAGAGATAAATAAGTTATTCGAGTGTGACATATCTTAAATAAGAACTATTAATACATGAATGCCAATTTTAATAAATGTTCAATTCGTTTCATTCATATTAATGATCATGATATTAGCCTATATAGTTTTATGTGATTGGTTTCATTATATTTTTTATTGAATTAAATCTCGATATTCTTTTTTCATCTCTCCACTTATTAGGTATGATCTTGTGTTCCAATGGTTTCTTTATGTAATCCCCTTCCCATAACTTGTGTGGGAGTAAATTAATATGTAATGGATGAATATCCCAAGCAAGTGGAGGCACTTCATATTTATAGATGACGGGAAATCAAACCAAGAAAGGTACATAGGTGGATAAGTGGTGAACTAAATAAAAACCCTTAATTGGTTCAAGGTACATTTCCACCAGGTCAATTGCTAGTTTATCATCTACTAGATAAACAAAAAATTACTAAAATCACTTTTTCATTACGCTTTATTATTTTATTATTACCATGTTCCATGGTTATCTCATTATGGTTTACTTTTCGATCACAATAATTAATGAGTTAACAAGAATAAAAGATAGACCTAAAATAAATTTCATTATGCATAAATATTATCTATGTCATGGTTATTCACTTATGAAAATCCACATAATATTATCAAGAATATAATAATGATAATAATCAAAACATTTTTCATATAGATAAAATCCCTCAATATAAATATTATATTTGTATAGCCTTCCACTAATTTTGTTAAAATTGAACCATTGTTCAATGTTCATGACCATCAAAATTGGAGTTGCTTTTAATTATCACGAAATTATAACAAAGAGGTTTCATTTAAATTAACATTGTTTATATCAAGGGTTGACAGTCAAAGTTGGTTTTGGTGTAACTGAGAGGCAAGGGTTGAGGAAATCCAATTTAAGGATTTTGGGATTAGGGAGTCTACTAAATAGATTAATAAAATATGAGTTAATATAGCTGGTATTTGTAACTCCTACATAAAACCCTTAAAATGTTTTGACAAAAAAAATTTGGGTTAATGATATTTGGAATATGGATCCCTTCTACTAGAATTCCCAAGCAATATGCTATTACAAAGACAATGGTTAGAGTAACTGGGTTTCCACAAAATAGTTGGATATTAATAAATATAATAATAGTTTATTTGACTAAATATTAAAATATAATGCATGAAATATCTTCTCATATTATTTTTAGTAATTGAAATAAAAATTACTTCAATCATATCACTATGATCCATACATGAGGAGGATAACCTTCTTTTCGGAAAAAATTTCGAAGAATGGCTTAGGCACTTGAACATTATCCTACACCATGAAAAATACTTATATATGTTGTAAGAACCTATTCCTAATGCACCTAATAATGAGGCTAGTGATGAAGAGTTTTCTTTCTTTGTGGAACAATTATATGATGCATCAAATGTTCAATGTTCCATGTTATCAACCACGACCAGTGAGATATTTATGTAGGAAAAGGACATGGGTGTGTATAGAATGATGTCTCTCATTTTGGATCTCTATCAAGAGATGTCTAGACAGAGAGATAAAATATCTCCAATTATTTTTTATAAGTAATCATGGAGAGTAGGATCCAACTAGGCCTCATGTAGTCACGATTATTGGCTACATTGACAAAATAGATAAATTATTTTTATTAGATAAAAAGGATGAAAAAATAGTCATGGAGGATGAAATTAGTGAAGGAAAAGGGAGATTCCCATCACAATGAAATTACAATCCTTTGTTTGGGAGTCCATAGTAAAATATTAAACAATATCCTCACCCAGAACTCCATTGTTAGAAAAATCATTTGCCATAATGTTTCCTTCTATCCATGGGTACACAACTGTCAAATCATGATCTACCAACATCCTTCCCATTCTAATGATGTATAAAAACTCCCAAGGTGATTAGTTCTGCCTTGAACCATAACAAAAAGAACATTGGAATCTGTTTCCACTTCTCGGAGCATAAAGGTTGTATAGTTTGAAAAATTGAAACCCAATAATCAAAGTCCTTACCAACTGTCCTACTAAATTACCTATACCAATAATGTAATAAAACTAAAAATTAAATATCCTATTCCATCCATAATGAGTACTCCACCTCTCAATGAACTTGTAACACTTAATCTGTCCACATTTATTTTTAGGCCATTAGATGGAGTATTTGAGCTTACCCAGATACCCCTATTTATTATTAGGTTTATCTCTATCACCATAACCATAAATCGAATATGCTTCATGAGACACTGAGGATTATTCACAAGATTGGAGGCCTCCTAGTTCAGTGATAAAATTAGCAGATGAGTTGTAAAAAAATCGCATACTTTCTTCACTAACTAAAACCATCTCTATTTTTTATTTATAATTATATGGTAAATAATGAAAATAGTCAATCATAACATTTCACATAGATTCTCCAGGTAGATAAGGACATGTGGACTGATAAAACCACATTTCTTATAGTGAATAATAAAAGGATGAAAAAGGATAAGAAGACAAAGAATCATAACAAGTCAAAATCTCCTAACGACCATCCCTCCAAGAAGAGGAAGATCTAGAGTTAGGGAAATGAAAAGAGGGCAATATGTTTTTCATGTGGTGAGAAAGTCCACTAGAAGAATAACTTCCCCTAGAAGAATGTTAAGGCTAAAGGTGTGTTCTTTATCAAATGTAATCATTGAATATCCATATATTGGGTTTTAGAAACATATTGTGGTTCTCACATATGTATCCAAATTAAATTCATGAATTATAATTTTTTAAAGGATTATTATTTTGTACCAACAATTACCAAGAACATAACTTATTTATAATTAATATATTAAGATGATTTTAAATTATTTTTTGGAAATAATTTTTTTTCTTTTATAATGACAAGATATGTTATGGTATGATACATTTAAATAGTGGGTTTTAGGTATTATATAATAAAAAAAGTGTTTATAAGTGAAAACGTATCATGTTCAAACAACACATACAACCCCAAGCTATATAGTAACCCTCATTATCTTATAAAAAAGAGTTGATTGAAAAATATATTCCATTATTGATATTTCATCTCTTCTAAGCTAAAAAAAGTTAATTATTTCACGACTTCTAATAAAACAAATGACTAGCCCAAACATTCGATAAACAGGGATAAATGGTTACATAGCTTAAACGATTGGTACACACTAATGTGTTTGTATCATATTTAGTAAAAGATAGTAGGGGATATTATTACATGATATGTTTTATTTATTACATGAGTAGATATTTCTATGTCTACTTAATGATGTATATTTTTTAGTTCTTTGAGAAATTCAAAGAATTAACGAATGAAGTAGAGAACCATAATGAAATAAATATAGATAAGCTTCCATCAGATCTAGGTGGTGAATATATTAATATAGAGTTTATAAAATTTATATGGTATTTTGGTATTCTATCTTAACTCACTCCACCTTTTAAACTACAATGGAATGGTGTTAGTGAATAGAGTAATTGTTCCTTATTAGAAATTGTGATGTAGATGACGAGTTATGAATATTATTTATTGTCCTTTTAGGGTTGTGTATTTTTATATATAACATATAATTACATAGAATTCTAAATGAAGTGGAAAAAAGAAGTTACTTTTTGTTATGGAGTTGAAATAAACCTATTTTTCACTTATACATGTATGGGGATGCAAGGTGTTTGTTAAGGCCTCCTCTTGTAAAAAAACTATAACCCATGGAACAAAGTTTATCTTTATAAAATATCCTAAGAAATAAAATTAATAGTAACTACAAATCCCCCTAGATAAGAATTATATTTTCTCTATAAAATGCATATTTCTTTAGAGGGATAAAAACCTAAATAGTCGGAGAATGATTGAATTCATTGAATTTGATGCTGAAGATACACAAGAGTAAAAACATGAACCTATTCCACCAATCCCCTGGGAAAATAGTTCATATAAAATAAGTATTGTGTATGATCAATATAGAGGTAAGAGTACTATATAAATTTGATTTTCTTGTAAATGAAGATGATGAATCATTATTTGTGGATAATTATGAATCTATCTCCTACAAAAGAGAAAGTAGAAATATCAAAAGGTAAAAGATGACAGGAAACCATGAATTTTGAAATGGATTCCATATATTAGATCTAATTTTGAGTTCTCATCAATTCACCACATAATGTAATGAATATAACGTGAAAATGGGTATTAAAGATAACATTAGGTATGGAAGGTGATTTAAATACATATAAAGAATGGCTATTGACTAAAGTGTTTAAACAGTGTTAAGAAATTGACTTTGATGAAACCTTTTCACCAGTTTCAATGTTTAAATCCATCAGAATTCGAATTTCTCTAGAAGATTACAATGACTACAAAATTTGGTAGATGTGAATAAAAATATTTTTACATAATAAGTTCCTTTAAGAATATGTCTATATGACACAACCATAAGGGTTTGTGACTTATGGAGTCCTCACAAACTGGGCTCAGGCTCATGTGCAAAACAGATAATTTCTAGGCACTATAGCAGTACTGTATCAGGCAATATTTGGAACTGTAGCAGCAGGGAATATTCCTCTGTTTGGGCTTTCGGGCCACTAATTTGGTCCCTGAGTCCTTTAAGGTCTTCGAGCCACCCAGGTCTACGGGCCACCTCATGGCCTTTGGGCCACATTATGTGCAGATGCAAAACAGAAAACCTACATGGAAGTAGTTTTAGAAGGAGGAGGAGCCAGAAGATTTCACCATAGCAGAAGCTAAAAAAATTTCGAGAATTAGAGGGTATGTAACCTACGATCATGAAAAGCCTGTTCATGCATAGGAAATCCTATCTGAACAACCATGCGAAGGTGTAGAGCTAATTTCAAGATGAAGATGCTAGGGAGGAGCAGTTCCAAGTGGTTAGTCTGGATTGTATGTAATGTTTAAAGCCTACAGGTAATTAATTCCTCTATGGCATATGGGCCATGTAATACATATGCCTATGGGCCTTGTAAGGGTTTCACCTCACCCCTTGAAATGTAGATTATCAAAGATCAATAAAAAATTAAGGCCTTCAGACCATTTGAGAGAGAAGGGTTTTTTACTCGAACTGATGCAAAAAGTATGTCTGAGTAGTAGAGATCTATTTACGGATTGAATCAAGATTATTGGCCTTTGAAGATTTGATTTTATGAAGCCATAAAAGAATTTGGTTTCATAAATAATAAATATGATCCATGTGTTTACAATAATATTAGTGGTAGTGAAGTCATTTTACTAATAGTATATGTCTATGATATATTAATTATGGGAACTGACATCGATGTCTTACAGTATATTATGGAATATTTCAACAAATGTTTTTCCATGAAGGAAATTTGGGATCCAGCCTATAATCTAGGGAAAAGATCATCCATGGTAGATCCAAGTGGATTCTTGGATAATTTTAACATATTTACATTGACCACATACTAAAAATATTTATTAACAAATAGTCCAAGATGTGATTAGTACTAGTTTCACGTGTATATATCTTTCTAAGAAAATGTGTTGTCATAAAAAACATGAGAACGAGATAATGAGTTGGGTCCCATATTTTTTAGTTATAGGATCAATCATGTATTCCATGTTATGTTCTAGAAATGATCATGTCTATGCATTGAGCATGATAGGTAGATATAATGTTGATATATGAGAATGGAACTGATATGTTGTTAAATCTATACTTATGTATTTGAGAAGAACTAATGATATGTTCCCAGTATATGGAGGAGATGAAGAGATGGTCATCAGGGTTTATACTGATGCTATTTTTCAAAAAAATCTGATTGAACTAAAATTACAGTTAAGATGTGTTTTTCCTCAAAGGATGAGCTGTGAGTTGGAAGGGTTCAAAAAAGAAAGTTGCTGATAATTCTACAGTATAATATGAGTGTATAGAGGCTTTTTATGTGACCAAGGAATCAGTTCGTATACAAAACATTATCTAGAAAGTTTATGTCATACCTATATGTAAAAACACTATTAAAAAATATTATTATGACACTATATCAATGGCTATTCAACAATATCAAAGGTAAGACAAACGGAAAAAGAAAATACTTCAAAAGTGTCAACAATTGAGGGGTTTTTATTAGTAGGGTGAAGTTGTTGTAAGAATAACTTCTATAGAAAAAAATTTGGTGGACCCTTGAATAATTTCCTATCTTAGTAGAAGCATGAGTATCATTTGAGATCCAATAGATCAAAGGTTTTTAGATGATGGATCTTCTGCAAGATGGAGTTTGTAGTAGTTGGTTCGCTCAAACCAACTACTTTTTTACTTTATCAAACCTTTATTCATAATTTTCAATATTATTAATCTTTTAATCACATCATGATTTTCTTCTCCACAAAATAATATGTGATAATGTCTTATGAGTATTCGACACACTAAATGGTCATAGAAGTTCCAAACTATAAAGAAAGCCCAAAAGTTCCATGATAGTATTCATATATATATGTTTTATAGATGGATGAAATCATTTTAGATATACAAATGATTTATTCTAATTGGGGTCTAGACATGTAGAACACTGAGTCAATTCTCATGGGGTAAGCCCTTGGAAATATCCAGTATGGGATAATACAAGAACAAGTACCACCAATTGGAAGTCTACCTTTATATGTGACACTGAATATTCATATATGTGAAAATGTGTATTGATCTTATACATTATGATTTTTATTAACAGGAATTATATGTCATGTTCTTGGATGAATTGAAAAAAAATGATCAAAAATGTTCTCATTGTGGTATGATGTTTAGTGTATGTTATGAGTTATATTCCATTTATGAAAAATTTGAAAAAATATTTTCCATTTTTTTATTTAAAAGAAGTTGTTATCTTATGACCTTTGATGGAAAATAAATTGTATAAATAAGTATAAGGACATGGTGTGCTATGGTAATGTTTGATTTCTAAAATTTCAATGATGGTGACATTAAGCACATTAGTCGATGGCACCAGCATGAATCCTACTATATTCGAAAAACCACGATAAACGGATTATATTACATAGTGAGTATCCATATGAGGTATTATTCCATTGGGACATTAACTTCCTTCTATATGGGTGTCTTGACATGTTGCTAGATGTTGTCCTTGGAATTTAGGATTCTTCATCTAATTCCACTAAGAAAGAGGTCGGGATAGTCACCCACTGAATATATCCAGAATATCATTTAAATAAAAAAATATTGTTTATTATTTTAAAAAGATGAATTATATTATACATGTATGTGGTTTAATAATTATTCATGTTTTCTGGGCCAACTATATTCTATCACCAGTTATACAAGAAAATATTATGTGAGTGGAATATTTAATAAATATTTATTTTATGTTTATTTAATATAATATTTATTTATTTATTAAAGAATAATGCATTTACATTTATTTATTAAATAAATTATCGTTATTCAAGGATCTATATATTTTTTGGAGGAATGGAAGAAAAATTTATGAATTCAAAATAATATATAATGAACATTATTTTAATAAATAATATTTTTTTTATTCATGAGATTTGTGCATATCAATAAATAATAATTAAATATTTATTATAGACATGGTACTATGTAGATATTAAATAAATATTAAAGGGAAATTGTGAAATTATTTATTTCTAACCATATCACTACATAATACCATTTATATTAAATTCATTATATCAGATCTAATTTTTTTTGTTCTCCACAAAGAATATGGAGAATCCTCATGAATCCATAGAGATCTCCCTTGCCCAAAAATTATCTCAAGAACATAGAGTGATATTCTTCCACCTTCCTCTCTTGATTCTAGAGATATTTAAAAGGAACCTTTGGAAGAGAATCTTGAATAGTTCAAGGGAGAATATCACAGGTGATGAGATATATCTTATTGGCACCAAAAGACAACTATGACGACGTTTGGGGTTTTTTAGATCACATGTGGGTCACGTCTAGAGGGAATATTCTCTTTATTCCTACAATGAAATGATGGTAATATGTAAATCCGTTTTAATATCCATCAATGGAAAATGAATTATCATAAGGTAATTATTTAATTGATTAAATTATTTATAAATAATATGTGGGGATCCCTCACTCTTATTTTAATGTTTTATCCATTTTCTATACTCATTGATTCAATTTCATTGATCATGTCATTTAGAATCCTGGAAGTCTATAATTGATCATCGATAATGAAAAATATAAAAGTTAGGCATGACCATTTCATGCTTCCACTACGCTCGGATCCTTTTGTGATCTCAAATTAGAAATGGATTTTAGAAGTTATCAACAGATTCATGGAAAAAAATTACACAGAGAAAAATACATAACAAAATATTTAGAATAATCTAAATGTGTTCAATGTTAAACATCCCACGTGAAAAAAATGTGAGGAGATGACTTTGGGGAATTTTTTTCAATGATGTGGAGAGTGATACAAGTCTGGAAGATATCTAAATATTACTCGAAACTATCATTGAAATGTAACACCTCGGTTTATAAATTCTAATTAAAAAGGGAAGATGGTATAAGAAGAAACATCAATTCAATACTAAAAATGTACAGAACATGGTCACATCTCTAACTGAAACCACTATCAACCCTAATAGAGGCCAAGGGAGAAATTTAAATCTATCAAAATTTTGACAGATGAAGTCATGGATCCAAAATATGTTTCTTCATGTACACTCATCATACACTTAAAAACAGAAATTCATTGTTCAATTATTGTTATACAAATTCCTTTATTTATTTCATGTTTTCAAAGAATTTCGTGACAAACCCTGAATGACTACTGGTAGTGTTTATTGTTAAAAATACTAGGGGGAAATATTCATGCATCAAATATATATAGTTTTTTCACTATTAACTTGAGTGGGTATAAAACTTTAGAAAATATGGGGATTCTTTTGTTCATGGAATTGGAAATAATAATTGGGATGGATAATAAGTTAAAATTTAATTTAATATAAAATATATAATCAAATAGATTTGAGTATTATTGATGGGGAAACATCTGATCATCATTATATGAGAGGTTTCACAACATGGTTCTGTCCATGAACCACCTCATATTTCCATATTGATGGAAATTATTTGTGGGAAGAAGAAGAAAGATAAATCCCAAAGTTTGGATATGTTCTCATTTCTTGAGATTACATTGTTTTATTTCCTATGAAGTTAAAAATACCTCCACTGGAAAGAGAACTAGATTTCACAATTGAACTCAACCGAGGATACAAGACGATAACAAAGTCCCCAAATATAATGGAATACTTGGAGTAATAGTAATAATATAAGAAACTTCAATATCTGTTGGATAAGGGTTTTATTTGCACATTTGTTTCACCTTATGGGTGACTTATTTTCATTATAAGTAATAAATATGGAAAATTTTATTCATGCATTGATTATAAAAAACTTAATGGGGTCATAGTAAAGAAACAATATCCCCTTATCATGATTTATGATTTGTTTGATCATTTTCACGACCTTAATTATTTTTCCTATGTTGATCATAAGACTTGATATAATCAATTTATAGTGAGAAAAATTATATATAAAAAAGGCTTACTTCTAAACAAGATAATAAAATTACATGTTCGTTATTATTCCCTTCATCGTGAAAAATTATTTGGACTTATCTATGGATTTTATGAATTGAGTATTTAAGGAAAAACATAATAATTTCGTGTTAGTATTTGTTGATGATATTATGATATATTCAAAAGATGTGATGAGTTTGAAGATAATATAATGGTCATCCTATGAAATCAGTAGAAGGATATGTTTTTTAGAAAATTTATAAAATGTGAGTTATGGTTATAAAACTCCTCATTCCTGGTACACATCTTGTCCAATGAATGGATCTCAATGGATATATAGAAGAAAAAGGATAAAGTGGAGTGACCAAGTCCTGGAACTATAACTAATATTCATAGTTTCCTTGGCCTAGTAGGATATAATAAAATGTTTTTGAAAATATTCTCATGGATTTATAACCCAGTAATTATGTAAACTAGAATGTGATTTATGTTTATCTAAACAATGGATTGTGAATAATGTTTCCATGAACTAAATATGATGTTATTAGTGAACATTTGCTAACATTACCCTTTAATAGGGATGATGTTTTCATTTTTTTCTTATCCATCCAAAATTCACATGGATATGTACTCATGAAAAATGTTTTTTTTAAATGCATCACAAAAGTTAAATAATCATCAATAAAACATTTCTACCTATGATATGGTGTAATCCACAATAATTTTTTATCTGAATATATAGAGGCATTATTTTATATTAAGTGTGAAATATAAAAAATACCTCCCACGATTGAAGTATATATTCCAAAATAATGACCTTGAAATGAGAAAAAGAATATGGTAGGAACATCATAAAGAATATGACTGTTCTATTCATTATCACCTCTGAATTAGAAAAAAAAAACATGAAAATGCCTTGAGAAGAAAAAATAATAATGTTCTTGTAATAATGTGGATTGAACGAGATCTATTTATTAATGACCTAGTATGTTTCAGCATAGAAATCATATGGTGAGTGGAAACATTAATCTGATACATAATAATTTCTCAACTGTGATTATTAGATATGATAAAGAAATATAAATGAAATAATCCTTTAATGAAAAAGATTATATTAGCTAATTTTTTATTAAATGTTTCTTGAATTAAATATTGATCCTGAAGGTGTACTAAAATTTCCTAGAAGGCAATGTATCTCATATATTCTGAAGATAAATAAAGAGACGATTGAGGACACACAAATTTATAGATTATATATACCCCCTAAAAAACGAAATTGTATAGGGACCTTCATGATCATTATTTGTGGGATAATATTAAAAGGCATATTTCAAATTACACTACATGGACCTTAGTGTGTCAACAATTAATGGAATAGAAAAAAATTCCTAAAGTGGTATTACTACCACTACCCATAGCTATATGTGTTGGAACCATGACTGTTCTATGAAAGAAATGGGGTTCAGTTTGTGTTATTTGTCAATCCTTATTGGATGTTCAAATTTTTTTCCAGGAATGGAATCATATAGTTCGGGCAGACAACTGTATTGAAGGTGGTGTTATTTCCTAGTGTTGGCCATTTTTTTGGCCTAAAAATTGTAAAATGGTGAAACGAGTGTTTGGAAAAGGATTTTCTAAGAAATAATGTGTGTGTTATGTAAAATTGTGTGGATGGAATGTTTTAATATCATAATGTTGAAAAATTGAAAAGGCTTGAGCTGCCTGAAAAATCTGGAGTAGTGTAGGTAAAATTGTTATTGGATGAAAATAATTGCATGAAGAATGAGAGGTTTTTCATGACACGATGGGTTTCACAAACAGGGGTCAGTGATTCTTATAAATAAGAGGTGACCCTCTCATTTGGTATGGCAGAAGACTTAGATAAGATCCGAGTTCTGATACCTAAAAATTGTCCAAGAAAAGGGAGGTGTGAAGAAAAGATGATGTTGTGCCAAAAAGATATAGATGTATGGAAAAGAAAAAGTTGCACACAAAAAGATAAATTTGTTGTTAATGTTTGTAGTTGTGTGAAAGTTTTCCATACGTAAAGAAAAATATTGCATGAAAAAGTATGATCTTGCGTGAAAAGGGTAGGTGATGGCCCCAATTGTCAGTGCATGCTTAATATATGTTCCGAATCTCTAGTTTAGTGGTTCAGTGCTTTCATGTGCATCAATTAAGTACATAAATGCAATTAGTGTTTCATTCTGAACAGAGAAAATATTTCAATGCAAATCTCTTGAAGCGACCTAAATGTCAATAAACATAATTTTACTTTTCTAAAGGTAGTGAGTTAGGGGAAGTTGAAGGATGTGATCCCAGGGATTTAGTGACCTATCCCTTATCCTTTGTAAAGGCAGTGTGCCTGGAACAGAGTGAATGTGACCAGATCTTGTATTCCTCAAACTAATAATGATTAGTGGATTTTGGTAAGATCAACACACTTTCGAAATACAACCCTTGGACATAGGCCATTGCGGTGAACCAATTAAAAGGATTGTGTCATCTCCCTACTTTCATTTTATTGAAAGATTTAACATGTTCCTACCAACATGGTAATATAATCCAAAACAGTAAAAATAAAAATTTGACACCCTGATTCACCCATCCTCTCTAAGGGTGCTCTGGGGTCCTTCAATATGGAAGTGGGATAACATCAATATGGACTATTTCAATGGCCTTCCAAATACACCCAAGTGTATAAATTATATATTTGTAACCATAGATGGATTGAAAATTCCATCCCATTTCATTTCATTAATAGAGGATTTCTCCATGGGGAACATATATCACATCTATATTCAAGATGTAGTGAGACTCCATAGAGTTCCACTATCTATTATTTCAGATCGATATCTAAGTTATACTACCCAATTATAGAGGTAACTTCAAAAAGCTATTAATGAAGATGTAAACATAATCACATCATACTATCCTTAAACTAATGGATAGTCCTATATGAGTATTAAAACATTTGAAGTCATGTTATGGTCTAGCTCACTTGATTTTCAATGGAGTTTGGATTAGCATCTTCCACTTTTTGAATTGTCCTATAACAAAGGTTTCCACATTATTATTCCAAAGGAACCTTTTGAATCTCTCTATGGGAAAAATTTAGAACTAAAACATTTTTAGATGAAGATAGAGAAAGAAAACTATTGATTATTGGACATTGTGAATGAATCTATAGAAAGAATTAATGTGATTTTGAAACACATCAAGGAAACTCAATGTTGAAAACAATAATGCCAAAAAATGAATGAAGGACTTAGAGTTTCAATTTTAGGGTCATGTATTCCTCAAGATATCATTATTGGAAGGAGTAATGGTATTTTCAAAGAAGGGGAAACTGATACCATGGTACATTTGCCTTTTGAGATTATGGATCATTTTGGAGTGATTTCCTATCAATTAGTACAATTATAAAATCTCACTAATTTACATGTGGTCTTCTTGGTGCTCGTATTGAGAAGATATATTTCTGATTCATCACATGTAGTAGATACTAAGGGTGCTCATTTGGGAGATGAATTTTCATATGAATTACAACCAATCCAGATCCTCGAAATAAGGGACCAAGTGTTGAGGAACAACACAATATGTCTTATGATGGTCTAATGGATTAATCAAAATGTATAAGAGTGTATATAGGAACTGGAGGAAATAGTGAGATAGAAGTACCATCATCTTTTTTCAATCAGGAATATTAATTGAATTTTCAAGGATTAAATTTCTTTAACGAATGAAAAATATAATGAACTATTTTTTTATATATAATATATTTGAAAATTAAAAAAATTAAACATAAATCATAATTTTATATTATTTTACTATAAATTAAAATATCATTTATAAAAATATTTTATGAATAAATATATATTTTTCATATAAATATGTTAAAATATATATGTTATATATATATATATGTTAAAAAATTATTTCATTTTGTTATTATTAGTAATGTAGTAAAATACAACATTCAAAGGGTAGGACCAAAACACTTTTAGATGATAATATAAATTAATGAAGTCCTAATTAATTTATTAATATCCTATTATTAATACATTAATGAAATTAATTCTAAGCCATTAATAAAATTGATTTATTATTTCTATCCTTAATAATTCTAAAAATATTTGGAAATTAAATGGATGAATCTAGAATATTTATCTTTAGTAAACTTTTCCATACATTTATTCTATTTTTGTACTCAAAATTTTAGCTTATTTAACCATTTATTGAATATGTTAGGGATGAATAAATATAGAAAATAATTCTATCAAGATGAAATATCCATATTCAATGTAAAAAATGCACACAACTTTCAGAATAACATAATAGAAGAATTTTATAATTATTCTTATTTGGAATTTATCCCCTATTTCGTTGTTATTCGTGATAAAAATTTAATCATGTAGAATTATTTTTAATAAGATTAATTTACAAATAATTGATGAATAACATTTCATCCTAGCATATTCATTTAATTTCATTGCACATAATTCACATGATTTTTTTCCATCATAAATATCAAACCAAATTTCCCTCCAATTTGATGAAATTATTCAATTTATTTCATCTAATATTTTTCAAAATGTTAGGCCAATACAATAATGGAAAAACATTTGAGTCCAAATTTCATTGGTGGGGCCCATTTTGTCAGATCCACATCATCGATGACATCCTGGACACTTATTGGACATAAAAACGGGGATTATTCTATAATTATATAAAGGGATATATAGCTATATAGGTATATAATCCGCATTGATATTATAATATGGCCGAAATAAAATTTTAGAAGAAAAATTGTAATGTAAAATTAAAAGGGAAAACTACATTTCCATTGAAATATTTAATTTTTTAATCATTGTTCTTTTTAAAAATTTATTTAAAATATAAAATAAAGGTTAATGGTTGATAGATGTATTGGATAGCCACTTCCATCCATTAAAACATCAATTTTTATCCAAAAAAATAAATTAATTCAAACAAAAAATGGTTGGCCTTAATGGGAAAAATAATAAATACTTAAATCATTACCACCACCCTCCTAAACTATAAATACCCACCCCCAATACTCATTATAAAATTACCAATTTGAATTTATCTCCTCATATACCTCATAGGGAGTCTCTTAATTTTCACTCTCTTCAATCTTGCACTATTTGGTTGTATCAATCAATGTCCTCTACAAAATTTTATAAAGTCACTCTTCATGGAAAGACAATTATTCCCTTCATCATTTTCATTCAATTACCACATTTTTATTATGTCTATAACGGAAAAACTACATTATATTCCATAAAAATTATCCCTTTACTGATAAAATATAATTTCACCAATGTGAGACAATCATTCCCTCTCATTATACCCCTTATTAGTCGATGTTTTATAAAATTATGCTGTTGAATTAATTTCATGAACTTCTCTCTTTTACATGATAAATTTTAAAATTTAAATACCAGAACCATGCCCTTTTAAATGGGTATTCACCATGATGTAAACATAATTTATTTATTCATTAATCTCCATGTATAAAACACACATTCACTCTTCATGGGATAAAAATGATGTAATGTTCAAGCCTTTAAGAACTTCTGCAATGAATTTTTTCATAGGAAACATGGACTTTTTCCCTCATATTATTGATGAAATTATTTATTATTATCAATGTGGCTCATAGGAATTAATAAATATTAATGGGTTACCCTTATAGAACACTAATGAATTGGGTAGAAATTAATATCTATATATAACCATTTTTATGATACCTTGAGGAATAACCCTAATAATTGTTATTTATGAGACCATGGTGATAAAACATTTTGATTTGATTGTGAATATCTCATTTTCGTATTGAAGGTACAGTTCCATGTTATGATTCTTATTCTTTTTATTATGATATTCCTCATGTTCTTATGACCAAGACATATTGATATGCCTCTTGATCACTTTCTAAGAATCTCTTTTTTTTATTCTCTTGTTGGGATTCTTTCCCATGCCTATATTTGATGTACGTCCTAAGGATATGATATGCAGTAAATTTAACATAGGATGAACCTATGAAGAGTTATGTCATGTGGATTATATAAATGTTTATGTTTCTTATGTTTTTTATGTATTGTTTTGAAATTTCCATGACACTAAACCTCAAAATATATTGTCTGTTGTTAAATGTTGTACCATGTAATGAACAATTTATGAAATAAATGGAATTTCACAGTTAAATTTATAGGTAAAATGTATTTTATATTTTCATTGTTTTTTAAAGTGTTTTATTGAATAATCAGATATGGATTCATCATATTGAATTAATAAAGAAAATTCAGATGCAATTTTTATTATCAAATAGAAATATATTTTTGATCTTTAGTTGTAAAAAATACGTGTGTACACTTTAATATTCTTTGAGAATACAATTGGATTTAAATTATATATAATTAGATATATTAATATGGAGTATATAATGAAATTTATATTTTTAGTATTTTATTTAAATTTAGAGAATTCATCTGAAAATTTAATTTTAACATTCATATGTCATTTCTGGAAAATATATTCAACATGAAAACCTCAAAAATTAATTATGAAAAATAACTGTGTAATAAAAGTCAAAAATTCAATTTTTTTTATAGAAATGTGTTTGGAAATTTTTATTATTTTTGTTTTGATATTTTAATTTAGTACTGAACTTGATGTATCCCAATCAGATGTTTTCATGTCTTTAATTGTAATTTTTTTTGAAATAAAATTAAAAAACTCGACATTTGATTTTTTTTAATTACCATAGAAAGGCAGTCGAGGAACATCTATGGCTTCTAGAAATTAAATGGTTGCATATCCAATTCCATATTTTCCTATCATTGATGCATATCAATGAAATGGAAAAGTCATCAAGGGTGCTGATTCCTTTTCCATAATGTAAATAAAAAGTAGGCTTCTAATATGCCGCATTTCACATAAATAAAAGAGAAAGGTGGAAAAGGGTCCATATTTCTCTAAAGGGAATATAAATTGAAACACCATTCCTCACATCAAATACATTCATCTCTCTAGGTTGCACACACACACATTGTAAGAACCCTAGTTTTGGCTACAAAGGACTTTGAAATATTCTTGATGTTATTTCAGATCAGTGCCTTCAGACGGCGTGCGATTCTGAGCCCCGGTGTGGCCGGAATTAAATTTTCAGTGCATTCACACTGGACATGCCAAATAAATTAGATAACTCCTAAATGGTGATCAGCATCAAATATATGAGTGCATGTATGGGTCTGGAATGGGGTTTTTACCCTAGGAACGACATACAACATGTCAGCGCGGGATGTTTGGAACCCTCGCCCGCTACCGGAACGTTAAACGAATAAATTAATTAATTAATTTATTCGTTTAATGGTTAAACTCAAGTATCTCTTAAACAGTGTCTTGTATTGGAAAATCTATGGCGACATTGAGTCCAGAGCATGCCGTTTACCCTAGGAGGGGTGTAACTTTCTCGGGCGCAGGCCCTCTGTGGAAAACGCCACAAGGGGCGTTTTCGTAATTAAGTGGTCTCGGACGTTAGATTTTATATCTTTCAAATGGAGCCTCAGATTAAAATTCTGTGACCACCGTTGTGCTCAGGGGGTGTTTTTTACCCTATGCACGACCTAACATTCACTGCGTTTGGGGTTTCGGATGCGGATTTAATTTCTGTTGAGTTTTTAATTAATTAAAGGTTTAATTTATTTTTTTTCTTTATTTAATCTATTCTTCTTACCCCACCCTCTCCCTGGTGAAACCCATCCCATTACTCTCCCAAGAATCTCCCCTCCTCCCATTCTCTCTTCCTCCTTCACCTCCTACTCCTCCCTTTGGTGGACGACGACAGAACTTCGAAGCTTGGCGAGCACATTCTTCTTCAATGATGATCGATCCCAATCCAGGTAGGATTCGTCAATTTGTGGTTTTCATCCATTTTATTTAATAGATTGATCATTTAGTTTTATTTTCATTTGATCCGCGATTATCATCCTTCGCATGATCCCACAATTTAATTATTGTTATAACCATTCATCTTAGTTCATCATTTTAACGGCGATGAACTAATGTTCGTTCCTTTAATTGTGCTCTTGTTCTTCATCTATCTCTTGTTCATCGCCAACTTTTCTTTTGATTGGAAGATCGATGAAATACCCAATAATAAATTGTCATGGGATCAATCCTTGAAGAAATGGATCTTTTATGCGGACATTGATTTGGGTTGGAGACCGCAGTTGAGGTATGAGGGTTGAGGTATGGGGTGCGTAGTGGGTCGAAGAGGCGAAGCAAGCCGGCGTGGTGGTGCATAGTGGGTCGAGGACGTATTGGTGTGCGGAGCTTGGCCGTAGTGGTAGTGTGAAACAGGTTGCGGCGGCGGTCCTAGACAACAGGAAGCAAGGCAGTCAAGCGGGCAGGGTCAATGCATGGTGGGGTGCGGCTGGTGTGGCGTCAGGCCGGAGGCCAATGGAGTTGCCGGCGTGGCTGGACGGCGGTGCACCGACGAGCCGGGACGGTGGGTATCCCGCGGCGAGCTGCTCGAGGCAGCGACCTGGGTGACCGGCAGGGGAAACAAGACCCGCATGGTGCAGGTCTGGTTTTTTGACGGGAGAAAGGAGAGAATTTGGTTTTGATTGGAGAGAGAAGAAAGAAAAAAAGGAGAATAAAGAATAGAAAAAAAGAATAGAAAAAATATGGAATGAGGGGGGGTGCACCACCCGTGAGGAACAAAGTGGGGTGTGTTTGTTTGAGTTAATAAATTATAATAATAATAATAATAATAATAATAATAATAATATAAAATATTATTATTATTCTTTTGTTATCAAATATTGTTTTCCTCGTAACTTCCTCGTGTGACGTCCGCTTGATGCGCTACCAGCGGCGACATGATCCTATTTTTGAGATGGTCATTTTGAGTCCAATCTTGGATGCTTAATTCAAGCTCATGGAATGATTTCATGGAACACCCAAGTATATTAATAATAATATAATTATTATTATTTGAGGGAATCCTGTATCAGACCGTACGTCTGCATATGACATCTGATTGAAGAGCTGTCAGCGGCATCACGACCCTAATGTTGTGGCGGAAATTTCAGGATTGATTTCGATTACTTAAACTGAGATCGAGGTGTGGACCCCATGGGGCACTTTTTGGGCGTTGACGGTGAATTTCAGCTATTTCACCGGGTGTCCATTTAGGACAAACAAATAGTCGATCTTGTCTACTTTTTTGAGAGGATCTCTATAGTGGGATCTGTTCGTTGTGTTTCGGGACCGGGTTGTGGGTCCCACGAAGCACCGCTCATGTGCGAGGTGCCGGAATGCGCCTTTTTCTCCGGATATCCGTTGCACTCATGTGAGTAGTTCTTTTGATGTGTTTTACCGAGCGGATCGCAATGGTGTGATGCGCCCAACAGTTTTTGGGGCTAAGGCTCGGAATCACGGGACGTCGTTCGGGCGTGAGGCAGTGTTGGTGACTTTTCTGTTAGATATCCATTTGAGGTGAGTAAGTAGTCTATCTCGCGTGTTTTTTCACAAGTATTACAATGGTGCGATCCATTTGGTTGTACGGATCCTCTTGCATGATCTTGTTAAATGTGGAATAAAAGGGTGCTCCGGTGGTGGTTCGTCCTACCATGTTTGTAGCGGACCCTTGGCGTGTGATCGCGCACTTTTGGGTGAGTGATATAAATGATTCAGAAGATGTGGTTGGTTGTGCCTGGGACTTTGAGGTGGAGTTGTTACGCTACGCCTTCGCGTTGACATTGGGGTGCCGTGTGCACGATAGCAATAGGGCTGGAGACGTGGTATACTCTGGGAGTATACGAGAGTTCTTGGAGGCACGTGTGGTTTGTACCCGAGGATGTTCGTGCGCTTGGTTGGGGTTAACTTGGGGCCACACGTCGTGTGGGCCCCTGGTGCATGTCGTGCTCTGCTTTGCGTACTTTGACCTCTCGCGACGTAGAGGGTCCCTCTGTGCTCGTTTGTTTGACCAGCAGGGTAGAGTTTTTCCTCTAGCTCTGTGATCATTTGTTTGACCAGCAGGGTTGAGTGGTCTCCCCCTGGCTTCATTCTCGATGGATCGGCTGGTAGCAGTGCTAGTGAGACCCAGTGAGGGAACAAGAGCTGAATCTTTTTTTGAGTGAGTTGTTCTGGAGTTTGGTGGTTGGGCAATACCCACTCCGTGTTCGGTGGGCCAGTGTTGTACTCTACAGTAGAGATGGGTAGAGTAGTTATGAGTTTTACCCTCCAGCGGGGCTGGAAAGTGGGTTACTTATCGACTTCTAGGGTTTACCCTTTAGCAGATACTGGGTAGTGGGTCACCCCGGTCTACCCTCCAGTAGAGACTGGGAAGTGGGTCACCCGACAACCTCTTAGGGTCCACCCTCCAGCAAGACTGGGTAGTGGGTTGCCCGTCATCTAGTTCCAGGTCTACCCACCAGCAAGGCTGGGTAGTGGGTTGCCTATCGACTTATTGCATATTTACCCTCCAGCGGGGCTGAGCAGTGGGTCGCCTGATGATGAATTAAGGTCTACCCTCCATCAGGGCTAGGCAGTGGGTTTCCTGATGATGTATTAAGGTTTACCCTTCAGCGGGGCTGGGCAGTGGGTCGCCTGATGATGTATTAGGGTTTACCCTCCAGCAGGGCTGGGTAGTGGGACACTTGTTGGCATTCCAGGCTCAGTCCTTTCTACTAGGCTAGTCTGAGGCTTTCCTCCGTGATTACTGGAGCGGGACCCTTGGTTATACGGGTCAATGTCGTGATGACTTTCTTTGAGAAGACCTCTCGACTGCAGGGCAGTGATGAGGTGTGGTTTGACTTTCCCAAGAACTCTCAAGTATGAGGGGCACCTTCCCCATCGAGATGTGTTCTTGTGACGCGATCTAAAACCGTGTGGGCGAGTCAGTGTCGCCCAAAGCGGATATTGTCGAGGTGTGGTGATTGATCCCCGTGGCTTGTAGTTTGGGGAAGACGTGTGGGATGCTAGGCATCGGTGGAGTTTACATCTGGGACTGTTGGTGACTCATTTTCTTGGGCTGAGCTAAGGGATAGAGATCCCCTTATGAAATTTTTCGGGCTTCTTGATTAGCATAAAGATATCCATATACCTTGTTCCAGTACCCACTCCTTGGGTTTTGGCCACTCTCCTTCCAGCAGAGGCGAAGACGCGCGGGGTATGCCACGTGCTTTCCGTGTCTAGCTTCTCATGGTTGGACGAGTCTACTCTCCTTCTATAGGTAGCGATGACTCGACGAGAAGTCCATATTCTCACTGTTTCTAGCTCCTTGTGTATGGATGAGTCTATCTCCTTCCTTCTTGTTGGGTTGAGCTGGACTCTTTACAGCACTTTTAGTTGTACTCCCCTACTATTCACTGTTCGCTCTACTACTCACCCATAGGTACCTCTTTTGTTGCTCCCTCGAGCCTTCGGTGTATCCTAATACGTAATTTTGTACTCACCCCTTCTTTGGATTTTCCCGCACTTGGTGTGCCCTTCCAGACGACGGACTCGTGGAGCGTGACTTCAGTGGAGCATATGAGCGTGGTAGCATGGACCGTGTGTGGTGGTCATGGCCGCGTTCCACGTGGGAGACCTGTTAGCTGCTTCTTTTTGTTTACCTTTTTCCAGGATGTGGCACTTTTTGGTTGGGTGTGTGTTTTTCCACTTTTCATTTCATTTTGTACATTGTACTGTTTAGAGGTCGATGCACATCTGTGGTTTATATATATAGGATTTGTTCATTTTAATCTGCATGTTCTTTCTTTTACTATGCACTTTTGCATTGAGTGTGCTGTGTGTGTGTGTGTATAGGTACATAGGCAAAGGCCTCCCCGAGTTATTGTGCCTTCGGTGCTGGTGGCCAGCCCCTGGCCTATGGAGGCGAGCCTAGGGTAGTTGTGGCTCAAGCCCGGGTAGGGTTGGGTCGTGAAAAAGTGGTATCAGAGGTGGTTCTTTCCTTGGGGTGATGTTCGTACATCCCTAAAAAAGGAATTAGTTTGGATTTAGGGAAACAGTGTTAACGTGTCTCAAGAGCGGCTCTCAGGACAGGGAGTCCAGTGATGGTGCGATGGCCGACGTATCCATTCACCAGGACCCTAATAACTCGCTTGTCGACTCGGAAAGCTGAGACACTTGTTGTAGGGAAAATTGGATTGTGCATCACATAGGATTGAGTCATTGAATGTCCTTCTTGAGTCAGCTCCCCATCGTTGATATTGGTATATTGATATATGCTCATCTGACCACGACACTCCTTGATAATAATCAGGATGTCTCCGCGAGGACAGCCAGCCAGGATACTGGCTCTGGTCTGTGACGATGACCATGTGAGCTGTGAGGCCATAGTCTAGGACCCATCATGTGAGCCCCTTTCTCTGGGTGGGCCGATAGAATCACCCCCACCTGTTGAGCATCATGCAGTTTCAGCAGAGTAGGCTGAGCTGGAGCGCAGGTTGAGCGCACTCCGTGAGTTCCAGTGGTAGTGACCGTTGAGGTTCAGTGGTGAGCCAGACCCTCAAGCAGCAGAGGTTTGGTTGAAGGCAGTGGTTCGCTTTTTTAGGCTTGTGCAGACACCAACAGATCAGAGATTGGCTTTGGAAGCCAACCTTTTCCGTGGATCAGCTTGGCGTTGGTGGAGTCTAGTGACTCAGCTTCTTGACAAGTCATTGCTTTCGTGGGGCGACTTTCAGTTGTTTTTCCATGAGGAGTTTTTCCCCTCCTGCTTGCGCTCCATTTGGATTCAGGAGATCCTACTGTTTCAGTAGGGAGGGATGATGGTGGCCGAGTATGCGGCTAGTTTTGCAGACCGTGCACGCTTTTACACGGACTTGGTCCATGACGAAAACATCCGAGCGTAGAAGTTTGAGAAGGGTCTCCGCTAAGTGATTCATGTTGTCATAGTACCCTTGGGCATTTCCACATATGTCGGGGTGCTAGTGCAGGTGTTGGTGACTGAGAGCTTCCTGTCACGTTCTGGAGTTGGTGGTGGTAGCAGACACGTTGGAGCCGAGACGTCTGACGTAGCTAGTGGGCGTCAGCAAGCAGAACCTCGACGCAAGTGGCTTTCTAACATCCGGACTCAGGGGTGTGGTCATACACCACAGTGGTGCTGGAGGGAACCCGTGCAGCCTGAAGAGAGTCGGTGTTATGCTTCTGACGGGCGAGGTCGCTTGGCATGACACTGCCTGACCCGAGTTGCTGAGAGCTTTGGGCAGGCAGCAGGCGCACCACCACGGTAGAGTCAGTGCCGTGATCGGAGTAGTACCCATAGAGATGGTGCTAGCAGAGGATTGGGAGGAGCTGGTAATGGGGGACAACTTTACGATATCTTCCCACCACCACTAGGCGGTCCACATCAGTCTCCTGGAGCTGACAGTTGGGACCACAGACAACCGTGAGCTTTGGATGTCCACGATCCTACAGAGCATGAGGTGATAAGATGTATGATCTATGGATCTTCTACCTTTTTACAGTATAATTGATAGACTCTGTGTTTGGGATGCTTTCTTCCCCGCTCCTTGCTTGAGATGTTACCAGGGTGGCACGGGGCGTCGGTGTAACCCTGTGTTGGTATGATAAAAGGCATGGAACATTTTCCTTTAGTCGATGATGTTGACTCCTTCGCTTCTAAGTGTGTAAGAGGGCCATGGCTGTGAGACATCGACTGTGGAATCTTGCGTGACTAGATATCCTTGGGTGTTCCACCATATGGATATTCTGAAGGAGGGAATAACCGGGCCTTGTTCCAGGTGTGGGCGATGATTACAGTCAAGGCGTGCGATGTAAGGGTTCGGTCGGGGAGGTGAGCTACCCCTGAGAGCCTTCGGGCCTTTTGAGACTGTGCAAAGGGATGGTGAGGTTTCCTACCGCCTTTCCCTAACCCCAAAGTTTAGTGTGGGTTCACGATGTCTCCCACATGGTTTACCAAAAGAGAAGTATGCGTGCTCCTATGCATGACATCGGCATGGGCCGACCTCGCGTGAATAGAACAAATCCTTTGGTCTATGTGCGGTGACGTGGGACTGTGCAAGAGTTCTTTTGGGTACGGAAGAGCCAGGTGTGGGCTTAGTAGCCTGAGTTGTTTCCCTAGTTTTGATTTTCGGGGACGAAAATCATGAAGGAGGGAATGATGTAAGAACCCTGTTTTTGGCTACAAAGGGCTTTGGAATATTCTTGATGTTATTCTAGATAAGTTCCTTCAGACGGCATGCGATTCTGAGCCCCGGTGTAGCCGAAATTAAATTTTCAGTGCGTTCACACTGGTCATGCCAAATAAATGGGATAACTCCTAAACGCTGATCCGGATCAAAGTTATGAGTGCACTTATGGGTCCAAAATGGGGTGTTTACCCTAGGTGTAACGCCCTGACGCTAGTTACCCAGAGTTGCTGCATTATTACAAAACATTGGCATGATCACAAGAAATATCAAATCTCGAAATACCGATTGGTTTAGTAGCCTTGGAAACACTAGATATATTTATAAGTTTTACATTACATCATAAAATGAAAAACTACAACAACAACATAATGTCTCCACAGTCCACACTATTATCCCCTCATAATATCCCTGCAGGTCATTCATAACTTACTTCTTCACATTCTGGAAAAAATAAAACATAGAAAAGGGGTGAGCTCAAATGCCCAGTAAGGATAACAATATAGCTGAACTTTCAAAATAAGCATAAAAATTTAAGGCAATGCATTACTAAAACAAAAGCCTTTTAAACTTGAACTTCAATATAGTATGGAAAAAATAAAATGAAATAATGCCATTTACTTGTTCACATGGATATTCTACTAATCGAATAATCACATGCAATATCAATAACAACTTTCATAATGTTGGAATGCATAATTCGAGACTATCATAACCACATAGCCAAGGCCTCGTTCCAAGACTACAAATAAGATTTTGTCAAGGCCTTGTGCCAAGACACTAGTTTGTCTCATGAGACCTACCGATGCATCGAGGAGTTATAGCGGGCTCCACCCGTCACATATTAAGTCCAATGCATTCCCATATGAAAAGGTTTAAACATAACATAAACATTCGTATTAAAACTAGCATATGAAATGTCAATAATTTCACCATAAATTATGAATGGTATAAAAATAGCACATCCACAGTCAAACATATCACAAAACCTTCAATATAATATAGAAGTTTTGTATCATAATAAATCAACTTCAAATAAGTGTAAAATCCATCAAAAGATGTTGACATAGATGAAATCAAAACACTTTTTAGAGAAATTTCTCTTTCTATTTTTGAAATCATTTAAGAGCCATATAAAATAAAACATTTTCTTGAAAATATTCTTATAAGCTTGTAAGGAAAGCTTTGAAGAATTTATAATGGCGGAAAATAACCGCACCCGTCGTATAAGTTAAAAAAACATTCTTACCTTAATTCTGTCGAAAAGGTTAAAAGGGACCTTGTTTTGAAAATGACGGAAAGATTCCTCTTATAAAATGTCAAACAAGGGTATAAATGACATTAACCCATATTCTTGTAAATAATAGAAATGTTTTGAAATACATTTTTAAGAAACATGGATGTGGATGATAAAGAGATCCCAGTAGATTATTATGTATAAACAACCTCGGATAATGAAGAGATTGTGAAATAACCCTTACCTTGAACTTTTCCTTGGTTGGGGTAGGCTAACCTCCTCTATAATGGTGAAATAATTTTTATTAAAATATTCAATAATCATATACATTAATATGATATCATATATGATCTTTTAATATTGATTTGATAATAATATCTTAGTATTATCGTTGTTTCGGGTGTTAACTTACTTGTTTTCTTTTATATGTTTTGTTACGTAAGACATGTTTGTAAAGGATAGAATGTATATTATTCATATCCATAATGATATCAAGCCCTTGAACATCATTTTTTTAAATAATCAAATGATAATTATACTTGAATGGATACGATGGAGAATGAATCTCATCGCGTTCGTGGAGACGGTAGTCCGTACGTACGCACGAGCGACAATATCATTCTTTTGATATTAAAATAATATATAAATGGATGGTATATCATATATACAGAATCATTAACATGTTATATTTATTATTTACATGAGTTACACATCATTATTATACCCATCCAAATAATATATTATTGAATAACAATTACACCACGACGTGGAGACGGTAAGCCGTACGTACACACGTATGGTGACATGTTATTCAAAGGGTGGATAGAAAACTGAATATGGTTGTACCATATTTATAATAACATCACAGTATATATATTATTATGTAGTTATTATTTTATAATGGTAACAACAAAGGAAGAAGAAGTGGAAGAAGAAAGGAACTTGGAAAAGGGTGGTGAAATCATTACCTCTTCTTCGGTTTCATCCTTTTGATTTGATCAAAATGACTCCTTAGGTTGGCTTTCTGATCAAACTAAGGCCTCTAGGTTGTATTGAGGTATGTTGGGAGAGTATTTGGGCAGTGTTTAGCCGATCCAAAAGGCTTTGAAGGTGTGAATAAATGAGAAGTAGGAGTGCCCTTTTATAAGAGGGGTGAGGGGCACCTTTGGAAAAGCTAGAGATAATAGTTTATAATAAATTCATATTTGGTTTCTAATTGGCTCCAAAGTTGATTATTAAAAGTTTATGGTGTGGATGGGTCGAAAATAACTCAACCAATAGAATTTAGACAGGTTTGGGTACTTATATTAACCTTATCTTTAAGTATTAACTCTAAGTTAATTAGTTTCACTTTTACAATGTCTCTTTGTATTTTTATATAATATGGTTAATAAACATACTATATACATCCAAGCGACCCCCAAGTGGTCCATTAATGATGAACCTATCATGATATAAGTCTCTTGGACGAACCATAGATTTTTAGGAATTTATTATCAATTAATAAAATAATATTTGTTTTAAGAACTCTTTTATGTCAATTTTGACACTATTCAATAGTTGATTTTTGTGAAACTCATAACAGATTTATTACTTCGAAAAAGGTCAATTAAATCAATACTAATATATCATATTATCCTATAAAATTAGTTTAATTCATTAAAAGTTTCATATTATATTTATTTGGGTATTTCTAATATCAATTATTTTAATTTTTCACTATTATAGTAATTAATTCATCATCCTTGTGTCATAACTAAATTAACATATTTAATGTCTAAAAATTATAAATAAAATATCATTATGTAGGAAATCGTTTTATATTTCTAATGAATATTTATAATCTAAAATACAACATATATAACCCTATGTAAAAATTGTTTTTCTAAAAGATATATGCTTTTGTCATTTTTGTATTCATTTTAACATAATTAATATAAAGTGTCCCTATCACCTACAAGTGGCACCATGAGGTCCCCAAATCGACCCAAAGATGCCTATGGTCGAACATGTATTAACCAATAAGTCTAGGACACGTTTTAGGGTAATTTAGTATTATTATAATATTATTTTTTAACCCTTATTTACCGGATTTACCCTTAACCATGGTAAATAAAATATTTACCGCAGTAATTATTCAAAATGTCTAAAAATAAAAGTTACCTATATAAAAAATTTGAACATCTTGATTCCAAATATGGAATCCATTTTTCTAAATTCAAAACACATAAGTGGTAGAAATTAATTTAAAATTAATTCCCGCTGTCAAAATAAAAAGCGTGTTTTTAAGAGATAATAACTATCAAAAGATTGACACTTGTTTATGTTCGGTTTAATTGTAAAATTATGTCCAATGACCATAATTATATTAAATGGTAAAAATATATTCTAAATATACGTTAAAACCACTCAAATTCATAATTTATCACTATTAATTATTTTGATTAAAAAAGTTGTTTTTAATTAAAATTTAGTAATTTTCACTATTCATCAAAATATTAAAGTTATCCGAAAAGTACCAAAATTTTACCTTAGGCTAAATTCGATATTCTGAATACAAAAATTATGTCCATTTTGAAATATAAAATATATATAATATCAAAATGTAGGTATTACTATTCATAACGGCTAGTTTGATTGGTTGTGGTGTGTGTTAGAACTCGAAGTTGTGTACAACACACGCTACTGTATTATTCAAAGGAAAGCGTACTGTGGATGCTTGGGATGTTTCATTTTAAATTTTTTTGATGTCCCCATTTAGTCAAAAAGTTTAAAATATTGAATTTAAAAAGTATTTACTATTAAAAGATGATAAAAGTGCAATACTGAAAATGAATTTGTTCTTAAATTATGTCTAAGAAACTTATAATATGGATTCTAAAATTATAAGGATTATATAAAGTTTAAAATTTAGTTAACACTATTCATAACCTCTTTTGAACGGCTTGTTTGGTAAGTCATGGTGCGATTGAACTTGGTGTTGCGTGTAGTGAAAGTTATTGAATTATTTTGAAGAAATAACACACTATAAAATCTTGGGGTGTTACATTCTCCCCTCCTTCAATAAATTACGTCCTCGCAATTTGAAATTGTTCTTCAAAAATAAAAGGTTGAAAATAGAAAATATATTTGTGGGAAAACCCACATCTGAATTTAGGTTACTAATATTTAGTCTTAATATGAGGAAAAGAGAAATGAAAGGGTCACCACCAAATTATGATCTCGATTAGAAGAACATTGGTGGTAATTAGAGACATATAATTGGAGGAAAAACGTAAATATTTATAGGTAGTGATTGAGGTCATCAATCACAAACAAGTGTATAATTTAGGTCCTTAAATTCATCAATCTATGATGATTTGAAATACCATCGGTTCAAAAAAACATAGGGTATTAGGATAACACATTTTTGACGTTTCAAAATATCTTAGTTGAAATCCCACACCAAAAAATGAATTAACGAGGCCTCTATTTAAAATAAAGAGTGGAAAGTATGAAGATTACCAAAAATAACACATAATAGGGTTCCATGTAGTAAAATATAGATATGGAAGCGAAATATAACCATAAATTATCTGATGGAGAGTGGTAGAGAACATGGCTATGAAAAGGCCAACAGTCCCAAAGCCATGAATTAATGATGAATTAAGGTACCATCTAGGACAAAATTTTTGTTCTAAGTTCATTTTATTAATGTTGACGAATTTATTTATGATATTGGCTAAGATCATAAGGAGATATACTTACTTTATAATTAGAGTTTTATCCATTAATAAATTTCTACCACAAACTCATCTTTCACTATAAAAGATAATAGAACATATTTTTTTTCTATTTATACTATTCGTACAGGGTTCCAAAATAAATGAATTTATAATTCATCTACCAGATCTTTTAAAAAAAATACATTATTTAATCCAGGACATCTCGTGGGCCAGTGGTAGGTGATACACCCTTTTCGCCCTTCGGTTGCGGGTTCAAGTCTCACAGCCTTGTCGGACGCGACGGGTAGCCGCCTGACCTCCGGGTTGTCCTTTTATTGCAATCCAAAATAATCCAAACTAGAACTATCCAAAATACTTCTTTCCAAACTCACAGTCCAACATTTATTAGGAAGGTAAACATAATGTTGATCCTTTTTACCCCGTAATAGCATATAAATACCTTCATCATGTATTCTTTTAATACACTGAAACATCCTAAGTTACCATATTCCTTATTGATTACATTCATGCTCCCTTATTCCATATAGAATGTTGGATATACTTTATCAGTCCAAAAATGTTTTAAACCCCAACAATGATGGAATATACAAATCATTAATCAGTTCCAAGGTAGTCAAGAATATCCAATATAATTTATCCAAAATAATCATGTATTATTCAAAAATCACTACCTCGGTATCAGAACTATATTATGGTATATCATTCTCTCAACCATATATTTTCCAAAAATTTATCCTGCTATTGAGTCACTTTTCTTTTTTCCACACAATCTCAAGTCCTTAATGAAATCGTATTGTAGTACAATCCTTATATACTCCATAATTATTATAACAAGTACATTGTTGATACAACACTCAATTGACATAATCAACATATGAACTATAATCATTCCTCTTCATCTGTGGTAGTATCATAACTTGATTATTATCCAATAGCATCATTTGTGGCATAGTCTGATGACTGGGACATAGGTTCGCATAGTTTCCAAACTCCTTGAAAATGAAGCATTGTATATTTGAAACAATTTTCTTACCCTTGCAGTCAAGTACTTTGTGCCCTTTTCTGCCACACTTATAACAAACTCCCACTCCTTTCAGGCAAGTTCCGGGGTGTTTCTTTCCACCGTTACCATATATGGGAAAATTCTTCTTTTCCCTCTTCCCTTTATCCATCTTTCTCTATTCCATCCTTTTCTTCTCTTGCTTCCCTTCAAAGCCATAGGACTCAGTAAACTTTTTACTTAACTTATCAACACATGATATTATTTCTTCATATGATGATAATACATGCGAGACTATTTCTCTTGTAAATTCTGGCTTAAGACCATAAAATATATGATACTTTTTTCACTTTGTATAATGTGCATTGCTTGAGTTCTCATTCCTTCTACTAGGCCCCATTTCTAAACAATGGCATACATTAGATTAGTTTATGAATAACAATACCTAATCAAAAACTTGTAAAACACATAACATAAATTAAATAGTTTATGGATATAATCCATAATCATAAAAATGTCTCCCTTGAGGAAGTATATACTCATAAACCCTTCATAATGATTTGTAAAGAAAATGAGAGTTATCCTAAGCATATCCCCCGGGAGTCTCGTAACCAAGAGTGCAGCAAGGCCCGTTGTCGTGCACCAGTCCCGTTCGAGTCTAGCTCAAAGCGGTGTTTTAGGGTTTTACCCCTAGGTACATCTGTGACAGAGCCGCCTCTACCTGCTCGTATCCAGACAGGGATGTATTGCTCGGAAAACTCACAAAATCTCTACAATACCAAAATTCAAGGAAGTTCTTCTATACTAATCCTCAAAATTCATCTTAAATATATGTTCTTTAATCAGAGTTTATCTAAATCTAGCTTCCATGGTTTGTACTAAACTTCCTCTGATACCAACTGTAATGCCTCGACCCTAGTTACCCAGAGTCGGTACATTATTACATAACATTGGCATGATCACAAAAAGATCAAATCTCGAAAGACCGATTGGTTTAGTAGCCTTGGAAACACTAGATATATTAATAAGTTTTACATTACATCATAAAATGAAAAACTACTACAACAACATAATGTCTCCACAGTCCACACTATTATCCCCTTATAATATCCTTGCAGGTCATTCATAACTTACTTCTTCACATCCTGGGAAAAATAAAACATAGAAAAGGGGTGAGCTCAAATTCCCAGTAAAGATAACAATATAGCGGAGCTTTCAAAATAAGCATAAACATTTAAGGAAATGCATTACTAAAACAAAAGCCTTTTAAACATGAACTTCAACATAGTATGGAAAAAGTAAAATGAAATAATGCCATTTACTTGTTCACATGGAAATTCTACTAATCGAATAATCACATGCAATATCAATAACCACTTTCATAATGTTGGAATGCATAATGCCATACTATCATAACCACATAGCCAAGGCCTCGTGCCAAGAATACAAATAAGATTTTGTCAAGGCCTTGTGCCAAGACACTAGTTTGTCTCATGAGACCTACCGATGCATCGAGGAGCTATAGCAGGCTCCACCCGTCACATATTAAGTCCAATGCATTCCCATATGAAAAGGTTTAAACATAACATAAACATTCGTATTAAAACTAGCTTACGAAATGTCAATAATTTCACCATAAACAATGAATGTTATAAAAATAGAACATCCATAGTCAAACATATCACAAAACCTTTAATACAATATAGAAGTTTTGTATCATAATAAATCAACTTCAAATAAGCGTAAAATCCATCAAAGGATGTTGACATAGATGAAATCAAAACACTTTTTAGAGAAATATCTCTTTCTATTATTGAAATAATTTAAGAGCCATATAAAATAAAACATTTTCTTGAAAATATTCTTATAATCTTGTAAGGAAAGATTTGTTGATTTTATAACGGCGGAAAATAACTGCACCCGCCGTATAAGTTAAAAAAACATTCTTACCTTAATTCTGTCAAAAAGGTTAAAAAGGACCTTGTTTTGAAAATGACGGAAAGATTACTCTTATAAAAAGTCAAACAAGGGTATAAATGACCTTAACCCATATTCTTGTAAATAATAAAAATGTTTTCAAATACATTTTTATGAAACATGGATGTGGATGATAAAGAGATCTCAGTAGATTATTACGTATAAACAACCTCGGATAATGAAGAGATTGTGAAATAACCCTTACCTTTTTCTTTTCCTTGGATGGGGTATGCTAACCTCCTGTATAATGGTGAAATAATTGTTATTAAATTATACAATAATCATATACATTAATATGATATCATATATGATATTTTAATATTGATTTGATAATAATATCTTAGTATTATCGTTGTTTCAGGTGTTAATTTACTTGTTTTCTTTTATATGTTTTGTTACGTAAGACATGTTTTTAAAGGATAGGATGTATATTATTCATATCCAGAATGATATCGAGTCCTTAAACATCATTTTTTTAAATCATCAAATGATAACTATACTTGAATGGATACGATGGAGAATGAATCTCATCGCGTTCGTGGAGACGGTAGTCCGTACGTACGCACGAGCGATAATATCATTCTTTTGATATTAAAATAATATATAAATGGATGGTATATCATATATACAGAATCATTACCATTTTATATTTATTATTTTCATGAGTTACACATCATTATTATACCCATCAAAATAATATATTATTTAATAACAATTACACCACGACGTGGAGACGGTAAGCCGTACGTACGCACGTATGGTGACATGTTATTCAAAGGGTGGACAGAAAACTAAATATGGTTGTACCATATTTATAATAACATCACAGTATATATATGATACTGGAGTTATTATTTTATAATGGTAACAACAAAGGAAGAAGAAGTGGAAGAAGAAAGGAACTTGGAAAAGGGTGGTGAAATCATTACCTCTTCTTCGGTTTCTTCCTTTTGATTTGATCAAAAGGGCTCCTTAGGCTGTCTTTCTGATCAAACTAAGGCCTCTAGGTTGTAGTGAGGGAAGTTTGGATAGTATTTGGGCAGTGTTTAGCCGAACCAAAAGTCTTTGATGGTTTGAATAATTGATAAGTAGGAGTGCCCTTTTATAAGAGGGGTGAGGGGCACCTTTGGAAAAGCTAGAGATATTAGATTATAGTAAATTCATATTCGGTTTCCAATGGCTCAAAATTTTATCATTAAAAGTTTAAGGTGGGGATGGGTCGAAAACAACTCAACAAATATAATTTAGATAGGTTTCAGTATGTATATTAACCTTATCTTTAAGTATTAACTCTAAGTTAATTAGTTTCACTTTTCCAATGTCCCTTTGTATTTTTATATAATATGGTTAATAAAAATACTATATACATCCAAGAGACCCACAAGTGATCCATTAATGATGAAAATATCATTATATAAGTCTCTTGGCCGAACCATAGATTTTTAGGAATTTATTATCAATTAATAAAATAATATTTGTTTTAAGAACTCTTTTATGTCAATTTTAACACTATTCAATAGTTGATTTTTGAGAAACTCATAACTGATTGATTACTTCGAAAAAAGTCAATTAAATAAATCCTAATATATCATATTATCCTATAAAATTAGTTTAATTCATTTAAAGTTTCATATTATATTTATTTGGGTATTTATAATATAAATTATTTTAATTTTTCACTATTATAGTAATTAATTCATCATCATTGTGTCATAAATAAATTAAATTTTTTAATGTCTAAAAATTATAAATAAAATATCATTATGTAGGAAATATTTTTATCTTTCTAATTAATATTTATAATCTAAAATCCAACATATATAACCCTATGTAAAATTTTTTTTTCTAAAAGATATATGCTTTTGTCATTTTTGTATTCATTTTAACTTAATTAAAATAAAGTGTCCCTATCACCTACAAGTGGCACCATGGGGTCCCCAAATCGACCCAAAGATGCCTATGGTCGAACATGTATCAACTAATAAGGCTATGACACGTTTTAGTGTAATTTAGTATTATTATAATATTATTTTTTAACCCTTATTTACCGGATTTACCCTTAACCATGGTAAATAAAATATTTACCGCAGTAATTATTCAAAATGTCTAAAAATAAAAGTTACCTATTTACACAATTTTAAAATCCTGATTCCAAATATGGAATCTATTTTTCTAAATTCAAAACACATAAGTGGCAGAAATTAATTTAAAATTAATTACCGCTGTCAAAACAAAAAGCGTGTTTTTAAGAGATAATAACTATCAAAAGATTGACACTTGTTTATGTTCGGTTTAATTGTGAAATTATGTCCGATGACCAAAATTATATTAAATGGTAAAAATATATTCTAAATATACTTTAAAACCACTCAAATTCATAATTTATCACTATTAATTATTTTGATTAAAAAAGTTGTTTTTAATTAAAATTTAGTAATTTTCACTATTCATCATAATATTAAAGTTATCCAAAAATTACCAAAATTTCACCTTAGGCTAAATTCGATATTCCGAATACAAAAATGAAGTCCATTTTGAAATATAAAAGATATATAATTTCAAAAAGTAGGTATTACTATTTATAACGGCTAGTTTGATCGGTTGTGGTGTGTGTTAGAACTCGAAGTTACGTACAACACACGCTACTATATTATTCAAAGGAAAGCGTACCGTGGAAGCTTGGGATGTTTCATTTTAAATTTTTTTGATGTCCCCATTTAGTCAAAATGTTTAAAATATAGTATTTAAAAAGGTTTCACTATTAAAAGTTGATAAAAGTGCAATACTGAAAATGAATTTGTTCTTACATTATGTCTAAGAAACTTATAATATGGATTCTAAAATTATAAGGATTATATAAAGTTTAAAATTTAGTTAACACTATTCATAACCTCTTTTGAACGGCTTGTTTGGTAAGTCATGGTGCGATTGAACTTGGTGTTGCGTGTAGTGAAAGTTATTGAATTATTTTGAAGAAATAACACACTATAAAATCTTGGGGTGTTACACTAGGAACGACATAAAACATGTCGGCGCAGGATGTTTGGACCCCTCGCCCGCTACTCGAACGTTAAACGGATAAATTAATTAATTAATTAATTTTTTTAATGGTCAAACACAAGTATCTCTTAAATGGTGGCTCGGATTGGAAAATATATGGAATCATTGAGTCCGGAGCGTGCTGTTTACCCTAGGAGGGGTGTAAATTTCACGGGCGCGGGCCCTCTGTGGAAAACGCCACGAGGGGCGTTTTCATAATTAAGTGGTCTCGGACGTTAGATTTTATATCATTCGAATGGGGCCTCAGATTTAAATTCTGAGACCACCGTTGTGCTCAGGGGGTGTTTTTTACCCTATGCGCGACCTAGCATTCACTACGTTTGGGGTTTCGGACGCGGATTTAATTTGGGTTTAGTTTTTAATTAATTAAAGGTTTAATTAATTTTATTTATTTATTTAATCTCTTCTTCTTCCCCCACCCTGTCCCTGGCGAAACCCATCCCATTCCTCTCCCAAGAAACTCCCCTCCTCCCATGCTCTCTTCCTCCTTCACCTCCTCCTCCTCCCATTGGCGGATGACGACAGAACTTTGAAGCTTGGTGAGCGCATTCTTCGTCAACGATGATCGATCCCAGTCCAGGTAGGATTCGTCAATTTGTGGTTTTCATCCATTTGATTTAAAATATTGATCATTGTTTTTTATTTTCATTTGACCCGTGATTATCATCCTTCAAATGATATCATAGCTTAATTATTGTTATAACCATTCATCTTAGTTCATCATTTTAACGGCGATGAACTAATGTTCGTTCCTTTAATTGTGCTCTTGTTCTTCATTTACCTCTTGTTCATCGCCAACTTTTCTTTTGATCGACGGATCGATGAAATACCTGATAATAAATTGTCACGGGATCAATCCTTGATGAAATGGATTTTTATGCAGAAATTTATTTGGGTTGAAGACCCCAGTTGTGGTACGAGGCTTGAGGTATGTGGTGCGTAGTGGGTCGAAGATGCGAAGCTGGCCGACGTGGTGGTGCGGAGCGAGTCGATAGTGTAGTGGTGTGCGGAGCCTGGCCAGAGTGGTGGTGTGTAGCGGGTCGCAGCGGCGGTCCGAGACAACAGGCAACAAGGTAGTCCAGCGGGCAGGGTCAACGCACGGAGGGGTGCGGCTGGTGTGGCGTCAGGCTGGAGGCCGAGGGAGTTGCCGGCGTGGCTGGACGGGGGTGCACCGGCGAGCCGGGACGGTGGGAATCCCATGGCAAGCTGCTCGAGGCAGTGACCTAGGCGACCGGTAGGGGAAACAGGACCCGCATGGTGCAGGTCTGGTTTTTTGACGGGAGAAAGGAGATAACTTGTTTTTGATTGGAGAGAGAATAAAGAAAAAAAACAAGGAGAATAAAGAATAGAAAAAAAAAGAAAAGAAGAAAATATGGCATGAGGGGGGTGCGCCACCCGTGAGGAACAAAGTGGGTTGTGTTTGTTTGAGTTAATAAATTATAATAAATAATAATAATAATGGTAATGATGATATAAAATATTATTATTATTCTTTTGTTATCAAATATTGTTTTCCGTCGTAACATCCCCGTGCGACGTCCGATTGATGCGCTGCCAGCGGCTACATGATCCTATTTTTGAGACGGTCATTTTGAGTCCAGTCTTGGATGCGTAATTCAAGCTCGTGACATGATTGCATGGAACACCCATGTATAATAATAATAATATAATAATTATTATTTGATGGAATCTTGTATCGAACCGTAAGTGTGCATACGACATCTGATTGACGAGCCGTCAGCAGCATCACGACCCTAAAGTTGACGCAGACATTTCAAGATTGATTTCGAGTACTTAAACTGAGATCAAGGTGTGGACCCCATGGGGCCCTTTTTGGGCATTGACGGTGAATTTCATCTATTTCACCGGGTGTCCGTTTAGGACAAACGAATAGTTGATCTTGTGTACCTTTTTGAGAGGATCACTACAGTGGGATCTATTCGTTGTGTTTCGGGACCGGGTTGTGGGTCCCACAAAGCACCGCTCGTGTGTGGTCCGCCGAAATGCGCCTTTTTCTTCGGATATCCGTTGCAATCTTGTGAGTAGTTCTTTTGACGCGTTTTTCCGAGGAAATTGCAATGGTGTGATGCACCCGACTGTTTTTGGGGCTGAGGCTCGGAATCACGGGACGCCGTTTGGGCATGAGGCGGTGTTGGTGACTTTTCCGTTGGATACCCGTTTGAGTCGAGTAAGTAGTCTATCTCCCGTGTTTTTTCACAAGTATTACAACGGTGCAATCTGTTTGGTTGTACGGATCCTCTTGTGTGATCTTTTTAAATGTGTAATAAAAGGGTTCTCCGACGGTGGTTCGTCCTGCCATGTTTGTAGTGGACCCTTGGCATGTGATCGCGCACCTTTGGGAGACTAATATAAATGATTCACAAGATGTGGTTGGATGTGCCTGGTCCTTTGAGGTGGAGTTGTTACGTTACGCCTTCGCGTTCACGTTGGGGTGCCGTGTGCACGATAGCCTTAGGGCTGGAGACGTGGTATACTCTGGGAGTATATGAGAGCGCTTGGAGGAACGTGTGGTTTGTACCTGAGGACGTTCATGCGCTTGGTTGGGGTTAACTTGGGGCCACACGCCGTGTGGGCCCCAAGTGTGTGTTGTTCTCTACTTTACGTACTTTGACCTCTCGTGACGTAGAGGGTCCCTCTATGCTCGTTTGTTTGACCAGCAGGGTGGAGTTTTTCCCCTGGCTCTGTGATCATTTGTTTGACCAGCATGGTTGAGTGGTCTCCCCCTAGATTCATTCTCGATGGATCAGCCGGTAGCGGTGCTAGTGACACCCGGTGAGGGAACATGCGCTGAACCTTTTTTTGGGTGAGTTGTTTGGGAGTTGGGTGGTTGTGCGATACCCACTCCGTGTTCGGTGGGCTAGTGTTGTACCCTCCATTAGAGATGGCCAGAGCAGTTCTGAGTTTTACCCTCCAGCGTGGCTGGGCAGTGGGTTACTCATCGACATCTAGGGTTTACCCTCCAGCAGATACTGGGCAGTGGGTCACCCCGGTCTACCCTCCCGCAGAGACTGGGCAGTGGGTCACCCGATGACCTCTTAGGGTCCACCCTCCAGCAAGAATAGGTAGTGAGTCGCCCTTTGTCTAGTTCAAAGTCTACCCTCTAGCAAGGCTGGGCAGTGGGTCACCTGTCGACTTATTCTAGGTTTACCCTCTAGCGGGGCTGGGCAGTGGGTCGCCTAATGATGTATTAAGGTCTACCCTCCATCGGGGCTGGGCAGTGGGTTTCCTGATGATGTATTAAGGTCTACCCTCCAGCGGGGCTGGGCAGTGGGTCGCCTGATGATGTATTAGGGTTTACCCTCCAGCAGGGCTGGGCAGTGGGACACTTGTTGGAATTCCAGGCTCAGTCCTTTCTACTAGGCTAGTCTGAGGCTTTCCTCCGTGATTACTGTAGCGGGAACCTTGGTTATATAGGTCAATATCATGATGACTTTCTTTGAGAAGACCTCTAGACTGCAGGGCAGTGACGAGGTGTGGTTTGACTTTCCCTAGAACTCTCATGTAAGAGGGGCACTTTCCCTACCGAGATGCGTTCTTGTGACGCGATCTAAAACCGTGCAGGAGAGTCAGTGCCACCCAAAGTGGATAGTGTCGAGGTGCAGTGATTGGTCCCCTTGGCTTGCAGTTTGGGGCAGACGTGTGGGATGCTAGGCATTGGTGGGGTTTACTTCTGGGACTGTTGGCGACTCATTTTCTTGGGCTGAGCTAAGGGATGGAGATCCCCTTACGACATTGTTCGGGATTCTTGATAAGCAAAAAGATATGTATATACCTTGTTCCAGCACCCACTCCTTGGGTTTTGGCCACTCTCCTTCCAGGAGAGGCGAAGACACGCGGGGTATGCCACGTGCTATCTGTGTCTATCTTCTCGTGGTTGGACGAGTCTACTCTCCTGCTATAGGTAGCGAAGACTAGACGAGAAGTCCATCTTCTCACCGTTTCTAGCTCCTTGTGTCTGGATGAGTCTATCTCCTTCCTTCTCGTTGGGTTGAGCTGGACTCTTTACTGCACTTTCAGTTGTACTCCCCTACTATTCCCTGTTCGCTCTACTGCTCACCCATTGGTACCTCCTTTGTTTCTCCCTTGAGACTTTGGGGTATCCTACTGAGTTTTTTTGTACTCACCCCTTCTTTGTCTTTTCCGGCACTTGGTGTGACCTTCCAGACGATGGACTGGTGGAGCGTGACTTTAGTGGAGTGTAGGACCGTGGGAGCTTGGACCGTGTGTGGTGGTCATGGCCGCGTTCCAGGTGGGAGACCCATTAGCTGTTTCTTTTTGTTTACCTTTTTCCAGGTTGTGGAACTTTTTGGTTAGGCGTGTGTTTTTCCCCATTTCATTTTGTACATTGTACTGTTTAGAGGTCGATGCACATCTGTGGTTTATACATATAGAAGTTGTTCTTTTTTACTCTGCTTGTTCTTTCTTTTACTTTTCACTTTTTCATTGAGTGTGCTGTGTGTGTGTGTGTATAGGTTCTTAGGCAAAGGCCTCCCCGAGTTATTGTGCCTTCGGCACTGGTCACCAGCCCCTGGCCTATGGAGGCGATCCTGGGGTAGTTGCGGCTCGAGCCTGGGTAGGGTCGGGTCGTGAAAAAGTGGTATCAGAGGTGGTTCGTTCCTTGGGGTGATGTTCGTACATCCCTAAAAAAGGAATTAGTTGGGATTTAGGGAAACAGTTTGAACGTGTCTCGAGAGCGGCTCTCAGGACAGGTAGTCCAGTGATGGTGCGACGACCGACGTATCCATTCACCAGGACCCTGATAACCCGCTTGTCAACTCGGTATGCTGAGACACTTATTGCAGGGAAAATTTGTTTGGGCATCCCATAGGATTGAGTCACTGACTGTCCTTCTTGAGTCAGCTCCCCATCGTTGATATTGGTATATAGATATATGCTCATCTGACCGTGGCACTCCTTGATAATAATCAGGATGTCTCCACGAAGACAGCCAACCAGGATACCGGCTCTGGTTCGTGACGACGACCCTGTGAGCTATGAGGTCATAGTCTAGGACCCATCATGTGAGCCCCTTTCTCTTGGTGGGCCGTTAGTAGCACCCCCACCTGTTGAGAAGCATGCAGTTTCAGCAGAGAAGGCTGAGCTGGAGCGCATGTTGAGCGAGCTCCATGAGTTCCAGCGGTAGTGACCGCTGAGGTTCAGTGGTGAGCTAGACCCTCAAGCAGCAAAGGTTTGGTTCAAGGCAGTGGTTTGCCTTTTTAGGCTTGTGCAAACACCAACAGATCAGAGATTGGCTTTGGCAGCCAGCCTTTTCTATGGATCAGCTTGGTGTTGGTGGAGTCTGGTGACTTAGCTTCTTGACGAGTCATTGCTTTTGTGGGGAGACTTTCAGTTGTTTTTCCGTGAGGATTTTTTCCCCTCCTGCTTGCGCTCCATTCGGATACAGGAGCTCCTGCAGTTTCAGCAGGGAGGGATGACGGTGGTCGAGTACGCGACTAGTTTTGCAGACTGTGCATGCTTTTACACGGACATGGTCCATGACGACAACATCCGAGTGCAGAACTTTGAGCAGGGTCGCCGCCAAGAGATTCGTGCTGTCATAGTACCCTTGGGAATTTCAGCATATTTTGGGGTGCTAGTGTAAGCGCTGGTGACAGAGAGCTTCCTGTCATGTTTTGGAGTTGGTGGTGGTAGCAGACACGTTGGAGCCGAGACGTCTGATGTAGCTAGTGGGCGTCAGCAAGCAGAACCTAGACGTAAGTGGATTTATGACAACCGGACTCAGGGGCGTGGTTGTACACCACAGTACCGCCAGAGGGCACCAGTGCAGCCTAAAGAGAGACAGTGCTATGCTTGTGACGGGTGAGGTCGCTTGGCACGACACTGCCTGACCCGTGTTGCTGAGAGCTTCAGGCAGGCAGCAAGTGCACCACCACGGCAGAGGCAGCGCTGTGATCGGAGTAGTACCCATAGAGATGGTGCTAGCAGAGGAGCGGGAGGAGATGGTAGTGGGGGACGACTTTATCAGATCTTCCCACCACCCCATTGTGGTCCACATCAGGCTCCGGGAGCCGACAGTTGAGACCACAGACAGCCACGAGCTTTGGATGTCCACGATCATGCAGAGCATGAGGTGATAAGATGTATGATCTATGGATCTCCTACATTTTTTCTGTAGAATTGATAGGCTCTGTGTCTGGGATGCTTTCTTTCCTGCTCCTTTCTTGAGGTGTTACCAGGGTGGCATGGGGCGTCGGTGTAACCCTGTGTTGGTATGATAAAAGGCGTGGGACATTTTCCATTAGTTGATGATGTTGAATCTTTTGTTTCTGAGTCTGTAAGAGGGCCTTGGCTGTGAGGCGTCGACTGTGGAATCTTGCATGGCCAGATATCCATGAGTGTTCCACCATATGGATATTCTGATGGAGGGAATAACCGGGCCTTGTTCCAGGTGTGGGTGATGATTCCAGTCACAACGTGCAACGTAAGGGTTCGGTCGGGGAGGTGAGCTACCCCTGAGAGCCTTCGGGACTTTTGAGACCGTGAAAAGGGATGGTGGGGTTCCCTACTGCCTTTCCCTAACCCCAATGTTTAGAGTGGGTGCACGATGACTCCCACATGGTTTACCGGAAGAGAAGTATGCGTGGTCCTATGAAAGACATCGGCATGGGCCGACCTCGAGTGAACAGATCAAATCATTTGGTCTGTGTGCGGTGACGTGGGACTGTGCAAGAGTTCTTCTGGGTACAGAAGAGCCAGGTGTGAGCTTAGTACCTTGAGTTGTTTCCCTAGTTTTTCTTTTTAGGTATGAAAAGCATGAAAGAGGGAATGATGTAAGAACCCTGTTTTTGGCTACAATAGAATTTGGAATATTCTTGATGTTATTCCATATCAGTTCCTTCAGACGGCATGCGATTCTGAGCCCCGGTGTGGCCGAAATTAAATTTTCAGTGCGTTCACACTGGACCTGCCAAATAAATGAGAGAACTCCTAAACGGTGATCCAGATCAAAGGTCTGAGTGCACGTATGGGTCCTAAATGTGGTGTTTACCCTAGGAACGACATAAAACATGTCAGCGCGGGATATTTGGACCCCTCGCCCGCTACCGGAATGTTAAACGGATAATTAATTAATTAATTAGTTTGTTTAATGGTTAAACTCAAGTATCACATAAAAGGTGGCTCGGATTAGAAAATATATGGCACCGTTGAGTTCGGAGCGTGCCTTTTACCCTAGGAGGGGTGTAACATTCAAGGGCGTGGGCCCTCTGTGGAAAACACCATGAGGGGGGTTTTTGTAATTAAGTGGTCTCGGACGTTAGATTTTATATCTTTCAAACAGAGCCTCGGATTAAAATTCTGAGACCACCGTTGTGCTCAGGGGGTGTTTTTTACCCTATGTGTGACCTAACGTTCACTGCGTTTGGGGTTTCAGACTCGGATTTAATTTGGGTTTAGTTTTTAATTAATTAAAGGTTTAATTAATTTTTTTATTTATTTAATCTCTTCTTCTTCCCCCACCCTATCCCTGGCAAAACCCATCCCATTACTCTCCCAAGAAACTCCCCTCCTCCCACGCTCTCTTCCTCCTTCACCTCATCCTCCTCCCATTGGCGGACGACGACAGAACTTTGAAGCTTGGTGAGCGCATTCTTCGTCAACGATGATTGATCCTAGTCCAGGTAGGATTCGTCAATTTGTGGTTTTCATCAATTTGATTTAAAAGATTGATCATTGATTTTTATTTTCATTTGATCCGCGATTATCATCCTTCACATGATCCCACAGCTTAATTATTTTTATAATCATTCATCTTAGTTCATCACTTTAACGGCGATGAACTAATGTTTGTTCCCTTAATTGTGCTCTTGTTCTTTATTTATATCTTGTTCATCGCCAACATTTCATTTGATCGGTGGATCGATGAAATACCCGATAATAAATTGTCACCGGATCAATCCTTGACGAAATGGATCTTTTATGCGGACATAGATTTGGGTTGAAGACCGCAGTTGTGGTACGAGGGTTGAGGTATGTGGTGCGTAGTGGGTCAAAGAGGCGAATCTGGCCGGCGTGGTGGTGTGGAGCAGGTCGATGGTGTAGTGGTGTGCGGAGCCAAGCCGGAGTGGTGGTGTGCAGCGGGTCGCAGCGGTGGTCCGAGACAACAGGTATCAAGGCAGTCCAGCGGGCAGGGTCAATGCAAGGCGGGGTGCGGCTGGTGTGGCGTCAGGCCGGAGGCCAAGGGAGTTGTTGGCGTGGCTGGACGGGGGTGCACCGGCGAGCCGGGACGGTGGGCATCCCACAGCGAGCTGCTCGAGGCAGTGGCCTAGGCGTCCGGAAGGGGAAACAAGACCCGCACGGTGCGGGTCTGGTTTTTTGACGGGAGAAAGGAGAGAATTTGGTTTTTATTGGAGAGAGAAAAAAGAAAAAAACAAGGAGAATAAATAATAGAAAAAACGAAAGGAGCAAATATGGCATGAGGGGGGGGGGTGCGCCACTCGTGAGGAACAAAGTGGGTTGTGTTTGTTTGAGTTAATAAATTATAATAATAAATAATAATAATAATGATAATGATATAAAATATTATTATTAATCTTTTGTTATCAAATATTGTTTTATGTCGTAACTTCCCCGTGCGACGTCCGATTGATGCGCTTCCAGCGGCTACATGATCCTATTTTTTGAGACGGTAATTTTGAGTCCAATATTGGATGCTTAATTCATGCTTGTTGCATGATTGCATGGAACACCCATGTATAATAATAATAATACAATAATTATTATTTGAGGAAATCTTGTATCGGACCGTACGTATGAATACGACATCCGATTGACGAGCCGTCAGCAGCATCGCGACCCTAATGTTGAGGCGGACATTTCAAGATTGACTTCGAGTACTTAAACTAAGATTGAGGTGTGGACCACACGGGGCCATTTTTGGGAATTGATGGTGAATTTCAGCTATTTCACCGGGTGTCCGTTTAGGAAAAACAAATAGTTGATCCTGTGTACCTTTTTGAGATGATCATAACAGTGGGATCTGTTTGTTGTGTTTCAGGACCGGGTTGTGGGTCCCACGAAGCACCGCTCGTGTGCGGTGCGCCGAAATGCGCCTTTTTCTCCGAATATCCGTTTCACTTATGTGAGTAGTTCTTTTGACATGTTTTCCCGAGGGGATCGCAATGGTGTGATGCGCCCGACTGTTTTTGGGGCTGAGGCTCGGAATCACGGGACGTTGTTCGGGCATGAGGTAGTGTTGGTGACTTTTTCGTCAGATATCCATTTGAGGCGAGGTAATTAGTCTATCACACGTGTTTTTCTGCAAGTATTACAACGGTGCGATCCGTTTGGTTGTGCGGATCCTCTTGCATGATCTTGTTAAATGTGGAATAAAAGGCTGCTCCAGCGATGGTTCGTCCTGCCATGTTTGTAGCGGACCATTGGCATTTGATCGTACACTTTTGGGAGAGTGATATAAATGATTCACAAGATGTGGTTGGATGTGCCTGGGCCATTGAGGTGGAGTTGTTACGTTACGCCTTCGCGTTGACGTTGGGGTGTCGTGTGCACGATAGCCTTAGGGATGGAGACGTGGTATACTCTGGGAGTATACGAGAGAGCTTGGAGGAACGTGTGGTTTGTACCCGAGGACGTTCATGCACATGGTTGGGGTTAACATGGGGCCACACGTTGTGTGGTCCCCAAGTGCGTGTCGTGCTCTACTTTGCGAACATTGACCTCTCGCGACGTAGACGGTCCCTCTATGCTCGTTTGTTTGACCAGCAGTGTGGAGTTTTTCCCCTGGATCTGTGATCATTTGTTTGACCATAAGGGTTGAGTGGTCTCCCCCTGGTTTCATTCTGGATGGATCAGCTGGTAGCAGTGCTAGTGACACCCAGTGAGGGAACAGGCACTGAACCTCTTTTGGGTGAGTTGTTCTGGAGATTGGTGGTTGCGTGATACCCACTCTGTGTTCAGTGGGCCAGTGTTGTACCCTCCAGTAGAGATGGCCAGAGCAGTTCTGAGTTCTACCAACCCGCGGGGCTGGGCAGTGGGTTACTCATTGACTTCTAGGGTTTACCCTCCAGCAGAGACTGGGCAGTGGGTCACCCCAGTTTACCCTCCAGTAGAGACTGGGCAGTGGGTCACCCGACAACCTCTTAGGGTCCACCCTCCAGCAAGACTGGGTAGTGGGTCGCCCATCGTCTAGTTCTAGGTTTACCCTCCAGCAAGGTTGGGCAGTGGGTCGCCTGTCGACTTATTCCAGGTTTACCCTCTAGCGGGGCTGGGCAGTGGGTCGCCTGATGATGTATTAAGGTCTACCCTCCAGCGGGGCTGGGCAGTGGGTTGCCTGATGATGTATTAAGGTCTACCCTCTAGTGGGGATGGGCAGTGGGTCTCCTGATGATGTATTAGGGTTTACCCTCCAGCAGGGCTGGGAAGTGGGTCACCCAATATCTGGTTATGAATAACCCTCCAGTAGGGTTGGGCAGTGGGACACTTGTTGGCATTCCAGGCTCAATCCATTCTACAAGGCTTGTCTGAGGCTTTCCTCCGTGATTTATAGAGCAGGACCCTTGGTTATATGGGTCAGTGTTGTGACGACTTTCTTTGAGAAGACCTCTCGACTGTAGGGCAGTGACGTGGTGTGGTTTGACTTTCCCTAGAACTCTCAAGTACGAGGGGCACTTTCCCCACCGAGACGTGTTCTTGAGACGCGATCTAAAACCGTGTAGGCGAGTCAGTGCCGCCCAAAGCGGATAGTGTCATGGTGAGGTGATTGAGCCCCTTGTCTTGCGGTTTGGGGCAGACGTGTGGGATGATGTGCATCGATGGAGTTAACTTCTGGGACTGTTGGCAACACATTTTCTTGGGCTGAGCTAAGGGACGGAGATCCCCTTACGAAGTTGTTCAGGAATCTTGCTGAGCATAAAGATATGTATATACCTTGTTCCAGCACCCACTCCTTGGGTTTTGGCCACTCTCCTTCCAGGAGTGGAGAAGACGCGCGTGGTATGCCATGTGCTTTTCGTTTCTAGCTTCCGGTGGTTGGACAAGTCTACTCTCATGCTATAGGTAGCGAAGACTCGACGAGAAGTCCATCTTCTCACCATTTCTAGCTCCTTGTGTCTGGAAGAGTCTATCTCCTTCCTTCTTGTTGGGTTGAGCTAGACTCTTTACTGCAATTTCAGTTGTACTCCCCTATTATTCCCTGTTCGCTCTACTTCTCACCCATCGGTACCTCCTTTGTTGCTCCCTCGTGCCTTCGGGGTATCCTGCTGAGTATTTTTGTATTCACTCCTTCTTGGGATTTTCCCACACTTGGTGTGCCCTTACAGACGACGGACATGTGGAGCGTGACTTCAGTGGAGAGTAGGAGCTTGGAAACAAGGACCGCGTGCGGTGGTCATAGCTGGGTTCTTGGTGGGAGACCCGTCAGCTATTTCTTTTTGTTTACCTATTGCTGGGTTGTGGCACTTTTTGGTTGGGTGCATGTTTTTCCCCTTTTCTTTTCAGTTTTCACTTTGTACTGTTTAGAGGTCGATGCACATCTGTGGTTTATACATATAGCAGTTGTTCTTTTTTACTCTGCTTGTTCTTTCATTTACTCTGCACTTTTTCATTGAGTGTGCTGCGTGTGTGTGTACAGGTACTTAGGAAAAGGCCTCCCCGAGTTATTGTGCCTTCGACGCTGGTCGCCAGCCCCTGGCCTATGGAGGCAGGCCTGGGGTAGTTGCGGCTCGAGCCCGGGTAGGGTCGGGTCGTGACACACACACACTCTCTCTCACTCTAAAATAAGCATGGTGGTTCTTCCATTGTGTTTGGTGGTTTTGGGGCCTGAAATGAGTGACAATTTTTGCGAAGAATCATTTACAGGTATTTCTTCTTATTTATTTTAATTCTATACATTAATTTATTTGAATATTTAGGTCATTATAAATATTCTATTTATTTATTAGTTTAGATAGGTTGATAATGTTTAAAAATAATAGTTATTATTAGTAATGATTATGTATTGATTAAATAATGAATAACATAGGATTGAATAATGATGACATAATGATTAGCTAATAAAAATTAAATAATGAACACCATATGATTAACTAATGTTTAAGGAATAATTAATTAATGGTGTTGTAATGATTAAATAATTATTAACTGATAAGTAAAGAATGAATAACTAATGATTAACGAATAATTATTGAATGATTGTGTAATTATTTACGAATGATTAACTAATGATTAATGAATGATTAACAAATGATTAACTATTGATTAAATAATGTTTAATTTATTATCATCAAATGATTAAATAATGATTAACTAATGATTAAAGATGGATTAACTAATGATTAACTAAACATATGATTAACTAATGATTATGAAATGATTAAATAATTATTAACTAATGACTAAATAATGATTAACTCATAACCAAAGAATTATTAACTGATGATAAGATATTAATTAACGAATGAATAATTATTTATTATAAAATGATTAGCCAATGATTAACTCATGATTAACTAGTAAATTAAAAATAATTATATATTTATTTAATAATGATTAAGTAACTAATAATGAATGATTAAATAATTAATAACTAATTATTAATTAATGATTAACTAATTATTAACTAATAATTAACTAATAATTAACTAATAATTAATTAATGATTAACTAATGAGTGAATAATTGTTTGCTAATTATTAACTAATGATTAATGATTGATTAACTACTGATTAACAATTATATTACTAATTAATGACTAATCAATGACTAATTATTAAGTAATTATTATGTAATTATTAAATAATGATTATAGAATGATTAACCAATGTTTAGCTAATGATTAAATAATTATTACCTAATTATTATCTACTAAATAAATAATAATTAAATAATGATTAAACAACAATTAAAAAATGAATATATAAGGAATAAATAATGATTAACTAATGATGGAAAAATGATAAACTAATGATTAATGAATGATTAACTAATCATTAAAGATTGATTAAATAATGACATACTAATGATTAAATAATAATTTAGTAATAATTAAAGATTTAATAACTAATGATTAACTATTTAATAAATAATTATTAAATAATGATTAAATAATGGTTAAAGATAGAATAAATAATGAATAACTGATGATTAAATAAATATTAAAGAATTATTAAATTGTGATTAAAGATTGATTTAATATGATTAACTAATGAATAATTAATTTTTATATAATGATAAAATAATGATTACTGAATGATTAACTAATTTTTAACTAATTATTAAACAATTATTAACTAATGACTTACTAATTATTAAAGAATGATTAACTAATGATTAAAAAATTGATTAACTATTCATTGACTAATGATTAAAGATTGATTAACTAATGAATAAATGTTGGTTAATAAATAAATAAAGAATGATTTACTAATGATTAACAAAGGATTAAATAATGATTAAATAATTATTAATGAATGATTAATTAATTATATTATATTTTTTAAATTTGGATTAACATAGAATAATCATTGAAAGAACGATGAAAAACTGGATGAAAATGTGGATTAATAGCACACACGATTGATACTGACATTATTTAGAGGATTCATTCCTTGTTACACGCATGGTTGGTTACTCTTGATAGATATATTTTACATTGTTCACATTCCCTTTAAAAACCACTAAACATTCCATTAGTAATGTAAAAATTGAACTAGCAAACAATAGTGTTATTTTTATGATATAAGAATAATTTCTAAAAGTTTGGTATCATAATAATAATGTGGTTATCTAGAAATTAAATCGCATTCTGGATACTACATGTTGATGTGAATATGTAATAGATGTCGTTAGGGGTAAAACCCAAAAACACCACATTGAGCGTGACTCTATTGGGAATTGGTGAATGAAAATAGACCTTACTGCCCACCTCATTTGACACTTATGGGGTATATTATTTCGATTTTTCATATTTTATTTATAAAATACTAAAAATAAATTTAGAAAGATTATAAATTCTTCTATGAATCATTACTGCCAACTTTTATGAAATAAAAAGATGTTCTAAAATTTTGGTATAATAACTATTTTATGGACAAACCTCAATGCTAATAGTATTTACATTCTATGAATCTCTGTCAAAAAATATTTTTCATGTATAGAAACATGTTTGTGTATTTGTTCTTCTATGGTGAGGATATTTGAACCATGTAAGGAAATTCTTATAGTACACAACAAACAAAAATGGTAAGGACAACAAATTGTGTGACCCTTAATAAACATCAAGCAATAATTATGGGTTTCTTAAATATAGGACCAGATCAAGAGATAATGTTTATTAGATATAGACTTTTTGAAATCCAAAATACACCATGGAATATAGATTGTCCATTATCCACTGATATGAACAAGGTCCAAGAAATAAATTTATTAACCTAGTTGTCAAATGAGGCCATGATAGAGTTATATGTTGAGGTTTTTAGTGACCAAAAACAATCAATTGTATAAAGACAAATAAATACAAGAGTGGTTGAAAAAGGTACATACTGAGTAATAGAGACTATTACATGTAATTCCGAAGATGACAACCTAAATGATCTCTAAGATAAATATATAAATCCAAATTATGATGATGGGTTTTCAAATTATGAATGAATTGGATACAACAATGCTGGTGAGGAGGGTGTGGAAGTATATGGGGATGATGTTTTTATAATTTAATAAATTTTATAGTATCCTTTACCAACAATATATCATCCACCACTCTTCATATATTGTTCAGAATAAGTGGCATATTATGGATTGTTATCACACCTATAATTGAGTTTCCTGGAGTTATAGTGGATACGTATAGTGATCTTGAAAAGACATTATATATTCAAAAAGATTTTACAAATAAAGATTCATTGAATACCATACTAAAAATATTTCACATTAATAGGAACTATAGATATTTATTTTAGGAATCATGTTGAACAAAATAAAATATACCACGTGATGTCTTAAAATTTACTAATCATAACATTATTATTACTATAAATTTATATTTATATTTTAAAAATAATTATCATATCATTTTTATGTATTTATGGGTGATACTATGATAATCACTGAGTAGTACTGGAATGTTTCACATGACGTGATATTAGGTCATTTGCTTCGTTAGATTAGGGTACATTGAGTACACCATTATTATCACATTCATCCTATAGCCATTATTGTACAGCACCTATGAAATATTGAAATATATAGAATTGAGGTATATTATTTTACTTTCATTAATCATCACTTACTTGTTTCATTCACCGAGAGATGGAGACCGGTTACACACTGATTATAGTTTCCTGAGGGAGAGATGTCTATCCCCCCATAGGATATGGAAATCATGATTGTACATCCTTTCCAAAGGGATGTCGTTATATGAACCACCCATGAAGATTTGCCAAAGTGTGTACAATGATTTATAGGTGTTCGCAATTATGTTGATGATGATTTTATATATGTTTTGTCTTTATCCATGATATGGATGGAGATGCATTTTTTGGAGTTACCCACTGACACTTACGGGTAAAGTGTCATGTGTATGCATGATCACATATCTAACAGATATTTGGAGGGACATTGTGAATTGATTACACCAGTATTGATATACACATGATGTATCTAGGTCTACTAGATGATTTTGATTTAGTCATGAAATATATATGGGGATCTTCATTCTTGACAAACACATAAAGATCATTATGCATAACATGCCGCTCATATCACACTGATCTCAGGGGATGGGTCATCCTTATTTATATGTGGTCATGAGAGCACATATGTTCCCTCTCACATAATATTTTTGGTCAGGAAATTCATATATATTTACTGTGTGACACTATTTGTGGTTGCTAATATGATTACTCATCTCTATTAATTTTTAATCCTAAATGAATTATTTAATTTATGTTCTATTTATTTTTCACTTTCAATGTTGATTTTTATAGTTGGAGTCTATAAAATCACATCATTAGGGCTCCAGGACACAATTTGGTTGTATATTGTCCTATGTGAGGTAGTATACTACACACCAATGTGAGTATGTAAAAACATTCATTGAAAACCCAATTTTATAATATTATCATTTTTGAATATTATTACGATTTTTTTAAAAAAAATCGCCTACGTCATTTCAGATAACATGGATTCCATACTAGGGCCTAGAAGACAACTTTCCTACAAACGATTCTACTGGACTTCATGATGCAATGGTTATAGTGCATCTCATTCACTTTAATACTATTAAGTGGAACCTTCCTGATAGAGTCATGTGCCAATTTTTCACTGTCCAATGTATTCTATTTCCACTAAGATAGTCACCAGAAATTCATTACGTGTAGCTGACAGGGAGGCTAGATGTTGACTGGAACCTATGACATGCCATGTATCTCAACCTATGGTACATATGAGCATCATTTCATATCGAAGGTGTCCATATCATGTGATTACATCTATCAGAGCAGTATGATTTTATGCCATGGTATAGATTTATTTCTATAATGTATCTTACACCAAATTATAGATGAATTCAAGATCTATTAAGTGAATTAATTTCCATTATTTTTTATTGTACAATTTTATATTAATTTTTGATCTATTTGAAGAAAAAAAACCATAAATTTTTATCCACATGTCTGATCCAAATGAGGAAGAGGTTATTGGCCTCACAATAATCAATTATGAAATATAGGGAATGTTTCTAGTTTATCATGTGGTTTATGACAGTGTCATTTATCATCCACCCCATGTAGGTGACTCTCTTACTCAGGGAGTGGAGGTTCCTACTCAAGAACCTCCTTCGGTGCTGCTGATGCTGATAGGCCACAACAAAAACCACATATACTGTGTTGTGCAACATGTGAGGCCTTTTATATTCTATAGGTAGAAGTTATTCATTTATAAATATAGATTAAACCAATTTGGGATGTGAATAAAGAGGAATGGGATCTGTTTTTTCAGAATATCTGTATTTTTCTCTGTATAAAGCTATTATGAGCTTCTCTTAGTGGCCATTTCCCATGACTCCACATTTTTTACCAGAACCTTCATAGGATCTATGGTTACCCCATGTGATGATGACAAACCTTCTAATCACACTACTATTTAATGATCTGTTGAACATGATGAAATCTAGTTAACCCCTCCTCTCATTGGGACAAAAATAGAGCATCATACACATGAGGTCCAGAGCCCAAGGATCAGCCCCCTACAACACATCATACTCAACCCCATCCTGGAGTTTGATGATCTCGATATGAGCATCCCATTCACAGACCATATTTTGGGATGATTGTAGAGACCCGAAGCTTGACGTACATTGACATTACATTACTTTTGCAGAATACTTAGTACATAACAAAAACACACACACAAGGACCGTAATAGTTTAGTGTCTTGGGAAACTCGGAACGTAATCTTCTAATCGTGGTGGAAGATCTTCAACATCACTCATAAAGATCTTCCTTTTTATACCTAAAATATTTCTTTATATCCTGGGGAAAAGAAAACATAAAAGGGTGAGCTCAAATGCTCAGCAAGGGCAAATAAATGAAATAAAAATCATATCATATCTTTTTGAAAATCATAACCTGCAAAAGAGATCATAATATCTTAACATGGAATAAATCATAGAAGTGAAAATGAGATCCCCATAATCATAACAAGAAACTTGAAACTTTGTGGCATGCACACATAATCATGGAAAATCATTTCTTGTTAGTCATGACTCATTGCCAAGACTATCTTAGTGGACAAAGTCCCTTTCTGAACCGAGTCACCCTCGTTCCAGTCCTGTTTCACTGAACCGGTATAACCTACCATTCCAGCCATGTTTATCTCATGAGATATAAAATCTTTACCCAATGCATTGGAGGGAGATATAGGTCCCACCCATCTCATAATGAAACCATTCTTATGTGTGCCACAAAATCATAAATCATACATCATTGCATAACCCATGTAATAAAATGGGATTCTTAAACATCATGTCATCATAATCCATAAACAATTGATATCATAAGAAAATTGATAACATTTAAATCATAGAGAAATTTTACTTGAAACATACATATCAAATAATGTCATCTTAGATGGAAAATAGTTTTGAGAAAAACACTTGAAATGAATTCTTGAGGAAAATATCCTTTCTTCTTTAAAATAATTTTCTTTTCACAAAATTCCATGCAATTTTAAAAGATAAGGGTTTTGTTGAAAATAATCATGCAATATTGTAGAGGAACATCTTGAAAATGATGTGTTATGAAACCGTAAAAATCCTTTCACGCCGTATAAGTTAAAAATAACATTCACCTCGTACTTTTGTCGGAAAAGTCAAAAAGTACCTTATATGGTAACCAAAGGAAAGATTCAATTCATACAATGTGGTAAAAAGTCAATAAAGGGTAAAAATGACTTTAAACATTCATGGAAGAATTGTAAACATTTTATAAAAAGATTTTTAGAAAACATGGTCATGGATGATAAACGTAACCCCAATAAATACTTAATTATAAGCAATCTCGGATAAAAATGAGATTGAAAATTTATCCCTTACCTTAGGTCCGACTTGCTTTGTACGTGTCCGAACCTCCTGTATATGATTTAAATCATGTTATTGACTTATTCCAGAATCATATTCATTGTTATTATATCATATATGGTCCACTTATAACTTTATATTACCCGTTGTTTTGTAAATTCATGTTAAAGTAGCATTTTGGGTAAAATCGTTTCATTTATCGTAGGTGTTTTGACTTGTTGTTCTTTACATTATTATTACTTATATCATGATTTAATTACTTCCAGAATATAAAATATGATTTATATATCATATATATTCAGTATATATATATATAATAGATAGATAAATGAAATGAAAAACACCGTTCATGGAGACGGTAGTCCGTACGTACGCATGAACGCTGTTTTCCTTTCCTTATTGTCTTGAATGGAAGTAAGTAGATGACATACATATATATATATATATAAACATAGATCCAGTAGCTTTATAATGTAATATATTTCATTATTATTTCTTATATATACTTTATAATCATTCTTAAATGGTTAACATGGAGAATGAATCTCATCACGTCGTGGAGACGGTAGTCCGTACGTACGCACGAGCGATGATATCATTTCCATAAATATTGAATTGAATTGGAGTGGATTATACAATATATCAGAATCAATATTATGTTGTAATAACTATGTATAGTTATTCTTTACACCATTATACCTATCCATGTAAGGTGGTGGTGGAAAATAGATTACACCACGGCGTGGAGACGGTATTCCGTACGTACGCACGCGCGGTGATTTCTTTTTCCGTAGGATGGATAGATGGTGAAATAGGGTTGTTTCATACTTATAATAACATATCAGTATATGAGTGATACTGATGTTATTACTTCATAATGAAACAACCAAGAAGATGAAGTGGAAGAAGAAATAAAGATGAAAGAATTGGTAACGGTAATTACCTCTTCTTTGAAGCGCCTTTTGAAGACCTCCTCTTAGGGAACTAAAATTGGTCTTTGAGGAAGACCATAACCTCTAGGATGTTTCTAGGGAAGTGGAGAAGAGATTTTGGCAGGGGTTTGCCGAGCTTGAGTGCTCAAAGTGGTGTGAGGAGGAGGGGGAGGAGGTGTCCTTTTATAAGGGAGGAGAGGGGCACCTTAGGAATATCTCAAAATATTATTTTATATTAAAGTCAAAATCGGTTTATAATGGTTACAAAGGGTCTTATTTCTAAGATAATGTGGGGATGGGTCGAAATCCTATCAACCAATAGGATTTAGACAAGTTTAGGGTATTATTTTAACCTTATCAATTAGATTTAACTCTGAGTTAAATAATTTAACTTTTACCGTGTCTTTTTGTTTTCTTTCACTATATGGTTAATACACTTACTATAACATGCCAAACGAACCCCAAATTGTTTATTATTAATATATATATCCTTAGATAAGTCATTTGGCCGAACCTTAGATTTTTAGGAATAAAATAACAATTAGTAATATAATATTTGATTTAAAAACTATTTTGTGTCAATTTTGACACTATTTCATATATGATTTTTGTGAAAGTCATAATAGATTTATATGTTCGAACCAAGTTGATTAAATCAACACTAATATATCATAGTAACCTATAAAATTAGTGAAATTCATAAAAATTCTCAAATTACATTTATTTTGGTGTTTATAACATCAATTATGTCAATATTTCATTAATAAGATAATTACTGCATCATCATTGTGTCATAAATAAATTAAATTATCTAATGTCTAAAAATTACAAATAAAATATCATTATGTAGGAAATATTTTTAGCTTTCTAATGAATATTTATAGTTGAATTTATCTTATGTATAACCCCATATTAAAAATGATTTACTTATTAAACATTGATTTTAACTATTTTAACCCTTCTTTAAATAAATTAATAATAAATGTCCTAATCTAATCCAAGTGGGCCTAAATGGTCATATTTTATTCCTAAGTTTGTTTTTGGTCGAATTACACTTGTCCAATAGAATTAGGACATGTGTTAGGGTAATATTAATATCATATTTACCCTTAGTTACCCTATTTACTATTAACCGCGGTAAAAAAAGTAAAAAGTTACTATTCAACAAAAAATTATTTTTATCTCATTGAACCACATTTTACTTACTGATATCAACCGTGTCTGTCGGATTTTCGAAATTCCATTCACAGAAGCGGTAAAATTATGTTTTATGCAAAATTCAGTTTTTAACCTACCACTTAGTGGTTTCACTATTCATCAAAAATTGAAAGTTTTTAGAAAAATACCAAAATTTCACCCTAGGCTAATTTCGATATTCCGAATCCAAAAATGAAGTCCATTTTGAAAAATAAAATTTATAAAATTTCAAAAAGTGGTTATTACTATTCATAATGGCTAGTTTTAATAATATTTTAATAGCATATCGTTGTTTAGTGAAACTTGGTATTGCGTACTACACACGCTATCGAGGAAGGTTGTGATTGCGTGTAATGCAAGGCAAGTCAAGGATGCATGTTGTGAAAGTTCCTTTTAGTGTAGCGTACAACACAAGACACTAATAAAATTAAAAAGAATAGTTTTCATAAAATCTCGGGCTGTTACATTCTACCCCCCTTAAAATGAATTTCGTCCTCGAAATTCGTCAGGGTTATAAATAGTTTACTATTCGAAAGTTTCTTTAATAGAAACCCACGTCGTAAAAAGGAATACCAAAACTTGTCTTTAAAAACTAAAGTATGAAATGTAACGATTACCCAAATAAACTAATCACTGGGTTTCCACATAGGTGAAAATATGGATATGGAAGAGTAATATAACCATCATGTTCTGATGGAGAGTGGTAGAGAACATGGCTATGGAAAAGCCAGCAATCACAATGCCATAAATTTGTGACGATCTAAGGTACCATCTGATTCATTAGATATAAGAACACTAGGACAACATTTTTGGTTTTCAAGATCATTTCCCTAAAGTTGAAAATTTGAATTAGAATAAATACTTACTTTATTTTGGTACAATCTCACTGTTGTTCGTGCCTTGAACAATTTCCACTTCATCTCTTAAATAAATGAAGTTGAATTTGTTATTCGTGAAGTGTTAGCAGATCATGTGATAGAATGACGAGTCATTCCATCTGTCTCAAACAAAAGGTTAGCAAATATTATATACATAAGTCGATCTATAGTGAGATTAATCATATATGGTTCCTAAAATGGACTTATACTTCATATATCGTACTGCTTAATAAAATAAAACCAGTTTCTACTAAAGAGGGACTTCCTGTAGGCCAGTGGTAGGTGATAAAGGCCAGTCGCACTTCGGTTGTGGGTTCGATACCCATAGCCTTGTCCGACGCGATGGGCTGTCGCCCGTCCTGCAGGTTGTCCTTTTTCTAAAACTATATTACTATAACATCCCATCAATAATATCGAAAAAATTTCTATCCTTAAACAATACTAATTTATGTCCAACATAATCCATTTCAATCTTTAGGCTTATCCATTATACTTCAGTCCACTCTCATAACGTAGTGAAGATGATTACCAGAGATTTAATACCATCGTTGAACCCCATATATCATAAGATATGTTTTTTTTGTCACATTCCAAACATTGAAAGGCCTTAATCATGTATTCTCTTGAATACCCATTGAATCTTAGTGAAAACATGAATGCAGTTAAAAGTTAACACTTTCCACATACCAAAATCCTCAGAATTCTATATACTCAAACCATGATATCACTTAGTCCTTATATCAATCATGAGCTCATGAATACAATCAAACATCTCATTATCTTCTTATCCTTTCATTATGCACTTATCATCTACTTTCCAAAAGTATCTGAATAACCTTTCATGGTTACTGGTACCATTCATCATACACTTTCAAAACTTAAGGAAAGACAACAGTGTAACAATCCTTAGATGTATCCTTATTCCATGAGATTACTTATACAACATTACACATGATAAACATGTAATCATTCCACTACATTCTTAGACCATTGACCGAGCTTCAACATTTCTTTCATCTCACATATCATTTGTAGTTTCTTCATCATCATCAACATAAATACTTCCCATAAGACCATACTGATTCTCTTCATGAGACTTTCCCTTAGGGCATTGGTTTGCATAATGCCTGTACATTCCACATTTAAAGCATTTAACCATTGTTGATGTCATAGCAATACCATTATCCTCATCCATGGTGTTAACTAAACCTTTTCCTTTGCACTTACTTGCTTTGTGTCCTTCTTTTCCACACCCAAAGCATCTTCCAGTTCCTTTGAAACATTCTCCTTGATGCCTCTTCCCACATGATTTACATAGGGGAAATTGAACTTTCTTTCCTCTATGATCATCATGAAACTCCATCTTTCTCTTATTAGCCGAGTCAGGAAACTTATTAAATTTTACTCTATTGATCATATTATGAGATTGCTGATTCGGCATAATAATGATGTTTGGACTTCCAAATCCCATTTCATTATGAAGAATATCATTCCATTGTCCATCATATCCTCCATTATTGTGAATCATCTTGTTTCCAGCCATTTTCTAAAACCCAAAAATAATAGTGTGACAGGCAAAAATCATGCTAGAGAAAACAACATAATAAAGGGGGAGTACCTTAAATATCTAACAACTTAGGTTTAATTCTATGATCGTTAGCGTAATCCTAGTACTATAACCTATACGTATACTTAACCTTAGGGACATCCCTAGACATACCTTAGAAATAACTCTAGGGATCTCACTAACGTTTTCACATCCTAGTTTCCAAAGGTTGACTAAACCTTTCCTCTAATACCAACTGTAGAGACCCAAATCTTGACGTACATTGACATTACATTACTTTTGCGGAATACTTAGTACATAACAAAAACACACACACAAGGACCGTAATAGTATAGTGTCTTTGGAAACTCGGAACGTAATCTTCTAATCGTGGTGGAAGATCTTCAACATCTCTCATAAAGATCTTCCTTTTTATACCTAAAATCTTTCTTTATATCCTGGGGAAAAGAAAACATAAAAGGGTGAGCTCAAATGCTCAGCAAGGGCAAATAAATGAAATAAAAATCATATCATATCTTTTTGAAAATCATAACCTGCAAAAGAGATCATAATATCTTAACATGGAATAAATCATAGAAGTGAAAATGAGATCCCCATAATCATAACATGAAACTTGAAACTTCGTGGCATGCACACATAATCATGGAAAATCATTTCTTGTTAGTCATGACTCATTGCTAAGACTATCTTAGTGGACAAAGTCCCTTTCTGAACCGAGTCACCCTCGTTCCAGTCCTGTTTCACTGAACCGGTATAACCTACCGTTCCAGCCATGTCTATCTCATGAGATATAAAATCTTTACCCAATGCATTGGAGGGAGATATAGGTCCCACCAATCTCATAATGAAACCATTCTTATGTGTGCCACAAAATCATAAATCATACATCATTGCATAACCCATGTAATAAAATGGGATTCTTAAACATCATGTGATCATAATCCATAAACAATTGATATCATAGGAAAATTGATACCATTTAAATCATAGAGAAATTTTACTTGAAACATACATATCAAATAATGTCATCTTAGATGGAAAATAGTTTTGAGAAAAACACTTGTAATGAATTCTTGTGGAAAATATCCTTTCTTCTTTAAAATAATTTTCTTTTCACAAAATTCCATGCAATTTTAAAAGATAAGGGTTTTTTTGAAAATAATCATGCAATATTGTAGAGGAACTTCTTGAAAATGATGTGTTATGAAACCGTAAAAATCCTTTCACGCCGTATAAGTTAAAAATAACATTCTCCTCGTACTTTTGTCGGAAAAGTCAAAAAGTACCTTATATGGTAACCAAAGGAAAGATTCAATTCATACAATGTGGTAAAAAGTCAATAAAGGGTAAAAATGACTTTAAACATTCATGGAAGAATTGTAAACTTTTTATAAAAACATTTTTAGAAAACATGGTCATGGATGATAAACGTAACCCCAATAAATATTTAAGTATAAGCAATCTCGGATAAAAATGAGATTGAAAATTTATCCCTTACCTTAGGTCCGACTTGCTTTGTACGTGTCCGAACCTCCTGTATATGATTTAAATCATGTTATTGACTTATTCCAGAATCATATTCATTGTTATTATATCATATATGGTCCACTTATAACTTTATATTACCCGTTGTTTTGTAAATTCATGTTAAAGTAGCGTTTTGGGTAAAATCGTTTCATTTATCGTAGGTGTTTTGACTTGTTGTTCTTGACATTATTATTACTTATATCTTGATTTACTTACTTCCAGAATATAAAATATGATTTATATATCATATATATTCAGTATATATATATAATAGATAGATAAATGAAATGAAAAACACCGTTCATGGAGACGGTAGTCCGTACGTACGCATGAACGCTGTTTTCCTTTCCTTATTGTCTTGAATGGAAGTAAGTAGATGACATACATACATATATATATATATACATAAATCCAGTAGCTTTATAATGTCATATATTTCATTATTATTTCTTATATATACTTTATAATCATTCTTAAACGGTTAATATGGAGAATGAATCTCATCACGTCGTGGAGACGGTAGTCCATACGTACGCACGAGCGATGATATCATTTCCATAAATATTGAATTGAATTGGAGTGGATTATACAATATATCAGAATCAATATGATGTTGTAATAACTATGTATAGTTATTCTTTACACCATTATACCTATCCATGTAAGGTGGTGGTGGAAAATAGATTACACCACGGCGTGGAGACGGTATTCCGTACGTACGCACGCGCGGTGATTTCTTTTTCCGTAGGATGGATAGATGGTGAAATAGGGTTGTTTCATACTTATAATAACATATCAATATATGAGTGATACTGATGTTATTACTTCATAATGAAACAACCTAAGAAGAAGAAGTGGAAGAAGAAATAAAGATGAAAGAATTGGTAACGGTAATTACCTCTTCTTTGAAGCGCCTTTTGAAGACCTCCTCTTAGGGAACTAAAATTGGTCTTTGAGGAAGACCAGAACCTCTAGGATGTTTCTAGGGAAGTGGAGAAGAGATTTTGGCAGGGGTTGGCCGAGCTTGAGTGCTCAAATTGGTGTGAGGAGGAGGGGGAGGAGGTGTCCTTTTATAAGGGAGGAGAGGGGCATCTTAGGAATATCTCAAAATATTATTTTATATTAAAGTCAAAATCGGTTTATAATGGTTCCAAAGGGTCTTATTTCGAAGATAAAGTGGGGATGGGTCGAAATACTATCAACCAATAGGATTTAGACAAGTTTAGGGTATTATTGTAACCTTATCAATTAGATTTAACTCTAAGTTAAATAATTTAACTTTTACCGTGTCTTTTTTTTTCTTTCACTATATGGTTAATACACTTACTATAACATGCCAAACGAACCCCAAATTGTTTATTATTAATATATATATCCTTATCTAAGTCATTTGGCCGATCCTTAGATTTTAGGAATAAAATAACAATTAGTAATATAATATTTTATTTAAAAACTATTTTGTGTCAATTTTGACACTATTTGATATATGATTTTTGTGAAAGTCATAATAGAATTATATGTTCGAACCAAGTTGATTAAATCAACACTAATATATCATATTAACCTATAAAATTAGTGAAATTCATAAAAATTCTCAAATTACATTTATTTTGGTGTTTATAACATCAATTATGTCAATATTTCATTAATAAGATAATTACTGCATCATCATTGTGTCATAAATAAATTAAATTATTTAATGTCTAAAAATTACAAATAAAATACCATTATGTAGGAAATGTTTTTAGCTTTCTAATGAATATTTATAGTGGAATTTAGATTATGTATAACCCCATATTAAAAATGATTTACTTATTAAACTTTGATTTTAACTATTTTAACCCTTCTTTAAATAAATTAATAATAAATGTCCTAATCTAATCCAAGTGGGCCTAAATGGTCATATTTTATTCCTAAGTTTGTTTTTGGTCGAATTACACTTGTCCAATAGAATTAGGACATGTGTTAGGGTAATATTAATATCATATTTACCCTTAGTTACCCTATTTACTATTAACCGCGGTAAAAAAAGTAAAAAGTTACTATTCACCAAAAAATTATTTTTATCTCATTGAACCACATTTTACTTACTGATATCAACCGTGTCTGTCGGATTTTCGAAATTCCATTCACAGAAGCGGTAAAATTAAGTTTTATGCAAAATTCAATTTTTAACCTACCACTTAGTGGTTTCACTATTCATCAAAAATTGAAAGTTTTCAGAAAAATAACAAAATTTCACCCTAGGCTAATTTCGATATTCCGAATCCAAAAATGAAGTCCATTTTGAAAAATAAAATTTATAAAATTTCAAAAAGAGGTTATTACTATTCATAACAGCTAGTTTTAATAATATTTTAATAGCATATCGTTGTTTAGTGAAACTTGGTATTGCGTACTACACACGCTATCGAGGAAGGTTGTGATTGCGTGTAATGCAAGGAAAGTCAACGATGCGTGTTGTGAAAGCTCCTTTTAGTGTAGCGTACAACACAAGACATTAATAAAATTAAAAAGAATAGTTTTCATAAAATCTCGGGTTGTTACAATGATACCTCACCACAGTGAGTGACTATGCTCATTCATGTATTTTTTTTTTGAATAAATGGATTTTAAACCACAATGAATTATATTAAATTTTATCTTTTTTTATTTTTTTATTTTACATATATTTTTTTATAATATTTGAAATTCATATACTAGAAACAGAGTGAAACAAAATAAATTTAAAATAGGCCACTAAAAGGTTATAAAATATAAACTACAACAATAATTTAATTAATACTAAAATTATAGATTGACCTCAAAAATTTTATTAAAAAATATAAATATGTTCATAAATTCTTCATCAAAAAATAATTTATATGACACACATTTTATTGATTTTAAATATGAATTTTACACATTATAAAAAATATGATTAATATTTACATTATGGTTGACTTCATTTTAAATAAAATTTTATACTTCCACAAAATATAATGTTTAATTTTTTTTACACCATTAAAATTAATTTTCAATAATGTTTTTATTAAATAATTGTCATTTTTAATTATATTTGATATGTTCACTATGTGAGTTTAATTTCAGTTGGATTTTATTTATACATTATTATTTGTAGACATTTAGAGTCACCTACTTAAAACATTTTTTTTCTTATAGGTGAACTTGAAGGTGTATGACTTATAAAATTAAAACACAATCTACCAAGACTTTGACAAAACAATTCAACATACATCTTCTATTCACTTCATGGATTTGAAAAAAAAAAAATTTTTATTCCCGATATGATTTTATTCTATTAAATAATGAAATTATTTTTACTATCAACTATGTCTACTTGTTTATCCCCTATTTCAATTTTCATTTATATTTTTTATAGTATATAATTTATAAAATTTCGATGTTAACTAATAGGATAATATGAAAAAATGTTAAATTTCAAGTAGGTGACCTTAAATGTTTAAAAACATTAAACTATAAAAAAATATAAATTAATCTTAAAACACCACCTAAACATGTAAATGTTTGTTGAAAATAAAAAAAATAACATAAATATATTAGAAAATTTAAATGAATTGAATGTAATAAAAAATTATAAATAAAAATGTAATGGTTTAAAAAAACAATATATTATAAAATTAAAATTACTATTCATTATATATTTTTATGAATTGTTTGTTATTTTGGTTTTTTTAATTTTCATTAATTGTGTAAAATTTCCTTTAGATTGTATTTCAATTTTATTATTTATAGAATTCCCATGGAACCAACATGAAACATTGTTATGTTTAATGTTTGTGACTTTGAAAACATATAATCCATAAAATATAAATACAATAAAAATGATATTTTAAAAAGTTATTCAACATATAAAACATAATTTTATATAAAAAATAATTAAAATAATAATTAAAATATAATTTACACATTCCAAAATTTATTGCCAAAAAACCAAAAAAATCACTTTCAAATTTTAATGGAGTTAATTAAAATAAAATTAAACATAATATATATATATACCAAAAATATATACATTTTTTAATTATAAAAACCTGTATATTAAAAATATTTATTTTTCTGAAAGGCGATATTGATGATGATGCCTTTGCCCATTTGTTTTCAAAAAAAATTCAAACCTAGATTATTTAATTTTTATGTCAAAAAAATATAAAACCTGTTTAATTATAGATAATTTTGGGATAATCATTTTTATTTTTAAAAATGGAGAAACCCGTTAATGTAGTCATTGATGAGTCCCATGTGGGGAACTACAAGTGAGGGTTCACAATCTTGAGTTATGTCCATGGTGTTGGGGTTTGATGTCGAAGAAATGGAGGCATCGGGGCTAGATATGGTTTCTTATACTATTGATACGATCTAATTTAACCTAGGAAGAGTCCACTATGATTGATTATTATCTAATATGGGATTCTCATAGCTCATACATAGGGGGATATATTGTGTTCCCTGTTATTGGATATAATAAAAAATCATTATCTTGCAGATGAAAATAGAAAGGATGATACATCATGTCCTTGATGGAGATGTCCAACTACATGCCACCATATCAAAGGTGGTTCACCACCCTCACCTTCCTTATACTTCTAAAAAAGATAGCACAAATTTTATATGTGTATGAATTATTCTTTTTGAAACCATGAGAGATTTAAATGGTGTATTTGGATTCTATTTTGTAAGCTCATGGTTGGTGGGGGGATTGGTTGGAGTTGTGTCAAAATTGACACCTCTACAATGGATATTTATATAAGGCAATGATTGGTTCTATAAATCATTAGATTTGATCCAAGAGACCTCCTTCTCTAGTGATAGATTGTTGAGAGCTCCATGTGGAGGAAATATTGGTGTAGAGATGGTGTTTTTATGAATTTTTATTTGTCAAATAATGGTTCATTTCTTCCTCAATTATTTTCTCTTTGAGGTTAAGGAATCAAAACAAGTGGTATCATATCCATTTATGATGAAATAACAGAGAGTAGAGGCGTTTTTCTGATGGATAGATAATTCATGTTGCCCAAAATACAATTTTGAACATAGATTCTGAATGAACCTATTGAGATGATTCCAATGTAGCAATAAAACTCACAAATGGAGAAAAGGCAAGCTCCCTAGGATTAGTCAAAGTATTGGAAAAAATTTATGTTCAATGATAACCCCTTTCATGAGAATAGGACATGCTGCTGGTGGATATTATTTGAGTGTAAGATCCCATGACATGTTATGACTCATTTCTAGCTTAGTGTTCAACGAGAGCTTGGTTTATATGTGCTTCTAAGTATAGCATACTACTATTAGACAAATTTTCAGTCTGATCCTATGATACAGGTTCTAGAGGACATGTTGTGAGTGTAAGATCTTGGTTTTTCCTTGAGGTATGGATCTTTTATTTTTGGGATAAATTCTTGTTCAAAATGTTTTTTGGCCTACACCCTAAGGTCATCCATGGACCGGTAGGTATTTCATGGAAATAAAGGGTTTGAAAGGTTGTATCCAAGATATAGGGAAATTACACGATGTGTAATCGGATTATATGTCTTGTAATCCAATTACACGATGTGTAAGGGTCTCAACAGGACCTTTCACTATGTGAAATGGGTTTTCTATGGGAAGGGAAAACCAATCCTTACAAGCCCTATAATTCAATTACATGTAATGTAATTTCCAAACCCTATTTAAATAAATGGATTTACCTCTATTTTGTACATAAAATCTCTTTTTTCTCCTCTTTTGATGTTTAAAACCCATCCTTTCTAGTATTCTAGATCTAGCGCATGTCCGAGCTCTAGTTCTTCGTCGATCTGTCACATTGGAACCACATTGGTAATTACACTATTCCATTTTATCTATTCTGTATTCTTCGAAAAAATAGCTACACTGATTGGATTTATCCTCATATGCACTAATGTGTCATTCATTGTCTATTATTTGGATTTCTTCTGATCAATGAAAAATCATACCTTGATACTGTACAAGAAATCTAGTATCGAGCAATGGTACACTGTGTATACTTTTCTATAGGTATTTGGTTCTTTTTAGAGTGGTCGGCCGATATTCCACGAGTCAGACATTTTGGCGTGACAAAATTTTTGAGTAGGTTCCTTGGAGTTGATGTAATTGTACGTATTAAGGATTCTTGTAGGTTCCGTAGTAGTGTGTAGTCACTCATGAACCGAATCATGGTCACCAATGAGGTTCACATTTTTTGAATTCCTTAGTTATTCCTTGTAAAACCACCCATGGGGTGTGTTCTTTTGATTTCTTTGATAGAAGAAGCCAGTAATACATTAATGGAATGAAATGGACGGATTAGGAGATGTACTTTATCATTTCCTTGTGTTATCGTGTCATTCCTTGATTATGTTTATTAAATGTATTAAGAGGAATATCAAAAATTATGGTTTATACATGTTGATTGTTTTATAATTTTCTCGAATGGATTGTTGTGAAATTGGTGATGAATGGGTTTTTATACCCATTTGACGTGTTAAATGTGAAATGGTATACATGAGGGGGTATACTCATGTGATGTAATTTATTTTTTGAGTGGTTATACTCACATGGATTTGAAATGTTTAAAATGAATGAATGAATGAATTGTTTGATAGATTCCATGGATTGATATCCATGGATCTAGAATGCGATACTGGATACCATTGTTGATTATGCCCCTTGGGTCTTCATTTGGTGGGATGCCTGTTCCCTTGCTTCCCTTCACATCCGAATTTCATGGAATCGCATAGGAAATGTTGATACACATTCTCCTAGGACTCCAACTAGTGCCTAGACCGAGTTTCATCTTTGATTTCCATAGGAATCGATAAGGATTCCGTGGTTTTTGAAACCATTGATCCAACCCTTCAAGGTCTACACATTATTATATGATATGTTTAGGGGATTATTTTGTGACATATTTATAATGAGATGATTTGGGATACCTAACTTCTTATTATGGTAAGGACGTGAATTTGTGACACACTTATCTATAAGTTATGGTCCTGGGTTCTTAATATGTATGGAAGAATGGTGAGGTTGTGTCACTTTTTTACACATATTATAGCTTTTTTGTTAAAAGCTGACACTTTTTATAGGGAACCTTGATTTGTAGTTTAGTTTTAATTATTGAAGTTGACTTTGGAATTGGGCATCTACACTTACGTTACTATTTTTCTTAGAGTTGATGGAATTCTTCAAATCGTTTTTTAGAATAGTATAGATATTTGGGTGTAATGCTACTGGTATGTTTATCACACACCTTGCTTGGTCATCCTTGGGGTCTCAAACAGATTATATGGTTGTAGGTGATGGTAGGGAAAACCACCCTAGTACAGGTTGTTTATTGTTTCTTTGGAGAAAGAGTGCATGGGACCTAGATGAGGCTAATGATAATACTGGGACATTTTGTTCTTTTTGTTATTTTTTGAAACTTATACAGTATTTTATTACCATATACTATTATAGATTATTTAATGATACATTTATCATTTACATAACACGATATGTCACCTTTTTATATTATATATGTATTCATATATTTCTTTACTTTTCAGTTGTTTTCTTTTTTATTCACTTCTTCTATTGAATGTGTTTGACTTATGTTGTAATATACTATTGTAATGATGTAATAGTATCCACACTAACTCACCTAAGACCCCAATACTAGTCGGTAGCCTCTCGAAATTGGGGACATGAGCTAGAGGCCATGTAGCCTACCCTGCTCTGGGTACTATGGAATGACATCTCGGTCTGGGAAGTTATATTACTATTCTGGAACTTCTGAATTCTCTAGTATGATTCCAATAGGTGCTTTAGTGTTCCACCTCATCACCTCTTCATTATCCTTCCATTATTTTACCTCATTCATTGATACTCATTTAGTCATATCTTGATCATTTATTGTCTGATTTTGAAGATACAAGAGTCAATTCAACCATCTATTAATTTTCTAGACACAATAGTACAATGAATATTTCTTGTTTCTACACTATGTTTATAAAAATTCAAATTCAATGGAGGGACCATCCATGGAAGGTAGTTAAGGGCTCAATAATGGATAATATATCTAAATTATAGAAACGTTCACATATGATAGATGACCATAATTAAAATGATACCATTATAGAATGGAGACACATATGAAGATGAATTCTTGAAGGTTGCTACAAGTAAAGGTCTAATGATTCCACCAAAAATGAATAATTAGAGACACATGCGTTATAGCCTATAGAGAAATCACAGTTTTCTCCAAAGACTAAGAAGATATATTATTTCAAATATTAGGCCAGGACATGGAATGGGTGGTTGATAACGTAACATCCTACCATGTCACTCCGCATCATGATTATTTCATGTTTTATCAAGATATTGACTTTGGTGCATTCATGATGTTGAATACCAGTTTGGATGTAATTTATAGAATGGGTGATATCCCAATGAACAAAAATGTTGGATACATAATTACCTTGAAGGAAGTTTAACATGTTCTAAGACTTCATCTCAACCCATTATCAAGATTATCCTCTTACACACACGTCTATGTCAACCTCTTCTATAATGGATCATGGAAGATGAAAAAATGATCCATTATCTTTTCATGAAGACATATATGTTGTAATTTTTATGAAAAACATGTTAGGATATATATATATATCCTCAGCTCATTGGATGGAGATATGTTATATAATATGTCGCAAAGGAGACTCATCCATATTAGTGAAGGTGGGTAATCTACCCTAAAAAATAATAATTACATCGTTATTAACATGGATTCCTCACATGATCCAAGTAAATATTGATTTTATGGGAATAATCATAGAGGGTCATTCAATACTGCTTCATCAAAGAGATAACGGTTGCTAGATCTAGTGAATTCTGATGTATTCGTACACATGGATATGGATTCACTAGGAGGTAACAAATATTGTTATTCTTTATTGATGATTCATCTTGAAGGGTTTGGTTTTCTTCTTATAGAATAAATACTATGTATTATAATACATAAAGATGTTCAATGACCTGGTGGGGCATGAAAGTAGAAGGAACCTGATGTTTCTTCATTATGAAAATGGTTGAGAGTACACATATTGGTAATTTTATGCCTAATGCAGAATTCAGGGAATCCGACATTAGTGGATGGACCAACGAACACCACAAAACAATGGTGATACAGGAAGGATGAAAATATCCATCATGAATAAGTTGAGAATAATTATAATTTTTTAATTATTCCTAATCCATTCTAGGGAGAAGTTGTTCAGGTTTCATGATACCTCCTCAACAGATCACCATCAGGCATACTGAATTTTAAGATTTCATAGAATAGATTGTCTGGTAGGAATCCATGTTACCCAAATTTATTATTATTTGGATGTTTTTAATTTTAACATGTATCCATGGATTTCATGAAGAAGCTAGAAAAGAGATCTACTCCATAAATCATCATTGTTTATGAAGATGAGGAGTTAAGATGCCAGCTCTGGGACCCAAAAGAGAAGAATTTTACCAGTAGCAGAGATGTGATGTTACAAAAGAACAATGAGATCGAGGACATAAAAAATCCATAAATTTATATAAGGATAAGTTTTGTGGAATCAATTATTGATCCAACATTTCTACCAAGACATTATATCAATTAAGAGGAGGAGGTGCAAGACAACTCATTGATAGTGGACCATGAGGTAGTGGAAGAGGATATTGTGTCTGGGTCACTCAGTCACCTCCACAAGAATCTATAGAACCATCCCAAGTATTAGGTGATGTTGTGACTCTAGAACCTAACCTTTAACATGTTAAAAGATATTCATGAGGATAGATTCATTCAAAAAAATATTTTGAGTTGGAGTACATGTTCCTGACTGTTGAGGGGGAAACATAAGGATACCATGAAGCAATGTATCATCCTGAAAATTTAAAGTGGAAGCATGAAAGTAAGGATGAAATTGACTATTTGAATAAAAACCAGACATATGATTTAGTGGAACTACCAAATAGTAAATGAACACTAACAAACAAATGGGTGTTAGAGGTAAATAAAGAAGGAATAAAAAAGGAGGTCAAGAATAATTCTCGGTTAGTAGTCATGGGATTCATTTATAAGATAGGGGTTGAATTTTATGATATCATTTTTCTCGTGGTGAATATGGCTTCAATCTGGGTCAATTTCAGATTTGTGGCTATAATGGTCATAGATCTAGAAAAAATTGATGTGAATACAGATTTTCATCATGGTGACCAATTTGAGGAGATCTGTATGAATAATCTTGAGGTTTTTGAGGTTTCTTGATAATAAAATCTCTTATGAAAACTAATGTATATCCTATATATATTGAAACATGATCCCTGAAATTAGTACAAGATTATTTACTCATTCATGGTGACTCATGGATACTGAAAGAAACATAAAGACTAGTGTGTTTACATCTAGTGATTTTTGGATGGTAAATTTTTTTCTCTAATAATTTATGTTGATGACATGATGATTTATGGGATTTATGAAATGATGATCAGTTAGTTAAAGAAGGAGTTATCCAAGTATTTTTATATTAAGTACTTTGGATAATGTCAACATATTTTGGGGATGTTGATCATTCATTACATAAACAATATGTTGTTATGGTTATCTCAGTAGAAGTATGTTTTATTCATTATGAAATGTTTCAACATGGAAGAAGAAAAGAATTCCTATTCCAACCATTTTAATTTGAGCAAGAGTTTATGTTATTCATCAAAATAAGTAATCATGGAATTTGATATAACAATATACTCCTTAGAAGTTTGAATCATGATTATTCTATAGTGAGTACATGACCAGTAATTTCTCATATAGTGTAGATTATGAGTCAATTTCTCTTCAATCATGAGAAGTAGTAGAGTAATGTTGTCAAATGGATTTTGAGGTATCTTAAAAGTAAATAAAATATATTTTGTAGCTATGTGGGAGATGAAACTTTTAGGGACATCTATACAGATGTAGATATGACAAGATTTCTAGAAAGTAGGAATTCTACATCAAGATACATAAATAATTTTGCAATAGGATCTATATCATGGTATTTAAGGATATAGAAGCTCATTATATTATCTATTATAGAAATAGAGTACACTATAGATTCAAATGATATAAAAGAGATTTTATGGCCAAATATTTGTCTCCAAGATGTCAGATTCACTCAAAAGTTTTATAGAGTTCATTATGATTGTAAAACTGAATTGAACATGAGTACGAAATCCATGTACCATTCCAGGAATGAAAAATATATAAAATATCAATCAATGGATATATGAAAAAATTGATCGATACCTGATGTTACATGGTAAGATCGAAATGAATGTGAAACTGATGAATATGTTAACAAATTTGGTTTCTCAGGAGAAGCATGTCCTTTGTAGATGATCCTGTAAATTTCATCTTGAGTGGGAGAATTGATGTAGATGTCCATCTTTGAACCAAAATTTCTTAGGTGGTGCTCCATCCTCACCTACCATAGACTTCCAACCTAGTTTATACACATTTTACTTTTGTAGGAACTATTCATTCAGAAGTGACGATAGTTTTTAATTGTGTATTTGGAATATAATTTTTGAAGTCCAATGTTAGTGGGAAGATTGGTGGGAGTTGATTCAATCTTGAGGCCTCCCCCAATTTCTATTCAAACAGGGCCGTGGTAGCATCCATAGTTCCTCATATCCATGAAAAGAGAGAAAATTATCCCATGAGAGATCCTTGGGATATCCATGTGAGGAAAATATTGTTTTAGGGATGGTTTATTAGTCTTTTTTCTCTATGAAATAATGTTTGATTTAATTCTCTATTATTTTCAACAGTTTGTGGGATTTATCAAGTGGTAAAGGATCTCCATAATCCTTTATTAGTCCCAGGTTCCAAGAGCTAGTTAGAGTGAATTTCCTTAGGTAGGTAGTGATGTAGGACTAACTCAAGTAGTTGGTGACTTAGGCATGACACTGTACTGGGATTTCGGGCTAGTTTATGGGCTATTGGTCTATGTAATGGGATTCATGCCCACTAGGAATTTGAGCTATATAATAAATAAATTAATAATCATGGTTGGCTATCCCTTGGGGTGGTTATATCCTTCCTTTCTAGCCTGTTTGTGTGGTGTTCATGTGTTTAATGAAATTATACCCCCACACACCTAATATATATTTGTGCGTGTGTGTGTGTTTGTTTGTTTATATTCCACCATTATTTTATCCTTTTGATCAGTCAATCAAAATAGTTTCCAAACAATTATAGTTCTAGTTCGAGTTCATATCTATGACTTGTGCTATTTTTAAAGGATTTCGCTGACCTATTGTATACCTGCTACGATGGATTCTCCCAAGCCTACTCAATGAAATCTGAAAACTAGTTCTTAGAGCTTCATTTTCAATAAAAATTAATGTTTTTTTATTAATATAGGTTCCCGTATTTAGGGAATTTTCACCAAGTTTATTTATTGATTATCATGTTGTATATTACATTATGAGTCCATGCATGGTCAATGGTTGGTGGCTCATTGTTTTTTTCCAGAACTATGAGGTCAAATCATCACTATGAACTATTTTTCTTCTCATCGATTCTCCCACTGATTCTAAGGAAGAGAGATCATGGGATGATGAGGTTCGGGTTTACAAAAAAAATCAAATATATTGTCTTCAATATCATTAATAGGTTGATTTTGGGTGGGTATACCGGTGCATCCAAGCTATAAATTTTTCCCCAAATTAATGATGCATGCCTTGTGATTGTTGGAATTCCAAGGAGAAATCATCAAAAATTTTACAAGACTTTTCATCCCACCAAAAAAGCATATTGCACCTGGTACAATTACCAACAACCAACCTCCCTAAATTTCAAACAAACCTCCTTCATAAATTACCAATACCTCTAATTCTTCCACAACAACCCACCTTAATCACCCAAAAATCCTATCCAACCAATAATTCATTTTCCAATCCTATATTAAAATCTAAAAACCCCTCTCAACCACTCCACAAAACTAACAATCCCAATCCAATGAAACTCCTCGTCTCTTTAATGTCCCACCATAAATAATTCAAAAGTTACAGCTACGCATAAAAAATTATAATCAGGCCCACATCAGATGCATACCTCTTCTACAACAAAATCATAGCCCATTAATCTATTAAATTATCCACATCATCAATTTGAGGTAAATACTTTTCGATGTCCACATGAAGGAGAGTGGTATTGTGTGGTTTTGTTACAAGTTGTCTCCGGAGCCAAATAAAATCTCTAAGACACCTTTTCATAGACCAAAACTAAACCGAAATTGATGGTTATTTCCGTTTAAATATAAAAAAACTCCTTAAAATATCCCCCTCTTTTAGAGACTCTGAATTTTTTCAACCATTTCCTTTATTCTAGAATAATGTTTTTTGATTTCATGTATCATTCATTACAAAAATTTGTTATTGTTAGTGTATGTTTTGTGTATGTGTTACCATTTCCCGAATACTTTGTGGTGTTCTATTTTGTAGTGTTTTTATTTCATTTCCCCTAACTCATGTATTGTTTTCTATGTTTTGAATTATCTTAATAATTATTATTAGTGTGTTTTCCATTTCAACAATCTATGTACAATTTTTTTTCTCCTATCACATGTTGTGATCTCTTATATTTATTTACAAAATAATTGTCATGTTCTATGTAGAGATATGAGTGTGAAAAATATTGAATCATTTAATATGTATGAAAAATAATAAGTACAAGGACCCCTGATAAAACAAGATGTTAAAAACAATGTCTCTAACCTCCAAAACCAAAACCCTAAAAACCCCTCCCACATATGATGTACAAGAAAGAAAAATCAATTTATTAGAACAAAAATCAAAAATTATGAACATTATAACCACAATGACCCAAATTAAAATCCATTAAATTTGAGTGGAAGGTGGGAAATGGACATAGACCAGCCATTAAAATATCACAAGTATTAAAAACATGACACAAGAAAAAACAAGAAAAATCATAATACATATTCATGTGAAGAAACCAACAATCCCCTTTCGTAATCATTTATATTGGTACATCCATCATTATATTCCAATTATTCAATTACCAGTGGTAATTTATCATCCACTATATGTACTAAAATAACTAGTCTGAGATATTTTTTATAAGGGATATTACTCATATGGTATTATTTAAAATACTCATCAAAACCACTATTCATTATAACCATCACATAATATTGGTCATCTATTTCCAAAATAACCACATTTCAATCCCAAATTACAATGAAATTTATATCCTTCTATTAAAATTCCATTACAAATGGAACTAAATTGATGATTAAGAATAAAAGTCTCCCAATAGAATGTTCACAATTATTAGCAATAACCCCAATATCCATGGATCCAAAATTATTATCAACTGTTATCCTAGATGTATATTGAGTGGCCATTGGTAATTGAATACAATAATTATTTCTTATTCTCATATTATTATCCATTCAGAAAGAAACAATATTACCCTCATAGACAATATAAATCTCCTCTAGATTTTGGTCCTCAAGATGAGTTCCACCCGTAAATGAAGACATTTATCCTCCCTTCACAATATCAGAATCACTGTACTCCCTAATTGATGTTTGATTTACTAGTTTAAAAAGATATATATAATAAGTTCGTTTACATTGTTACTTAAAATAAAATTATTTAAAAGTATCACAACCATATGAAGATTATTTTTTGATTACATTTGAACCTCCCACTTATAGATTTTTTTCCCTATCACCAATTCTCACCGACTTTTAGTTATATGGTTTACCACTAGATACTAAAAGATAAGGTACTTTGATCTCTACCTAATGACCCACTCAGGAAGGGGAGGCTCATGTATCCTCCTTGTTATTCTAATCAAAATTCAATGAAATCTCAACAATAGGTTCAAAAGGGATATAAACTGGTAGATCATCCTCCAATTATTTAAAAATGTTAGATTTATTTCCCTTCTGAGGGTTTATAGATTCTCAATGGAATTAGACTGTGGCCACACCTATTTAAAGAACAACAGAAAATTAGAAAGTTCTTACTTTGTGAATATATTTTCCATATAGTGAATGGAAAATAATTTAGAAACATTTATGTGAACTAGAATATTGAGCTATAAATTATACATTTTTTATGGTCACTATGGGACGAACACGCTATTTGGGGTCAATCATTGTGAGATGAATTTTTATCACATAAAAATATTTATTCCCTATTTATACTACTTTATCTCTTATTCAATGAATGGTTCACTTACATTCATCACATACGGTTGGAAATCATGGATAAAAGACACTAAATCCTTGAACGTACCATGATTTTTAAAATAGTTTTCCTCTAATGTGGATGAATTATCCCATCAATTTATGGTCATTATTATCAAAATTGATACTAATTCTTTTTTTATCAAATTAATCAAGGGAATGGTAATTATATTAGAACAATTTTCCTAGAACAAAATTGGTGAAATTAATGATTTATTATAGATGTACACGATTATATGATGTCATCATGTCCCACCAGATGTGATCAACTATTTTCTACCAATCATAGTCAAAAGAAAACATTAACATCATTCCACTTCCTCAAAATACGACAATCAAATGGTATACTTTGTATAAAAAAATCAATTAGTTTTCTTAGATATGAAATAATCAAGTCGGTTGTCATGTGTTTTCTTTTACATTGAATATTATACATATGTTGTTGATTGGAAATCTCAGAATTCCTATCTAACCTAAATAATAATGAAAATATATCAACATGATATCTATTTCTTATTCTATTTTTGATCTTCAATATACAATATGAGATATCAACATTCAGAGACAAATTAAAAAAGTCACACAAATTCAAGTACTAAATGTTGTATACATATCCATTTGATTAAAATTATTCATTAAACAAGTACAAACATAATTTGAGTGCAAAATAGCTTTTCACATAAACTTATTTCATCCATGAAAATTTGTAGACATCTAGTGAATGAAATATTGAATCCCAATATATATTTATGAAATCAAGTTTATGTATTATTAATTGTTTCTAAATAATGTATAAATCGTTTACAATGAGTGTCATTAATTAAATATCTCAACCAAAGCCTGATTTATGAAAACTATTTGGGAATTTATCAGATCATCTATGTGGTATTTAAGTGTTATTTTATTTATATTTTGATTTTCAATTGTTTCTTTCACTATAAATTATTCATTTATTTTATCTCTATGCTTTATGTAACAATGTACGTTGTGTCTCAGTGACATCATGAAAATTTAGATGGATTTGCAGAACTCTAATATAGAATTATCTTCATGTAACCTGGTATATAAATTGATATATTTTTTCCTTGGTTCAAACCACATTTTTTCTTCGAATATATAAGAGTACGTGAAAACGTTATCCATCACATAATACATTGTGTTCATGGGATATCTTTATCTTCATTGTATCCAAGTAAGGAGTGTAGGTTACCATTCATATTGTGGGGACAAGTAAATGGTAACAATTTTCTACTTTTTCATGAACTAAAATTATTGCTTTATAAAATATCATCTGCATCTGTTGGTTTGAGTACTTGTTTATTTATAGAGGTTATCCACCGACTCTACTCTAAGTTTCAAACTGAGTAAAATATATATAACTTTATAAAAAAATATACCATGTCAATCACCTTCCCTTGATGACAAAATCATAGAGTTCATCCTTTAAGAAAAATGATCAATCTTCCATTCCACTAAAATCAAGTACATGATATTATAATTTCATTCTACTTATTTTTTTAATCATTAATTCATGCATGAATTCATATGTTGGAATATTTCACTATAACATCATGTTTCATCATTGTGGAAGATATATATTTTGAATAGTTTTCTGCATGGATGATGGATATTTCATGAAAGAGGTCTCATTATTTTTATATTAATAATTCATCCATGAGGGCTTGGGTTGCTCATGTTGGTCCATAGCTCGATCTTCTTTACTAATGCCTTGAGAAATCATGGGCAGCAACCCTTGATTATTCTACAAGGAAAATGATGATGTGGAGGATATGACTCCCTCAGACCAGTGATGGATGAATGACCACGATAAACCCATATGTTTTTAAATAGAAAAACATTGATCATGTCTTCTTTTATCCCACATCAATACTGAAGTCCATCTCATGATAGTTAATAACACTCCCCACTTATTTACTCGTTGTAGATGGTACCCAAATTATAATTGAGATACATTACACACATTCCACACATGGGTTGTGCCACACCATTGAGTGGTTACCCAAGCACTCACCTATGGAAGCTATCTCCATTTTATATGCTTCCCAACTCTCTCAATGTGGGTTCTATGAATGTCTGATTACATCCGTCATGGCTGGCCAACTAGGATAGCTCTCCCATGTTGTAGAGACTACTCCCACATGAGTGGGATCATGATGGACTTTTTTATCTATCTTCATTGGCATGTGTTTTAAGTTGAGGGCCAAAATATACTTAATTTCCGATTATGAGAATTCCAGTCCTATCAAATTATTTTTTCTAAAATATTCATCATGAGAAAATATAAATGGGGTTTTTCTTTTTTGAATGGCCTTCAAAAGTAGTCTACAAAAAATATGTATTTATTCATGACAATAATTATTTCAATGGTCTATATATAAATCCTTATGAAATAATTTAATATTTCTTGAGACCATTAATTTATGTAAACCATTTTAACCTTTTCAAATTTTATTTTTACATGTCTTTGATATTTATCACTATTTCAAAAATCATCACAATTTAATTTAATTCACCCAAAACACAACATATGACATTGGATCATCTTTTCTTTGGATCATTTCCAAAACATCAACAACATCAACCAATTCTAAGATTATTGACGAAACATTGGTCATTATAAAAGAATTCAAAATTTAATGCATAAAATAACAAGGGATCTCAAATTTTTACACCTTACCAATGCTTTGGAACACCAAAATCATACTTCAAAGATACTCGTCTTTTTCATCAATACATATTGACATTCTTAATCTCTTAGTGGCTTATTGAAATCAAATACAACATAAACACAAATCAGGATCATCAATCTCATCCTTTGTCATTATTATCAATACTAATATAGAAAATCATATGTCTACATGTTCTTTTCATTTATTCACTCTTTATTGTATTTTATATGTCCACATTACTTATAAAAAATACAAACCAGATTAGAGAGGAGGGTATAATTTCTTTCATAACCAACGTTCCACAAATTATTCCACACTAATTCTATATGAGGTATGCTAGGTGTAAAAAAAGGTTCTAATTGATACATCCATTCATTCTATCCTCAATTTAGAATATTATACCAATTGATTTAGAAATTCATTAATCCTTTATTATAGATTGTTCAAAAATATTCTCTAGATAATAGTAATTAAATTATTCCAATTAATAGATTGAACAATAAATTATCTTATAAAACATGAGAATATAAATTCTCAAGATACATTAATTATTATATTTCTACACTCATAACAACACATAGATTAAAAACATTAAATTATAACAGATATATTATGTTCGTGAAATTAGTTTTGGATATTTTTCAATATTTTTTTCATTATGTCATTGATTAATTTAAGTTACCATTTGTATAGTACACTTATTTTCATTTTCATTGTGAATAATGATAGGATATTATTCCCATAAACCTCATAAATGACTTCATGAACAAGTACCTTCTAGTTATATTAATTTTTAATGAAATATAATGCTTTGGTAACTTCTTTAAAGATAACCCTCAAGGGTTGATATCCATATTTACTTAATCCAGATGTACATTTTTGGATGTTGTTCTTATGAATTACAGTTAACATGAATATCAATTATCGTGATCTCATACCTGATGTTGACATCAAACATTTTTATCAATTCTAGTATTGTGATCATATTCATTAGGGTTGATCATCAATATTTTGTAATAAATAATTATCATGGGAATAAAAAATATAATAAACTAGAATATTTTCATCCATTAGGCTTGGAATGAATATCCCAAATTTCATATATATTAATATAATTTATTTATTTTAGTATTCCCCTTGAATATTTGTATAAAATTAATTTCCATACAGGTAATGAACAAAAAAAAAGTATATGAGAATAAGGTGGATCTCATTTTCATTCTCAGTAAGATAAATGTGGCTATGAATTTATTCTCAACCATAAAAATCCATTCTTTTGTACACTATTTGTGGGTAATCCCTTGATGATGGCTCTAAATAAAAATTCAAAAGACTTGTTTAAAATGTTATTTTTACATTTTTAGTAGTAATTGTTTTACTTATCAAGATTGTACATCATTGAAAATTCATCTCTTATTAATATCTATATCTATTTCAACATCTCTTCTCAAGATATAGTTATGCAGACAAAATTATCTATGATGATTTCAGTAATATTTTACCATCCATATGAAACATATGTAATTTTATTGTCATTATATGTTGAAAAACTATAAATAAATTTGATTTATTCATATGGAAACTTATTCATACATTTAACATATTTTTTTACACACATTTCTTCTATTTTTAATCCTCTCTCCATATCAACTGTCCAAACTAAAAATATAACATTTTGAATTTTTAGAACAAGATTGGTGGTTCCATAGAGATTCTCTTGTGTTCTCATCCCTATGTAATTCCATTTATGTTTCTCTAAAATGTGTGTCTCCATTTTATTCCTTATGTTCTCCTCTATTCATTATGATTTCCATGACATACATACAATGATTAATGGGGTCACCTCTTATTCTAAAAAATAGGTACCGTATTCTCATTAATGAAACACCTTTTTTCATTGGGTTTGTGAGGGTCATCATTCTTCATCTTATTTCCACCCAAGAATGGATTATCCGTATTCTTTGTGATCTTAATGAGAATATTCTTTGAAAATAATTATTCCCCATTCTTCCCCAAGGTATGAGTATCTCCATTCGTTATATTCTATGGTATATCCATTTTAATGGTTTTAGTTATATACAAGAGTTATTTATACCGGAAGAAATTTTTACTATGACCACTTCCATTTCTATTACCACAGAGCTTCTTCAAAAATTCAAATTTATTTGTAACAGGAAGATTATTTAAATTCTTTTGTGGGCTTTGTGTAATCACACTTTGATCCTCCATGATATATAATTTTTTTTGGACAATAGATATTGACATATTAAACCAAAAATTAGATTATTTAACCTAAATCCTTCACGACACCAATATAAACCAACAAATATTGACCTCTTATTTCACATAATGGTTTGGTTTTATTAGAATGATTGCTAATTTTGTTTGTCACCATTCTTATAATATGTTTTTTGGGGGGAAACATATTTTACAATTATAATTCTCCTTCATAAATTTGTGGTGGTTTATTTATTTCCCTCCATCATCCACTTTTTCACAAATTTGTATTTTGATTCCTCAATTTTCATAATATCAGTAATAAGAAAAATCACTATATTTCATGTGGATAAAACCTTTTTCATAGAGACTGGTTAATATTGAACAATGAATTATTTCAACTTGTTCTTTCTAGCTATTAGAAATCTGTTAGAATAATAATATATTTTGGAATTTTTTTTGGAATTTTTTTTGTAGTAACAGCTCTTCTTTCATCATGTTGTGAAGCCTAAACTCGAAAATATTCACAATTTTCCAGTTTGACACCACGTTCTTGTCATATAATTTTTATGATAAATTTCTCTTTGTTCACTAATTTGAATATATCATAACACTATTTCATTATCATTTAAAATTATTAATCATTAATTTGATGTTTCTTTTATAGCAAGGTGTCATCCTCCTTGATATATTTTGGATTGATCTCTACTTGAGAATTCTTAACATTAATTATTGCCTTTTATTATTCCCGTAATTCATTGAACTTTTCTGTAAAGTCTATAGTGTAATAATATTCCTCAAAAAAATTCATTTATCCATTGATCTTAAAATCCAAAGAACGTTTCTTCACGTTCATAATTTTCTACTTCATTGGATCAAATATTTTTATAGGTATTGTTATTATATTTCATTATTTCTTTAAAATAATTTCTCTACATTCACTAAATATTTGTATTGCTCTTAAATTCTAAAACTATTGGAATTTAATTTTCTAGTGTATAAAGACATGTCACCAACCATTATGCCAATAAAATCTCTCTTTTATTATGTTCATTTAATAAATGGGTGATCTCTTCATTGATGGTGTTTCTGCATTATGTACAATTTTCATTAGATGAGGAATTATCTTCACAACATGTTCAAGTGTTTTTGATAGACAATCAAGGTACAACATATACGATACCTCTTCCCAATTATCTTTGGTAAAAAATTTATTCATCAAGATGGATTTAGATTGAACTATAAGATCTTTTTCTTCCATTATAGAACAGTCTTTCATAAAATTACAACATGGGGGGAAAATACTTCTTCATATTTAACAAATAGTGATGGATTTTTTATATTTCTCAATTATTTCATCATTATATTCTTAAATTTATTTGTTGGGGTTGAATTATGAGCTATATTATCTATAAAATATTGATTTTTCAATCCATTCTGAGTTTTAAACAGATATATCATATCTTCAATGAGTTTCAAATTAGAGAATCCCATTAGATGTGTGACCTGCTTAGATACTAATTGATAGGATCAATTTTCGAGGACCACCCTGGGGGTGAATCATTGTGGGATGAATTTTTAACACCTTAATACTGTTTTCCAATTTTATTCATCTTTATGTTATATAGTTAACAGTTCTCTTATCTTATTCACCTACGGTTAACAAGAATGCACATATAATACAAGAGCACAAACAACACCAGTATTTTTAATGAGGTTTAACAATAATGTGGATGACTCCATCCACAATATTGGCTGATTATTATCATGCATTCACATTACATATTTTTTATTATCAAAAAAAGAAAATACATGGGGATTTTTTATACCCATTTCCATAGCACCATCTAGGTATAATGTAAACTATATGATTAAAGAAAAATATAATAGGATATCAACATGTCCAACTTGAAGTGATCAATAGAGTAATAATATTCTTATTCAATAGATAATAATAATTTTGGTTAGTTTCTTAAATTATAATAATCCAATGGTCTCCCTCAAATACTTCAATCAATTGGATGTCTCATATATGAACCAATAAATTATGTTACCTCTTATTTTCCTTCATCATGATTGATATAAATATATTATCAACTAGATATCTCATAATTATTCTTTGACCTAAATAATAATGATCCAATATCAACACATTCAATTATTGTTCTATTGATTTTCATCATTGATAAATAATATGAGTTATCAAATTTTAGTGTTAGATTATCAATGATATACAAAGTTCATCATAGATTGTTGTAAAACTTACAATTTGTGGAAAATTATTTTTTCCGAAACTGATATCTTAATTTAAGTGTTTAGTATCCTTTCAGAACAAAATATTTCATCCATGCACATATTCAAATACCTTGTGCATGTAATATTGAATCTCAATGTAACTTAATTAAATAACGTATTTTTATTATGAATTATATCTCAAAAATGCTTCATGAATGTACTATGTGTATAATTCGTGGAATATCATAGCATAATATCTATTTATGTACACTCTTTTTGAATTTCATGAATCATTTATCTGATATACATGGGTTGTTTTATTTTTTAATGGTGTTCTTTTATTTCTGTGACAATGATATCTTATTTTATTAAACTATTTTCTTCACAAAATAATCCATCTGGAATCACAGTTACTTCTTGAAAACCAAGATGAATTCATAAAACATTGATATAATACCTTCTGTATGTAATATTATTCACACACTCGGGAAATGTTTTTATTCATTGTAAACACTTTATTTTTCTTCATACAGGCAAGATTATGTGAAAAATTTATCCTTCATGTAACACAGTGTGTATCTATGATATCCTTACTCTCCAAAATATCTATAGAAGGCAGATAAGATGATTCTACCACCATGAAGCTAAGTAAATGTCTTGTGATTTCATTATTTTCATGAAGTAAAATGATGACTCTAAAAAATATTATCCAAATCTCCCAGTTCCGGTACATGGGTATTTTTAGAGGTGATCCCCCACATTTTCTTCTTGTTTTAAATTGAGACAAATATTTATAATATTATGAAAAATATTCCGTGTCAATCACCATTCATTTTTTCCAAAAATAAAAACATTTCTTCCTGAGGGATGGTGCTTCCTATGTTGATTCAAAACTCAATTGATGATCATTAATTAATAAAGAAATCATAAGAATCCACCCTTGATAATATTAGGAGGATGATAATTGTGTAGAGACTAGAGGATATTCAGATCCGTTCTAACAGAAAAAATGTGAAATATCCATTAGTTATTAAATGGATGAATATTAAATTCAAATTCATGTTTCCCTCATCGGTCTTGCAATTCGTCATGTGATTTCTAATAATACACCTCGTATCTTCATTCTCTAAGATGACACTAATGTTGTCACCAGATAACACTACACACATTTCCCACATAGGTAACACCACACCATTTCATGGTCCCTCAGGAACACACCCATTTACCCTATGTGCATACTATTCACTTCATCATTCACTCCCTATGGGAATTATTCATTCCCACTACCGATCCCCATGGATGGTTTTCCTCATAGGCCCTCCCATGTGGTTGAGCCTACTCCCACACGAGTGGGATCACGCTGTCCTTTCTTATCCATCATGGTTTTCATTTTTATTTATTTCTGGACCATAATATACAAAATAAACATGTATTAATATTAGATTCTATTCAAATTCCTTCTTAAAAATATTAATCATTAAAAAATATAAATTCACATTCTTTTATTCATGAATATCAAACACCTTCCACCACCAATGTGTATTTAATTTTGAAAAACATATATTTTAATAGTAATTATAAAAATAATCTTTCAATAATATAATATTGATTTGTAACTTTAGATAGTGTAAATTATGTTCATTTCATCAAATTTCATTTTCACATGTATTTGATCTTTTTACTAATGCAAGTAATTGATCTTTATTACTATATCGAAAGCCATCAATATTTAATTCATTTATCTCAAAATATATCATTTTACCTTTAAACTCATCATGGATGGATCTTATCTAACAATTCAATAAATTCAACTAATTCCAATATTATTAATGAAACATTGATCCACATAAAATCATTCTTAATAGAAAGAATATAATTTCTTAGGAACATCAATCATCACATGGTATATTACTTGGGAATGCTAAAAAAACCTCCATGATATATTTATTCTTCATTAATAATTGACATTCATTTCATAATATATAAATTACATATTGCTAATAAAAACAAAAAATATAGGATCACAAAAAATCCCAAAATGATTTATTCATGATTCTTCATTGATAGATCTAATTGTTAAATATGTTGAAGATCAATTGATGGATGTTGGTAGTTTGAATTTGAAATTCAAATTTGAACATTAAGAAAATTTTGTTTTTTTGTGGAAATATGTGAATAGGGATAATTTATTACTATTAAAGAGAGATGAAGTGGAATAGGTCACTATGAAGGAGTTTGTGTAGACACACATGATTTGAAATAGATAGAAAGAAGAAGATAAATATTACACACTTGGTTTGTGTGTGATTGTCACACACGTGTTATGTGTTTTGCAAGAAAGAAGAATTCATCTAGTGTACCAAGACCCACACTCCCCAATCTGGTGATGAAGACAAATACATTCTAATGTTTCATTCATATACATCAATTAAAATATATTTTTCACATAATGCAATATTTACAATCAAATGACTATTTTTGGTCTAGAGTTTTAGTTAGTTTAGACATATATTTAATTAGTGAATTCCATGTTAAATTTATGAAAGATAGATTTTTCCCATTATATATGAAACAACATAATTCAAAATTATTATTCAATTTATCTCATAAATTCTCTAAACTTAATAATATTCTAGATTAATTATACATATTACTTTCATTAATAACATGTGTTAATGAAAAAATAGGATATGAGTCATCTCATATTCTCCGTAATGGTAAACCTAATAAATAATAATAAATGATTATAAGTGAACATAAGATTAGAATATCAGTATAATCAAGATACAAAAAAAATAATACCCAACAAATCATTGATCATAAATCAGACCATAGTATTGGAATTCAAAAAGACATGAATAAATAGAGTGATTCAATAAATAAGAGCCCTCTAATCATAACATAGTCACATGAATAAGAATAAAACTATGAAATAATTAAAAAATGGAAAAAATAGCAGTATTTGTAAACATTACTTTAATTAATCACATAATTTCACCTACACATGTCAAATAAATTAATTATATTCATTTATAAATCACCTTGTTGATTCAAACAGATGCACCTAGTCATGCGAAAAACTAATTTATGACAACATATATATGTATCATGCGAGATTTAAACATTTAAACAGTGAATATTTTTTTTAAATAGTACCCCATACATCATCATACATTCTTATGAGAGGCTTTTGAAAATAATTGTCTTATCAAATCATGAATAACCTAATAAAATAAAATGGGGTTCACAAAATAATTAATTGTAAATCATTCACTTTTTATAAATAACCAACATAAATAAAAATGGGTTTCATAAAAATTTAGAATTAAAATCATTCCAAAATATATCAACAATACTAAAATGATAAACCGATGTAAAATAAATGGGTATCCAATGACATCAATTAAAATTCTTGTTAAATATCATTCAATCAAGAAAATAAGGATATGGAATTAACAACGTATAAATAATCATTATACAATTATATTAATAATTTCCCCAAATCAATCATTGTATTCCATATAGGTGAACACCCTTCAGTCAACAGAATGAAATATAGAGCATTCACAATGTAAAACTCTAGAAGAATAATTATAGTTATACAACGAAAATGGTTAGAGAAGAAAATGTAAGTAATTCATCATTACACTAAAAGAGAAGGATGTAACATAGCCAATCCATATAAATAATATTTAAGGTAACATTCACAAAATATAATTGATCAAGTATAAGGTATTTCAATGGATATTTATTTACATAAAAACAAATTTTATGAGAATTAGGGAAAATCTCTTTGGAAATATAAAACATCCATGGTTGTTTTCAAAACATCTATTTATATAGAAATATTTTTAAAAAATAGAGAATAATATTTTCTTTTTGAAAACCATTAATTATTAAAAATTATGTTTCTTAAAAAATTAATGATATAGAAGAAAGATGAGTTCACTTGAAAAATGATAAAACGATATTCTTTTAAACATTTATGAAAATGACCCATAAAATATTATAAAAAACATAGATAAATTTCTATAAATATTATTAAGTGGTAGAAAATGAACCTGATCCATTATTGAGGCGTAAATATAGATATTTTAGAAAGTATACAATTAATATGGTCATGGAAAAGGGTAGGTTCACAATTTAGAAGATGAGATGAAACTAATTTAACTAACAAGAAACCCTTCTGGTCAAATAAGAGTCAATAAAAAATGAAATTTTAGATAGGATAGGTAAAAACCCATTAATAAACAAATATAATGATGTGGTGTTAGAGAATAAAATCCATATATTTATTATATTTCATATACAATATTTACACGATAATAATATGGACAATGAAACCCTTGTGGTTTGAGTACTTTTTAAATAAAATAACCCTGTTAAACGTTGTAATATTTTGGATAAAAAGTATATTAATGGAGATCTTGATATGGATCTTGAAAACCACATGAATATTAAAAATAAATTCATTTAGTATCATGTATACCATTTTAATGAAAAATGGTGTATAATAGGAAATATGTCACAAGGGTTGAAAACATGAGATAAGAAACCCTTACCTTAATTCGTCACTTATACTAAAGCATTAAATATCTTGTATAAAAAAATAAACACCTTAATCTTATATTTCAGAAGATTATTCCTATATATAACTATTTATAAACTTCATTTATAATTATTTATTCTATAAATGTGTATTTTTTTGTTGTTAACTATTATGAAAATTGGGTAAGGGTAATCATGATAGTTTTGAATTAGATTCATAATAGCTGTATTGTTCATTGTTCTTCTCCAAAATGTCATCATTCAAATATCTTAAATTTTAGTATAATTTTTTCCTAAAAATCATTAATAATCATATTATTTCATTCAATGAGAGTTTTCATAATGATCTATAAAGATGAAATCGACGTCACCTATGTTTCATTGATTTTCAACGAACAAACATTTGTATCATAATTGAAAAGATAAAAATTAATATTAACCATATAGAATAAAAATAAAATCATTATCTACATTTTTATATAATATAATTCCATAAATTCCATTCCTATAATCTTCCACGACATAAATTTATAGAATCTCTCTATTAGGCGGCTAAACCAACCAAAATAATAACATACCATAAATATTGAATGATTCTAAAGAGTTTTGTTATTAATATAATTATTACAGAAATATAATGATCTTATTTGTATATAGTCAGAGTGATATATCATAATTTTAATTAATTAAAAAATAATACAACCTATATGATGTTTTTTTATAATATGAAGAAATCAACTTTTCCTCTTTGCACAACCTTTTTAGAAGGTTGAATTTAAAATAGTTGTTTATTTCAATTATTGTTCATATATGGTACATTTTTTTAAGTAAAATTAATTATTTTTTTAAAATCATATTTTTCCCTTTAACAAAATCGTAGAACAAAAAGTGTAAGGATGTAATGAATTACAAAATGCACCGCACTATGGAGGTGGTGGTCCACACTAACGCTTGGATGATACTTTTTCCATATAGTGGGGAAGATAAGTAATATATTTTATCCTTTCAGGATCTAAAATATTTCATAATTACTTTAATTTTATAATTAATTCCACTTTAGTACCACCCCTGAATGGCAGTGATATAAAATGAAACACGATGCATCATGGATGTGGTAGTCCGTAGAAAAAAATGATTGTGGTTTTTTCTTTTCTAAAAAATTATGAAAGTGTAGCTAATGTATATCCCATTAACATAAAAAAAGTTAGTATATAGGTATTACATATCTTATCAATTCATAAATTTTAACATATGTTTTAAGGAAAAATATTTGAAAGGAAAAATATTAGATAGGGAAATGTAATTATTTTTAGATTTTGAACATTCTCTTGAAGTGTTTCTTAGTAATGGAGATTTTTTTATAATCTATTCTATATAAGATATAAGGATGTCAGATTTTAATCATGTATTATGAATATGTATATTGTTTCTAGAGGGAATGGAATTTTTTGAGAGGTATTTTATTGGTGGTGAGAGACCCCATTTATATGCCAAGAGAGTGATATTTTTGTTATTTTACCACATTAGATAAAGGGCTCTCATGTTAAACATGTAAAGTGAATCCAAAATAAAAAATAATTTAGTTAGATATGAAATAACTTGGTTCATATCGTAAAAATTCAATTAGAAACATGTTTTCAAATTATTTCTATCCCTTCCCCTTAGATTTATTAAATTTACTATTTTATATTTTTCATTAGTAACTTGTTTTAACCTCAGTAATAAATTTATTTTAGATTAAAATAATCTTTTACTTGTTACAAAATATGGATAATAAAATTTAAAATTTTAATTCCATTTTATTATATTCACATTATAGAAGGTATAAAAATTAATTTTCATATAATAAAAATATAGTATATTGAAAATTATTTTTAGTAAAAAGTAACATAACTTCTAACATATCATATATAGATTTGTAATCAAAAAAAATATTTTTAAATTTATAATTTCACTTATAAAATACTGATTCTATATTGATAAGGGTTTAATTATTATCCATGGAATATTTATATATTAATAATTCCATAAAAGTAATGGAATTTTTAAAAATAATATTTTTCACTATTATCCAAAAAAATGATTCATAAAAAAACCCAAAATTATACACTGAAATATTATTGACATTAAAAATTATAAAATTATATTCATTTTGGGTATTTAAAAATATAAAATTTATAAATATATCATTTAGATTAAAATATAATTTATAAAGAAAATTTGTTTCTTTTGAAAATGGTATTTTATACATTAAGTGTTCATAATATTATTTCATATCAATTTATAATTTAATGGATGTTAATATATTAATTCAAATAAAATTTTAAATTTTATCAATTTAATTTTATATTAAAAAACATAAAATAATGAAAAAAATTTCTAAATTATTATTAAATTTATTACATAGTAAAATAATATTTTTAATCTAAAAATTTAATTATGCTAATCCATTGATCTTAATATCTTTTTATATACTAGAGGATTTAAAATTCATATAAAAATATTTATCTAAAATGTATTTATTAATTTTAGTTTTGTGTTGTGTGTAAATCAATTTATCAATCGCAATATTTATTTTAAATAATTATACTATAAAATCAAAGGCCGTTATATACCCCCACCGAAATAAATTGTTCCTCACATTTTCAATTATCACATGAAAAATGAAATGACTATGGAAAAATAGATGATATGCATTTATCAGGGTGTATTTAATAGATATTAATCAACCTTACAACATTGTGAAACATATATTTTTCCATAGAATAGGCTTTTCCTTATATTGAATTGTCCCCAAATCATTTGAGCTAATGATCTATCATTTTTAGTATCTAGACCCACATTATATCAATTTATTATAATGGGGTTTTATAATCATCCTTTCATTGATAAACTATAATATTTTGTTATCAAAATTTTCATCCTTATTTCATACAATAATTTTTGACTCTATGTTGAGAACAAATCCATTTTCAAATTCACATTAAATTTATCTAAAGGGAAAAATATAATATTCACAAATAACATTCCAATAAACCAAAAAATTTGAAACATTAATAATTCCACAAAACGTATTTATTATTAATTAAACATCTAGACATCATGGTCATGATTTTATGTTTTATGAAAAAAATTACATGTTTAATTGAGTGGGATAATCCAGACCTAAATACAATACTCATAATTATTATGTGAACGATTAGTGTTCCTCACCCAACATCAATATTAAAACCACCTATAATTGTTTTGGTTGTATATTCCTACTGTTTTATTGATTTCATCAAGTGAATATCATCCTTTTTAACCAATGTTTTATGGAATTGACTTATTAATCTTCCAAAAGTTGAACATTTAATACAGTGAATTTTCATTGATACTTTTAGATAACCCATTTTCCGTTCCATTATTTTCATTGATGTATTAATTCATTCTCAACAATTAGTTTCTCTAGGTTCTCCATTACCATAAATAAATGATATCTTAGTTCCATTGAGAAAACTCACTTCATTTTTATTCCCAAGTCATGACATATAGTAATTTGAATCTTATTTATTTCATCATCTTCATCACCCTAACTCCCATGAGACTCCACAATACTCATCTTTGATGTGTTTGGAAACTCAACCATATTGAAGTGGTTAATTATAATTATTGATATTAAGTTAGGAATAAGAATACTAACCTAACATAAAGATTCAAATTTAGTAGAATATGTAAAATGAATAATCATTCCATTCCACAAGTAGTCATAAAAAATATAGAGAAAATGTTTTAGTTTATTTTAGGACAATATTAATAAGAAACCTAAGTTAAAATTTCTCTATAATATAACAACACCAGACTCCATTTTAGACTTCACATAATTTTTTCTCATTTTCATAACCTTAGGAAGGGAATTATAAGAAATGGGTGAGCTGAAATTCCCAGTAATGGAAAAAATATCCACATGTCATGAGGGGAAATATCATAAGCATATACAGAAACATGGTTATGGGATAAATAAATTATTAAAAGAGAATAAAATTAATTTTTTTCTATTAGTCATGATAGATAGGGATGTATTTTCAGATGAACAAACATATACAATGTAAAAAAGTGTGTGAAATCATGATAAATTAAACATGAGTTAAGGAGAATAATCAACAACATGGTATTATGATTTATTATTGTGGCCTAAAAAATAAGAATTTGTATCATTTGACATGGCTACCCACTATGAAATTAATCACAAATTAGGCTTGGTACAATCAATTGTGTACCTTCTTGAAAATGGAATTATACTCTTGTGTACCCATGGGCTTAGGGTAATTCTCCCATGTACCCCATTATCATTGGATAAATCATCTTATATACCATTGGTCATGGGATAAATACAATTTTATAATAATTTTATTGTGATAAATCCTCCCTAATATCATTTTTGTTGGGATAAATCCTTATCTGTAATATTTGGTTTGGGATAATTCATCCCATATATCCTTGTTCTTTGAATGAGTCCCCTTGTGTACCATTTAGAGCTCATTAGATATAAACATTACAAATTCATTGGAGGTTTATACACCATTACAAAGAAAATATGAACTATAATGTGTAATATTTATCAATTAATTAAATTTTAGACACAAAACCCTTTACATGAATTACTACATAGTTGATCACACTATAACTATAACACCATGACCTAAGTGCCCCTGAACCGATGCCTAGAGCTGTTGAGACACATGACCTCAAGCATACATCACCATATACTAGAGGCTACTGACTATAAATGAGGGATTTAAGAGGTATACGGGGGACTATACCCTATTTACTAGAGTAAAACAACATAAAAATCAAGATAAACATTGGAATTAAATAATTATAAATACCTTAACATCACGTAGCACATTCACAAGCTATGAATAACTAATTAACCAATGTAATAATTATGTCATGTCATGATAGTTTGAAGAGATAAATGTAACAAAATTTAGACACTATATACAATCCTAAAAATATATATTGACACCATGTTTGGTCTCCTCGTCCATGATTCATCCCGACTCCCATATAACACATCAAACATTGGTAATTTTTTCTTATCCTAATGTAAATCCTTTAATTCTGTTTGGGTACCGAATGGCAGCTCGAGCCGGGTGTCTGTACAACTCAGTAGGGAACCACCAACGATGTCTAAAATAATTTCCTATCTAATAAAATTGTATTCACAAGTATAGTGAAAAACGGAGAATATAAATAATTATACAATTTTAATTATTAATCATTATTTAAATAAAGTACATTTATTCTTAGTTCCAAGTGATACCCATACCCATCCATCCTTCTTTACCAATTGTTGGTTGTTTGAACCACATGTCAAAGTGGTCAAAAGAATACATACAAAAAGAATTAGTCCGAGTACCCTATCGAGATTCAGAACACCATGTCCAACCATACTTACCATGTAATAAATCAACAAGTCTATACCATTGGAGTCAAGAGTATTCGTCTATCCTATGAAAAATACAATGAATATGGTGCTTGGAGCATTAGTCTGGACCACCATTGGGAAATGAGAATCTACAAAACAACATCCCACAAAAAATTAATAACATTTTAAAAGGCGATCATCAGTGACCAATGATCTCAAAATGATATCATGGGTGCACCATTTCATTTCATTACATTTTGCTGGTTAATTATATTCAACAATTTCTCAATTCCCATAGTAAGACCAATTCACCATTTTAGAACATTACAACCATTTCAAACCATTTCATTCCATTCATTCACATGTACATTCATCTTTAACCATGTATCACATTTACCCATTTAAAAATCATAATTCATTTAACTCAATCATGTTATGAAAACACCCCTTTATGACATCACGAAATGCCAAACACAATTATCATCTGTTAATTATCACATTCTTTAAAATTCATCATTTAACCACCCAATTACCATGTTCAAGAGAGTTACACACTCCATTGGTGACCATGGTCATGGGATAATCATCCTTAATGGATCTAATAGAGATCATGATGGATCCAATGTGTTATTAAATGAACAATTCATCATTTTTTATCAAATAATAAAATGTATAGTATAACCGATAAAATAGAAACCAAAATATGTATGAATAAAGATCCAGAAAATATGATATAACTTATAGACCACACACCTCATGATCATAGAAAAATACATTCTTAATGATGACCATTTATTCATTCCCTAACAACCCTCAACACCCGATAAAAAAATATACTAGAAAAATATGGTATTATGAATTTTTGAAAGAGGGAAAACATCCCACCATTTGTTCAAGAAAATTTAAGAATGAGAGGTGCTATACTCACCTAGATATTTTATTCACAACCAATGATGCTTAAAATGACCAATAATTAAAACAGAATCACCATTGGGATGCATGGGATGAAAGGGTTTTCAACATAGATTACTCCAAGAGTTACTGAAAAAGAAACAGGTTAAGAAATATTAAATCTTGAGGGTGAACATGGGAATATTATCTCTTTTAATGAGGCAAACAATTGGCCAAACCCTGTATAACCCAATGTATAAGAGGGGTCCTGGTTCTCACTATATTCTAGGGATCCCACATGGTTTGAAAACCCACATCAAGGTCATGTGGTTGGCTCTATCCAAGGCCGCATAGTTTATAGGACCCCCCTTGCATGTCTTATCAACAATGAACTCTCCCCTACATGATGTATGGTTAATTTGAATAGTTAATATTAATCATGATCCCAACACAAAATGAAAACATTTATTCCTCATTCATTCTGCAAACCCTTGACACAGCCCTAAAGCCCATCATACTTCATGGAATCATTGAATTTAACATTTATATGGGAAACCCACCAAAATTTGAAGGTGAAATAATTCATATGATGATTAGAATCTTACAACCCCAACACATTATAACATTATATCATCAATATGTTCTACCAAACATTATTATGACTCCAAAGTAAAAATATCAGTCCACCTCGACCACATATCCTCCTCCTGCTCCCTAGTTTTATCCCAAACTTGACCATGATGGTACAACCCTCAGACCAAAGTCACATTCTTATCTAACAATACCTTTTCACTATGATCTATAATATGAAATAGATACTCACTAAAAGACAGATCAACCAGAATATAAACATCATAATCATCAATAAAATGAGATTTATTGGTTTGATACCACTAAATTTGTGACACATGAAATGCATCATGCATAGAATTATACTATTTTGGATGAGCCAACAGGTGTGTCACTGGTATAATCCTCTCCACAGTGTCAAACAACCCTAAAAACCTAGGCACTGACATTCTATATTTCTAAATATGATGGGGGACCAACCATAGTGACACATGAAGGAACACAAGATCACCCACTTTCAATTCAAATTGTCGACGACATTGATCAACATATGACTTCTATCTACTGTGTTCCATAGCCACATTCTTCTGAATTAACTGAACATTATCTAACATCTCATGCAAGATTCATAGTCCCAACAACTATGATTCACCTACTTCTATCAAACATAATGGAAGACTACAATACCAACTATATAGGTCCATGTAAGGTTCCATATGGGTAGTTTCTAGATAACTGTTTTTATTGGGGAACTCGATTTGAGCTAATATTTTCACCCAAAGATCCACCCATTTCTATAACACATGACCTCAACATGTCCCCATGAAATTATACTGTATATTGTTACTGCCCATCCATCAGTAGGTGAAATGTATACTTAAAATCACCATAGTACTGAGAGCCTTCATTAAATCTAGATAAAGTAATGAAGTAAATCATGGGTCATGATCTGAAAAATTACTCAATTGTACATCATACAAATGTATTAAAAACCAAATATATATGTCCCCAACCTATCCAGAATAAAACTATGATGAATCATCCTAAAATTTGTTACTTTTTAAAAAAAATACAAAATCACTCATATTTCATCATTATTCCATGTCATCAAATAGATAAAAACTAGACAAACCATGAAAAAATCAAGTTGCATCCATTATAAAATAGGTAATAGTTTTAAGAGTCTATTAGGTCATTGGTGCTTAGCCTTCAATTTCTGATAGTTGTAGCAGCATGTCCTGAAGCCTATAATCTCCTACATTCTTCGCAATCACGAAAATTCTATTTGAAGATCTCAGAACAAATTTATCAAAATGTGAGTGAACTTCCCACAACAAATCATCATAGTCATACACCAAATCCTCCCAGATACATGTAATCTCTACAACATGTCCAAAAATATGAATAATGTCATCCTCATAAATAGTATATTCAGATGGTTTCTTCCTACCTTCAAGAATATCTCTCAAATCCCATAATTATGAATCATTATATAGTATCTTCTTATCATGGTTCAAAATATATGAATCTACAAACAAGGGAATGATTTTCGTTAATGCCTGATCTTCTTGAACAACTATATGAATTTCATAAAATAAGGCCATCATAATACACTCAGATCTAAAATCCTAAATTTTTGGAGTCTATGCCTTTCATCTCAATTCATCTACATCACTATTTCCCTTTCGTGATGTATAATATATCTCAAAATAAAATGTAATCATACACTAATCCAATATTATCTTTTAAATATTTAAATCACAATGGAAAAATTGCATATAAGGAGATATTGATTGTTAGAAATGATAAAATTATCCCAAAGAAGATAGGACCACAATCATTTCAAAGCATACATCACTATGAGAAACTTGATATCATACATACGATAGTACCATTCAAGTTTCCTTACGTAACATGAACTATATACCATTCATGGGTCTCCCAAAAATAATAATTTGATAATACCAATACCAAACCATCATAAAATTGTGTGTACACTGTACCCGGGTTATGTAAAATCAAAACAGGTGGTGTGGTCAAGAACTTCTTCATATCACAAAAATTACCCTCACATAATCCACACCTATCAATGCTTATACCATTCTAATTCATTATTTTGTGTGTTTCTCCACTAATATTATGGTCTTTGATGAACATTCCTTAATCACATTCCATGTCCAATGTTCACTAGATATCAAAAACAATATTTGGATGCTCCCAAGAAATAAATAACTGAGAATCCTCTACGTCCATTAAAACACCTTCCCCTAAGATAATGTGACCCCAAAAAATAATGTTTTTGACACTAAAATTTAATTTAGATAGTTGGCATGACGTTTCACCAAATGTATGTTATCAGTGTCCGAAATTGATATTACAAACTTTTATTCTAGTATAACATAAGTGTGTTGTAACAGCCCAAGATTTTATGAAAAATATTCTTTTTAATTTTATTAATGTCTTGTGTTGTACGCTACACCAAAAGGAGCTTGCACAACACGCATCCTTGACTTGCCTTGCATTACACGCAATCGCAACCTTCCTCGATAGTGTGTGTAGTATGCAATAACGAGTTTCACTAAACAGCGATATGCTATTAAAACTAGCCGTTATGAATAGTAATAACCACTTTTTGAAATTTTGTAAATTTTATTTTTTAAAATGGATTTCATTTTTGGATTCGGAGTATCGAATTTAGCCTAAGGTGAAATTTTGGTACATTTCGGATAACTTTCATATTCTGATGAATAGTGAAAATTACTAAATTATAATTAAAAACAACTTTTTTAATCGAAATAATTAATAGTGATAAATTATTAATTTGAGTGGTTTTAAAGTATATTTAGAATATATTTTTACAATTTAATACAATGTTGGTCATTGGACGTAATTTCACATTTAAACCTGACATAAACAAGTGTCAATCTTTTGATAGATATTGTTTCGTAAAAACACGCTATTTGTTTTAATAGCGGGATTTAATTATAAAATTAATTAATTCAACTTCTATGTTATGAATTTGGTAAAATAGACTTCATTTTTGAATTCGGAATATGAAATATATCTTAGGATGAAATTTTGGCATTTTTCTGAAAACTTTCAATTTTTGATGAATAGTGAAACCACTAAGTGGTAGGTTAAAAACTGAATTTTGCATAAAACTTAATTTTACCACTTCTGTGAATGGAATTTCGAAAATCCGAGAGACACGGTTAATATCAAGGACTAAAATGTGGTTCAATGAGATGAAAATAATTTTTGGTGAATAGTAACTTTTTACTTTTTTTTTTACCGCGGTTAATAGTAAATAGGGTAACTAAGGGTAAATATGATATTACTATTACCCTAACACATGTCCTAATTCTATTGGACAAGTGTAATTCGACCAAAAACAAACTTAGGAATAAAATATGACCATTTAGGCCCACTTGGATTAGATTAGGACATTTATTATTAATTTATTTAAAGAAGGGTTAAAATAGTTAAAATCAAAGTTTAATAAGTAAATCATTTTTAATATGGGGTAATACATAAGATAAATTCGATTGTAAATATTCATTAGAAAGCTCAAAAGATTTCCTACATGATGGTATTTTATTTGTAATTTTTAGACATCAAATAATTTAATTTATTTATGACACAACGATGATGCAGTAATTATCTTATTAATGAAATATTGACATAATTGATGTTATAAACACCAAAATAAATGTAATTTGAGATTTTTTATGAATTCCACTAATTTTATAGGTTACTATGATATATTAATGTTGATTTAATCAACTTTGTTCGAACATATAATTCTGTTATGACTTTCACAAAAATCATATATCAAATAGTGTCAAAATTGACACAAAATAGTTTTTAAATCAAATATTATATTATTAATTGTTATTTTATTCCTAAAAATCTAAGGTTCGGCCAAATGACTTAGATAAAGATATATATATTAATAATAAACAATTTGTGGTTCGTTTGGCATGTTATAGTAAGTTTATTAACCATATAGTGAAAGAAAACAAAAAGACACGGTAAAAGTTAAATTATTTAACTTAGAGTTAAATATAATTGATAAGGTTTAAAATAATATCCAAACATGTCTAAATTTGATTGGTTGATGAGATTACAACCCTATCTCATCTAATCTTCGAATATGAGTCATTTTTGGAGGTTTTTAAGTGGGGTTAGATTTATTATAAATTAATATTTTTAAGAATTCCTAAGGTGCCCCTCTCCTCCCTTATAAAAGGGCACCTCCTCCCCCTCCTCCTCACACCAATTTGAGCGCTCAAGCTCGGCCAACCCCTGCCAATTTATCCTCTCCACTTCCCTAGCAACATCCTAGAGGTTCTGGTCTTCCTCAAAGACCAATTTTAGTTCCCTAAGAGGAGGTCTCAAAGAGGCACTTCAAAGAAGAGGTAATTACCGTTACCAATTCTTTCATCTTTATTTCTTCTTCCACTTCTTCTTCTTAGGTTGTTTCATTATGAAGTAATAACATCAGTATCACTCATATACTGATATGTTATTATAAGTATCAAACAACCCTATTTCACCATCTATCCATCCCACGGAAAAAGAAATCACCGCGCGTGCGTACGTACGGAATACCGTCTCCACGCCGTGGTGTAATCTATTTTCCACCACCACCTTACATGGATGGGTATAATGGTGTAAAGAATAACTATAAATAGTTATTACAACATCATATTGATTCTGATATATTGTATAATACACTCCAATTCAATTCAATATTTATAGAAATGATATCATCGCTCGTGCGTATGTACGGAATACCGTCTCCACGACGCGATGAGATTCATTCTCCATGTTAACCATTTAAGAATGATTATAATGTATATATAAGAAATAATAATGAAATATATGACATTATAAAGCTACTGGATTTATGTATATATATACATATGTATGTCATCTACTTACTTCCATTTCAAGACAATAAGGAAAGAAAAACAGCGTTCATGCGTACGTACGGACTACCGTCTCCATGAACGGTGTTTTTCATTTTATTTATCTATCTATTATATATATATATATACTGAATATATATGTTATATAAATCATATTTTATATTCTGGAAGTAAGTAAATCATGATATAAGTAATAATGATGTCAAGAACAACAAGTCAAAACACCTACGATAAATGAAACGATTTTACCCAAAACACTTCTTTAACATGGAATTTACAAAAGAACGGGTAATATAATGTCATAAGTGAACCATATATGCTATCATAACAATGAATATGATTCTGGAATAAGTCAATAACATGATTTAAATCATTATACAGGAGGTTCGGACACGTACAAAGCTAATCGGACCTAAGGTAAGGGAAATATCACAATCTCATTTTTATCCGAGATTGTTTATTCGTAAGTATTTACTGGGGTGTATTTTATCATCCACATCCATGTTCCCTCAATATGTAATATTGTTTCCATACACTTGCAATAGTTTAAATCCAATTTTACCCTTAGGTGAGTTTTTAGTAAAGAATATGAAAGGAATCTTTTGTCGTTTTTCCGTACGAGGTACTTTTTGACTTTTCCAACAAAAGTACGAAGAATTTTTTTTTTAACGGAATTACTTCAAAGAAGCTTCCTTTACAAGTTTTCAAGTTTATTTTTAATCAACTTATTTTATTTTAAAGTTGTATGACATGTTATTAAAGGAAAAATATTTTTGAAGAAGAAAGGATATTTTCCTCAAGAATGGAGTTCAAGTGTTTTATCAAAATTATTTTCCATCTAAGATAATAAAGGGTTATATTTTTATCCCTATTATTACATTGATTTGATCATGTTGTGATGGAATTATTTTTATGAATTCCTTTATCTCATATGAATTGATTTATGATGTCATGATGTTTCAAGAATCCCATTTTTATTACATGGGTTATGCGATGATGTATGATTTATGATTTTGCGGCACACATAAGAAAGGATTCATTATAAGATGGGTGGGACCTATATCTCCCTCCAATGCATTGGGTAAAGATTTTATATCTCATGAGATAGACATGGCTGGAATGGTAGGTTATACCGGTTCAGTGAAACAGGACTGAAACGAGGATTACTCGATTCAGAAAGGGACTTTGTCCACTAAGATAGTCTTGGCAATGAGTCTTGACTAACAAGAAATGATTCTCTATGATTATGTGTGTATGCCACAAAGTTCCATGTTTTATGTTATGATTATTGTGATTACATTTCACTGCCATGATTTATCCCATGTTATGAAATTATGCTCTCTTTTGCAGGTTATGATTTCCAAAATGTTATGTTCTTATGAATATGATGTGATTGATATTTCTTTTGTTTACCCTTACTGAGCATTTGAGCTCACCCTTTTATGTTTTCTTTTCCCCAGGATATAAAGAAAGGTTTTAGGTAAAAAAAAAGGAAGATCTTTATGGGAGATGTTGAAGATCTTTCACCACGATTAGAAGATTATAGTCCGAGTTTCCAAAGACACTAAACTATTACGGTCCTTGTGTGTGTGTGTTTTTGTAATGTACTAAGTATTCCGCAAAAGTAATGTAAAGTCCATGTACGCCAGGCTTCTGGTCTCTACAGTTGGTATCAGAGGAAAGGTTTAGTCAACCTTTGGAAACTAGGATGCGAAAACGTTAGTGAGATCCCTAGAGATATTTCTAAGGTATGTCTAGGGATGTCCCTAGGGATAAGTATACGTATAGGTTATAGTAATAGAATTACGCTAACGATCATAGAATTAAACCTAAGATGTTGGATATTGAAGGTACTCCCCCTTTATTATGTTGTTTTCCCTAGCATGATTTTTGCCTCTCACACTATTCTTTTTGGGTTTTAGACGATGGCTGGAACCCGAAGGAACCGTGTTGATCAATGCAATGGACAATGCAATGATTACCCTCCTGAACAAACAAATATTATGGGAGATGGAGTGCAAAATCTTATTGCTATACTTACACAAGCTATGAATCATTCTGGACTTCCAAATGAGCAGAGAAGGGAACAATATTCTATTGAGTCCTTCATGAGGCAACGTCCACCTTCTTTCAGTGGGACTTCCGATCCACTTGTTGCTGAACAATGGATCAGTACCACTGAAAAGATATTTTCAGTTCTTCAATGTTCTGAACATGATAAAGTCATCTTAGCAGTATATCGTTTGGAAGGTGAAGCTGATCAATGGTGGAATCTTATCAAGAATACGAGGCCAAGGGATGAAATTGAGTCCATGGAATGGGACGAGTTCAAGAACTTGTTTTTCAGTAAGTACTTCCCTCGTATTCTTCGAACAAAGATGGAAAAGGAGTTTATTGAGCTGAAGCAGAAGGATGATGAATCTGTTGGTATATATGAAGCGAATTTTACAAGACTTGCAAGGTATGCATCTGGCATTATCATCCAACCTGAAAGTAAAGTTGATCGATTTTTCAGTGGCTTAAAACCAAGTCTTCGAAGGGCATTAGCTATAAGAGACTTCAGTAGCTATGAAGAAATTGTGCGTTGTGCTATCAAGGTAGAAATGGAAGTTGGTGTTACATATCCATCTCATGGTTTTGACAAGAAACGAAAGATGGAGTTCAAGGAGAAATCTCAGAATAATGGTGAAAAGAAGATGAATGTTTCCTTATGCACAAAGTGTGGAAAGAAGCATGGTGGAGATTGTCTTAAAGGGACTAGAAAATGTTTTAAGTGTGGAAAAGAAGGTCATCGAGCAGCTGAGTGTCGAAGTAATGGAAAAAGGGTTTCTAATGATGTGAATAAAGCAAACACTGCAGAGAACGCACCGCCAACACTTCAATGCTTCAAGTGCAAGGAAATGGGGCATTATGCTAATAATTGCCCTAATCCAAGGGTTAGTGATGATCAACATGAGCAACCACTGAAGGCAAAGGACAAAGGGAAATCACATGCGATCACTATTGACAATGTTGAATATGACAACGATGTGGTGGAATGATTAAGTGTTTATGTAATGGGATTCCAAAATAATGTTGTATCATTGAGTACTGCAATATTTATTGATGTGGTATTCAAAGTGATTGAGATATTTTTTGGAAATAAGATGATATGCGCATAATGAAGACGAGAAAATGAAATGTTTAATAGTATTCATGAGCTCATATAAGGACTAAGTGATATCATGGATTGAGTATATAGAATTTTGAGGATTTTGGTATGTGGAAAGTGTTAACTTTTAACTGCATTCATGTTTTCACTAAGGTATTCAAGAGAATACACGATTAAGGACTTTGAATGTTTGGAATGTGACCAACAAGACATATCTTATGATATGTGGGGATCAACGACAGTATTAAATCTCTGGTAATCGTTGTCACTATATTATGAGAGTGGACTGCAGTATTATAAGCCTAAAGATTAGACTGGATTATGTTGGACATAAGTTTGTATTGTTTAAGGATAGAAGATTTTCGATATTATTGATGGGATGTTATAGTAACGTAGTTTTAGAAAAAGGGACAACCTGCAGAATGGGCGACAGCCCATCGCTTCGGACAAGGCTGTAGGAATCGAACCCACAACCAAAGTGCGACTGGCCTTTATCGCCTACCACTGGCCTACAGGAAGTCCCTGTTTAGTAGAAACTAGTTTTATTATATTAAGCAGTATGATATATGAAGTATAAGTCCATTTTAGGAACTATATATGATTAATCTCACTATAGAATGACTTATGTATATTTAATAACTTTTGCTTACCTTTTGTTTGAGACAGATGGAATGACCCGTCATTCTATCACATGATCTGCTAAAACTTCACGAATAACAAATTCAACTTCATTTATTTAAGAGATGAAGTGGAAATTGTTCAAGGCACGAACAACAGTGATATTGTATCAAAATAAAGTAAGTATTTATTCTAATTCAAATTTTCAACTTTAAGGAAATGATCTTGAAAACCAAAAATGTTGTCCTAGTGATCTTATACCTGATGAATCAGATGGTACCTTAGATCGTCACAAAATTATGGATTTGTGATTTTTGGATTTTCTATAGCCATGTTCTCTACCACTCTCCATCAGAACATGATGGTTAGATTTTTCTTCCATATCCATATTTTTACCTATGTGGAAACCCAACAATTAGTTTATTTGGGTAATCGTTACATTTCATACTTTAGTTTTTAAAGCCAAGTTTTGGTATTCCTTTTTACGATGTGGGAAACTTTCGAATAGAAAACCATTTATAACCCCGACGAATTTCGAGGGCGAAATTCATTTTAAGGGGGGTAGAATGTAACAGCCCAAGATTTTATGAAAAATATTCTTTTTAATTTTATTAATGTCTTGTGTTGTACGCTACACCAAAAGGAGCTTGCACAACACGCATCCTTGACTTGCCTTGCATTACACTCAATCGCAACCTTCCTCGATAGTGTGTGTAGTACGCAATAACGAGTTTCACTAAACAGCGATATGCTATTAAAACTAGCCGTTATGAATAGTAATAACCACTTTTTGAAATTTTGTAAATTTTATTTTTTAAAATGGATTTCATTTTTGGATTCGGAGTATCGAATTTAGCCTAAGGTGAAATTTTGGTACATTTCGGATAACTTTCATATTCTGATGAATAGTGAAAATTACTAAATTATAATTAAAAACAACTTTTTTAATCGAAATAATTAATAGTGATAAATTATTAATTTGAGTGGTTTTAAAGTATATTTAGAATATATTTTTACAATTTAATACAATGTTGGTCATTGGATGTAATTTCACATTTAAACCTGACATAAACAAGTGTCAATCTTTTGATAGATATTGTTTCGTAAAAACACGCTATTTGTTTTAATAGCGGGATTTAATTATAAAATTAATTAATTCAACTTCTATGTTATGAATTTGGTAAAATAGACTTCATTTTTGAATTCGGAATATGAAATATAGCTTAGGATGAAATTTTGGCATTTTTCTGAAAACTTTCAATTTTTGATGAATAGTGAAACCACTAAGTGGTAGGTTAAAAACTGAATTTTGCATAAAACGTAATTTTACCACTTCTGTGAATGGAATTTCGAAAATCCGAGAGACACGGTTAATATCAAGGACTAAAATGTGGTTCAATGAGATGAAAATAATTTTTGGTGAATAGTAACTTTTTACTTTTTTTTTTACCGCGGTTAATAGTAAATAGGGTAACTAAGGGTAAATATGATATTACTATTACCCTAACACATGTCCTAATTCTATTGGACAAGTGTAATTCGACCAAAAACAAACTTAGGAATAAAATATGACCATTTAGGCCCACTTGGATTAGATTAGGACATTTATTATTAATTTATTTAAAGAAGGGTTAAAATAGTTAAAATCAAAGTTTAATAAGTAAATCATTTTTAATATGGGGTTATACATAAGATCAATTAGATTGTAAATATTCATTAGAAAGCTCAAAAGATTTCCTACATGATGGTATTTTATTTGTAATTTTTAGACATCAAATAATTTAATTTATTTATGACACAACGATGATGCAGTAATTATCTTATTAATGAAATATTGACATAATTGATGTTATAAACACCAAAATAAATGTAATTTGAGATTTTTTATGAATTCTACTAATTTTATAGGTTACTATGATATATTAATGTTGATTTAATCAACTTGGTTCGAACATATAATTCTGTTATGACTTTCACAAAAATCATATATCAAATAGTGTCAAAATTGACACAAAATAGTTTTTAAATCAAATATTATATTATTAATTGTTATTTTATTCCTAAAAATCTAAGGTTAGGCCAAATGACTTAGATAAGGATATATATATTAATAATAAACAATTTGTGGTTCGTTTGGCATGTTATAGTAAGTTTATTAACCATATAGTGAAAGAAAATAAAAAGACACGGTAAAAGTTAAATTATTTAACTTAGAGTTAAATATAATTTATAAGGTTTAAAATAATATCCAAACATGTCTAAATTTGATTTTTTGATGATATTACAACCCTATCTCATCTAATCTTCGAATATGAGTCATTTTTGGAGGTTTTTAAGTGGGGTTAGATTTATTATAAATTAATATTTTTAAGAATTCCTAAGGTGCCCCTCTCCTCCCTTATAAAAGGGCACCTCCTCCCCCTCCTCCTCACACCAATTTGAGCACTCAAGCTCGGCCAACCCCTGACAATTTATCCTCTCCACTTCCCTAGCAACATCCTAGAGGTTCTGGTCTTCCTCAAAGACCAATTTTAGTTCCCTAAGAGGAGGTCTCAAAGAGGCACTTCAAAGAAGAGGTAATTACCGTTACCAATTCTTTCATCTTTATTTCTTCTTCCACTTTTTCTTCTTAGGTTGTTTCATTATGAAGTAATAACATCAGTATCACTCATATACGGATATGTTATTATAAGTATCAAACAACCCTATTTCACCATCTATCCATCCTACGGAAAAAGAAATCACCGCGCGTGCGTACGTACGGAATACCGTCTCCACGCCGTGGTGTAATCTATTTTCCACCACCACCTTACATGGATGGGTATAATGGTGTAAAGAATAACTATAAATAGTTATTACAACATCATATTGATTCTGATATATTGTATAATACACTCCAATTCAATTCAATATTTATAGAAATGATATCATCGCTCGTGCGTACGTACGGAATACCGTCTCCACGACGCGATGAGATTCATTCTCCATGTTAACCATTTAAGAATGATTATAATGTATATATAAGAAATAATAATGAAATATATGACATTATAAAGCTACTGGATTTATTTATATATATACATATGTATGTCATCTACTTACTTCCATTTCAAGACAATAAGGAAAGAAAAACAGCGTTCATGCGTACGTACGGACTACCGTCTCCATGAACGGTGTTTTTCATTTTATTTATCTATCTATTATATATATATATACTGAATATATATGTTATATAAATCATATTTTATATTCTGGAAGTAAGTAAATCATGATATAAGTAATAATTATGTCAAGAACAACAAGTCAAAACACCTACGATAAATGAAACGATTTTACCCAAAACACTTCTTTAACATGGAATTTACAAAATAACGGGTAATATAATGTCATAAGTGAACCATATATGCTATCATAACAATGAATATGATTCTGGAATAAGTCAATAACATGATTTAAATCATTATACAGGAGGTTCGGACACGTAAAAAGCTAATCGGACCTAAGGTAAGGGAAATATCACAATCTCATTTTTATCCGAGATTGTTTATTCGTAAGTATTTACTGGGGTGTATTTTATCATCCACATCCATGTTCCCTCAATATGTAATATTGTTTCCATACACTTGCAATAGTTTAAATCCAATTTTACCCTTAGGTGAGTTTTTAGTAAAGAATATGAAAGGAATCTTTTGTCGTTTTTCCGTACGAGGTACTTTTTGACTTTTCCGACAAAAGTACGAAGAATGTTTTTTTTAACGGAATTACTTCAAAGAATCTTCCTTTACAAGTTTTCAAGTTTATTTTTAATCAACTTATTTTATTTTAAAGTTGTATGACATGTTATTAAAGGAAAAATATTTTTGAAGAAGAAAGGATATTTTCCTCAAGAATGGAGTTCAAGTGTTTTATCAAAATTATTTTCCATCTAAGATAATAAAGGGTTATATTTTTATCCCTATTATTACATTGATTTGATCATGTTGTGATGGAATTATTTTTATGAATTCCTTTATCTTATATGAATTGATTTATGATGTCATGATGTTTCAAGAATCCCATTTTTATTACATGGGTTATGCGATGATGTATGATTTATGATTTTGTGGCACACATAAGAAAGGATTCATTATAAGATGGGTGGGACCTATATCTCCCTCCAATGCATTGGGTAAAGATTTTATATCTCATGAGATCGACATGGCTGGAATGGTAGGTTATACCGGTTCAGTGAAACAGGACTGAAACGAGGATTACTCGATTCAGAAAGGGACTTTGTCCACTAAGATAGTCTTGGCAATGAGTCTTGACTAACAAGAAATGATTCTCTATGATTATGTGTGTATGCCACAAAGTTCCATGTTTTATGTTATGATTATTGTGATTACATTTCACTGCCATGATTTATCCCATGTTATGAAATTATGCTCTCTTTTGCAGGTTATGATTTCCAAAATGTTATGTTCTTATGAATATGATGTGATTGATATTTCTTTTGTTTACCCTTACTGAGCATTTGAGCTCACCCTTTTATGTTTTCTTTTCCCCAGGATATAAAGAAAGGTTTTAGGTAAAAAAAAAGGAAGATCTTTATGGGAGATGTTGAAGATCTTCCACCACGATTAGAAGATTATAGTCCGAGTTTCCAAAGACACTAAACTATTATGGTCCTTGTGTGTGTGTGTTTTTGTAATGTACTAAGTATTCCGCAAAAGTAATGTAAAGTCCATGTACGTCAGGCTTCGGGTCTCTACATGTGTGGTCTATCCAATCAGAACTAGGTGAGTGCCTGAATTCGATTTCATTGGGAATTAACATAGTGAAAGATGCTGATTTTAGAGTGGGATTTTTGTTTGATTATGATAGCAGTTTTGTTTAATGAGGTAAAACAAATTAATGTACAAAGTTAAATAAAATGAAAGTGGTTATCAATGTGGTTGATAGAAAAAGGGGTGTGTTGGGGATATGGTGACTTTGGAGGTTATACAAGTTTCTTATTAGTTTTTATTGTTCATGATTATTCACATCTCTAGAAATACTTATGTAACAGAACCCCCTTGGTCTGGTATGTTTTTATTAAATCAATGGAATTCAACATTATTGGTCCATAAATATATTTATCTTAATTTTTATTAATTTCATCCCTTTTGATATGATTAAAACACCCAATGGTCAGGGATATTTTTAACCGTAAATCATTAAATAATCCCTTGAAATCACATTTTTGGTCTGATATGATATTTCTAGTGATATTTGGAAAAGTGTTAAAAAGGAATTTGGGGAAGGAATTAAATAGAACAAACACAAACATAACAATTAATCCAAATTACATCACTCGTTCATCGCCCACAGCCCCAACACATGAGGTGTTTAGTTATACATGGAAGTAATGATGACAAAAGAACCTTCTATAACTGATGTGACCATCAAAAAAACATTGAGGTACTTTTGGTTGAATGTGGGATTGGCAGGGCATGGGAGCAATGGTAGCACGACATCGAAACATCCCTCCTTCTAGTATTGAACCACGATCCTTAATACCGGAGGCCTAGACCTCTATTTACTAAAAAAATGTACTTGGACTGTATTGAAATTACACACCATGTAGTTTCATCAACACGATCTTGTCGTAATTTTCTCTGGTAGGTGGTTAGATGTGCCACCCTTTACTTCTGCGGCGTCGACGGTCGGTTGTTGAAAGATACACTCTATGTGGCGCTACCTCACACAACATGTAGTCTCTGGAAAATTCCAGCAATGACATCTAGAAGAAGGTACATTACATGAAGGTATGAAAGACATGTTGTGTTGTCTATGTTGTGGCGACTTGAGCCTGTACTTTTCCTGCCGATCCGTGTTTGGGTCTAAATGTACACGACATGTAGTTATGTACACGCAGTGTAGTTGGTAAATTTTTCTTATAGTTTTCATGATTTGTGTGTTCATCCATGAAACACCTGAAAATAAATAATATCACCTAAATCAAAGTAATTTTCCACTAAGGACTATGTATTTTCTAAAAACATGTTCTTAATTTCAATAATATATGTGGAAATCAATACACAAATATGGAGTATAAAACTCACCCACACTCAGTCATTTTCTTTCCCTCAATAAAATCTCATCATCTAATTAACGGAGTCTATATTTTAAATGGAAAGAATTCAATTAATCATAAGTATAAATGATACAGTTAAAGGAGATAATTTTAAAAAGGAACAAAATAGATTCAATTCATAATATATTCTTATCATGCCTCATATATAATTCATGTTACTACTTTCATCCACTTTTAAACACATTCTTTAACATTTCAAAAATAAGAATTCAACATGATGATATATCTCACTAGTAAATAACACACATAACTCTCAAGATATTTTTAATCCATGTTTTTCTCAATCTATGAAATAAGCACTATAACCATAGGTTTTCTTGAAATCTAGTTCTCTATTAAAGAATGTTTCATTTAAAAAAATCATGAGGGCTTTCCAACAAGGATGATATGTCTCTATGGCTAAGGGATCATATGTAAAGCTATGAAAAATAAACTCTAAGGAATGAAAAGGTAGGCTAAATACATTGAGTAACTCTTCATGAAATTAAAAATAAATATCCATGTAAAAGCATCCTCAACAAGCTCTATCAAATTCTCTCATCACCACCATCTCCCTTAGTCAGGTAGGCTTTACAAACATCATGTAAATATTAGGTCCCATTGTATTTATCAATATTTTCACAAAGGGACAACTTAGGAATTCCATGAATAGGGTTTTTGAACTCTTTCTACCCCAAATAAACAAGAGGCACTCCCCCACACTTAATTTCACGACTATGCAAAAAAATGTTCCATGTACATCCAATAACCTCTCTAATGCTCAAGTGAATAATCATGAATATTTATATATAATTAGGGTAGGAAGGGAAATTGGTTTGTAATATTTCTTCATAATAATGTTTTTCATAGTTTCTAGGGGATTTATGAGGATCAGATGTTGGGTAGGTCTCATGATTAAAGGGTTGAAACAATCTAATGCCTCAATCATTTTCATGAAATCTAAAAACACTTCATGTTTTCAAAATAAAACATTCAAATTATAGTATTCATGTATATCCTAAGCGTCTCTCAAGAAATAGTGTTTTTGAAATAATATGAAGAAGGGTTTAGAATACATATTGGTAGTGGGAAAAGAAAATAAGAAGAATACTAGGTCATGACATTCATATAAATGATTATCCTAATCAATTTCTGTATCCTAGGATTACAAGTTGAAAATTAAAATATATCATCAATCATTTTAAAAAATGCAAGAATAAAAATAAGCATGAAATCGTTAATAATTTACCACTTATAGCTTTATTATTTACAAATATGACAAAAAAAATTTATTCACATTTTCAAATATATCTTCCAATAATGATGTCATGTGGATGACGGTAAGGGTGATGACTAAGGTTGTTGAGAGACTATCCCCCACACCTAATACTGCACATGGTCCACCATGTGCACAACTATGGGGAAAAGGAATGGAGGGAGATAGAAAAAGTGTTTGAGAGAGGGGATGATGGACAAGAGAAATGAAAAATACTATGAAATTTGAATAAATACTAGCCTCGTGCGATGGTAAGAAGTCAAGATGTCAAAAAGATGCTCTAGGGTACCTATGACTGTCGATGGAAAAAAAACTACAAGAAAGCACATCATAACATCATAAAAATGGAGAACACATACATATAGAAGAAAACTCAAATGTAAAAGTCATGGTGTAGCCTCAAAGGAGGAACTGTCGAGTATATGTGTGGTGGAATCATCAGATAGAGCATCTAGAGGAATAGATCCCTCAACCTGTGGTAGGGAGGTCGCTGATGGGCTGGCTGTGACGGTGAGCTTGGCAATAGGAAACAGGCTGGTACCTGTAATGAAGATGACGACGGAGTCTATGTCCTCATCAACCTCAGTAGTGGGGATAGTAAAAGACGATATCATTGAAGGAGATGTATCCACCAGCGTAATGTGGATCTATTGATGTTGTAGTAGTAACTCCAACATCTTCTCAACTCGGTCAAGGTGGTGAGCTGATGTTGTCTGTCACTAAAGGATAACGGCCTGCTGATGCTTCATATGAACTAGGTGGTGGTCTATCTCAGATAGGAATATGGTGATGGGGGTCAGCTAAGGGAGAAGAAGGTGAAGGGGAAGGGGAAGGTCAAAGAGTGGGGGTGGGAAATGTAGTAGGGAAGGGTGAGGGAATGGGAAGGGGTGGTGAGGGAGGTGCAGTTGCAGCCTTGGGGTAGTGGGTTTGGTAGGGGTGGTGGTGGGGCCTGAGCAAGGGTGTAAGTGACCTTGCTTCTGGACCCATCCCTTGCATATAATCATGGGGAATTCCATCCACATGGGTGAACCTAATCATTCATGGTGAAGGGAAGGCTCAGAAATGACAAGGTGGTGGAAAAGGTGTGTGGCATAGAACCCACCGTTCAGGTTTCCCTAATGGGCAGTGAACATAGCTTGGATGTAGGAGGAGGAAAGGTATGGGAGGTCCGGGTAGTCTTGTCGAATGACACATGTGAGTAGCTTCATGAAACAGATAGTCATGACTCTCATATCCTCATGGTGGGGAAACAAGATGGTGTTAAAGCATCAGTTGGTAAAAGCAGGATAGGGTCCAAGAAAAGGGTACTATTAGGAGTTATTGGGGTGTAGCAGTGGTTGGGCCCAACAATATCCTTCCACATGGAAATGTGCTCATAACATTCAGGGCCGGTCAGGGTGGAGAAAAGGTGTGGGGTGACTTGATAGTGATAAAAACAACACACTCACCAAAAATAGGGCATGATAAGGGAAAAGGTCGACATACCAGTCGAAATTGGACCATCAGGACTGTGTCGCTATGTCTCACATGGTTCATGGGCCCGTTGAACTCATATGGCTTAGTGAAATAAAAAAATAAATCTCTAAAAATAGTATTGTTGACTGGGAAGATCATGATTAATTCTGTTTTCATGATGAGATCCTCCAACTCCCCGCAAATACCTAACTGTTGAGGTATGATGCAGTCAAGATATCGACTAATCAACTGGATCTTGCGGTGAGAGATGCACCTGATACGGTCTTCTACCAGGTCGGTGACTGGAAACACTAGGAAAGGATATGGGCACTGACATGGTTTGATCTAGGTGGGTAAGTAGTAGCGGCTGGAATTAGTGGTGGAGCAGTCTCAGTGGGATAAGGGCCACTGGACGTAGTGGCTAGCGAAGGATCATCCCCCTCGGAGGAGGGCTCAGGAGGTGTGGAAGCTTGTGTTTAAGAAATGGTGGTTCTCAAAAAATCTATGTGGGCGATGTAGGTGTAGTACTAGGACCAGATTCAGCAGTGACTAGTGGCACGATAGCCAAAGAAAGTGGCTTGTACTCCAGGAAGTCTGGGGTTGGTGTTGTCATGGGAGAGAGTCGTATCTAGTGAACAGTGGACTTATCACCCTCAATAGTAGAGGCAGGCCGCTTCCCACGCACATGCTCTCCATCTTCTATATACTGAAGAAGAAAGAGAAACAAAAAAAAATGAAAAATAAATCAAAATGGAAAAGAAAAAAATGTGAGAAAACCAGAATAATAGAAGAACATGGTTTGTATCTCCAGAGTACACATTGTGTAGTGTAAGATGTTTTGCAACCTATGTTATCTGGATAGACATGCCAAGTAGGCATATCAATGGACATGGAAGGATACACATCATGTACCGAACATAAATGCTATGTAAATTAAATTTTGTTCTTGGTCATGTGGTTCAACGTCAAGGCCACTGTCTTAGTAGACCCAAGAATGAAGTACACATAGTGTGAATGTATGACACAACGTGTGTATGAAAATAGATCATATGGTCGTGTGGAGTGCTATACATGGGCGTGCACTGAGTAGTGTGATACACAACATGTACCAAACATACATTCCATGTGTGTAAACTTGGTGTGGGAGACCATTTGAATGAGGTACCCAAGAAAGATTCTGGCATGTACATGGTGTGAAAAAAACATACACACCATGTAATTTCAAATTCTGAATTGTCTATTGTTTTGTCATTTAAAAATGTACATGGTTTGTGTAATTCATTTCATTCCCATGTACTGTGGGAGCCTAACCTTCAACGGATCCAAAAAAACACCCTAAATACTATGAAAAATTGAAAATAAGGAGTATAAAATGGTGTACATGAATTGAGGATCACAATAGAGAAGAAATAGGACTGAAAAACACACAAAAATGGCATATTTGAGGAGGAGAGGCCGTTAGGCTTCCGGGGGAAGAAAATGGAGGGGGGGGTGTTCCCCATGATATGGGTTGTGGCTATATAGGGTTTCCATCTTATATCACCAGAGTATATGGGAATCACCCTAGATGAAACACCGTGTAGTTTTTTTTGTCATAGGAATATAATATAATTATTATAGTGAACTATATAATAATTTATATTCATAATTAAAAGAAAAGAAATATTTACATATATATAATTTACAAAAAATAAATTTATACACGTAATGTATCGGTAAATACATGTCATGTGTTCTAAAATTGGAAAAATAGAAGTACAACCTTTAGTCCAGTGCTTGGGGTGTGATTCAAACCGACGATTGGTCATTTTGAACATAAGCCTTCAACCACTAGAGAAAATGTTATACTAGTTCTCATATTTGTGAATATATGTATATTATAATATACAATACAAAAAAACATGGATTATGGAATGGAATGATGTGTGGTTTTTAATTAGAATAAAATGGATAAAGTAGGGAGATTAGTCGAGTTCGAACCCCAGTCTTCTGGATCAAGGGCCGAGAGTCTTCCAGTCTGCCAACTTCACCCGCATGTATTCCATTAATTTTAAAAAAATTTAGTTATTAAGGAAATCATGGTTCACATGACCTATATCAAAATACACACCATGTTGTATTATTAAAAGAAAAAATGATGGAAATGGGGTGGTTGACATGATTCGAACTCAGGTCTTTTGGAACCAGGTTATGAGCCAGGCCATATATTTCATCAACATATAGGGTTTTCATGTATTTAAACAATTATATATATATATATATATTATGAAAAACATCACACACTCCATGTAAGAAAACATGAGTATAAAAATAAGGAACCCCATGTTGAAGGTAGGTGTGGAGGGATTCAAATCGGTGATGGCTCAGATAAACTCCAGTGACTTTACCATCGGCACCAGAATCATTCATGATTATTATTTACTTAATATATATTTATAGTATTAAAAATTAAAAAAATGAAATCATTGCATGCTGTGTTTATAGGGCGTACACGGCATGTAACATTTGGGTTGCCTCCTAGGATGTGCTTTTGTTTTAGGTTGTTGGATCGACTGAATTACCAATTCTTACCTAAGATGCATGGTGCTGAGCATTCCCACTGGGTCTTCCATATGATGGTTTTTATTCAGACACAATCCATTATACTTGAATGGTTGACTGTCCTCCCCATAAATTTCTACTGCTCTATGGTGGAAGACTTGTATAACTCAGAATGTTCCCGAAAATCTTGACTTTATCTTTCATATAAATAATCAATGAAGGGGGTTAAAAAGGTGTACCTGATCACCGGGTTGGAAAGATTTTCCTAAAATCACCTGGTGGTGGATTTCTCTTGTCTTCTCTTTGTACATCTTGGTTTTCTCATAAACCTCTAATCGTATTTCATCATGTTCTGAAAGTTGGAACGTATGCTTCGCTTCAGCTATATTCATATCAAAACTTAGGAACTTGACGACCCCGTGATCATTTTGCTCCAAATATACTGGAAGATGGTATGGCTTTCCATAGATGAGGTGTAATTGGTACATCTATAGTGGCATCTTGAAATTAGTATGATATTCCCAAAATGCATTGTCTGGCTTCCTGGAGCAGTCTTTCCTTGAAGTGTTCAATGTTTTCTGCAGATTCTGCTTGAGATCACGGTTGGAGATCACCACTGGTCCAATCAACTGGGGATGATATGGAATCCCTATATGATTCTTCACTTTTTATATTGACAGTACTCCATTCATCAATGTTTTGTAAAATTTGGTCCCTTTATCACTAAGAAGAACATGGGGAACACTGAACCTACTAAAAATGGGTTTCATTAATAAGGCCACGACTTCCATGGTTGTGTAGGGTTTTATAGTCACGGATTATACCCACATGGAGACATAGTCAATGGAGGCCAGGATTTAAGTGCTCTTGAAATTTGTGGGAAGACACCCCATGACTTATATGCCCCATACATCGAAGATCTCGACCTCCAAGATGGGGAGTTGAGACATATTAGCTCTAAGTCCATCTTACATGTTCTTTGGCATCGTTCGCAATGGGAAATAAATGCTCGGGAATCTCTATGCATGGTGGGATTGGAAAACCCAAAATATATAAACATTTCTATTCTACGTTCTGGCCTGTGATGTCCTCATACTAGAAAGGAATGATAGAATTCCAGGACTCCATGAACTTCAGTTTCTGGGATGCAATGTCGGATCACCCCATTCCCCACAAGATCAGAGCAGTAGAGGATCTTCCCAGAAGTACATCTTGACATCAGAGAGAAACCACTTCCTCAGTTAGATGGAGAAGTTGGGGTGGATGGAACCAGAATCCATATAAATATAAAAATCATCATACCAGGGCTGAGGTGTTGTTTCAATTAAAACAATAAGCTCACCCGAGAAATCCTCCTAGATCTCTCAATCACTCTCCTTATCTAAATGTTGATGCTCCAGGAGAGAGAATGAGAGGAATCAACATTCTCACTCCCATAATTGTCTCAGATCTCTAGATCAAATTATTGTAGGAGGAGTAACGATCGATTCAGTCATGGATTCACATCCTTCTTGTTTAGCATGTATATGTGTGCTCCATGGCTAGTATAAACAATAACATTAGATAGAACTATGTAAGAATGTAACCTATCAAATTCGAACACCACTATGAACATATACTTTTCTGATGTAGTGTTATTCATCAATGCCTCATTGAGCTTCCTACTGGCATCATAGATGGGTCATAAAATTCAGTCAATCCACTGATCCATGAATTCTCCCACTGTGTAGTCGCTGGCATCACACATCCCTTCAAGTTTCTCTTCCCAATTGGGATAAATCATCATTTTAGCTTCCATTAGGTACTGCTTTATGTGCTTAAAATCGGTGGTTCATGGCTCATCAAACTAAAAAACGAAATCCTAGATCAGATGGTTGGTGAGGGGATGGGATAACTTCGAGATGTCAAGAAAACCCATCTGTAGAAACCATCATGTCCTACAAAACTACTGATGACTCAGATAGAGGTCGGAATGGGATGTTCTTAAATGGCTTATATCTTTTCGGGTCCACCTCAATCCCATTCGTTGAGATTTTGTGGCCAAGGGCGATGCCACTCTATACCATGAAATGACACTTTTCCCATTTCAAAACCAATTTAGTGTTTTCACATGTTTCTTGTACTAGCTCATGGTGCCACAATCAAATTGTGAATGAATTTCCATAAAAAATAAAAGCTTCCATAAAAACCTCCAGGATATGTTTTTCCATGTCATGGAAGATATCCTACATTCATTGCTGGAAGGTGTCTGGAGCAGTGAAATTTCCAAAGGATATCGATCCGTATGAAAACATACCATAGGGGTAAGTGAATGCGCTATTCCCTTGATCCTATGGGGATATGGATATATGATTGGTTCTGGAATAGCCATCGAGGAAGAACTAAAACTCGTTCCAATCTATCCGCACTAGCATGCAATCCATGAAGGGTAGGGGAAAATGTTCTTTCCTCATGGAGTTATTCAGATTTCTATAATCCACACAGACTCTCCATCCTATGATAGTATTTGTGGGGATGAGTTTGTTCATTTAATTTGAAATAATAGTGATACCACCCTTTTTGGGAACCACTTGAATGGGACTCACCCATCAACAATATGATATATGGTATATGATGCCAGCATCCACCAACATGATTACCTATTTCTTCAAAACTTCTTCATTGGGGAGGGCGGGTCAGGCGTCATTTTGGTTGCCGAGATGGATTCTCTCCATTTTTGAGTAAAACCCTATGGGTGAAAATGGTTGGGCTAATTTCCTTAAAGACTGCAATTGTCCACCCAATAGCCTATTTCTACCACATCAAAACCTTTAGAAGTGCATCCTCCTTCTCCTCTGGCAGTGATCCACTAAGTATGATGGGAAATGTCTAATGGTCTCTCAAATACCAATGATTCAGAGAAGACGAGAGAGGATTCAGTTGTAGTTTAGGCACATTTAGAATCGAAGGTACACGTTTTTATACCTATTTACAATCTATAATGTTAGGAATAACAACACGCTGCCAGTAGTGGCTGCCTTGGACGTCTAGGAATTGAAGGTCCTCTAGTGCTTCATCAACTGGAATGTTTGGAAAAACCAAGTCATCTGAGGCGGAATAACATACCAGATTCTCTCCTTTTATGCTCTAGAGATCATCCACAATGGTCACTACATAAAAACCCTCATGCTCTAGTAATGATGATTTCATGGCATCGTTGATGATACTATAGGAGAAACTTTCATCTCCTACTCTAAAAATCAATTCCCCAAGGTATACATCGATCAATACCTTCCTAGTGGCCAGGAAAAGCCTTCCCATAATGAGAGGTGCCTCTAGAACGTCCTCCATGTCAAGGATGATGAAATATATGGGGAGGATTTCCAACCAACCTCTTCCAGCATGCCCTTTAGTATCCCCGTCAGATATTTGTTGGATCATTCGGTAAGTTGACCAGAAACTTGTGTAGGCTTCAAATTTATGATCCATAGAATCCTAAAAACACTAAGGGGCATGAGGTTGATGATGAAAACTATGTCATAGAGGGCATTCACAAACTCACATGGCCAAATGGTGCATGCGATTGTGAAGATACCTACATCCTGATGTTTGGGTGGGATCTAATGATGTACGACTGCTGATCACTCCTTGGCCAGTGCAATGGTTCCTTGATCCTCAATATTTATTTTGTGGGAGAGGGTATCCTTCATGAATTTGGAATATTTGGGAATATGAGTTAGTTCTTCTACAAATGGAATGTTGATATATTGCTTCCTGAACAATTCCATTAATTTTCCAAACTGGTGGTCTAGATTATTCTGCATCATCCTCTCCATGAAGGGTAAGTCTGTCTCAAAAGGATTGACATACTCCTTTCCTTTTCCCTTTGGAACCTATTTTAGAGGGACTTTTTAATTGCCCGGACCTCTCTGACCCATTCCTTTGTCAAAAAGAATGCCATGAAGTGTTCTGGAGGGTATGATGGACTTTTCCCATACTTTCCATAATTTTGAAACTACACGCCATGTAGTTTGAGTACACGTCATGTGCCCCCTTACCGGGTATACCCCATGTTGAAGTCCGTGTCCTTGCTGTGTGAAATAAATGGGTACATGCCATGTGTTTAGTACTACACGCCGTGTAGTCCTTCCCCGCATACGCGTTACAAGTCAATGGTCATGTGCCGTGTTGGAGCTGTGTCCCTGCCATGTGAAATAAATGGGTACACGTCGTGTGCCCAAACTACACGCCGTGTAGTCCCTCCCCGCGTATGTGTTACCCGCAAACAGTGTGTTGACTATTCAACGACCGCAGATCTGTGATGAAAGCCGCATGGAGACCGTGTGAAATAACCGAGTACACGCTGTGTACCATAAAGTATACGACGTGTAATTTTTCTTTTCTCGCCTATAAAAGGAGGGGTCCCCTCCTCCTTTTCAACTCACCCCTCTCCTCCCCTTTCCTCTAAGCAGAACTCTCCCAAGATACTTGAAGGCTCATTTTCTTCCATAACTTCTTCATATGAGCTCCGATTTACGATCTGTCAGTGGCCACAGGATCATAACGACGAGGCAGAACTTCTGAGCTTGGATCCGTTGTCTTTACTTCGGCATTTCCATTCCAACATCTGCCCGAGGAGGTTTTTCCGGGACTGGACGGAAGTCACGGATGCCGACGGACGGGGGATCGTTGTGATCAGAACCTGTTGAGGTAGGGATCTTACCTTAGTCTCTCTAAATTTGTGCATCATGCGGATTTGGTGTCCTCTTGTTTACGTGAAAATCTTTTGAACGAGTTTAATAATGATAATAACTGGCTTATTTAACGGGGATGTGAAGTTTGTGAATGCAGTTACATTATTTATATCTTGTGATATTTTGTTGTCAATTGAATAGTCTTATGCGCACTGAAAATTACGATCTTTGGGGGCCTTTGCTTGCACAATTAAATGTGGCCCTATCTTCTAGACCGTTTTTGTGAATGGAACATTGTGGAATGTGGATATTTGGTTAATCACATAATGTCGGCTGATTTAAAACCTATAACCCTTGTGTTATCACCCCGGATGAACAAAATGGAATAATGAACATGTGGGTGTTGACTTGGTTGTGGGATGGTGTGGATGTTATGTTGGTGACAGGTAGTGGGGCTGCGATAATGGTATTAATGGGATAATGATGTATGGGTTTGGTGTGATTATGGTTATGGTGGTTGGCTGCGGGGCTGCATGGATGAGTTGGAATGTGAACAGACTATGGGTTGTGAATAATAAATAAAAAGTGGAAGAGTTAATGAATGGTGGGTCATGGTAATGGAATGATATTAATAATCAATGGGTTGGTTGGTTGATAAGAAGGGATTGGCTGTGCTGCTTGTGTTTTCCTAACTTGATTTTTGGACGGAAGGGATATGTTTCACGAACGATTGATGTGGTTGGTTGTGGATAGTTTCCCAGTGGTCAAAGATTTAATAAGCTGATTCTGTTGAAATGTGAAAATCAAAATGGGGCTGGGGTTGTTTGTTGTATGCATGCTTTGTAGTAGCAGTGCCGAGGCACGTTCTTAGTTCTCTGATTAGATGCCCTAGGTTTGGCTGAGTGTTTGGTATATATATACATATATATATCTGTATCTTTTTGTTTTTCACACCCCACACATGTTGAGCACATAGTGCCGAAGACTCCTATTTCATGGGAGAGGGTGTTTTCCCACTAGCTCCTTCCTGCTCCTTCTTCCCAAGGCTGTGAAGGCTTGAGGTGACCTTAGACCTAAGACCCTCCAGGTAGGTTTCGATTGGGGTGGATTGGCCCAAGACTCTTCGGGCAGGTTTGTTTCCCATGAATCTTCGGGATGAGGCCCAGGTGTCTTCGGGCGAGATTTCTATTACTATTACTGTTCCCAAGAATCTTTGGGATGAGGCCCAGGTGTGTGTGGGTGGGATACATGGTTGTGAGGCCCAGGTGTGTGCGAGCGGGATACATGGTTGTGAGACTCAGGTGTGTGTGGGCGGGATAAGTGGTTGTGAGGCGCAGGTGTGTGCAGGGGGGATACATGGTTGTGAGGCCGAGGTGTGTGCGGGCGGGATACGTGGTTGTGAGGCCCATGTGTGTGCAGGCGGGATGTGTGGTTTGTGAGGCCCAGGTGCGTGTAGGCGGGGAGAGTGTGGTAGCGTCAGGACATTCACCATTAGGAAGAGTAGCTAGCTAATGGGAAATGGTGCGGGGTACCCAATACTCTTTTTCTTATACTACTACTACCTGTTGTGATTGTATTTTGGTGAGTGTGGCTGATGAGGTTGTGTGGATATATTTTCTTTCTAGGTTTCTGCTGTTGTTCTCACGGGACATAAGGATGTCTCCCAACTTGTGCACGAGTGTTTTAGGATTCCCTAATGAGTATACTTGTATGCTCACCCTACATTTAATTTCAGGTTTCAGGAGGACTACCCGGGTCGTGTGGGACCCTACTAGTCAGACAGTTGGAGTTGTTGAAGTTTATGTACTCTTGTTTTCTTTTGGTATTGTAATTTTGAGCTTTTTTTACTTGTACCTTGTTATAAAACTGTTTAAACATGCATGTGGGATTGTTTTGGGTTTATTTATATACACTTGTTCTTTTCCATTTTGGTGGTTGACTTGTCCTATTTCCCGATCCTAAATAATAAAAGTGTAATGCATCCCATATTTGTGAAAACTCATACCCTTGGTGATAGTTTCCACCCCGGGGCCTACTGGAGGTTGGACTCGGGGGTCATTATCTCCCTTTCACCATTGCCAGCTCAGGAGGGGCATCTTTGGTTGGAGGGTGTTGTGATAGAATGGTATCAGAGCTGATGGTTGAGAGATATGATAGAGTCTGGAGTTAGGAAATGTGAGGATTGCATCGGATGGTAGGGCAACAGTGTTAGTTAATCTTGGTGCATGACATAGGCCTGGGAAGACCGGCTAGGAAACAGGATTTTAGGGCCCCCCGTGATCCGATGCAAGGACTCTGAGCGTACCGAACGACCAAGTTAGACTACATTCATTGCAGGGTAGAGACCCTAGGGAAGGTACATGCATCATCATGATTGTGTTTTACTTGATTTGGGTGTTCTGGGAATGAAATTGAAATAAAATGATAAAATGAAACCCTGATAAATTTCCTTACTACTGGGGCTTAGGCCATCTCTATTTACTGTACACCTATGGAACCTAAACGTCATCCCACAGTGGCTCAGACGGACGAGGCCCAGTAGATTCAGGCGGTCGATCAGTTGAGGATTGACCGAGAGGAGGAAGATAGCCAGGGGCAGAAGACTCTCCGTTCATTCCAGCGGTAAACCCTCAAGAAGTACGAGGGTAGTACTTCGGATACGGAGACAGAGGGGTGGCATGAGGAGCTAGGGATCGCTTTTACCTTGATCCGTGCTCTGAGGGAGTACTGGGTTCCCCTATTAGTCAGTCAGCTGAGAGGCACGGCGCGACAGTGGTGGATGCTCTACCTTGGAGAGAGGATAGAGGCATAGGTTTTGTGGGCTGACTTTGAGAAGGAATTTCGAGAGGAATTCCTTTCTTCCATGATCATGGCGGAGAAGCGGTAGGTGTTACTCTCCATTCAGCAGGGGAGTATGTAATTATGAGAGTTGTGGATCTAGTTCAAGGATCTCCTGCACTTTTCTCCGAATATCTTTCTGGATGAGGAGTCTCAGGCGAGACGTTTGGAGGAGGTGCTTTTTTCCTTTGCTCCAGTATGTTGTTACCCACTTCACCCTTCCGACGTACTTGGTAGTACAGAAGAAGGAAGAGGTTGTAGAGAGGATGCAGTAGCAGGGAGGTGCACCACGTGAAGGGATCTAGCCAGGTACGTCGAAGGGGAAGACCATCAGCAGATGGTCTCCTGCGACGGGACCTTCTAGGATCAGGATAGTGGGGAGCAGGCCCCAGTAGTTCCAGTTCAGATCCTCAGGTAATCGTCCCTTTTTCATGAGCCCAAGACCGAAGTGTTTTTCTTCTGAAGGTTTCTAGAAAATTCAGAGTCGGTGTCTGACCTGAGCTCAGTACAGTGGAGGTGGGCAGGTTCAGTGCCCACCTCAGCAGCAGTAATTGCCAGCGAGGCCCTTCCAGTAGTAGCAGGATTATGCACCTCCGAGGGTAGACATTTCAAGAGGAGGCCGAACTCAGGGTTCTCCTCAGGGACCTCGACTAGGGCATGGTCGGGGAGGTGGACGACATCAGAGAGGTAGAGGAGCTGGGCATGTACAGTTGCACGCAGTAGAGATGATAGCTCCGGCGGGACCAGAGGTGGTGCGAGGTACAATTTGTTTGTTCATCACTCTTGTTTCTTCTTTGTTCGAGTCGGGAGCTTCACAATCCTTTGTTTTACCTGGTCTAGCCCATGATTTGGGACTAGATGTAGAGAGAATTTCCGTACCACTGTTGCTGAGTACACCAGTTGAAGGCTAGACCAATGTATCTTGTGTTTGCCGGAGATGTGGGATGACGTTGGGACCACATCAATCTAGTGGGGACCTTCTTCTATTATAGATGAAGCCATATGATGTCATCCTTTTCATTTACTGGTTTATTTCTGTTAGTGCCATTATCGACTACATTCGGAGAAGAGTTGTGTTCTCCGACATGGATGGGCAGTGCGTATCTTTTGTTGGCGAGAGGAGCTATCAGGTAGGAATCCGGCATGTGGAGCCTCTCCTTTCCTTGTTAGGTGGGTTATCCATTGTTCCATCTGATATAGAGATGATGGATGTCCTAGAGGTTGTTGTGGAGTTCCTTGATGTTTTTCCTGAGGAGGTTGTGACTCAACCCCCCCCCCCCCCGACGTGACATTGAGTCAGGATAGAATTATAGCCTAGTGCCTGTCCGATTTAGATGGCCCCTTATCGGATGGCACCTTCGGTGTTGCGGGAGTTGCAGATTCAGATTGACGATCTGATGAAGAATGTTTTTGTTCGACCCAGCGTATCACCATGGGGTGCTCTAGTTTTGTTCATGAAGAAGGAAGATGGTGGTCTCATGCTATACAGAGACTACCGAAGGTTGAACCTGGTAATGGTCATGAACCGTTACCCCCTTCCAAGGATAAATGATCTCTTCGACCAACTGAGGGTAGCAGGTTGGTTTTCAAAGATTGATCTATGATCGGGATATCATCAGCTGAGGGTAAAGGGTAGTTTCATCTCAATGATGGATTTCAGGTGCAGGTATGGGCACTTCGAGTTTGTGGTGATGTTTTTTGGAGTGACGAATGCACCGTCTTTGTTCATGGGACTTATGATCTTTGTCTTCCGAGAGTTTCTGGACCGGTTCGTCGTTGTGTTTATCGATGACATCCTGATCTACTCAAGATTAGAGGAGTAGCACGTTGATCATCTCAGCGAAGTCTTTTAATTCCTTCGACACCACCGGCTTTATGGGAAATTGCCGAAGTGTATATTCTTGACGCAAGAAGTACACTTCCTTGGGTACATGGTGTCTCAGCTTGGAGTGTCAGTGGACCCATAAAAGGTGGAGGCATTTGTTTTTTTGGATGAACCCAAGATCATGGAAGATGTTCATAGTTTCTTAGGGTTGGCAGGTTTCTATCGAAGGTTTGTTTTAGACTTCTCTCGAGTTACTGCTCCCTTGGAAGCTTTGACTAAGAAGAACCAGGTCTTCCTTTGGAGCGAGAAGTGCCAGAAATCTTTCGACTACCTGAATGAGAGGTTGGTCTGTGCTCCCGTACTCAGGTTACCAGAGGAAGGGTTGTTGTATGAGGTGTTTTGTGATGCTTCTAGCCTTTGTCTAGGGTGTGTGCTGATGGAAAAGAAGGGAGTGATCTATTATGGGTCTAGACAGTTACCCCCTCATGAGTGTAACTACAGCACACATGATCTAGAACTTGCAGTAGTAGTGTTCACACTAAAATTGTGGTGATATTACCTCTTCGGGGAGCGCATTGTGGTCTTCTCAGATCACAAGAGCTTGTTTTATGTCTTCTCCCATCGTGACTTGAACCTGCGACAGCGGAGATGGGTTGAGTTTCTCCAAGACTATGACTTTGAGATCTCTTACACTGAAGGTAAGGGCAACGTTGTGGCTGATGCCCTGAGCAGGAAGTCAAATCAGGAAGTGGTTTGGGAATCCGCTGATTCTTGGAAGGCGATGGGAGAGTTGGCTTCCTTGCACATGGATGCTAGGGCAGAAGGTGTTAGATTATATTTGTTTTAGCTGACGGTGCAGTCCTCCTTGCTGCAGGATGTGGAAGAGTCTCAGTGGGGGGAGTCCGAGGCGGAAGTGATGCAGGACCATATCGTTCATGGAAACGCTCCAAAAGGATGGTCAGAGGATAGCTAAAATCAGATGCTTTTCCATGGAAGGTTGTTTGTTCCAGACGCGATGCATGAGGGTGTTCTCCGTGAGTTCCATAGCTCAGCCTTGGCGGTACATCCAAGAGATTCAAAAATGTACCGAGACCTGAGGGAATAGTTTTGGTGGCCTGGGGTGAAATGGGTAGTGGCAGAGTTTGTGGCTAAATGCCTTGTGTGTCAGCAAGTGAAGGTTGAACGTCGTGTTCCCAGTGGGTTGTTGAATCGTTTAGATGTTCCCGAGTGGAAGTGGGATGACATCTTAATGGACTTCATCATAGGACTACCCAGAGCTCAGGGTGGTTATGATGCTATCTGGGTAGTGATGGATCGACTGACTAAATCAGATCACTTCTTAGCAATTAAGGAGTCGGGCCCGGTGAGTACCATAGCACATAGGTATGTGGATGAAGTGGTGAATTTTCATGGAGTTCCAAAGACTATCTTCTCAGATCAGGATACTTGGTTTACCTCACAAGTCTAGAGGGGGTTACAGTATTCTTTTGGCACCCAGCTACACCGTAGCACTGCTTTCCACCCCCATACCGATGGGCAGACAGAGCGGACTATCCGGACGATGGAGGAAATGTTGTGAGCATGCGTTCTAGATTTCGGAGGATCATGGGTACGACACTTGCCTTTAGTAGAGTTTTCCTACAACAACAGCTTCCACTCTACTATTGGCATGGCACCATTTGAGGATTTTTATGGAAGACCATGTCATTCACCCATTGTCTTAGCAGAGGTTGGTGAGACAGGTGCTCTTGGGCTACAGGTAGTGCAGAGCACCATAGATAATGTCCAGCTTGTACATGAGAGGATGAAGGTGGCACAGGACCGAAAGAAGTCTTATGATGATCATCGGAGGAGTCCCTTGGAGTTTGAGGTGGGAGATCATGTGTACTTGAATGTGTCCCCTCGATAGGGGCAGCAGAGGTTTGGGAAAGGGAGCAAGCTCTCACCTAGGTTCATCGGACCTTTTGAGGTGCTGAGGCGAGTCGGCGTGGTGGAATATCAGCTGGCCCTGCCACCTCAGTTGGAGAAGGTTCATGACATCATCCACCTCTCCCAGCTTCGTCGGTACTTACATGATGACTCACACGTTATCGACTGGGGAGAGTTAGATATGGGAGACGACGCGACCTTCTAGGAATGACCAGTCAGAATCGAGGATCGTAAAGATAAGGTGCTTCGTGGATGAACCATTCCGTTGGTTCGTGTGTTGTGGAGGAATGGCGGCCTTAGGTAGAGAACTTGGGAGCAGGGGACCCAGATGCAAGCTCAGTACCTGGAGTTGTTTTGACTTGTGTTTTCCCTTGTTCTTCTGAGCTTTGTGTTGATGTTATACTCTGTACCGTTGATATATGGAATGCTTGGATTTTAGGTTGTGAGACCTTTTGTTTCCTTGTTCCCTAGTAATGTGTTACATGTCCGGATGTGTGGGGAAAGGGAAAAACCTGATCCTTTATCGAGATGCATTAATGCGGATGTGATTGAACCCATGCGGGTGAGTCAATGCCACCTAAAGTGGATAATATCTCAACATAGGAGAAGAAATTTTTCACCAAACCACATGTTCAGGTAGTGTGCTGGTTGTGTGGTGTTGGGGGTTGTGCGTGTAGGAAAATCCTAATATATAGAAGTGGGAAGGCCCGATCCTTAATCGAGACGCATTAATGCGGATGCGATTAAACTCGTGCAGGCGAGTCAGTGCCGCCTAAAGCGGATAATATCTTGACATAGGAGGGGGAATTCCTAACACCTATGATTAGGGTTTTTGTTTGGGTTCCTGTTATAATGAGAACCCTAAGAGTTATCTTGTTGGGTTCCTTTGGGTTGGTTTTTGAATTCTATAGGATGAGAATGTTTTAAGAGGTATCTGATGTAATAGCTCGGACCTCTCCGTCCCATTCCTTTGTCAAAAAGAAGGCCACAAAGTTTTCTGGAGCGTAAAATTGGACTTTTCTGACACTTTCCAGTATTTTGAAACTATATGCCGTGTAGTTTGAGTACGCGCCGTGTGCCCCCTTTCCAGGTATACCTCGTGTTGAAGGTCAGGTCATTGATGTGTGAAATAAATGGGTACACGTCGTGTGTCCAGTACTACACGCCATGTAGTTTTTCCCCGCGTACGCGTTACCAGTCAATGGATGTGTTCTGTGTTAGAGCCGTGTCCTTTCCGTGTGAAATAAATGGGTACACGTTGTGTGCCCAAGATATACGCCGTGTTTTCCCTCCCCACATATGTGTTACCCTCAAACCGTGTGTTCACTAGTCAATGGCCGCAGAGCCGTGTTGAAAGCCGCATGGGGACCCAGTGAAATAACCGAGTACACGTCATTTACTATAAAGTAAACGTCATCTACTTTTGCTTTTATCACCTATAAAAGGAGGGGTCCACTCCTTTTCAACTCACCCCTCTACTCCCCTTTCCTCTATGCAGAGCTCTCCCAAGAGACTCGAAGGCACATTTTCTTCCATAACTTCTTCGTCCAAGCTCCGATTTGCGATCAGTCAGCGGCCACAGGATCGTAATTATGAGGCAGAACTTCTGAGCTTGGATCTGTTGTCTTTACTTCATCCTTTCATTTCAAACATCCTCCTGAGGAGGTTTTTCCGTGACTCAACGGAAGTGACGGATGCCGACGGACGGGGGAGCGTTGTGATCAGAACCTATTGAGGTAGGGATCTTACATTCGTCTCTCTAAATTTGTGCATCATGCGGGGTGGGTGTCCTATAGTTTACGTGAAAAACTTTTTAACTAGTTTAATAAAGATAATAACTGGCTTATTTAATGGTTATGGGATGTTTGTGAATGCAGTTTCATTATTTATATCATGTGATATTATGTTGTGAATTGAATAGGCTGATGCCTACTTAAAATCACAGTCGTTGGGGGCATTTTCTTGTGCAATTAAATGTTTCCCTATCTTCTATACCATCATTGTGAATGGAACTTTGTGGAATGTGGAAATTTGGTTAATCAAGTAAAGTTGTCTGACTTAAAATCTGGAACCCTTGTGTGATCACCCTGGATGAACAAAATGGAATAATGAACTTGTGGGTGTTGACTTGGTTGTGGGTTGGTGTGGATGTTATATTGGTGACATGCAGCGGGGTTGCGATAATGGTATTAAAGGGATAATGATGTATGGGTTCGGTGTGATTGTGGTTATGGTGGATTCCAGTAGGGCTGCAGGGATGGGTTGGAATGTGAACGGACTATGGGTTGTGAATAATAAATAAAAAGTGGAAGATTTAATGAATGGTGGGTCATGGTAATGGAACGAGATTAATAATCAATGGGTTGGTTGGTTGATAAGAAGGGATTTTCTGTGCTGGTTGTGTTTTCCTAACTAGATTTGTGAATGGAAGGGATTTGTTTCATGAACAATTGATGTGGTTGGTTGTGGATAGTTTCCCAGTAGTTGAGGAACTAATAAGCTGATTCTGTTGAAACGTGAAAAACTAAATGGGGTTGGGGTTGTTTGTTGTATGCATGCTTCAAAGTAGTTGTGCAGAGGAACATGCTCAGTTCTCTGATTAGAAGCCATAGTTTGGGCTGAGTTTTTGGTATAGATATATATATATATATATATATCTGTATCATTGTGATTTATTGCACCCCACCCATGTTGAGCACATAGTGACGAACACTCCCATTTCATGGGAGAGGGTGTTTTCCCATAGTTACTAGCTCCTTCTTGCTCCTTCATCCCTAGGATATGATGGCTTGAGGAGACATTACACCTAAGACCCTTCAGGTAGGTTTCGATTGGGGTGGATTGGCCCAAGACTCTTTGGGAGGGTTTGTTTTCCCATGAATCTTCAAGATGGGGCCCAGGTGTCTTCGAGCAAGATTTATGTTACTATTACTATTCCCACTAATCATCGGGATGATGCCCTGGTGTGTACGGGTGGGATACGTGGTTGTGAGGCCCAAGTGTGTGCGGTTGGGATACATGGTTGTGAGGTCCCGGTGTGTGCGGGCGTGATACGTGGTTGTGAGGCCATGGTGTGTGCCGGCGTGATACATGATTGTGTGGCCAAGGTGTGTACGGGCGGGATACGTGATTGTGAGGCCAAGGTGAGTGCGGGCGGGATGTGTGGTTTTTGAGGCCCAGGTGTGTGCGGGCGAGGAGAGTGTGGCAGCGTCAGGACGTTCGCCGTTAGGAAGAGCAGCTAGTGTAACACCCCAAGATTTCATAGTGTGTTATTTCTTCAAAATAATTCAATAACATGCACTACATGTAGCACCGAGTTCAAGCGCACCATGACTTACCAAACAAGCCGTTCAAAAGAGGTTATGAATAGTATTAACTAAATTTTAAACTTTATATAATCCATATAATTTTATAATCCATATTATGAGTTTCTTAGACATAATGTAAGAACAAATTCATTTTCAGTATTGCACTTTTACCAACTTTTAATAGTGAACCGTTTTTAAATACAATATTTTAAACTTTTTGACTAAATGGGGACATCAAAAATTTAAGATGAAACATCCCAAGCTTCCACGGTACGCTTTCCTTTGAATGATACAGTAGCGTGTGTTGTACGCAACTTCGAGTTCTAACACACACCACAACCAATCAAACTAGCCGTTATGAATAGTAATACCCAATTTTTGAAATTATATATATTATATATTTCAAAATGGATTTCATATTTGGATTCGGAGTATCGAATTTATCCTAAGGTGAAATTTTTGTACTTTTTGGATAACTTTAATATTTTGATGAATAGTGAAAATTAATAAATTTTAATTAAAAACAACTTTTTAATCAAAATAATTAATAGTGATAAATTATGAATTTGAGTGGTTTTAAAGTATAATTAGAATATATTTTTACCATTTTATCCAATGGTGTTCATTAGAATTAATTTCTCTTTGAAATTGGACCTAAACAATTGACAATCTTTTGATATATATTGTTTCTTAAAAATACGCTATTTGTTGTGACAGCGGGAATTAATTATAAAATTAATTAATGAAACATATATGTTTGGAATTTTGTAAAATAGACATCATTTTTGAATTCAGAATATCAATTATATCTTAGGGTGAAATTTTGGCATTGTTATGAAAAACATCGATTTTTGATGAATAGTGAAACTACTAAGTGGTAGTTAAAAAACTGAATTTTTCATAAAACATAATTTTACCGCTTCTGTGATTGGAATTTCAAAAATCCGAGAGACACGGTTAATATCAAGAAGTAAAATGTGGTTCAATGGGATGAAAATAATTTTTGGTGAATAATAACTTTTTACTTTTATTTACCATGGTTAAAAGTAAATAGGGTAATTAAGGGTAAAAATTATATTATTACTACCCTAACACATGTCATAATTCTACTGTATAAGTGTATCTCGACCATAAACAACCTTAGGAATAAAATATTATCATTTAGGTCCACTTGGATTAGATTAGGACATTTATTATTATTTAATTCAAGGAAGAGTTAAAAAAGTTAAAATCAAAGTTTATTTACTACAACATTTTTAATATAGGGTTATACATAAGATAAATTCGATTGTAAATATTCATTAGAAATCTAATAAGATTTCCTACATAATAAAAGTTTATTTAAAATTTTTAGACATTAAATAATTTACTTTATTTATGACACAATGATGATGCAGTAATTACCGTAATAGTGAAAATTTAAAATAATTGATATTTTAAATACCCAAATAAATATAATTTGAGACTTTTAATGAATTAAACTAATTTTCTAGGATAATATGGAATATTAGGATGGAGTTAATTGACTTTGTTCTAAGTAATCATTCTGTTATCAGTTTCACAAAAATCAACTATTGAATAGTGTCAAAATTGACATAAAAGAGTTTTTAAAAAAAATTATTATATTATTAATTGATATTAAATTCCTAAAAATCTAAGGTTCGGAAAATAGACTTATATCATGATAGGTGTATCATTAATGGAACACTTGGGGGTCGCATGGAGGTATATAGTAAGTTTATTAACTACATAATATAAAAATACAAAGTGACATGGTAAATGTCAAACTAATTAACTAAGAGTTAAAACTAAATGATAAGGTTAATATAGTAACCCAAACCTGTCTAAATTCTATTGGTTGAATTGTTTTAGACCTATTCCCACCTTTAACTTTGAATAATCAACTTTGGAGCCATTATAAACCGAATATGAATTTATTATAAATTAATATTTCTAGCTTTTCCAAAGGTACCCCTCACCCCTCTTATAAAAGGGCACTCCTCCTTCTCATTTCTTCACACCATCAAAGCCTTTTGATTTGGCAAAACACTGCCACAATACTCTCCCAACATCCCTCAATACAGCCTAGAGGCCTTAGTTTGATCAGAAAGCCAACCTAAGGATCCCTTTTGATCAAATCAAAAGGAAGAACCCGAAGAAGAAGTAATGATTTCACCACCCTTTTTCAAGTTCCTTTCTTCTTCCACTTATTCTTCCTTTGTTGTTACCATTATAAAATAATAACTCCAGTATCATATATATACTGTGATTTTATTATAAATATTGTACAACTATATTCAATATTCTATCCACCGTTTGAATAACATGTCACCATACGTACGTATGTACGACTTACCGTCTCCACGTCGTGGTGTAATTGTTATTCAATATATTATTATTTGGATGGGTATTATAAAGATATTTAACTCATGTAAATAATAAATATAACAATTTAATGATTCTGTATATATGATATTGCAACCATTTATATATTATTTTAATATCAAAAGAATGATATTGTCGCTCGTGCGTACGTACGGACTACCGTCTCCACGAACGCGATGAGATTCATTCTCCATCGTATCCATTCAAGTATAATTCTCATTTTATGATTAATAATAGTATATAAGGACTTAATATCATTCTGTATATGAATAATATACAATATATCCATTACAAACATGGCTTACGTAACAATACAAATAAAAGAAAATGAGTAAGTTAACACCCGAAACAACGATAATACTAAGATATTATTAACAAATCAATGTTAAAAGATCATATATGATATCATATTAATGTATATGATTATTTTATAGTTTAATAACAATTATTTCACCATTATACAGGAGTTTAACCTACCCCAACCAAGGAAATGTACAAGGTAAGGGGTTTTCATCTCACTCTTTATTCCTGTGAGATTCATGCCATATTGCCACCATTACCTTTTGTGTGGTGTATGTACTGCCCATAATTATATTATTTGTGTAATACACTTTAATTTATGTGTATTTACATATTCATTGTATGATATCTCTTTCATGGGTTGTATGTTTTGTAAGATACCAAATTGGTAAGGGATTATTTCACAATCTCTTCATTATACGAGGTTGTTTACACGTAATTATCTACTGGGATCTCTTTATCATCGACATCCATGTTCCTTAAAATGTATTTAATTTTTTTTTACTATTTAATAGATAATGGGATAAAGTCATTTATACCTTTATGTGTTTTGAAAGGAATCTTTCCGTCGTTTTCCAAATAAGGCACTTTTAATCTTTTTCAACAAATTTATGGTAAGAATGTTTTTTTAACTTATACAGTGGGTGCAGCTATTTACCGCCGTTATAAAATAGTCAAACTTCCGATACAATATTAGAAGGATATTTTCAAAGTAAATGCTTTATTTTATAATTATGTGACTTTTAAATGATTTCAAAATGAATATTTTAAGAATTTATGAAAGGTACTCTTTATCAAAATCAGAATTTTAAATGTTTTAAAGATTTATCTTTCTAAATCTTTTTAATTAATATCCTTGTTTTTAAAATGATTTTAAGGATTTATTTATATGGACATGAATGTTTTGAAATGACATTTCTTTTCAAAAGTTTGAAATTGGTATGGGACACTTTGATTCAAAAATCTCTTTTAAATTACTTCCTTTATAAATGGGTGATTTTCAATGATTTCGAGAAAAGAGATATTCCTCTCAAATGGTTTTGATTTCATCTATGTCAACATCCTTGTTGTATTTTAAGCTTATTTGAAGTTGATTTATTATGATACAAAACTTTTTTATTATATTGATGGTTTTGTGATATGTTTTACTGTGGATGTGTTATTTTTATACCATTCATGGTTTATGAAGAAATTATTGTCATTTAGTATGCTAGTTTTAATACAAATGTTTAAGTTACGTTTAATACTTTTCATATGGGAATGCATTGGACTTAGTAAGTGACGGGTGGAGCCCGTTATTGCTCCTCGATGCATCAGTAGGTCTCATGAGACAAACTAGTGTCTTGGCACAAGGCCTTGGCAAAATCTTATTTGTAGTCTTGGCACGAGGCCTTGGCTATGTGGTTATAATAGTCTGGCATTATGCATTCCATAATTATGAAAGTGGTTATTGATATTGCATGTGATTATTCGATTAGTAGAATATCCATGTGAATAAGTAGATGTCATTATTTCATTTTATTTTTGCCATAATATGTTGAAGTTCAAGTTAATAAGGATTTTTTTAAATTATACAATTCATTAAATGTTTATACTTATTTATAAATGTTTCCACTGTATAGCTTACCCTTACGGAGCGTTTGAGCTCACCCCTTTCAGTGTTTTATTTTTCCCAGGATTCCAAGAATTATATTGTGATTGATAAGAATGGTTAAGAGAAGGGAATAATGGAATTCATAAAGGATTATTTATGTTGTTTTGTATGTTATGAAGTGTAATGTAACATTCATGTATGTAATCTATTTTCCAAGACTGCTAAACTAATCGGTCTTTCGAGACTTGATTCCTTGTAATCATGCCAATGTATTAAAATAATGCACCGACTCTAGCTTACTAGGGTCGGGGCGTTATAGTTGGTATCATAGGAAGTTTAGTACAAACCTTGGAAGCTAGATTTAGATAAACTCTGATTAGAGCACGTAGAACTAAGATGAACTTTGAGTATTAGTATATAAGAACTTCCTAGAATTTGGGTATTGTAGGGATTTTGTGAGTTTTCCGAGCAATACATCCCTGTCTGGATACGAGCAGGTAGAGGTGGCTCTGGCACAGATGTACCTAGGGGTAAAACCCGAAAACACCGCTTTGAGCTAGACTCGAACGGGAACTGGTGCACGACAACGGGCCTTGCTGCACTCTTGGTTACGACACTCCTGGGGGATATTCTTAGGATAATTATCATTTTCTTTACAAACCATTATTAAGGATTTATGATTATATACTTACACAAAGGAGACATTTTTATGATTATGGATTATATCCATAAACTATTTAATTTATATTATGTGTTTTACATGTTTGGGATTAGGTATTGTTATTCATAAACTAATCTAGTGTATGCCATTGTTTAGAAATGGCGCCCAGTAGAAGGAATGATAACTCCAGCAATGCACATAATCAAAAGAGAAAGAAGGATCATATCTTTCATGGTCATAAGCCAGAATTTATAAGAGAAATATTCTCCCATGTATTATAATCATATGAAGAAATAATATCATGTGTTGATAAGATAAGTAAAGATTTTATTTAGTCCTATGGCTTTGAAGGGAAGAAAGAGAAGAAAAGAATAGAAGAGAAAAATATGGATAAAGGGAAGAGGGAAAATAATAATTTTCCTATATGTGATAACTGTGGGAAGAAACACCCTGGAACTTGTCTGAAAGTAATGGGAGTTTGTTATAAGTGTGGAGGAAAAGGGCATAATGTACGTGACTGCATGGGTAAGAAAATGGTTTCAAATGTACATTGCTTCATTTGCAAGGAGTTTCGACACTACGCGAACCAATGTCCCATTCATCAAACCATGCCGCAAATGATGCAATTGGATAATAATCAAGTTATGATACTAGCACAGATGAAGAGGAATGATTAGAGTTCTTATGTTGATTATGTCAATTGAGTGTTTTATCAACAATGTACTTGTTATAATAATTATGGAGTATATAAGGATTGTACTGCAGTTCTATTTCATTAAGGACTTGAGATTGTGTGGAACAAAGAAAAGTGACTCAATAGCAGGATAAATTTTTGGAAAATATATGGTTGAGAGAATGATAAACCATAATATAGTTCTGATACCGAGGTAGTGATTTTGGAATAATACATGATTTATTTGGATAAATTATATTAGATATTATTGACTACCTTGAAATTGATTAATGATTTGTATATTCCATCATTGTTGGGGTTTAAAACATTTTTGGATTCATGAAGAATATCCAACATTCTATATGGAATAAGGGAGCATGAATGTAATCAATAAGGAATATGGTAATTCGGGATGTTTCAATGTATTAAAAGAATACATGATGAAGGTATTCATATTCTATTACGGGGTAAAAAAGGATCTTCATTACGTTTACCTTCCTTATAAATTTTGTACTGTGAGTTTGGACAGATGTATTTTGGATAGTTCAAGTTTGGATTATTTTGGATTTCCATAAAAGGACAACCCGGAGGTCAGGCGGCAACCCGTCACGTCCGGCAAGGCCGTGAGACTTGAACCCACAACCAAAGCGATACAAGGGTATATCACCTAACACTGGCCCATGAGATGTCTTGGATTAAATAATGTAGTTTTTTTAAAAGATCTGGTAGATAAATTATAAATTTGTTTATTTTGGAACCCTATATGAATAATATAAATAGAATTATTTTTACGTTCTATTATCTTTTAGAGTGAAAGATGAGTTTGTGGTAGAAATTTATTAAAGGATAATACTCTAATTATAAAGTAAGTATATCTCCTTATGATCTTAGACAATCTCATAAATAAATTCCTCAACATTAAGAAAAGGAACTTAGAACAAAAATGTAGTCCTAGATGGTGCCTTAAATCATCACTAATTTATGGATTTGGGATTGTTGGCCTTTTCAAAGCCATGTTCTCTACCACTCTCCATCAGATAATTGATGGTAATATTTCTCTTCCATATCCATATTTTCCTACATGGAACCCTAGTATGTGTTATTTTCGGTAATCTTCATACTTTCCACTCTTTATTTTAAATAGAGGCCTCATTAATTCATTTTTCGATGTGGGATTTCAAATAAGATATTTTGAAACGTCAAAAATGTGTTATCCTAATACCTTATGTTTTGTTGAATAGATGGTATTTTAAATAATCATAGATTGATGAATTTAAGGACCTTAATTTTAAACTTGTTTGTGATTGATGACCTCAATCACTACCTATAAATATTTTCGTTTTTCCTCCAATTATATTTCTCTAATTGCCACCAATGTTCTCCTAATCGAGATCATAATTTGGTGGTGACCCATTCATTTCTCTTTTCCTCATTTTAAGGCTAAATTTTAGTAACCCAATTTCCAATGTGGGTTTTCCCACAAAGATATTTTTTTTATTTTCAACCTTTTATTTTATAAGAACAATTTCAAACTGCGAGTACGCAATTTATTGAAGGATCAGAGAATGTAACACCCCATGATTTCATAGTGTGTTATTTCTTCAAAATAATTCAATAACTTTCACTACATGCAACAACGAGTTCAAGCGTACCATGACTTACCAAACAAGCCGTTCAAAAGAGGTTATGAATAGTATTAACTAAATTTTAAAATTTATATAATCCTTATAATTTTAGAATCCATATTATGAGTTTCCTAGACATAATGTAAGAACAAATTCATTTTCAGTATTTCACTTTTACCAACTTTTGATAATGAACCTTTTTTAAATACAATATTTTAATCTTTTTGACTAAATGGGGACATCAAAAATTTAAGATGAAACATCCCAGGCTTCCACGGTATGCTTTCCTTTTAATGATACAGTAGCGTGTGTTGTACGCAACTTTGAGTTCTAACACACACCACAACCAATCAAACTAGCCGTTATGAATAGTAATACCTACTTTTTGAAATTATATATATTTTATGTTTCAAAATGGTCTTCATTTTTGGATTCGGAGTATCAAATTTATCCTAAGGTGAAATTTTGGTACTTTTCGGATAACTTTCATATTTTGATGAATAACGAAAATTACTAAATTTTAATTAAAAACAACTTTTCTAATCAAAATAATTAATAGTGATAAATTATAAATTTGAGTGTTTTTAAAGTATAATTAGAATATATTTGTACCATTTTATCCAATGGTGTTCATTAGAATTAATTTCACTTTGAAATTGGACCTAAACAATTGTCAATCTTTTGATATATATTATTTCTAAAAAATACGCTATTTGTTGTGACAGCGGGAATTAATTATAAAATTAATTAATGAAACTTATATGTTTGGAATTTTGTAAAATAGGCATCATTTTTGAATTCAGAATATCAATTATAGCTTAGGGTGAGATTTTGGCATTTTTCTGAAAAACATCGATTTTTGATGAATTGTGAAACAACTAAGTGGTAGTTAAAAAACTGAATTTTTCATAAAACATAATTTTACCGCTTCTGTGATTGGAATTTCCAAAATCTGAGAGACACGGTTAATATCAAGAAGTAAAATGTGGTTCAATGAGATGAAAATAATTTTTGCTGAATAGTAACTTTTTACTTTTATTTACCACGGTTAAAAGTAAATAGGGTAATTAAGGGTAAAAATTATATTAATATTACCCTAACACATGTCCTTATTCTTTTAGACAAGTGTATCTTGACCAAAAACAACCTTAGGAATAAAATATTATCATTTAGGTCCACTTGGATTAGATTAGGACATTTATTATTATTTAATTCAAGGAAGAGTTAAAAAAGTTAAAAATCAATGTTTATTTACTAAAACATTTTTAATATAGGGTTATACATAAGATAAATTCGATTGTAAATATTAATTAGAAAGATAATAATATTTCCTACATAATATAATTTTATTTAAAATTTTTAGACATTAAATAATTTACTTTATTTATGACACAATGATGATGCAGTAATTACCGTAATAGTGAACATTTTAAATAATTGATATTTTAAATACCCCAATAAATATAATTTGAGAATTTTAATGAATTAAACTAATTTTATAGGATAATATTGCATATTGGGATGGAGTTAATTGACTTTTTTCTATGTAATCATTCTGTTATGAGTTTCACAAAAATCAACTATTGAATAGTGTCAAAATTGATATAAAAGTGTTTTTAAAAAAATATTATATTATTAATTGATATTAAATTCTTAAAAATCTAAGGATCGGCCAATAGACTTATATAATGATAGGTGTATCATTAATGGACCACTTGGGGGTCTCTTGGAGGTATATAGTAAGTTTATTAACTATATAATATAAAAATATAAAGTCACATGGTAAATGTCAAACTAATAAACTAAGAGTTAAAACTAAACGATTAGGTTAATATAGTAACACAAACCTGTATAAATTATATTGGTTGAATGGTTTTCGACCTATTCCCACCTTGACCTTTGAATAATCAAGTTTGAGCCATTATAAACCGAACATGAATTTATTATAAATTTATATTTCTAGCTTTTCCAAAGGTACCCCTCACCCCTCTTATAAAAGGGCACTCCTCCTTCTCATTTCTTCACATCTTCATAGCCTTTTGGTTCGGCCAAACTCTGCCCAAATACTCTCCCAACATCCTTCACTACAACCTAGAGGCCTTAGTTTGATCCTAAAGCCAACCTATGGAGCCCTTTTGGTCAAATCGAATGGAAGAACCCGAAGAAGAGGTAATGATTTCACCACCCTTTTCCAAGTTCCTTTCTTCTTCCACTTCTTCTTCCTTTTATGTTACCATTATAAAATAATAAATCTAGTATCATATATATACTGTGATGTTATTATAAATATGGTACAACCATATTCAGTATTCTATCCACCGTTTGAATAACATGTCACCATACGTGCGTACGTACGGCTTACCGTCTCCACGTTGTGGTGTAATTGTTATTCAACATATTATTATATGTATGGGTATAATAATGATATGTAACTCATGTAAATAATAAATATAACATGTTAATTATTCTGTATATATGATATAACAACCATTTATATATTATTTTAATATCAAAAGAATGATATTGTCGCTCGTGCGTACGTACGGACTACCGTCTCCACGAACGCGATGAGATTCATTCACCATCATATACATTCAAGTATAATTCTCATTTTATGATTAATAACAGTATATAAGGACTTGATATAATTCTGGATATGAAGAATATAAAACCTATCCATTACAAACTTGGCTTACGTAACAAAACATATAAAAGAAAACGAATAAGTTAACACCCAAAAAAAACAATAATACTAAGATATTATTAACAAATCAATGTTAAAAGATCATATATGATATCATATTAATGTATATGATTATTGTATAGTTTAATGACAATTATTTCACCATTATACAGGATGTTAACCTACCCCAACCAAGGAAAAGTACAAGATAAGGGGTTTTTATCTCACTCCATATTCCTGTGAGATTCATGCCATATTGCCACCATTACCTTTTGTGTGGTGTATGTACTGCCCATAATTATATTATTTGTGTAATATACTTTAATTTATGTGTATTTACATATTAATTGTATGATACCTCTTTCATGGGTTGTATGTTTCGTAAGTTACCAAATTGGTAAGGGTTTATTTCACAATCTCTTCCTTATCCGAGGTTGTTTATACGTAATTATCTACTGGGATCTCTTTATCATCGACATCCATGTTCCTTAAAAATTTATTTAAAAACATTTTTACTATTTAATATAAAATGCGATAAAGTAATTTATACCCTTATGTGTTTTGAAAGGAATCTTTCCATAATTTTCCAAATAAGGAACTTTTAACCTTTTCGACAAATTTAAGGTAAGAATGTTTTTTTTAACTTATACAGTGGGTGCAGCTATTTACCACCGTTATAAAATAGTCAAACTTCCCTAACAATATTAGAAGGATATATTCAAAGTAAATGTTTTATTTTATAATTATGTGACTTTTAAATTATTTCAAAATGAATATTTTAAGAATTTATGAAAGGTACTCTTTATCAAAATAAGAATTTTAAATGTTATAAAGATTTATCTTTCTAAATATTTTTAATTAATATCCTTGTTTTAAAAATTATTTTAAGGATTTATTTATATGGACATGAATGTTTTGAAATGACATTTCTTTTCCAAAGTTTGAAATTGGTATGGGACACTTTGATTCAAAAATCTCTTTTAAATTACTTCCTTTATAAATGGGTTACTTTTCAATGATTTCGAGAAAAGAGATATTCCTCTCAAATGGTTTTGATTTCATCTATGTCAACATCCTTGTTATATTTTAAGCTTATTTGATGTTGATTTATTTTGATACAAAACTTTTTTATTCTATTGATGGTTTTGTGATATGTTTTACTGTGGATGTGTTATTTTTATACCATTCATTGTTTATGAAGAAAGTATTGTCATTTAGTGTGCTAGTTTTAATATGAATGTTTATGTTACGTTTAAACCTTTTCATATGGGAATGCATTGGACTTAGTAAGTGACGGGTGGAGCCCGTTATAGCTCCTCGATGCATCGGTAGGTCTCATGAGACAAACTAGTGTCTTGGCACAAGGCCTTGGCAAAATCTTATTTGTAGTCTTGGTACGAGGCCTTGGCTATGTGGTTATGATAGTCTGGAATTATGCATTCCATCATTATGAAAGTGGTTATTGATATTGCATGTGATTATTCGATTAGTATAATATCCATGTGAATAAGTAAATGTCATTATTTCATTTTATTTTTTCCATAATATGTTGACGTTCAAGTTTAAAAGGATTTTTTTAATTATACATTGCCTTAAATTTTTATACTTATTTTTAAATGTTTCCGCTGTATTTCTTACCCTTACGGAGAATTTGAGCTCACCCCTTTCAATGTTTTATTTTTCCCATGATTCCAAGAAGTATATTGTGATTGATAAGAAGGGTTAAGAGAAGGGAATAATGGCATTCATAAAGGATTATTTATGTTGTTTTGTATGTTATGAAGTGTAATGTAACTTTCATGTATGCAATCTACTTTCCAAGACTTCTAAACTAATCGGTCTTTCGAGACTTGATTCCTTGTAATCATGCCAATGTATTAAAATAATTCACCGACTCTGGCTTACTAGGGTCGGGGCGTTACAGCTAGATAATGTGAAATGGTGCGGGGTACCCAATACTCTTGTTCTTATACTACTACTACCTGTTGTGATTGTTTTTTGGAGAGTGTGGCTGGTGAGGTTTGGTGGATTGATTTCCTTTCTAGGTTTCTTATGTTGTTCTCATGGGAAATTAGGATGTCTCCCCACTTGTGGATGAGAGATTTAGGCTTCCATATTGAGTATACTTGTAAGCTCACCGTATGTTTAATTTCAGGTTTCCAGGAGGACTAGCAGGGCCATGCAGGACCCTACTAGTCAGACAGTTGGAGTTTTTTCAGTTGTTGTACTCTTGTTTTCTTTGGGTATTATACTATTGAGCTTTCTTTTAATTGTACCTTGTTATAAAATTGTTCAAACATGCCCGTGGGATTGGATTGGGTTTATTTATATACACATGTTCTTTTCCTTTTGGTGGTTGACTTGTCCTATTTCCAGATCCTAAATAATAAAAAGTGTAATGCCTCCCATATTTGAGAAAACTCATACCCTTGGTGCTAGTCTCCACCCCGGGGCCTACTTGAGGTGGGAATCAGGTGTCATTATCTCCCTTTCACCATTGCATGCTCTGGAGGGGCATCTTTGGTGGGAGGGGGTCGTGACAGACTTTGGATGAGTATGCATATAAAACTATACCTTCTTCATCTGTAGGGGGTGTAGGTTCACCTGACTATGGTAGTTCCTTCTGTTGTAGCTCCCTTCCACTCTGTAGTGTGACAACATTGACTTCCTTCATCAAGTTTTTCTCAATGATACTTGGTAGTGTACCAGGCTTCATCACTGAGAGTAGGTTTTCCACCTAGCCAATTTGGTTCTCTATGATTCAAATGGAAGACTCCTGATTCTAGAATCTAGACTCAGCAGTAGATATAAATTTTTTCATGAGATCCTCTAACCTTTATGTGTTCTCACACTGAGGTGGTTGTGCAGCTAGTGGAGGTGGCCATCATATCGACTGTTGTGGGTGAGGGTTTTGACACCCTTTTTGCTAGTAAGATCCATGTTGGGGATACTGTTTCCTCATTTACTAACTCTGATACTATGGTTGACTGTAGCCGAGTGGTTTCTCGAGATTATTATTCTACTGTGGTGATCCCAAAACTGTGTTTTGGTGATCATGCCATTTTGGGTTCTAGTACTGTTGGTACTGGTTCGACCCTTGGTTTTCATCAACATATCTCACCTTTCTCGTCGAATGGTTAGCTGTAGGTCCGAGGTATTATCCCATGATGTGTTTATCACCACATTGACGGCACATCGAATGGTTCTCCACATGTACATTGGATGTACCATTTAGATTTGGAACATCAATAGTTTTGGAAATAATGTCCAACTGGGATGTAAGCATATTAGTGGCATCAATATGGTTCATACCTCATTTTTGTGTGCCCCTCTAGGAATTCCACTGGAAGCTATTGGTAAACATGTGTTCCAGTAGTTCGAAAATATCTTCGGGGGACTTCCTCATAACCATACCTTCAACAGCCGCATCCACCACAAACTACGTTTCTATTGACAATCCTCTATAGAAGGACTGGACCTACATTCCGAGTGGGAGTCCGTGGTTTGGGCATTTTAGAAGAATCTCCTTGAAACACCTCCATGACTCGTACAAAGACTCTGATTCATGCTGTTGGAAGTTATGTATTTTGATCTGCAAGGTCCACGTCATCAATGGTGGGAAATATTTGGACATGAATGCCTAGGTTAGCTTCTCCATGGTGATGATAGATCGTTGTGGAAAACCATTTATCCAGTTCTTCACCTTATCCATTAGAGAGAAGGGGAAGAGGAAAAGATGAATGGAATCTGTAGACACTTCATGGAATCAGAACATGACACAGATCTCTAGGAAATTAGAGAGATGGGTGTTTGGTCATTGCTGGGTAGGCCTCCAAAATGTACTATGTTTTGGATCAGCTTCATGATAGCATGATTGTAGAGACCCGAAGCTTGATGTACATGGACATTACATTACATTTGCGGAATACTTAGTACATAACAAAAATACACACACAAGGATCGTAATAGTTTAGTGTCTTTGGAAACTCAGAACGTAATCTTCTAATCGTGGTGAAAGATCATCAACATCTCCTATAAAGATCTTACCTTTTTTTTACCTAAAACCTTTCTTTATATCCTGGGGAAAAGAAAACATAAAAGGGTGAGCTCAAATGCTCAGTAAGGGTAAACAAAAGAAATATCAATCACATCGTATTCATAAGAACATAACATTTTGGAAATCTTAACCTGCAAAAGAGAGCATAATTTCATAACATGGGATAAATAATGGCAGTGAAATGTAATCACAATAATCATAACTTAAAACATGAAACTTTGTGGCATTCACACATAATCATAGAGAATCATTTCTTGTTAGTCAAGACTCATTGCCAAGACTATCTTAGTGGACAAAGTCCCATTCTGAATCGAGTAACCCTCGTTTCAGTCCTGTTTCACTGAACCGGTATAACCTACCATTCCAGCCATGTCTATCTCATGAGATATAAAATCTTTACCCAATGCATTGGAGGGAGATATAGGTCCCACCCCTCTTATAATGAATCCTTTCTTATGTGTGCCACATAATCATAAACCATACATCATAGCATAACCCATGTAATAAAAATGGGATTCTTAAACAACATGAAATCATAAAACAATTCATATAAGATAAAGGAATTCATAAAAATATTTCCATCACAACATGATCAAATCAATGTAATAATAGGGATAAAAACATAACCCTTTATTATCTTAGATAGAAAATAATTTTGATAAAACACTTGAACTCCATTCTTGAGGAAAATATCCTTTCTTCTTTAAAAACATTTTTCCTTTCATAACATGTCATACAACTTTAAAATAAAAGAAGTTGATTAAAAATAAACTTGAAAACTTGTAAAGGAAGATTCTTGGAAATAATGTTTTAAAAATCCATTCATGCCATATAAGTTAAAAAAACATTCTTTCGTACTTTTGTCGGAAAAGTCAAAAAGTACCTCGTACGAAAAAATGACAAAAGATTCCTTTCATATTCTTTACTAAAAACTCACCGAAGGGTCAAATTGGATTTAAACTATTTTAAGTGGATGGAAACAATATTACATATTGAGGGAACATGGATGTGGATGATAAAATAAACCCCAGTAAATACCAAAGTATAAACAATCTCGGATAAAAATGAGATTGTGATATTTCCCTTACCTTAGGTCCGATTTGCTTCGTATGTGTCCGAACCTCCTGTATAATGATTTAAATAATGTCATTGACTTATTACAGAATCATATTCATTGTTATGATATCATATATGCTTCACTTATGACATTATATTACCCGTTCTTTTGTAAATTCCATGTTAATGAAGCGTTTTGGGTAAAATCGTTTCATTTATCGTAGGTGTTTTGACTTGTTGTTCTTGACATCATTATTACTTATATCATGATTTACTTACTTCCAGAATATAAAACATGATTTATATATCATATATATTCAGTATATATATATATATAATAGATAGATAAATAAAATGAAAAACACCGTTCATGGAGACGGTAGTCCGTACGTACGCATGAACGCTGTTTTCCTTTCCTTATTGTCTTGAAATGGAAGTAAGTAGATGACATACATATATATATATACATAAATCCAGTATCTTTATAATGTCATATATTTCATTATTATTTCTTATATATACTTTATAATCATTCTTAAATGGTTAACATGGAGAATGAATCTCATCGCGTCGTGGAGACGGTAGTCCGTACGTACGCACGAGCGATGATATCATTTCTATAAATATTGAATTGAATTGGAGTGGATTATAAAATATATCAGAATCAATATGATGTTGTAATAACTATGTATAGTTATTCTTTACACCATTATACCCATCCATGTAAGGTGGTGGTGGAAAATAGATTACACCACGGCGTGGAGACGGTATTCCGTACGTACGCACGCGCGGTGATTTCTTTTTCCGTAGGATGGATAGATGGTGAAATAGGGTTGTTTCATACTTATAATAACATATCAGTATATGTGTGATACATATGTTATTACTTCATAATGAAACAACCTAAGAAGAAGAAGTGGAAGAAGAAATAAAGATGAAAGAATTGGTAACGGTAATTACCTCTTCTTTGAAGCGCCTCTTTGATACCTCCTCTTAGGGCACTAAAATTGGTCTTTGAGGAAGACCAGAACCTCTAGGATGTTTCTAGGGAAGTGGATAACAGATTTTGGCAGGGGTTGGCCGAGCGTGAGTTCTCAAATTGGTGTTAGGAGGAGGGGGAGGAGGTGTCCTTTTATAAGGGAGGAGAGGGGCACCTTAGGAATACCTCAAAATATTATTTTATATTAATGTCAAAATCGGTTTATAATGGTTCCAAAGGGTCTTATTTAGAAGATAAAGTGGGGTTGGGTCGAAATCCTATCAACCAATAAGATTTATACAAGTTTAGGGTATAATTTTAACCTTATCAATTAGATTTAACTCTAAGTTAAATAATTTAACTTTTACCATGTCTTTTTTTTTCTTTCACTATATGGTTAATACACTTACTATAACATGCCAAACGAACCCCAAATTGTTTATTAGTAATACATATATCCTTATCTAAGTCATTTGGCCGAGACTTAGATTTTTAGGAATAAAATAACAATTAATAATATAATATTTGATTTAAAAACTGTTTTGTGTCAATTTTGACACTATTTGATATATGATTTCTGTGAAAGTCCTAACAGAATTATATGTTCGAACCAAGTTGATTAAAGCAATACTAATATATCATAGTAACCTATAAAATTAGGGGAATTCATAAAAAGTCTAAAATTACATTTTGTTTGGTGTTTATAACATCAATTAAGTCAATATTTCATTAATAAGATAATTACTGCATCATCTTTGTGTCATAAATAAATTAAATTATTTGATGTATAAAAATTACAAATAAAATACCATTATGTAGGAAATCTTTTTATCTTTCTAATGAATATTTACAATCGAATGTATCTTATGTATAACCCTATATTAAAAATGTTTTAGTAAATAACCTTTGATTTTAACTCTTTTAACTCTTCTTCGAATTAAATAATAATAAATGTCCTAATCTAATCCAAGTGGGCCTAAATGATAATATTTTACACTTAAGGTTGTTTTTGGTCGAGATACACTTGTCCAATAGAATTAGGACATGTGTTAGGATAATATTAATATAATTCTTACCCTTAATTACCCTATTTACTTTTAACCGTGGTAAATAAAAGTAAAAAGTTATTATTCACCAAAAATTATTTTCATCTCATTGAACCACATTTTACTTACTGACATCAACCGTGTCTCTCGGATTTTTGAAATTCCATTCATAGAAGCGGTAAAATTAAGATTTATGAAGAAATTAATTTTTTTAACTACCACTTAGTAGTTTCACTATTCATCAAAAATTGATGTTTTTCAGAACAATGCCAAAATTTCATCCTAAGCTATATTTCATATTCCAAATTCAAAAATGAAGTCTATTTTACCAAATTCATATCAAAGATGTTGCATTAATTAATTTTATAATTAAATCCCGCTGTTAAAACAAAGAGCGTGTTTTTAAGAAACAATATTTATCAAAAGATTGACACTTGTTTATGTCTGGTTTAAATGTGAAATTACATCCAATGACCAACATTGTATTAAATTGTAAAAATATATTCTAAATATACTTTAAAACCACTCAAATTAATAATTTATCACTATTAATTATTTCGATTGAAAAAGTTGTTTTTAACTAAAATTTAGTATTTTTCACTATTCATCAAAATATGAAAGTTATCCGAAAATCACCAAAATTTCACCTTAGGCTAAATTCGATTCTCCGAATCCAAAAATAAAGTCCATTTTGAGAGCTAAAATTTCTAAAATTTTAAAAGGTGGTTATTACTATTCATAACGGCTAGTTATAATAATATTTTAATAGCATATCGTTGTTTAGTGAAACTCGGTATTGCGTACTACACACGCTATCGAGGAAGGTTGTGATTGCATGTAATGCAAGGCAAGTCAAGGATGCGTGTTGTGCAAGCTCCTTTTGGTGTAGTGTAAAACACAAGACATTAATAAAATTAAAAAGAATATTTTTCATAAAATCTTGGGCTGTTACATTCTACCCCCCTTAAAATGAATTTTGCCCTCGAAATTCGTCGGGGTTATAAATGGTTTACTATTCGAAAGTTTCATTAATAGAAACCCACATCGTAAAAAAGGAATACCAAAACCAATATTTTAAAACAAAAGTATGAAACTTAACGGTTACCCAAATAAACTAATCACTGGGTTTCCACATAGGTGAAAATAGGGATATGGAAGAAAAGTCTAACCATAAAGTTCTGATGGAGAGTGGTAGAGAACATGGCTATGGAAAAGCCAACAATCACAAATCCATAAATTTGTGACGATCTAAGGTACCATCCGATTCATCAGGTATAAGATCACTAGGACAACATTTTTGGTTTTCAAGATCATTTCCCTAAAGTTGATGAATTAAAAGAAATACTTACATGATTTTGGTACAATCTCACTATTTTTCGTGCCTTGAACAATTTCCACTTCATATCTTAAATAAATGAAGTTGAAATTGTTATTCGTGAAGTGTTAGCAGATCATGTGATAGAATGATGGGTCATTCCATCTGTCTCAAACAAAAGGTTAGAAAAAATTATATACATAAGTCGATCTATAGTGAGATTAATCATATATGGATCCTAAAATGGACTTATACTTCATATATCATACTTCTTAATATAGTAAAACTAGTTTCTACTAAACAGGTACTTCCTGTAGGCCAGTGGTAAGCGATAAAGGCCAGTCGCACTTCGGTTGTGGGTTCGATTCCCACAGCCTTGTCCGACGCGATGGGCTGTCGCCCGTCTGGCAGGTTGTCCTTTTTCTAAAACTATATTACTATAACATCCCATCAATAATATCGAGAAAACTTCTATCCTTAAACAATACTAACTTATGTCCAACATAATCCATTCCAATCTTTAGGATTATCCATAATACTGCAGTCCACTCTCATAACATAGTGAAAACGATTTCCAAAGATTTAACACCATCGTCGATCCCCATAAGATATGTCTTGTTGGTCACATTGTAAACATTCAAAGTCCTTAATCATGTATTCTCTTGAATACCTTAGTGAAAACATTAATGCAGTTTGAAGTTAACTCTTTCCACATACCAAAATCCTCAAAATTCTATATACTCAAACCATGATATCACTTAGTCCTTATATCAATCATGAGCTCATGAATACTGTTAAACATTTCATTTTCTTGTTTTCCCTTCATTATGCGCATATCATCTTATTTCCAAAAATATCTCAATCACTTTGAATACCACATTAAACCAATACATAAATATTCCAATACTTCATGATACAACATTATTTTGGAATCCCATTACATAAACACTTAATCATTCCACCACATCGTTATCATATTCAACATCGCCAATAGTGATCGCATGTGACTTCCCTTTGTCCTTTGCCTTCAGTGGTTGCTCATGTTGATCATCACTAACCCTTGGATTAGGGCAATTATTAGCATAATGCCCCATTTCCTTGCACTTGATGCATTGAAGTGTTGGTGGTGCGTTCTCTGCAGTGTTTTATTTATTCACATCATTAGAAACCCTTTTTCCATTACTTCGACACTCAGCTGCTCGATGACCTTCTTTTCCACACTTAAAACATTTTCTAGTCCCTTTAAGACAATCTCCACCATGCTTCTTTCCACACATTGTGCATAAGGAAACATTCATCTTCTTTTCACCATTATTATGAGATTTCTCCTTGAACTCCATCTTTCGTTTCTTGTCAAAACCATGAGATGGATATGTAACACCAACTTCCATTTCTACCTTGATAGCAAAACGCACAATTTCTTCATAGCTACTGAAGTCTCTTATAGCTAATGCCCTTCGAAGACTTGGTTTTAAGCCACTGAAAAATCGATCAACTTTACTTTCAGGTGGGATGATAATGCCAGATGCATACCTTGCAAGTCTTGTAAAATTCGCTTCGTATATACCAACAGATTCATCATCCTTCTGCTTCAGCTCAATAAACTCCTTTTCCATCTTTGTTCGAAGAATACGAGGGAAGTACTTACTGAAAAACAAGTTCTTGAACTCGTCCCATTCCATGGACTCAATTTCATCTCTTGGCCTCGTATTCTTGATAAGATTCCACCATTGATCTGCTTCACCTTCCAAATGATATACTGCTAAGATGACTTTATCATGTTCAGAACATTGAAGAACTGAAAATATCTTTTCAGTGGTACTGATCCATTGTTCAGCAACAAGTGGATCGGAAGTCCCACTGAAAGAAGGTGGACGTTGCCTCATGAAGGACTCAATAGAATATTGTTCCCTTCTCTGCTCATTTGGAAGTCCAGAATTATTCATTGATTGTGTAAGTATAGCAATAAGATTTTGCACTCCATCTCCCATAACATTTGTTTGTTCAGGAGGGCAATCATTGCATTGTCCATTGCATTGATCAACACGGTTCCTTCGGGTTCCAGCCATCGTCTAAAACCCAAAAAGAATAGTGTGAGAGGAAAAAATCATGCTAGGGAAAACAACATAATAAAGGGGGAGTACCTTCAATATCCAACATCATAGGTTTAATTCTATGATCGTTAGCGTAATTCTAGTACTATAACCTATACGTATACTTATCCCTAGGGACATCCCTAGACATACCTTAGAAATATCTCTAGGGATCTCACTAACGTTTTCACATCCTAGTTTCCAAAGGTTGACTAAACCTTTCCTCTGATACCAACTGTAGAGACCCGAAGCTTGATGTACATGGACATTACATTACATTTGCGGAATACTTAGTACATAACAAAAATACACACACAAGGATCGTAATAGTTTAGTGTCTTTGGAAACTCGGAACGTAATCTTCTAATCGTGGTGAAAGATCATCAACATCTCCTATAAAGATCTTCCCTTTTTTTTTACCTAAAACCTTTCTTTATATCCTGGGGTAAAGAAAACATAAAAGGGTGAGCTCAAATGCTCAGTAAGGGTAAACAAAAGAAATATCAATCACATCGTATTCATAAGAACATAACATTTTGGAAATCTTAACCTGCAAAAGAGAGCATAATTTCATAACATGGGATAAATCATGGCAGTGAAATGTAATCACAATAATCATAACTTAAAACATGAAACTTTGTGGCATTCACACATAATCATAGAGAATCATTTCTTGTTAGTCAAGACTCATTTCCAAGACTATCTTAGTGGACAAAGTCCCTTTCTGAATCGACTAACCCTCGTTTCAGTCCTGTTTCACTGAACCTGTATAACCTACCATTCCAGCCATGTCTATCTCATGAGATATAAAATCATTACCCAATGCATTGGAGGGAGATATAGGTCCCACCCCTCTTATAATGAATCCTTTCTTATGTGTTCCACATAATCATAAACCATACATCATAGCATAACCCATGTAATAAAAAAGGGCTTCTTAAACAACATGACATCATAAAAAAATTCATATAAGATAAAGGAATTCATAAAAATATTTCCATCACAACATGATCAAATCAATGTAATAATAGGGATAAAAACAGAACCCTTTATTATCTTAGATGGAAAATAATTTTGATAAAACACTTGAACTCCATTCTTGAGGAAAATATCCTTTCTTCTTTAAAAACATTTTTCCTTTCATAACATGTCATACAACTTTAAAATAAAAGAAGTTGATTAAAAATAAACTTGAAAACTTGTAAAGGAAGCTTCTTGGAAATAATGTTTTAAAAATCCATTCATGCCGTATAAGTTAAAAAAACATTCTTTCGTACTTTTGTCGGAAAAGTCAAAAAGTACCTCGTACGAAAAAATGACAAAAGATTCCTTTCATATTCTTTACTAAAAACTCACCGAAGGGTCAAATTGGATTTAAACTATTTTAAGTGGATGGAAAAAATATTACATATTGAGGGAACATGGATGTGGATGATAAAATAAACCCCAGTAAATACCAAAGTATAAACAATCTCGGATAAAAATGAGATTGTGATATTTCCCTTACCTTAGGTCCGATTTGCTTCGTATGTGTCCGAACCTCCTGTATAATGATTTAAATAATGTCATTGACATATTACAGAATCATATTCATTGTTATGATATCATATATGGTTCACTTATGACATTATATTACCCGTTCTTTTGTAAATTCCATGTTAAAGAAGCGTTTTGGGTAAAATCGTTTCATTTATCGTAGGTGTTTTGACTTGTTGTTATTGACATCATTATTACTTATATCATGATTTACTTACTTCCAGAATATAAAAATTTATTTATATATCATATATATTAAGTATATATATATATAATAGATAGATAAATAAAATTAAAAACACCGTTCATGGAGACGGTAGTCCGTACGTACGCATGAACGCTGTTTTCCTTTCCTTATTGTCTTGAAATGGAAGTAAGTAGATGACATACATATAAATATATACATATATCCAGTATCTTTATAATGTCATATATTTCATTATTATTTCTTATATATACTTTATAATCATTCTTAAATGGTTAACATGAAGAATGAATCTCATCGCGTCGTGGAGACGGTAGTCCGTACGTACGCACGAGCGATGATATCATTTCTATAAATATTGAATTGAATTGGAGTGGATTATAAAATATATCAGAATCAATATTATGTGGTAATAACTATGTATATTTATTCTTTACACCATTATACCCATCCATGTAAGGTGGTGGTGGAAAATAGATTACACCACGGCGTGGAGACGGTATTCCGTACGTACGCACGCGCGGTGATTTCTTTTTCCATAGGATGGATAGATGGTGAAATAGGGTTGTTTCATACTTATAATAACATATCAGTATATGTTTGATACTGATGTTATTACTTCATAATGAAACAACCTAAGAAGAAGAAGTGGAAGAAGAAATAAAGATGAAATAATTGGTAACGGTAATTACCTCTTCTTTGAAGCGCCTCTTTGAGACCTCCTCTTAGGGCACTAAAATTGGACTTTGAGGAAGACCAGAACCTCTAGGATGTTTCTAGGGAAGTGGAGAAGAGATTTTGGCAGGGGTTGGCCGAGCTTGAGTTCTCAAATTGGTGTGAGGAGGAGGGGGAGGAGGTGTCCTTTTATAAGGGTGGAGAGGGGCACCTCAGGAATACCTCAAAATATTATTTTATATTAATGTCAAAATCGGTTTATAATGGTTAAAAAGGGTCTTATTTCGAAGCTAAAGTAGTGTTGGGTCGAAATCCTATCAACCAATAAGATTTAGACAAGTTTAGGGTATTATTTTAACCTTATCAATTAGATTTAACTCTAAGTTAAATAATTTAACTTTTACCGTGTGTTTTTGTTTTCTTTCACTATATGGTTAATACACCTACTATAACATGCCAAAAGAACCCCAAATTGTTTATTAGTAATACATATATCCTCATCTATGTCATTTGGGAGAACCTTAGATTTTTAGGAATAAAATATCAATTAATAATATAATATTTGATTTAAAAACTGTTTGGTTTCAATTTTGACACTATTTGATATATGATTTTTGTGAAAGTCCTAACAGAATTATATGTTCGAACCAAGTTGATTAAAGCAATACTAATATATCATTGTAACCTATAAAATTATTGGAATTCATAAAAAGTCTAAAATTACATTTAGTTTTGTGTTTATAACATCAATTATGTCAATATTTCATTAATAAGATAATTACTGCATCATCTTTGTGTCATAAATAAATTAACTTATTTGATGTCTAAAAATTACAAATAAAATACCATTATGTAGGAAATCGTTTTAGCTTTCCAATGAATATTTACAATCGAATTTATCCTATGTATAACCCTATATTAAAAATGTTTTAGTAAATAAACTTTGATTTTAACTCTTTTAACTCTTCTTCGAATTAAATAATAATAAATGTCCTAATCTAATCCAAGTGGGCCTAAATGATTATATTTTACACTTAAGGTTGTTTTTGTTCGAGATACACTTGTCCAATAGAATTAGGACATGTGTTAGGATAATATTAATATCATTCTTACCCTTAATTACCCTATTTACTTTTAACCGTGGTAAATAAAAGTAAAAAGTTACTATTCACCAAAAATTATTTTCATCTCATTGAACCACATTTTACTTACTGACATCAACCGTGTCTCTCGGATTTTTGAAATTCCCTTCATAGAAGCGGTAAAATTAATATTTATGAAGAAATTAATTTTTTTTAACTACCACTTAGTAGTTTCACTATTCATCAAAAATTGATGTTTTTCAGAACAATGCCAAAATTTCATCCTAAGCTATATTTCATATTCCGAATTCAAAAATGAAGTATATTTTACCAAATTCATATCATAGATGTTGCATTAATTAATTTTATAATTAAATCCCGCTGTTAAAACAAAGAGCGTGTTTTTAAGAAACAATATTTATCAAAAGATTGACACTTGTTTATGTCTGGTTTAAATGTGAAATTACATCCAATGACCAACATTGTATTAAATTGTAAAAATATATTCTAAATATACTTTAAAACCACTCAAATTAATAATTTTTCACTATTAATTATTTCGATTGAAAAATTTATTTTTAACTAAAATTTAGTATTTTTCACTATTCATCAAAATATGAAAGTTATCCGAAAATCACCAAAATTTCACCTTAGGCTAAATTCGATACTCCGAATCCAAAAATAAAGTCCATTTTGAGAGCTAAAATTTCAAAAAATTTAAAAGGTGGTTATTACTATTCATAACGGCTAGTTATAATAATATTTTAATAGCATATCGTTGTTTAGTGAAACTCGATATTGCGTACTACACACGCTATCGAGGAAGGTTGTGATTGCATGTAATGCAAGGCAAGTCAAGGATGCGTGTTGTGCAAGCTCCTTTTGGTGTAGCGTAAAACACAAGACATTAATAAAATTAAAAAGAATATTTTTCATAAAATCTTGGGCTGTTACAATGATTGATCTCGAAGTGTTAGTCCTGCACTGGCGGACGGACGATTCTCTTATCAGATCCGTGAATAGATTGAAATCCGTACACTATGAAAGTATGACTTGGAGGTGGTTATTTAGGGATTGTAGGCATCATGTATTACTGCTCATGGGGGAGGGGAAAATTACTACCCTAGACCTAGTTGTAGTTATGGAATCCGCTTCGATTGGAACTACTGGAATTGTTTCGGGCCATATCTTGGGGCAAGTGGGGCTTGCATGTTCCGATATACATCTGGTATAAATGGATGTAATTATCCTTGGAGAACAACTGGATATACCTTTTCATTGTTCACTGTTGGATTTTTTGGTTGTGCTCATCCATGAGGTTACGTTGTCTCCTTAAATCATCTGTTCGATCTAGGGGTCAATTTGGAGAAGTTATGATGACTCAGTTATTTTTGAACGAGTAAGGTAGTTGCTCATAAACCTACAAACCTATAAAACACTAAACACACCATTCATAAACAATAAATAATAAATATAAATAAAAATGATTTTAGAAAATAGAATTTTCGAAATTTTAAATTATTATTTTCTCCAAAATAATTAAAATGCAAATAAATTTTGCACTTAAACCGAAGAGTTCCTTAGCAAAAATGTCAAAATTAGGTTTTTTGCATCACCAAAGGCATGTTATCGGAATCCCAAATTGATATAACCATCAATTAAGCTAGTATAGCATTTCAGTGGGGTCAATCCAAAGGTAACAGGATGAGTGCATGAATTTGATTACATTTATATTTAACTATGTGAAAGATGCTGAATTTAGAGTGGAATTTTTATTTTTTTTTATTTTGACACCTATTTCGATTACTAAATAAAAATATTAATGTTTATAGAAAAATAAAACAAAAGGTTTTTTAATGTGATTGATAGAAAAAGGAGCGCATTGGGGCTATTGTGAATATGGAGGTTAAAAAAAACTTTTTATTTGGTTAATTTGTTCATGATAATTCAAATATATGGGATTACATATGTAACGGAACCCCCTTGGTCATGTATTTTTTTTAATTCAATGGAAGTTAATTCGGTTGCACTTGAAATTGATTTCACTTAATTTTTATTAATTGTAGCCCTTTTGAGATGATTTTAACACCCAATATTCATCGATGATTTTAACTGTAATTCCTTAAATGGTCCATATAAATTCCATTCTTGGTCTGATATGATATTTTTAGTGATATTTAAAAAATGGTAAATAATGAATTATGAGAAATAATTAAACATAAAAACCCAAAGATAATAATTAATCCAAATTAAAAAACTCATTCATTGCCACAACCCCATCAAATGGGGAGTATAGTTATACATGGAATAAAATATAACAAAATAACTTTCAATATCTGATGTGACCATCACAGAATCATTGAGGTTCTTTTGGTATAATGGTGGATTACAAGAGTAGCGGAGAAATAGTTGCATGACAGCCGAACCTCCCTCCTTCTAGTATTGAACCATGATCCTTAAAACATGAGGCCAATCCCTCTATTTATAGAAAACAAAATTACATGGAGTGTATTGAAATTACACACCGTGTAGTTTTGTAAATGAATTTCTATCGCAATATTTGTCTGCTAGGTGGCCACCTGTGCCACCCTTGACATCCATGATGTCGACAGTTTGTCGGTGAAAGATCCATGACATGTGGCGCCACCTCACATGGAGTGTAGTCTATAAGAAATGCCACCAACCGTTTCTGGAATTTTTTACATGTCATGTAAGTATAACACTCATGACCTGTTGTCTCTATTCTAGTGACTTTGGTGTGTACTCATCTGACCAATCAATTTCTGAGTCTCAATGTACATGGTGTTTAGTTATGTACATGCCGTGTAGTTGGGAATATTTTCTAAGAGTTCTCCCAATTTGTGTGTTCAGGCATAAAAACTAGAAAATTTTTAAGATCACAAGAATCAATGTATTGGTCCACTAAGCATTAGTTATTTTCTGAAAACATGTTCTTATTTTCAATAGTATATGGGGAAATGTATACACAAATTGGGTGTATAAGTAGAATTACATATATTCGATTCCCTCTTAGTATAGTAAAGGTAATGTCAAGGTGTTTGGAATGACAATCATTAGTCATGGAGTACACTAAGAATTCATCCATAAAACAGCTACAAGTTGATCTATTTAAGGGTAAAAGGTGATGTTCATAAAATCCCTAAACATATAGGGTGTGTTCAACACCCAAAATACTTCATGATGAACTCATATAAACCATAAATTCTTATAAAATAAATATTAATTTTATCAAAATATTTATCCCTCGACTAATGATACCTTGACCAAAAAACAATTTGGGTGTACACACAATCATTATTCATCTTATAAAATATATTATCAATATGTAGAAGAGGATACCCATTCTAAATCATAATGTGATTCTACATCAAATAATCAATACATAACTGAAAAATTCAATAAAACTTCTTAGCAATTAAAGCCTTGAGAACCTCCAATTGATGTACTTGAGGGGATAAATTCCTTATTTAATAATTTATCAAGATTGTTTTTATGATCATTATTTTCTAATAGTGTCATTCTGTATGGTGAAATTGAAACTGGATATACTCTAGGAAATGACTCAATCGTGAACACAACCTCTCTATTGGGTAGAAACCCACAAAAATCATCATCAAACACATCGTAAGACTGATAACTATAGGAGGGAAGAAATCAAGCCCCAATCACCCATCATTAATCCTAAAACCACCACATGGGCGATGATATCCCCAAATTTCATAAAAATTGTCCATCTTTGGATAGCTTGAATATTTTAATACCCCTAAATGATGTGAGTATCACTCTCAAGAGATATGAAACTCACTCCTCTATAGTAAAAATAAACGTTATCATCTTATATTACCAACCAATCAACACCTTTATTAGATAAAACCCTATCATATCATGAACATATAAGTCCCATAGAATTAGATAATCACCATCCTCAAGGGTAGACTCTTTACGTTGATAGATACCCTATGAGAACACTCCAAATAGCGTTCCAATTTATATTATCCAACACATATAATCTAATTACATACCCAACCTATTCACAAACATGGAAGATATTAAATATTGAGAGGATCATGTATCAAATAAATCCATACAAATCATATAATATATAGTTATCATACACTAAATATTCACTAATCCAACCACAATACCATATAGAGCATGTTGAATAGCATGAGGCTCACTTATTTGATTTACTTGTGATCTTATCTGAGAACCCTAGGCCCCAATTCCCTACTGATACGAACCCTAAAAGGTATGGTTGGTGGAATTCTATTATCTTGAATGATACTGGGTTGAATTCCCCATATCATCATGCTACATCATCCTAGGTTCCCACTCACTTCCCATTTTCCATTTGTTCCTACAAAACATTTATATTCCACCAATCCTATCAAAATATTCAACGACGCAAACATTTATTAATAGAAATTCCTTTTGATATAATTAAATGTCTCTTTATGTAAAATGTAAACATCTTAGGTTTTATGTTTTTTGATTTTAAAATACTATTATGAATGGTGACCATTGCTAATATAGTTTTTGAACAGTGATCACATGATTAGTATAATAATAGGGCTTTAACAAATACAATTTACTCAGACAAAGGAAGCGATGGCCTCATCTAGTAGACGTGACCCATACGAAGACCATTTTTTACAGCTCGGAAAGAGGTTTCATCTTTTGGATTAACTTTTATCCAAGACCAAGCTAAGATTGAATATGCTAAGCTCGAGCATGACCACCTACGAGAAAAGTGGAAGTTGATAGAGATTACCACCCGGTCAATGTTATCTGAGCCACCCCAAGAGTCTATCACCATCACAGACTATAATCTTCTGTCTTATGTAGGTGTTATAAAGGGTTATGTAACATGACCATAGCACTATGGTTATGTACATTATTTTTGTATATAATAATGAATATACTTTCATTTAATTATAGTTACCTTGTAAGTAGTTTTTAAAGCACACAAAGTATTTTTAGTTAATGTTCAACTATGTAATATATTTCGAAGAATTAATGAATTTTTGAATTAAATAATATTTTAATAACATATTATTATTATATTAATTTTTATTAAATATAAATGATAGTATAATTTTATGAATGAAATTGTATTTTTTATTATGGTTTGAAAGATATTTTTTTCAAACCCCATAAATTTTCTATAAATATCGGTATTAATATTAAAATTAAAAAATATAATATTTAGAAATTTTTGTTGATAAAGTGAATATTATTTGTGGGATCAGGACGTCAAAATTATCCTATGGTGAATTTTTCATAATTTTCTGAGACAGTGAAATTTTTGGGTGAAAATTAAATATCGTTTAAATATATAATGTGTTGTTTGACATCATAATGACCAAATAGTAATGTAATAAAAAAATATAAACCTTATTTATGCAAAATATATGTTTTACCATTAAAATAATGTGATTTTGGGTCTGTTTGATTTATTTCACATTGCTTTAGGTGACCCTTCAAAACTTATTATACATTTTGTCTTTTTAAATTGTTTTCCTTAGTAGTGTGACTCACCTCCACATAAGAAACCCCATTATTTTAAGGAGTTCTGATTTTGACTTTATAAAATATTTTTTTCCACTTACCTTTGACAAAAAAAATGTGAAAAACCATGGGCTGGTTTTTGGTCTGGATTAGTTTAATGTGAGGTGTCCCAAACCAAAATAATAATTAATTCCATCACCTTTCCTAAATTATCCAACACAAGCTCCCACTTTCTCCTAACTCAATGCATTTGGAGTTAATAAAACCTATTCCATACTCTATCTAGAATCCTCACAAGGTTCCCAAATCTCCCAAAAATACTCTATCAAGACTTTGGAAGCACACTTCCAAGGAAGGGTTTTTCTTCCTTTCTCATTTTTGTCCAATATTCTTTAAATTGTTATGACCTTTTAATTTCAATTATAAATGTTGGGGTATGGTTTCACACCTCCCACATACTACCCTCTCTATTTTTGAATTATGGGAGACCACTTTCTCTCTCATTAAATTCAACCCATTTACACCTATTACTATACCAAATCTTCGAAAGGAATTTCTCTCTTATCATTTACATTCTAGCAATTATTTTGTATCATGATTATAAATTCCATTACATTTTTTGGATCAAGTATCTATATGAACCCCTAAATGTTCATGTCATGTAAATATTATTAGACACCCATTTCTCTCTCATCAACCATTTTTATGAGTTCTTATTTTACGTCGTTATGCTGCCGAAATTGCACCGCGTTTTTCCAAGCCAGAGTCATTGTGTGTTGAATACCATGCCCATTTCTCTATCAAGGATATTAACCTTTATGAACATTTACATATTGTATAATGATTTTAATGTATGCATTCAACATTAATTTATCAAGGAATAAAATATTATGTTGAATGATTCAATTTTTTAGGATCTATGTGGCACACTTATGCATGGAATGAAATGTTTAAAAAGGGGTTGCCTTATAGAGGCACAATGAATTGGGTAAAGTATAGTATCATGATACGTCATGTGAAATGGGTGTTTACACATGCTAATTCATGTTCAATGAGTGTTTAATCATTCTTAATTTTCAATAGGGGATTACAGATACTCTATGTTCCAAGATCCTTGGCTCATGCATATTCCATGTTAAATGTTGTTGCCACATTTCCATGTTATGATTATCCCGTTTTATCATGAAAATATTTTAATACTTCTCATATTATCTATTGATATTCATATATTCTAACATGTATTTTATTCCTCATGTTATTCCACGATTATTCCCTTACTGGCCTTTATAGCTCACCTTTTTCTTATTCATGTACTCTGGCTATCCCATGCGAAGAAATTTATGAGGGAATGTAGTAGTCATATAAAGGATGTTTTCAATAATGTTGTTGTATTTCATGTTTTGTGCTGTTATTTAATGATCTTGTGCCCCAAAACACTAGAAATCTCGATCTTCATTATTGTTTCAAGTGAATTTTAAGTAATAAATTATGTTTAACTATGTAATAAAATATCAGGGTTGTCATAGTTGGTATCAAAAGATAGGTTTAGTTATTTTTGGGATCAGGATTAGAAAACCCTCTTGAAGCCATAGAGAAAAGACTATGTATAATAAAAACATCCCTATGTTTTGGTGAGTATTGAGTAAGTGGTTTATAATGAAAATACATCCATGTCTAGGTACGAGTAGGTAGAGGTGGATCTGGCATAGATGTATCCTAGGTATAAAACCCGAAAACACCGCTTTGAGCAAGACACGAATAGGAACATGTTCATGAAAATGGGCCTTGATTCAATCTGGGTTACGACAATCTCAGGGGATATGAATTGGTAAATTAACAAGCTTAGTATGAACCATTCTTATGTGATAAAAAATGCCCTATGAATATATGTATGAATGTAGATCATTGATAACATAGTCGGAAACCAATATGTTCATATGTTAAGGAAATACAAGTTATTTATAAGTCAACAATTTTTTCCGTGTATTACCCTTTATATGTTAACCATAACATTCCTTTTATTCTAGCCAATGACCGGTAATAGGAGGACTCGGTCTAACGACCGATGTGAAAATCAAAGTGATGACTATACTAATGAGATTCAAAATCCAATGAGAGTGGGAATCATGAACTTTGTCACACTTCTCTCTCATCTAACTAAAGATTTGAATAGAAATATGGGTTAAGAGGAAAACACAACCCCCCACCCACTAAGAAATAACATGTTGCTATCAAGAGCATCATGAGACATAGTTATCTCAATTTTAATTGATCATCTGATCCCTTTATCGATGAAAAATGGATCAACTCCATTGAAAAGATATTCTCCATCCTTCAGTGTTATGAATAAAAGAATGTTATCCTAGAAGCTTATCGTATGGAGGGTGAAGCTGATCAACGGTGGACATTGATAAAAAATAAGAAGCCTGAGGAGGAGATCGAGGAGTTGAGATAAGAAGAATAAGGTGTACATCAATGTTGGTGGTCCGATGGATAAATCCAAAGCTGCTAAGAAGATCCTGCACCCCACATTCCAAAGGTGTGGAAAGAAGCACCCCAGAAATTGCATGAAGTGGATGAGGAAATGCTTTAGGTGTAAAAGAGAATGTCACCAGGCAATTAATTATTGGCACGAAAGAGACACAATTGCGATAGAGGAGAGGAACTCTCTGTTCAAATCTCAACGCATGGTTCATTGCTACAACTGCGAAGAACCCGAGAATCATGAAAATTAGTGCCCTAAGACGAGGGTATTCGGATGCAACCAATAACTTCCAGGGTAGCAAAGGTGCGCTTTTTCCATCACTACTTCTGATTTCAACCCCGAAAAAGAAGTGTTCATAGATATTCTAGTTATTTATTAATGAATAGAGAACATACATTTTGATACAGGTTCTATGAAATTTTTATATCTCAAAAGTTTTGTAGAACAATCCCAGCACCACCACAAATCATGGAAGTGATCATGTTGTTGAGTACGGAAAATTGCGAAATCATTTAATCCTTGAATATAACTTCTCCCCTATCATAATCTAGGGAATAATGTTCCCAGTGAACCTTATAATACTCACTTTGGTATTATATGATGCGAATCATGGCATGGATTGACTTTCCTTATATAGAGACAACATAAATTGTAGTGATAGGGAAATCACTCTCCACGTGGATAATCGACCACCGATTCTATATAAGTGCCAAGAGGAGGATGAATCTTATTTAGCTCCATCATCTCAAGCATTGATATTACTGCCCTACAAGCACGTGTATCTGGATCATATGATTTAGTCCAAGGAAGCAACCATCATTTATGGCATGCCTATTGTGAGAGAATTCGCTGAAGTGTTTTCCAAGGAATTTCCTGGTCTTCTTCCTAGAAGAGATGTTAAATTATTAATTGATATTATACCTGGGGTGTTTCTAATATCCAGGAATCCCTATAGAATGATTGTTGGGGAGCTTGAGGAGATGAAGAAAGAACTATAGGAGAATATGGATAAAGGTTTTATACACCCAAGTGCTTCCCTAAGGGGTGCACCCGTACTCTTCATCAAGAAGAAGGATGGGCCAATGAGCCTTTGCATAGACTATCGTGAGCTTAAAAAAATCATGATAATGAACAAGTGTCATCTCCCATGAATTTATGACTTATTCGATTAGATCCATGGACCACACAAGTTATCCATGGTGGATTTGTGGTAATGATATTATCTTGTTAGGGTGAAGAAGGAAGATATCCCTAGGACTGCTTCTCAAACAAGATACAAGCACTATGAATTTTTAGTAAATCCTTTTAGACTCACTAATGATCCAACAATATTCATGGACTTTATGAATAGTGTCTTTTTATATTACCTCAACAAATTTTTGGTAGTCATTATAGATGATATTCTGATATACCTAAAAACCATAGAGGATCATGAGAAGCTTCTTAGAATGGTACTAGAGACCATACAAAAGTAGAAGATCTATTCAAAGTACAAAAAGTGCGAGTTCTGGTAGAAGGAGGTGTCATTCTTAGTCCATATCATCACAAGAATTGGGAGATATGTGGGTACCTCCAAAATATATGTAATTGAGGGATGGATGCGGCCAACATCAATAATGGATATTCGTAGCTTGTTGGGGGTAGCTGGATATTATCGACGATTTGTGAGAAATTTCTAACAATTTTCCAACCATCATTCCAAGATAACACGAAAGGGAGTAATGTTTGCTAGGATTTATGAATGTGAAGAATGATTTAAGGAGTTAAAATGGAGGCTTATCACAGTGATCGTTCTCACTTTACCCAAATGGGATAATTTTTTGTGGTATTCAGGTATGCTTCAATGAAGGGCATGAGATGTATGTTGCTGAAAAATGACAAATTCAATGCCTATGCTTTAAGTAAATTGGATGTTCATGAATTTAACTATCCAAAAACTGACCTCGAGTTGGCTGTAGTGATCTTCTCTTTGAAAATTTGGCGGCATTATATCTTTAGGGAGAAGTGTGAAATATATTTGGACCTCAAAATCATCAATTATATATTTACATAGAAAGAGTTGAACATATTCCAACAAATATGGTTAGAGTTGATCAATGACTATGACCGCTCAATCCATTACCACCCTGGGAAAGCGAACAAGGTGGAGAATACCCTAAGTAGAAAGAAACCAGTGATTCTATCATTGATGAGAATTGAAAAGGATGCAATATTCTAATATTTGTTGAATATGGACATGGGAATCATAAAGAAGGGAACATCATCAATCCTTTCACAAATGATATCTCAACCGTCACTTCTAGAAAGGTTAAAAGATGATCAAAAGGATGATGTAGGAATTTTAGAAAAAAGTGGAAGCTATTAGAAAAGGGATGTCCTTGGAGTTTAATGTTAATGAAGAATGAATTGTGAGATTTGGGAAAATACTATGTGTTTCATCAATTCTGGAGCTGAAGAAGGAATATTTGGATGATGCACATAGTTCAAATTTATCTATTCACCCATGAAACACAAAGATGTATCGAGATCTCTGAGACCATTATTGGTGGGATAATATGAAGAAGGAGATCGATAAATATACATCAATATGCCTGATGTGTCAGCAAGTGAAGGAAGAGAGGCATAAGTCATAGTGGATGACGAAACTATTTCCCATACCAAAATGGAAATTGGAGAAAAACATGATTGACATTGTCACTAGACATCCGAAGACATCCAAAGGCAACAATGCAATATGGGTTGTTATGGATCGTCTTACAAATGCTTCACACTTCATTGCAAATTGAGAGGATATCTCATTGGATAAACTATCATGGATATCTAATAGTGAAGTGGTAAGGCTGCTTGGAGTACCACTATCTCTTGTGTTGGATCAAGATCCAAGATTCTCCTATAGGTTTTGGAAGAGTCATCAACATGCTTTGAATAATGAACTGAACTTCAGTATGACTTATCATACTCAAACTGATGCCCAATCCGAGTGAACTATCCAAACATTTGAGTACATGTTGAGAGTGTGCTCAATGGACTTTAAAGGAGGATGGGATCAACATCTTCTTCTAGTTTAGTTCTCTTATAATAACTGTTTCCACATGAGAATCCAAATTGCACCATTTGAAGCCCTTTATGGGAAAATGTGTAGAACACCAGCTTGTTGGGATGAAGTCAGTGAGCATAAGCTGCTTGGACCATAAATGGTCAAAGAAATGGTGGAGAAGGTGAAAACCATTCAGCAGCATATCAAGGTATCCCCGAGTCGATATAAGAGTTATAAAAAGAACATTCAACGAGACCTTGAGATTAAACTTAGAGACTTGGTATTTCTACCCATATCTCTATGTAAGAAGGTATTGAGGTTTGGAAAGAATGGGAAGCTAAGTCCAAGGTACATCAGCCCCTTCGAAATTCTTGATCGTCACGGGGCTATGGCCTATCGACTAGCACTTCCACCTACCATGGACAATGTACATAATGTATTTCACGTATATCTCATAAGGAAGTACATACCAGACCCATCCCATGTAATCTCTTCAGAGGTGATACAGTTATAGGATGATATTTCTTATGAGTATAAACTAGTGAAGATCTTATATTGTAGATAAAAAGTTGTACGAAATAAGTCAATTACCCTCATCAAGGTGTTGTGGTGAAACCACATGTTTGAAGAAGCGATGTGGGAATCCGAGAAAATTATGAAGGAGAGTTACCCACATATGTTTTAGTGTGGTAAATGGAAATTTCAAGGGAGAAATTTATTAAGGGGGAAGATTGTAATGGCCCTAACATTCATTAATGGAAATCCCACTTGATCTAACTAAATATATATTTATGTAAAATGTTTTCATAAAATGTAAACTTCTTTTGTTTTACATTTTTTTATTTTAAAATACTGTTACGAATTGTGACAGTTGCTAATATAGCGATTGAACATTTATCAAATTATTAATATAAATATTGGGATTTAACAAATCCAATTTACTCAGACAAAGGAAGCGATGTCCTCATCAAGTAGACGTGCCCCATATGAAGCCCATTTTTCCGAGCATGGAAACGGGTTAGTGTCTTTGGGATTTGCTCTTGACCAAGCCGAATCAAATCTTGAATATGCTAAACTTTAGTGGGACCTCCTACAAGAGAAGTGGAAGTTGATAGAGATTACCACTCGGGCAATGTTATCTAAGCCACCCTCAGAGTCTGTCACCATCACATACCTTATTCATTGGTCTTATGCCGGTGTTATAAGGGGTTATATAACAATACCATATCACTATGGTTATGTACATTATTTTTTTATATAATAATGAATATACTATCAATATATTATTGTTACCTCCTTAATAGTTTTTAATGCACAAATAGTATTTTTGGTTAATGTTAAACAATGAAATCTATTTTGATGAATTAATGGATTTTTGAATTAATTTTTTTTAATATAATATTATTACTATTTTAATATTTTTAAATATAAATGATTATATAATTTTATAAATGCAATTGTAATTTTTATTAAGGTTTGAAAGACATTTTTTATCAATACCCATGAATTTTCGATAAATTTCCTTTTTTAAAGTGAAAATTAAGACATTTAGAAAACTATTTAGATAAAATTAATATTATTTCTAGAATCAGGATGTTAAAATTATACAATGTTGAGTTTTTCATAATTTTCTGAGACAGTCAAATTTTTGCATAAAAATTAAATACCGTTTAAATATATACTATCTTTTATGACATCGTAATGACCCAATAGTGATATAATGAAATATAAATTTTATATTAGGAAAATATATGTTTTACCATTAAAATAATGTGATGTTATGTTTGTTTTATTTATTTTACAAAGCGTTAGTGGACCCTTCAATACTTATTTAACATTTAGTCTTTTTAAATTGTTTTCCTTAGGAGTGTGACTCACCTCTACATAAGAAAGCCCATTATTTTAAAAAATTAGGAATTTGGCCTTATAATTTTTTTTCCAGTTACCTTTTCCAAAACCCATCGGCAAAAACCATGGGCTGGTTTGTGGTATGGATTAGTTTAATGTGAGGTGTCCAAAACCAAAATAATAAAGAAATACCTCTTCTTTCTTATATAAACCCACCCAATCTCCCACATCCTCCACACTAAAATCATTTCAAGTTCATCCAACATCTTCCCTAAATTCTCTAGAATCATTCCAAGTTTCTCCATTATCCTAATAAGCCTCTCTCAAGCTTATCTCAGGCATTTTGAATCTCACATCCAAGTAAGGGTTTATCTTCCTTTCTCATTTTTTTCCAATATTATTTAAATTGTTATCCACATTTAATTTCAATTATAAATGTTGGGGTATGGTTTAAAACCTCCCACATACTTCCTTATTTATGTTAGAATGAATTGATTCCCCTTTATCTCTCATTAAATGACTCTCGTGTACACCAGTTACTATGCCAGAATTCTGAAAAGAATTTTTCTCTCCTCATTTACATTCAAGAAATTATTTTCTATAATGAATCTAAATTAAATTAAATTTGTTGTGACATGTATCTATATGAACCCTTACTATCAATTTCATGTAAATATGATGATACACTCCTTTATATATCATTAAACATTTTTATGAGTTCCTATGTCACGATGTTATGCTGCCGAAATTGCACTACGTTTTTCGAAGCCAAAGTCATTGTGTAGTGAACACCATGCCCATTTACGTATCAATGGTATTCAAAATTATGAACATTTACTTATTTTTTAATGAGTTTCATGTATTTACTCCACATTATTATATAATATAATAAAATACTATGTTGAATGATTCAATGTTTTATGATCCATGTGGCACAATTATGCAAGAAATGAAATTTTTATAAAGGGTTCTCCCTTATAGTGTTCCAATGAATTAGGTAAAGTATTGTATCATGATCCATCATGTGAAATGGGTGTTTTCTCATGCTAAGTCATGAGAAACGATGGTTTACTCATTATTCATGTTCAATGAGGGTTTACTCATGCCCCGTGTGTATTGAGAATTGGCTAATGAAAATTCCATGTTAAGTGTTGCTGCCACATTTCCCTTTTATGATTATCATTCTTTATTATTCTTTTATGTTTATGCCTGTCTTGTGCTCTATTTGTATACCTATTTTCTAAAATGTATTTTATTACTCATGTTATTCCATTATTATTCCCTTACTGGGCTTTATAACTCACCCTTTTCTTATGAATGTCCTCATATTATCCCATGCAATGCTAGGTATGAGGGAATGTAGTGGTCATGTAAAGGATGTTTTCTATATAGAAATTTTCTTTCATGTTTTAAGTTGTTATGTGATGATCCTAATCCCAAAATACACTAGTCCTCTCGATCTTCTAGCTTTTAACAAGAGAAGTTTTTGTCATAAATTATGTTTAATTATGTAATAAAAAATCAGGGTTGCAAAAAATATCAGTGTCCCATTAGTTCTCTTAGACATTGACCACAGACATGGTCTGTTCGACCATGTTGATAGCGGAGTACTTGATCACTACATTTTGAGAACGATTATCTTTCTTGGATACTCTTTCATCCATTTACATAGTGGATGTTACCAAAAATATTATTCATACTATTGGAATACACTCAACCATATCACCTAACTAAAATCATTGGCCCACCACTAGAATCCACCTCTAGTATCCCCTTATTAATGAGAGTCAAATATACTATCATAGAAAACCTCTTCAAATGATAGATATTTACCTGGGACTTGATCTCAAAACTATGTCCATCATAAAAAAATATATTTATAGGCACCTCATCTCTTCTCAATGTTAATGAAAATTGCTGCAAGTTAGTGATGAAGATGGTATAAAACATCACCTTAATAAATCCTAGTTTCAAACACATAAAATCTTCATCAATCATTTTACATAGGGTATCTAGGTATAAGTTATCCAATAATTTCTTTTGGATGTTTATCCAAACCATTCCTTTCAATTTATCTTCATGATCTTGAATTTCCCACCAACACTTTTCCAGTCCTCATAATATATAAGCTACCATCATTACACTTTTCTCAATAGGATTCTCTATGTGGTCCTAAACCATCTGGATGACCTTAATCTAAAACTCAACTTCCTCAAGTCCACCCACTCTGGAAAATGTTAGAGGTTTCTATAGTTTAAACTCACCCTCCAGATCAATAAAACCTAGCTTATCCTACCTTCGGTCCCTCTCTCAAAACTACCTTAAAAAGCTAATGTTTCACATAATTTTTGTTCACCTATTTCCTTGGACCAATTTGGGATATTTCCCAACTAATATAGGATCATTCTCAGCGATGTACCACATTTACCCAAATGTTAAAGATCATAATGCTGGTTTATATTCAAAATTACACATGATAATATATAAACACATAACATATGAGTTCCATATTTTACACAAAAGAGGGATCACTAGTTCCACATACAACCTACAAAATAGTTTTTTTATATTTCCCAATATTTCACATTAGTGTTAGTGGGAACCTCCAATTACCATTTCACGATTAAAAAATAAAAAATATTAATAAAACCCAATGTCAACGAGAATGGGAAATTAAAATCTTTATTCATTCCAAATTAAAAAAACATGCTTCTAAATTAGTCCTCGAACCATGAGGTGACTGGTTCTTAACACTCGCACACATATGCACCCCATCACCATTATAATCAACCACTTAAATATAAATAAAACCACCAAAAACAAGACATTATCACCTATCAAACACCTAATCCAATGAAACCATAATCATAAGAAAACAAAATAATGGAATCCAAACAAACATTCACCGATTGAATCAACATTTTTTTATAGAAGCGATCAAATGAATAAATTCCAGAACATATCCAACCATGCCACCGGAAAATCAAATTCTTTCCAGGAAAAAAAATTCCGAAAAATAAATCACTGAAAAAATGACCACAAAAGATGTTAAGAACATGATGAAACATTCAAAATTAGGTAAACACTATATTTAACTACAACCATTAACCCCAATCTCCATCTGTGGGTGAAACGCTCCTGAAGACTGGAAGATGATGAATCAATACCACCTGAGCTAATAAAACCAAAATAAGACAATATTAAATGAAAAAATCCATGGAAAACCCTTCATTGTTAAACATCATATCCATGAACATTCATGAATGTCATTGCAATGGATCGATATAGTGTATAGAAAGAAAAATCTAGAAGCAAGTTAAAAATATGGACCAACCACATGCACTGATAGGGGAAATTATAGAAAAACAGGATTTAAAAAGAAAAAAAGAATTCCTTTGGTCTAAATCCATAAAAATAAAAAATCAACCTCTGATCCTACATTCCAAAATAAAACTGGTTCACGAATGTTTGGAGAGGCCAACAAGAGCATAAAAGAGATTATAGAGGACCTCACTGCCCGCAAACCAAAAATAGAGAGCCAAAATTAGAAATAAAGGATTCCAAAAGAACACCATAAAGTGATGATGCACTAGTAAAAAAATATCCTTTAAAAGTTCTTGTAAAATTGATTTTTTAGCACTATGTAATCACCAATATTATGAGTAATGTAAAAGGATTGGATTTAACAGTACACATAAGAAGCTCAGATAAATTATCCCTTTAAGAGCACTAAAAATGAATTAATAAAATAGATCATTATCATGTTTTTTTGATAATTATGTGGGCCTATATTAGTGTTTTTTAGTTCTATTAAATTCCACATTATCATAAATTTTTAGCATTGTTAATTTCCCCCTCTATCTGTTCTAGAAAAAGTGTTGATAGAGGCCATGTTGATAAAGGGGGATACATTTTTTTATCAAGGTGGTTGCATATTTTATCCGAGTTCCCCACCACTTTATTATATATTTTCTACTCACCTATGAATCCCACACCCTTTTAGTGCTTTAGATAATTCCACCCTCCCAAGCACGCCCCTACCTCTTGCAAGTTTCAAACCAGATACCGCCTACTCATACACTATCACCTTTTCCACACTGCTATATTAATTTTTTCATTATATTATATATATGTCATTATATATATCTATCATGAAATTTTCATCCATATACATATATATAATATGTTATTTTGTGTGTGTGTGTGTTTATTAATTAATAAATAAATACATATAAATTTATATGTACATATATGGTCATATATAAATATAATTATCCATATTTCTATTTATTTGCATATAATATATATTAATATTTATATAGATATTAAAAATATAGATAAATATATATATCAGGGTTTCAATATACACACACAGATATATATAAACATTATATATACATTACTTGTATAGGTATATAAATATACACAACTTTTTACTTTAAATAAAATGTTTATTAGTATTTATTTTGATTAGGTCAATATATATTCAGGAATATTAGTTTATATGTAAATATGATAACATATTTATTTATAAAATTAAATTTTTATTTGTGAATATAAAAAAATATGCACAATTTTTATACATCTGAATATAAAAAATAGTATATTATGCAAAATCCTAAAAGATAAAAACCAAAATATTAATATGAAAGTAATACTTGGAAATAAGTTTAGTTTCCATTGACAAAAGACAATAATAACCCCATAAATGTGGCTAAAAATCCATAGAATGTTAAAAAATTGGGTACCCAAATTAAACTCATTTTTTTATGACTCATGTGAATTTTTGGGCCTCAATTTTCTTGATCTATGTTCCATATAAAACCAAGCCATAGAGGTTTTTGTAAGGTTCAATTGGATATGTGGTAGATCTGAAATGGACCCCCAGATCAAAAGTAATTTTTGTTTGAAGATTGAGTAATATTTTCAACTTATTTTATAAATTTTATTATTATTCTTTAATTTCATGTAATTAAATTGTTATTAAATGACCATTACTCGGTAATAATTTGAAAATTAAAATTATTTTTATAATTATTTTGTAATCTATTTTCACTAAATATCTTATATATTAATTGTCAATTCCCAATTAGCCTTATATAAAATAAATTTAATCTGTATATATTATATTTATATCAATATTTTTTTTTAAATTTTAGTATTATTTTTAATGAAATAAATTTCCTTTTGAAATATACCCTTTATTGGTGCCTTTAAAAAAGAACTGATAGGGGGTCTTTATCAGCACTTCTAATAAATAGATGATTAAGACCCCCTATATCTTATATTTTTTACAAGCATGGTTTATGTCCCCGTTTATCATCTCTTTTTTAGTAGAGATGATAAATACCCCCCCCCCCCTTTTGTTTACTTTATTAATTGCACTGATAAAGGGGACATTATTGGCGTTTTTTACAAGATCTAATAAAGTCTCCCTTTTTTACATTGTGTTTTCTATGACTTAAAAAGGGATTCATTAATAGCTCCTTTATGTAGAGCTATAATAAGCATAGCACATGATACACCTATTTTTGTAGTATTGGGGGAGTGCAAATTGATGAAATGGAGGTGAATCCCTAGAACCTGAGAAGGAGACTTTGGGAGATAATTCAATGAACTAGAAATAAGGGGGCCATCTACTAGCCACTAACTACCCACTCCACATAAACTGTCACAAAAATTTTAATCGTATCACTTTCACTACCCTCAGTTATCATTTCTATAGGCCATGACTAAACATAGGGTAATACACCTTCCAAATTTCATCTTTTCATTAGACACCATTTTAACGACCCAATTTATCATATTTCTACTCATTACACAACTCTAAAATCTTTTTTAGGAACCATTTTAACAACTTCAATTTATGAATTTTCCAAATAAAAAATTTCAACTTCTATATGAGGCAATATTTTTATAAAAATCACATGAAAAACATAAAATCATCTTCATTTTCCATAACCTCCCATAATATTATTTTCCATGAATGCCTAATATGTTGTATTCCACATAAATCAATGAGTTATTAGAATGATGCATGCATAAAAAACCTCATTCAGTGCTAGTAAATGATCTAAACCTTAAAAAACAATAACCTCACGCAATAAGTATATCAACCAAGGTGAAATAACATCCAACATTGAAAACCAAAGACAAGATTAACAATACATACATAGTAATATGGGATTTCCATTACACATGGGTTATCTAATCCCTTGAATCTGTTAAATTTTTGAGGCCTAAAGCATCCTAGAATCCAATCATCCATTCCCAAATATTAATGTAATAGAAAAGAAAATTCTTTGACAAAAATATTTAGTACCCCGACCTAGTTTACACTAAAAAGGATCCTTAATCCAGTTCCCCACATCACCTGAAGACCGCCCCCCAAAATGGTAGAGGCTACTGAATAATAGTGGGGGTCTAAAGTGGTATACGGGGTGACTATACCCTATTTAAAATAGTAAAACAATAGTGTTAATCCAAATAAAAATCGATATAAAATAATAATAAACACCAAAGCATAACACAATACATTTCCAAATGTAGTAAGTACTAGCTAACCAAAGTAGAAAAAATTTCATGTAATGATAGTCTAAATTGAAAAATAAAAACATAAATAGGACATTAAAGGGAATTTTCAAAACAAGATCTAACTTCATGTCTAGTCAGCTCATCCATTCGCTATAGTGACTCCAATATAATCAATCTAAAATATAGATTCTACCCTTATCCAAACATTCATCCATGAATTCTATTAATGTACTCAATGGTGGACCATGAAGGGTGTGAATATAACCCAGTAGGCCACAACAAATGGTGTCTACCTCAATTTTAAGTATAATAACATTTTATTCATACATAGAGTAAATAATGGACAATATTGAAACCTAAAAAATTTTCATTATTAATAATTATTTAAACTATCAACATTAATTATCAATTCTTATTGACCCCCAAACCCATCAAAACTGAATCGAATCATGCTTGTCTTCTAAAAAAAATGATAAATAGGTCACAAGTTGAAAAACAAGGATCATCATTCCCAATATGCATATGGGATAAGGAATACCATATTCAACCATCCAAATAATGATATTGAATTTCATGACCATACCCCTGGAGTCAGGAAAATCAATCGATTATCTAAAATATATATGCAAAGGGGAACCTAGAAAATCATTCCAGTCTACCCAAGGGATATGAGCATCAGTTCAATATCTCATGAACCATTAGTAACATTTCCAAAGTTCAACATTTGTGACCGCTTATCACAGAATAAAAACATGGGTGGACCTTCTAATTTCTTCAAAATCCATGTTTAATTGCATTAAACTTGTTTTAATTTAATATAGTAAGTCCATTTCAATAATGAAGTACATTGCAACCATTTCCCTCTTATTTTCATTCCATTTATCCACATAAACCTGCCACTTTAACAATTTATCACATTTATCCATTTAAAATCCATAACACATTTACCTCTTTCACGTTACGCCAAACAACCCTTTATGCCACGATGATATACCAAACACAATTATCCTTTTATGAAATCTCATAAGCCTTTCAATTCATCTTTTAACAATACAATTCCCATTTTTGAGAGAGTGACACACCTAATGGGTGATCATAGGCCCAATCTAATCATCCTCAATGGATCCAATAGGTACCATGAGGGATCCAACATATAATATAAATTTTTATGTCTCCATTTTTATCAAATAATCAAATGTGTAGAATAATGACATAAACTCCTCATAATATACACATGAATAAGTATCGAGACTATGAGATATAACTTGTACACCACATACCTTTGGCTCATAGAAAGGTACTATATTTGAAAAAACCATTAATTAATTATCAAACAACCCTTAATTAATAATCTTAGAATCATCTAACAAATAAGGGTTTAGAGCTTCATAATTAGAGAAAACATCCGACTATGGCTCTTATAAATAAATAAAGGAAGTGTATTGGTAGACTCTCCAAGATATTTGATTCACAAACAATGGAGCATAAAATGACAAATAATCAAAGGAAAATCTCCCAAATAATGCTTGGGAGGAAAGAGATAGAACACTAGGATTTTTTTGGAGGAAATTTTAATGATATAATGTTAGAACTCTAAAATCCTTGTGTAAAAAAATTGGGATTTTCTCTTTATTAATTAGGCGTATGGCTTAACATTACAGTTGGCCAAACTGTGCACCAATTGTGAAACCTCTTCTACGTAAGAGGGAGCCTTAGTTTCATGGTTTCTAGGTATCACAAATGATTCCTATAATCATATAAAAGAATTTTAGTTTTTTTATTCAAGGATTCATGGTTTGTTGGACCCCCCTTTCATGGGTTGCCAAACATGCACCCTCCCCTTACGAGATGCATGGTTAAGATGCATCATTTGTAATAACTATGTTCCAACCAAGTGCCCTAAATAGAATGACATAATTTCTTCCTATCTCATGTCCCAAATCCTTAAGATATCCCCAAATTCCCCCATAATCATAGGGATATGTTAATTAACTTTTTAAAAAAGGGGAATCAACCAAAACATAAACGTGACATATCATATTTGATGTTCGGGGTCATACACTAACCTCATGAAAAACACAATGGACATAATAATAAACTATTTTAGATCATTATCAATTTATATAAATTTTATAATCATCATTTATAATTATTAAATAATTTTATGTTATTTATTATCTATTTTCAATATTAGGAGTGAGTAATCCTGATTATTTGGAACTAGTTCCATAATAGAGATGTTGTTCTTCATTATAATCCCTGATTTCATCATTAATACACCATAAAATGTATTTTAATTAATTTAACATAATTATTTATAACGGTATAATTTCATTTATGGGAATTTTTAGTTACTATCCTTGATTATGAATTTGTTGGTGAACATGTTTCGATGATTCTAAGCGATCGAAGGGTATTTTATTAAATAAGAAATTGAATTTTTATATTAATATTATAGGTAAAAAAAGATTATTTAATTATTTATATCATATATTATCAGAAATTAAATTCCTCTAGTCATCCTTGATATAAATTTACAATATGTTTCAATTAGGTGGTTAAAATAACTTTAAAAATAAAATACCACAAATAATTGATTATTATGATGTAATTTATTTGAAATATCATTATAACATAAGAATAATGATATGATTTAGTGTACATTGGTGTGATAGTTCAGAATTTTAATGTATAATAATTATTACATATATAAAATAATTTATAAAAAGTTATTAAATAATACAAAGAAATCAATTTTACTCTTAGAATGCTCATTTTGATGACTGAATTACCACAGTTGTTTGTTTATCATATTATTTATAAGATGAAAAACTAATATTTCTTGGACATTATAATTTTAATATGAATAATATTTTTCTATTATACCCATTCATATAACCATCCTTGTAATGTGATGAGGAAAATAAAAATGGAAATAGATAGTTCCATGTCCACTATAGTCCACACTTATGCATCGATGATGATTTCATTTTTCACAGTACATGGGAATGGAGTAAAAAAATTTATTATTTAATAATCTAAAATATTTCATAAAAATAATAATTTTAACTTATATTAATTTTTATTACCATTCTTATAAGGATGTGAGGGAAAAGTATACATGTTTGGTTGTGGATGTGGTGGTCAGCACAACACATGAATTATAGTTTCATTTTTCTTGATAATATAGGGAAACGTGGTTAATGATTGAACCATCAGTATAATTACATAATATTATAATAATAATGATGATTTATAATGTTAATATAGTGAAATTGAATTTTATGAATTATAAATATATGGCCCTAGACATAAACATTAATTTATCTTTAGTTAAGTAAATAATTTTACGTTATTTCACACTGAGGATATTTTCATGTTTATAGATTTATTGAATTAGGTCATAAAAATTAAATAACAACTAAAATAAATCAATATTCACATGTATCCTTGATATCCATTTTTTCTAATCCAAATCATTTTAATATAAATCATGATTTATTTATCTTTATAAAAATCCTCATTACATTCGTCTTTACTACTTTCTTCCTCTTACCCATCATTATACCTTGTAGAAAAATATTTCAAAATCATTTTATGACCCAAAAAATATCATTAAGGAATATAAAATATGTAATAAATCCATTGGTCCATGAATACCTTAATCTTGTGAAAACATTTTCACCGAATCATACTCTTTCAACCATAAAATAGAAACTCTTTAACATACCTCATGAAACCATAAAATTCATGAAAATTTTACAAGCAATTATAAATCCTAATGGTACCTTGTGGTGTCAATATCAAACTTGCTTTGTAGATTTCACAACTATATAGAGAGTAACCATCCTGATTATATCTGGAATAACCATCACATTATATTACCTAAATCTCTTAGGATAAAAAATAATGTTTAACTCTGTATCATTTCCCAATGCATTGGAGTGATATCACAAGCTCACCTACACTCACTTTATGACGGAACAACCCATATTCATAGGTAATTACCAAAAACCATAACATAATCATAACACATTAAACATGCATAATGTAAAAATAACATTTTCATTTTGGAATCCTAAGATATCATTTCAAGATATTGATATAATAAAACCATTCATAAAACCATTTTCAATACCAAAATTCATCAAAAAGGGAATATCATATTTATTTTTCTTCAAAAACAATTTTTCTTGTAGAGGAATCCAAATATCAAGCAATGGTCATGGAGGTGGAATAGTTGATGTCATTGTATAAGTGAAAAAAACATTCCTTTTTTTATTTAGTAAAATTATTCATATTAAAAGATTCATTTTTATACCTTTGAGTGAAATATAATTTCAAAATGTATGATTATAAACCATATTAAACAATGGTGGTAAATAATATCAAAAAATGAATTAATGAATGGAGATTGAGACGAAGTCTTTTACATTGATTCTGACTCATAGAGTATAATATTAGTATTTTTGAATAATAAAAATAGGGTTATTTCTTATTTCTTGAGAACTTTTTTCAAGTTTGTTATTCCATTTATGTAACTTGTTACCATGTTATAAAAATGACATAATTATTTAATTTCATACTAGATGATTTGTTGACATTCGATACTTGAGTTAAAAATGAACTTGGCATGATGTCAATAGTCCACGTGTCCATCAATCACCCAATATATAGAATAAAATTCATGAAATAATAATCACATTTATACATCAATTATACTAATAAATCAAACAATTTATTTATGTTATGATAATTTAATAACCTTATAATTATGGAGACGACATGTCTGACGTATGCATGACTAACGTTTCAATTTTTCATAGATCATTATTAAAATAATGTAATTATTATTTTACCTTTACAGAATGATAATAATAAAATTAACATCATAATAATAACATAAATATAGTTATATATATCATACTAGTGATTTGGTGAATAAAAATGATTCACATCACTATGTGGAGGTGGTATTTCCCACGTACGCATGAATGATGTTATCATTTTCATGAGAATGGAAATTAAAAAAGTAATGGATATATTTTTAGATTTTAATGATGAATATTTAATTAAAATCATATAAAAACTTTATTTTCATCATTTTGACCAGTCTTTAGAGATGGTTATTGAAAACAATTATATCATTCAATGGAGGTGATAGTCACACATTTGAATGACTGATTTATTCATTTCCCATTTAATGGAAGTGGAGATGAATTTTGGTGATGATATTGAAATAATAACATATAATTATATTTAGGATACTGTAGTTATTATTTCATCATGGATGAACTATATTTAAAGGTAGTGGAAGAAGAAATAACATATAAACACATTAATGAAAACATTACCTTTCCTTCAGATGCTCACCTTTCATAACACCTTAACAACTATAAGAAGGGTGTTCTGTCAAATATAAGAACTCAAGAATGTAGTGAGGAATTATAGGAAGGGTTTTAGGAAGATACATTCTAATCCAAAGGATTTTTTAATTGTTATTAATAGAGAGCAATGTATTCCTTTTTATAGGATAGGGGAGGGGCACCCTTGGAACTATTAAAATTATTAATTTAAAATAGATTAAATTTATATTCCAAATGGCTCCAAAATACTTTACATTGAAGATAGGATGATTATTAGTCACAAAAAAAATCATAAAATGAAAGGTATACCTATTTTATTATTTTTTAGTCTTTTTATTTTTGTTTTAAATCCTTGTAACAAAAACCATTTTTTCATGTAATTTACACTTATAGGGTTAAAATAAATCTATCCAAAATTCCATTTAATGAGTAATTAATTAAATTTTAAGGGTTATACCAAATTCTTTCACAATATTATATTTTTATAAATTTTATATTATTTAATTAAATATTTTATATTTTAAAATATGAATTCATTCAATTTTGACACTATTCATTACATAATATTTTAAATTATCATAAAAACATTATTCCTTAGAAAAAAATACATTAATTATATACTAAAATGTTATATTAATCCATAAAATTATTTTATGGCCTCAAATATTTATTATATAAATAATTTTAATATTATTAATATCAATTATTTGATTCATTCTTTAATAAATCTGTTAAAACATCGTCTTTCTGTCATAATTAAATTTAATTATTAAATTTCTAAATATTATAAAATAATTACTATGTTTTATGTAATATTTTGATATTTATATGGAATCTTAATAGTCAAAGATATCTCTTACATAAGCCCATATTAATTTTTTTTTGTATGAAGAGACATATTAGTGGCATATTTTTGTTCACATTAAATTTAATATTTTAAATGTCATAATCAAACCCAAGTGGCTTCCAAAAGTCATTATTTCAGCCCACATATGTTCATTATTGACAATTAATCATCAAATATTTTTATTAAAAGAGTATGTAAAATATTATAATTTTATAATATTAATTTTACCTTTAATTACTCAATTTACCTTTAAACATGGTAAATAAAAAACTAAAATTAATATTCACCAAAACAATTTTGATCATATTGGACAAAATATTTCATACTAATTACAAAAATTCATTCCCATTTTTAAAAATTCAACTCACATAAGAGGTTAAATTAGGTTTAACACTAATCCCATTGAAGGATCGAGAAAACAGGTTTTTAATATAAAATGTTCCAAAGTTCAAATAGTTTCTCAATTTAATTTAAATTTAAAAAACCATCCAGGGAATTAAATTTGATTAAATGATAGAAAATTCATCTAAATTTTCCTTAAAACCATGTAATATAATATGATAAAAATTTAAATAAATTAGCTAAAAAGGTAATTTAGAATTAAAATGTAGTATTTTTTGTTGTTCATTAAAATATGAATATTATGAGAAAAATATAAAAACTTTATCCAAGATAAATTTTTATATCCAACATCCTGATAAGAGGTTTATTATTCCAAATATAACTTATAAAAGTGACAAAAACTATATTTAAAAATGGTTCAAAATCAAAAGGCGTTAAAAATAATTTTTTTTTTAAAAAAATACTCATTTTATTTATATAATAGAATATCATTTTATAAGACATCTGAAAAACATATAATATTAATTGTATAAATTTTATTTAATTTATATTTCATTACTATAATCCATGAAGAGTGATTTTATTTTTTGATAAATAAAATTATTCATACATAAATAGTTTTTCATAAAAACACATCCTCTATATTCAATAGGTTTTTAATTTCATTTATAATTAATTTTATAACCAATGAATCATTATATAAACATTTTTAAACCTTATTTTCATAATTTAGTTAATATCATTTATTCTCTCAATTCTAATAGATATGAAATAATAACAACTTAAAATAATATTTTTTTTAAAATAATAGTTTCTGATAGAACTCAGTCCTCTGTGCATCGTGAGATTTCAAATATACCCATTGTCGGGTGTCAAGTATGCTATCAAACCTAGTGTTAATTTCAATATAAAATTAAAATATAATTCATAATTATTTTGAAATATTAAAATTTATTATTCTTTAATTACCTCATATGATACATCTTCTGCCCCCATTCCAAATTGGTCCTCGCAATTTTAAATCTGGGCTCAGTAACTATGGTTTCACTTTTAAAAATACATTTTATTGCAAAACCACATTAGAAAAATGATTAATAAAACATCCAAATTAAGTTAAATAAATTTAATTACTAATGTCACCTAAGATAATAAATACTATGTTTCCATATTGGAAAACTTGGATATGGATAAAAATCTAACCATCATGATCTGATGGAGAGTGATAACATGATTAGAAGATAGTTAACATTCAAAAAACAACAAACTTGTGATGGATTAAATGAATTTTTATCTCATAGTATGAAAATTAAAAAGATTTTTTTTGATTTACGATCCATTTCATAATGTTTTGGAATTCATTTACTACATAGAATAAGAACATTAGTAATTACACATACTTGATAAATTGAGTTTTATCTTTAATCAAATTCCACCAAAAACAAAACCTTTTTTTGAAATGATAAGTATTTAATAGGATATATTTTTCATACAAGAAACACTAGAATAAAAGTATGTAGAATAAAATATTCCACAAAATATTACCTATATATTCATCCTTTCGTGAATCATTAACCAAAACCAAAAATTAAAGATATGGTGAAATATTTATCCAAAAAGAATAAACATTGGATGATGAAAACCTACTGTTAAGCTCAAAAATTCAACTATAATATCAAAATTTTAACATATACCATTCAAAAATAAATATCCTTAAAATCAATCAAAATAATCCAAACTATGCTTGAATCCAAATCCAATTAGGAATATGACTATATATTCTTTTATCTCTAAATAACCTCGATCACTATTAATGTCTCACAAGAAAAAATTACTTTATAAAATCAGATATTATTCCATATAGGTTAATCATTTCCATAAATAACCTAATTCACCATAAAACCACAATTAAAATTCACAGATTCTTCTAAAATATAATTCAACCACTAATACTCAAAAAAAATTCTTATAGTATTCTATTGACCTTAATAGTATATTGTTCCCAAAATAGTGAATATCTCCCAAAATAACATTTATCACATAATCTCCAAATCATTTTTCAATACCAAGTGTATCAATTTAATAAAATATATTTTTCAAAACTCAACATATTCTTATTTTATCAAGTTTTTAAGTGAAAAAAGTCTTACTTATCAGGGAATTCACATTGGCTAGAGGTTGGAGATAATTCCTTATAACCATTTAGTTATGGTTTTGATTCCTATAGTCATCTCTGACATGACAGGTTTTCACCCTTCCTATAGATTTTCATTTTTCTAAAACAATGTAATTCTTATCTGTCTTATTACATTCCCCAAATGAGATAAAATACTCAAAAAAAATAGGAACATTGATAAACCCCAAAGGTTATCTCATACCATTCATTTTTCATCCCAAAATATAATATCGCTTAATTAACTCAAAATAAAGATCATATAAAGCCTAGAGGTTATTCATACAATTATAATTATGTCCAGAAAAGAAAATTTAACTATTTATCGAATAAAACATTCACATCACAACCATTAGTGTTACACATACTTGATAAAGTCTTCCAATGAAATCCCATAATTAAAATATCATTAATAATTTTAAACATTTCATCATCCAAAGATCTATCAAAACTATTAAATCCATTATATGTAGAATTATTAATCATTCATCATTATTCATGATACCTTAAGAAAAATTTTCCATCTTATTCCTTAATACATCTTACCAAAAAAAACATGATTCGTGTCCTAAGAAACAAAAATGTCGAAACATGAGTCAAGAAAGAATAAATACTTTTCAAATTCCATTTTCAGTTTTCCTCATATTCAATTGGAAAGAGTTTAGATTTTGTGAAAAGTACATTTTTATGTTCATGTGGATCCCATTCCTGAAACATACTCCTAAGAAAAATATTTTCCGAATGAAAATACTCTCAACATTTATAAAATTCAATTGATAACTCGGAATGAACTTTTTTCCCTTTCCTTGAGTCAATTTAATGATTCATGTTTTCATGGAATCTTATAGCTTTATTAACTTCATTACCACATCTATAGAACCTACCCATCCATTTAAAACAGTTTCCTAGGTGTTTCATTCCACATCCTTGACACATATGTTGATGAATATGCTTATCTATATGATCATTATTACCTAAACTTCAATAGGGACTTGTTTCCCTCATATACGATACCTCAAAAAATCCCTTAGTTTCAAGTAGTAAATCATTACTCACGATAGTTGGTTTATAATAACCATTGGTGTTCTCATTGTAGCTCCCATTTCATTTTGTTTCATATTCAGAGAACCACCAAATTTTCAATCAAATCCATTTTCATTTTTTTCCTACTGGATCTCACCATTTACTAAAACCAAAATTTTAGTGTGAGTATATCCTTAAAATCATCATATAATATCTTATGATGAAGATAAACACTAATATGAACTTATTCATGTTATCTCATACTCATTAAATTTATCTAAAATAACTCGGAAACTTTTGATTATGAAATATATTATGACTATAAATAACTTGTAACTTATTCTTAAATATCACCCCAACCTCTGATATTTTCTAAACCATCTTTTGATACCAACTATAAGGCCCCATCCTTAAACATTACACAGTGCTATATTAAGTAAATAATTTGAAATTATTTCATTTTGTGGATCATTTCAAGTTTAGATATTCATATATTTAGGCCATAACTATTACATAATAATTCAAATATTTAAAGTAGACAAGTCTACATAATATCTATTTTTTCTAATCTAAAACATTTAAAAATAAATTGTGATTTTTTCATTGATAAAAATATTACTGACATTCATATTGAATTCTTCCTTTATCTTATCCATCATTACACCAAATGGAAAAAAATTTCAAAAACATAGGATGAACCCATAAATATCACAATGGTATTTAAAATAAGCACTGAAATTGTTTATCCATGAATACCCAAAACACTTGAAAACATTTTCACAAAATCATACATGTCACCCATAACACATAAAATCATTAACACAAATCATGAAATAATAATATTCCTGAAAATCATCTTACCAATCATAAATCATAAAGGTAACTTATGGCATCTATATCATACTTACATTGTTGCTTTCACAACTACATAGGTAGTAAAATTCATGGTTCTATTTGGAATACCCATCACAATATATTTGATAAATTTATTAGGAGAAACCTTATCCTATAACTCCATCTCATTACCCAATGCATTGGAGATCTATCATAGGCTCACCCGACCTCAATTAATCTTAGAACCACCACTATACATTTGTAATTACCAAGAACCCTAACATAATCATAAGACAAAAAACATGAAGAACAGAAAAAATAAAATTTTCACCTTGAAATCAACAGATATCATTTCAAGATAATGATATAATCGAACCATTATTAAAACCATTAAAAATACAAAAATACCAGAAAATTTAATATGGTATTTTTTAAAAAAAATTAATTGTAGAGGAAGACAAATATCAAATAATGGTCACAGTGGTAGGAAAATAATTTTCACCGTATACATTAAAAACATTAATTTTCATTTAGTAAAAAATTTAATTTAAACATATTCCTTTTAATGACTTTTAAATGAAATTAAATGTCAAAGAGGTTGATTATAAACCATATAAAACAAAAATGGTGTATAACATCAAAATATGCCTCAATGAAAGGAGATTGAGATGAAGACCCATACCTTGAGTCAAACTCATAATGTACGATATTTATATTCATGAATAATAAAATTAGGTTAATTTCTAATTTCCTAAGAATTTTTTTCAATTTTATTATTCCATTTATATCACTTATTACCATGTTATAAAAAATTAATAATATTTTAAGATTATATTGGATTTTTATTCGATATTCGGTACTTGACTCAAAAATGAACTTGATGTGATGTCAATTGTCCATGTGTTAATTAAGTACATCATAACCAGAATAGAATTCACAGCATAATAATCACTTTTATACCTAAATTAAACATTTAAAAGAAACTTTTTTTTATGCTAAGGAAAATGGATAACGTTATAATCATGGAGATGGTAGGTCATATGTACAAATGAGTAAGGTTTCAATATTTCATTGATCATTATAGAAATAAGATAATTATTATTTTACATTTTTATAAGTATCATAATATAATTAAGATCTAATTCAAATTTAAATTTCCTTATATTTATCATAAATGTGATGTGGTGAATCAAAACGATTCACATCAATTTGTGGAGGTTTAACATGTATACAAGAAAGACATTATCATTTTTATGTGCATGGAAAGTAAAACCATAATTGATATATTATTATCTTATAATGATAAATATATCATTAAAATCATATAAAAACATTAATTCCATAATTATTACCATATTTATGAGACTGTTATGGAAAACAAATTATGTCGGTTCGTGGATGTGATAGTTCACATGTTAGAACGAATGATTAATTATTTACCCATTTAATAGAAGTGAAGAATGATTTAGGTGGTGATATTAACATAATAACATCTAGTTATATTTTTTATATATTTTTATTATTATATAATAGTGGAGTATGATTTTAATGTAGTTTAAGTAGAAATAAATTAGAAAAAAACTTAAAAAACATTATATTCCCTTCAAATAATAACCTTTTTTAACACAAAACACATCTAAGATGGGTGTTATTTCTAATATAAGACATAAAAATGTGGTAAGGGATTCTTTGAAGGGGTTTTAGAATACCTCAGTCGAACCAAAACATTTTTTCAGTGTTAGTAATAGAGAGGAATGTGTGTTTTTTACAAGACAGGGGTGGGGAACCCTTTGAATTTTTAAATGTATTATATTAATATAAATTCAATTTTGATTAAAATCGGTCAAAAAACATTTATTTTGAATATAGATTTATTATGGGTCAAAATATAATCATAAATGGAAAATTATACTTGTTTTAGTTTTTGTTATTCCATATATGTTTGTTCTATACCATTTTAACTCTTAAAATTTTATCAAGTAATTTATACTTAATGTATTTAAATAATTAATAAATCATAAAAAAAATGAATGAATGAGTCATTAATAAAGTTTTCAGAGTAGTATAAATTTTTTTCTGAATCTTGTATTTTTAGAAGTATTATATCATTCAATTAAATATTATATATTTTAAAATCTGAATTATATCAATTTTCACACTATTAATTATTTTTTTTTAAAAATGTTCTAAATAATTTATTCCATCTAAAAACTAGATAAATAAAAAATAAGATGTCATATTAATCAAAAAAAATCTTGTATGGTACCAAATATTTCAAATTATATTTAATTTAATATTATTAATATCATTTATTTTATTCTTCTTTAATAAATTTATTAATGCATCATATTTCGGTCATAATTAAATTTATTTATTTAATTAATAGAAGTTATAAAAGATTACCATGTTGTAGGTAATATTTATATATTTCAATGTAGTATTCATAGTCTAATATATCACTTACATATCCCCATATTTAAATTGTTTTAGTATGAAGATATATATTTATGACATATTTTCCTTTTACTTTAAATTAAATGTTATAAAAGTCATAATCACACCCAAGTGGCTTCCAAAGTTAACAATTTTGTAAAAAGGATGTTAATGGTATATAATAAATAATCAATTAAGATTAGTAAAATTGTTCGGGTAATTTTATAATATTATAATATTTAATTTACTTTTAATTGCCCTATTTACCTCTAAACGCGATAAATAAAATATTGAAGTTATTATTCATCATATATTATTTTGATCCTATTTGAAAATATATTTCATTTTGTTGACCTCACCTGTTTTGATAATCCCAATCATGCTTTCATATACTTTGATAATCCCAATTAATGCTTATATATATATATATTAATTCTTTCAAACCTATGAGATTCTATTATCAAGATTATAATAGTATTAAAATAATCCCTTCGAGATGTTAATCCATGTCTACCTTTGTTTATATGAGTTCTGAAGTTCTTCTATCTCATTCTGATATGTTTTGCATAAAACAAACAAGTGTTGAGTCACTGATCTACGTATAGCTACTGATAAAGAGCTACTGGTACTCAGTTTATAGATAGACTTAGTCTACCGATAGACAGAGTCACAGATACACAAAGGTCACTGATATGTATAGAGCTACCGACGTGCATGTCTACCAGCATTTACCGATAGAGTAAGCCTGATGATACGAGTATAGACAATCACCAATAACCAGAACTACCGACAGACAGACCAGAGATACCGATAGAGAGATATCTACCGATAGAACCAGTTCACAGATAGCTACCGATAGAAGTCTGTTAATAGTTTAAGTCTACCCATATGAGTGAAAACAACTACTGATACAAGGAGCTACCGATGGAGAAAAAACTACTAATGGATCAAGAGCTACTGATATAACTAGTCTACCGAGCCACAGATAGAGAAAGTCTACTGATACATGGAGTTACTGATAAATAGAGCCGCCGATACCAACAAGCTACTGATCCATGTTCAAAGAGCTACTGATGGAAGGACCTACTACAAAAAGTCCACCGAACACATTTACCAAAACGAGCTACTAATGATTGACCAACTAGTCAAACCCTATTCTCTTCATAATCTATATTTATTATGCTAACGGTTACATTTAATGTTTTTAATGTAGTTAATGTTATTTAATGATCTCTGTTTCCATGTCAGGGAACCGTACCTAGTACCCATGAAAAAAAGTAATTATTCTTTGCTACCGAAACTGAAAGCTAGAAAGGGACAGAAAAAGATCGTGCAACATACACTTTTTTTGAAAGAGAGAGAATGAATGCAATAAGAAGACACACAAATGGTGAAAGAGACAAGAGCTGAACAACATTCAAATGTGGAGAATTTTTCACTAGTCTACATCCATACACCAAGAATCCTAGAAACACACAATGAAACTTATTCTACTGGAGAACACAAGCTTCATCTTGAGTGAAGAACTACAACAAAAATTTCATGCCCTCATGCTGCTAAGCTGGACTAAGAACCATGGAAGAAAACATCACTCGGTTTTCTGAACAAGAAACCAGAGAAGGAATCAGAAGCATTTCTGATAAACCAAATGAGTCCAGAGCTGCACTGCTAATCACTAATGAATTTCTAAACATAGTCATACTTATCTTAGCGATTCCTTTATTTACATTTCGAGCAGTGTGTGTACCCTGTTAATTTTACAAAAATATTGACTCCTGTGCTAAGCTGGAGGATTCTTAAACCCTCACTCAAACTTTATCTCCCTTTGTTTCCCACTGTGGATTGTGGTAGAGGTGGAGTAAGACCTAGACAGCTTGTGTCATGTTGTTTGTTTTTCCCACGAAGAACTATGGTAGAGGATTTTGGACCTAGACAGTATTGTACTGTTGTTTACCCCTGATCCAGGGTGTGTATCAATTTATATAATTTCTGGAGAGGACTATTTCTCGACTTGAGACTGAACCTCTTGGTTAACTCTGCTGTGCATTTTAATATATGTCTATAAGTATACAATATATTTATTTAATATTCCGCTGATATTACTTTGAAATTCAAAATAATTTTAAAGCTAATTTGATAGTTAAATAATCATATGTTTATACTTATTTTAAACCAGTAATTTAGTTTCAAATGTTAATTTAATCTTTAGACAAAGTCAACTGAGACCTAATCAATCATTGAGAAAATCATTGAAAATTTACACTCTGTATAGATTCACTACAGTTTAACTTTGATTTTAAATTGGGGGATTTTAATAGAAGCATTTATAAACTGAAATTTTTATTGGAACTTAGTTAACCCCTCCTCTTGAGTATCCACTCCAACCAAAACATCGAATTAGAGGTTTTTTTGTTAAAGGATATTTAACATACTCTGTTTTTCAATTTGTGACTGTAGTTGCATCTTTAAAGATCTTAAATTTTTGTTAGCTCTAAATTTTATCGCTTTAAAAATATTTTCTCAAATATATCTATGGATAATAGAGAGGGTGCTGCTACTAAATGTCCACCTTTCTTAAAAGGAACCAACAATGCCCAGTGGAAAATGAAAATGAAAATTCATTTATAAAGTATGGGTTTTTATATCTTGACTGCTATAGAGTCTCAATATAAAATTATAGAAACTGAATGAACAACTTGGGATGAACCTATAAAGATTTCTTACAATAAAAAATGTAAAGATATGAATGCTATGTATTGTACTTTAGGATATGATGAGTCTAAAAGAATATCTGATTTCAAAACTGCTTATGAAATATGGGATACATTGGGTGTTTCTCATGAAGGAACATCCAACATAAAAAAATGAGATTGAATACTTATACTATTAAATATGAAAATTTTTAAATGAAGGATGATGAAACTATTTCCGATATGTACCTCAGGTTCAATGAGATAGTCAATATAATGAATTCACTTGGTAACGATTTTCCAGCAAAGGAACCAATCATGAGAATCTTGAGATGTCTACCAGATAGATGGAGAGGCACATCTGTTTCAATCATAGAATCATGTGACTTTGGAGCTCTCCCTGTCAAAGATATTATTGGAAAACTGATGTTGTGTGAGGAAGAACTCAAGGTGAATAAAGAGGAAGATGATGAACCAAAGATAAAATCCATAACATTCAAGTCTACTGCTTCTAAGAGAAAAGAAAAGGAGACAATTCAAGTAACTACTGAAAGTTCATCCAGTGAAGATTCTGATTCAGACAATGATGCTGAAATGGCTCAAATAGCCAGAAGGTTTACGATATTTTATAGGAAGAAGAGAATTTTCAGAAAATCAAATTAGAAGGAAATTTTGACAATAAGGGTCATGGGAAGAAGGACTGGAAAAATCCAGAGAGAAGTGATGAAGTTGTTTTCTATGAGTGCAAAAGAAAAGGACACATTAATGCAGACTGCCCAAAGTTAAAATTCAAGAAGAAATATGATTACAAAGAGAGTAAGTACAAGAAATCTATGAAGGCTACCTGGAGTGCATATTAAGACATCACAAGTTAATCTGAAATGTATAATTCTAAAATATATCATGCCAACATGTGTTTCATGACCAACACATATGAGGTAACCATAGATAATTCGGATTTAAATTCTTATTATTATGGAGATGATGTAGAATCTGAATCTGATTCTGAAATCATTACTAGTGAGGAATTATTTGAGTACTATAATATGATGGAAGAGACATGCAATGAACTTAAGGATAAAAACAAATCATTGAAGAAACAACATTCTCTCACTACTACTATTAAAACCGAACTTACTATTGAAAAAGAGAATAATTCTCAATTGTTAAAGGAAAACACTGAACTGAATATGTCTAATGAGAAACTTAGAAAAGAGTAAGAGAAGTTCACAAATAGAAGGATACACTAACTCACATGATTGGAAAGAAAGTGTGACATAAATACACTACTAGAATAGGCTATAAACCAGGACATAGACAGATTACTAAGAATAGATTTATTCCTTTATCTGGACAGAATACTGGTAGTTCTAGTTCTGGACATTCATATTCCACAACTAGTGATTCACATAGTTATAGATCAAATAATGTTAGTCTTTAAAAATATTTTTATTTTGTAAATTGTATGAAACCCATAAGACAAATGTGGGTTCCAAAATCTTTGATTGCTAACCTGTCTGGACCCTAGAAGATCTGGGTACCAAAGTCATTTTCCATCTAAATCTATGTTTTAGGAAATAGGTTTCAAGAGTTCTCACATAAAGGTATGGTACTTGGACATTGGATGTTTGAGACACATGTCTGGAGATTACTCACGCTTTAAAATCCTAATCAAGATTTATGGAGGACATGTCACATTTGGTGATAATTCTAAAGGAAAAATCATTGGCCTAGGACAAATTGGTAACAATGATTCAGTTTTAATTTCCAATGTTTTATTTGTTGATGGACTGAAATATAATCTATTAAGTATTTCTCAATTGTGTGATGATGTTTTTTATGTCAAATTATAAAATGATTTTTGTAATGTTTTTAATTCTAAAAATGTTTTAGTCTTTTCTGCCTTACGAAATGAAAATATTTATGCAGTTGATTTAAATTCTTTAGCTAAGAAAAAATCATACTTGCCTAAATGCTTTTCATAAAGAGTCTTGGAATTGGAACAGAAGATTAGGACACTACAACATCCATTCTCATAGAAACTTGACTATAATGAATTTAGTTATAAACCTAACTAATCTTGAATTCCCAAATGACAAATTTTGTAATCCCTGTCAAAAGGGAAAGAAACATAAAGTATCTTTTAAATCAAAGAAAGAAGTTTCTAGTTCTCAAACTCCCGAGTTGGTTAACATGGACTTTTTTAGACCATCTAGAGTTTCTAGTTTAAATTGGAATCACCATGTCTACGTCTTAGTAGATGAATTTTCTAGATAGGCTTGGTTATACATCTTTGCTCACAAAAGTGAAGCTTATTTTTACTTTATTAAATACACTAAATCTATAGAAAATGTTAGTGTATTTATGATTAAAACTCTAAGAAGAGATCATGGCCATGAGTTTGAAAATCAAGACTTTGAATCTTATTTCTCAAAGAATGGCTATAGTCACAACTTTTCTTCTCCTTGAACACCTCAGCAGAATTGTGTAGTAGAAAAAAGAAATAGAACCCTTCATGAAATAGCTAGAACCATGCTTAATGAGTATGACCTGCCTATTTACTTCTGGGATAAAGCTGTGAATACATCTTGTTATATCATTAATATAGTCATAATTAGACAAGTTCTTAAGAATACCTCATATGAGTTGTGGAATAACATAAACCCCAAAGTTGGTTACTTTAGAGTCTTTGGCTGCAAAGTTTTTAATCTTAATACAAAGGATAATCTGTAAAAGTTTGATTCTAAGAGTGATGAAGGAATATTTCTTGGTTATTATTTAACTAGAAAAGCATATTGAGTCTTTAATAAAAGATCCAAATGTGTGGAAGAATCTGTTCACATCATGTTCGATGAAACTGATCCACATGAGCTTAAAACCTCTCCTGAATATCTTGAAGAAGATTTATCTGTTCTAGACCATAATGAGAAATCTAAAGAACCTGCTATAAAATCATCCGGTTCTGGACATATTCCAGAATCTATTTATATGGAACCCGAACCTATAGATGAACCTGAAATTTCTAGTCCTTCTTTACTAGATCAACAAGGATTCTAACGAATCATCCTTTGGATGCTGTTGTTGGTAATCTTGATAGAGGGACACAGACTAGAGCTTCTCTTAGAAACCAGGATGAACATCAAGCCTTTATTTCATAGCTAGAACCTAAAAATGTCAATGATGCTATCAATGATGAATTTTGGGTAATATATATGCAAGAATATTTAAATCATTTTGAAAGAAACAAAGTCTGGGAATTAGTTGACAGACCTAAGGACACTTTAACAATAGGCAAAAAATGGGTTTTTAGAAACAAAGTTAATGTGTCTTGAAACATAACTAGAAACAATGATAGATTAGTTTCACAAGGATATAGTCAAGAAGACGGTATATACTATGAGTAATCCTTTTCACCTATAGCCATATTAGAAGCCATTAAGATCTTACTTGCATATGACGATCATCTAAATTTTAAGTTAAGTCAAATGGATGTCAAAAGTTATTTTCTAAATGGTTTTATTGTTGAAGATGTTTTTGTTGAAAAACCACCTTGATTTGCTAATCCTCATTTTCCAAATCATGTTTTTAAACTTTCTAAAGCTTTATATGGTTTAAAAAATATCCAAGAGCTTGGTATGGTATAATTAGTAATTTTCTTATTTCAAAAAGTTTTACTAAACTGATTGCGGATCCAACTATTTTTATTAAAATAATTTCTAAATATGTTCTAATAGTACAAATCTATGTTGATGATATCATTTTAGGATATTCTAAACACTCTTTATGTACTGATTTTTCAAAGAGTATGCAAAATGAGTTTGAAATGAGTTTAATGGGGGAACGTAAATATTTTCTTGGATTTCAAGTGTTTCAAAATGAAAATGGTATTATTTGGAATCAAAGTAAATATAAAAAGGATATTTTAAAACGTTTTGGTATGGATTGTATTAAGGAATGTGATAATCCTATAAGAAAAGTCTGTAAATTTGATGCATATGAAATTGGGAAACCAGTGGATCAATCCAATTATAGAGGTATGATTGGAAGCTTACTTTACGTTACTGTTAGTTGACCAGACATTATGTTTAGTGTGTGTATGTGTGAAAGATTTCAAGATAACCCAATATTATATCATTTAATTGCTGTTAAAATAATTTTATGTATCTTAAACATACTGTAAACTGAGGTTTGTTTTACCCAAAAGGATTGTCCTTTGATTTGATGAGTTATTCAGATGCTGACTTTGCTGGTTTCATGTTGGATAGAAAAAGAACTTCTGGAAAATGTCATTTATTGGGAAAGTACTTAGTATCTTGGTGTAGTAAGAAGTAGAATTCTACAGCATTGTCCACTGCCGAAGCAGAGTATACAACTGCTGGTAGTTGTTGTGCACAAATTCTGTGGATGAAACACACTCTTTTGGACTATAGATATGTCTTTAGGAAAGTGTCAATCAGCTGTGACAACACTAGTGCAATAAATATCCCGAAGAACCCCATGTCTCACTCTAGGACCAAACACATTGATGTAAGGCACAATTTCTTGAGAGATCATTACCAATAGGGTGATATTACTCTTGAGTTTATAGGCACTGCACATCAATTAGCCGACATTTTCACTAAACCATTGAGTTCGGATAGGTTAAGTTACATTAGACACGAGTTATGAATGTTTAACCTGAATCGGTAGCTATCCTCACCAATGTGAAATCCTCACCTATGTGAAATCCTCACCGATGTGTAATCCTCACCAATGTGAAATTCTCACCGATGTGAAATTGTCACTAATGTAAAATTCTCACCGATGTAACCTCACTTATATGAATTCTCACCGATGAGTGCGCTGTTTTAAAACTTCTATCTTCCGCCAGAATCTGAATCGCTTTTAATTTATTACATTTTATTTATTTATTTTATGATTCCTAAATGATAAAACTATAGTCTGACCTACTTCTCAATCTACCGAGCCTCAAAACCTTGACCCTCAAAATTTAGCTCTCGGATCCTTAGAGGACCCTAAATCCTTCGAATCCGATATGGAAAAAACCAAACTCGCTTCTTTTAGAGATGTTTCTAATGATCCTAGAGCAATGAAGCAGAGGACCGAGCAAGAATCAAGTGGTAGTGTTGCTAGAACTAGGTCGGGAAGACGACTAGTGAATCCTCATCTGCAAAATCGTGCTATTCTAATTGCAAAGGAGTTGTGTGTAGATTAGATTCTGCCCAGAAAATCCTTAGTACTCGAAGTACATGAAGATAAAAAATGGGTAGAGTGTTTTTTTGAACAACAATGGTCCTTATGTTCCAAAATTAGTGAAGCAATTTTACGAGTTTGTGACCTTTGAAAAATCTGAGAATGAAAACCGAGTAACCTCTTTTGTGAATGGAATGGAGAAGTTGTTTTCATCTGTTGAGTGGGCTGAGTGCTTAAAAGTTCCCCATGAAGGTGTATCAAGATATGTCTCGAGAGCCATGCCACCGACCAGTGATATTTTCTATTATGGGACTGCTTTGGAAGAGCTGAATGTTGATGGAAATCAAAGACAAGTAGTTGCTGCAGAAATGGATGGAGAGAATAGATTCCTGTTCAAATTTGTTCAACATGTCTTGATACCGAGGAGAGGAGACTATTCCAATTTAAGATATCAGGATATCTATCTCCTTCACCTCTTAAGACATTGTGTAAAGGTGAATTTGTGAAGACTGTTGATGATCCAAATGGAAGATATGACAAGGCTGAAATCAGTGACAAATGCCGTATTCATTTCTAAGTTAATCTCTGTGATGATTAAAGTAGAAGGGGTAGCTGAGTCTTAAGATGAGATAGTAGTAGTCAAGAATAACTTTTGTGTTACATCCACAGTCTAAAAATACATGAGGATCAATTTGAACCCTTGTAGAGGAGAAAGGGTCAATGATGACTAGAAGGTGTATGAAAAATTTAATCCTGTAAATCATCCTTCAAGACCTAAGGATGTGAGGGATCCAGGTCTAGGAACTAATGAAGGAGGAGTTTGGATTAGCATAAACCAATGGCTTTGTGGTCTCATCTGAGCTGATCAGAGATGTAATTTCTACCAGAGATTCAGCATGAGAGATAATGAAGATAGTCCAAGGATATATGAGAGAAGCTTCTGCCTCTCAGAAAGAAGTGAACGAAAAGGTGGACTTCTATTTCTCAAAGATTTACAAAATTCCACAAATGACCAGTCACTTATAGATTCTGATAGAAAATATGAAGTTGCATTCTATCAATCAGGCTTTCCAAGAACAAGGTAGAAAGCTAAGAGAATTGACTCCAGTATTGGACAAATTTATGGATAAAAAAGATGACTTTATATCTTCCATAGAGAGATGAGGAGGAATAATTATGGACTTTCAAAATCTGTTGCTGCCTTTTCTGCATGTTGATGTTAGGATAGTAGTTGTACCTCTTACTTTGCTGGCCTCTACCTCTGTTACTTCTCCAGTTCAAATGACTCCTACCCGAGCAATTTGAAGCCTCACTCCTATGATCACACAACGAACTCCTCAGTACGGACCAGGAACAGTTTCTGTGGCTCAGCCTCTTATGATCATTTATTGAATTCCTAAGGCCTCACATGCAACCACTTCACCTGAATCCTCTTCTGCTCCCAAAGAAAAATCTCACATTGAGGATGTGGACTGAACAGGTGACTAGACTATTTGATAGGAATCCATTGTATTTTGTTTTATGTCTATGTACCTTTTTGCAACATCTAATAAAATTGAATTTCCTTTCATTCACATTCTGATGATTTTCTATTTATTATTGTTTCACACTTTTTGATTATCACAAAGGGGGAGAAATGATCTACAGGAATGTTCTACGAGGATATTAAGGGGGAGAAATATTTTAACAAGATTTTACAAAGGAGGAGAGAGTATTAAAGGGGGAGAAATTTTCTCTAAGGAAAAGCTATCATGTTTTTCCCTTCTTATACTAGTGCTTTTGCATTCATCCTCTGATACCATTTTACTTAATTCTCTGATACCAGTAAATTTTAATTTTGATATCATTGAATTTAATTTTATCTATGATACTATAAAATTTTCTTCTTCCTCTGATCCATTATGTTCTGTAACATGATTTTTCCCTAAGATAATTGCATTTAATGATATCTCCTCTTATTCAACTACTCACTATTTTAAAAGTATATTATTATAATTTGTGATTATCAAAAGGGGGAGATTGTTGACCCCACCTATTTTGATAATCCCATTCATGCGTTCATATACTTTGATAATCCCAATTAATGCTTATCTTGATATATTAATTCATTCAAACCTATGAGATTCTATGATCAAGATGATAATAGTATTAAAATAATCCATGAGATATGTTAATCTATGTATATCTATGTTAGTATAAGTTATGAATTTCTTCTATCCCATTATGATATGTTTTTCATAAAACAGACAAGTGTTGAGTCACTGATCTGTGTATAACTACTGATAAAGAGCTATCGGTACTCAGTCTACCGATTGACTTAGTCTACCGATATACGGAGTCACCAATACAAAAAGTCCACTGATACGTATAGAGCTACTGATGTTCATGTCTACCAGTAGTTACCGATAGAGTAAGCCTGCTGATACGAGTACAGACAGTCACTGATAACCAGAACTACCGACATACAGACCAAAGCTACCGATAGACAGAAAGCTACCGATAGAACCAGTTCATAGATAGCTACTGATAGAAGTTTTCAGATAGTATAATTCTACTGATACGATTGAAAACAACTACCGATACAAGGAGCTACCAATGGAGCAATAACTACTAATGGATCAAGAGCTACTGATATAACCATTCTACTAAGCCACTGATAGAGCAACTCTACCGATAGAAGGAGTTACTGATACATAGAGCTACCAATACCAACAAGCTACCAATTCAAGTTCAAAGAGCTACAAATGGAAGGACCTACTACACAAAGTCTAGAAAACACATTTACCAACACGATCTATTAATGATTGACCAACCAGTCAAACCCTATTCTCTGCATACTATTTATTTATTAAGCTAACGGTTACATTTGATGTTTTAATGCAGTTAATGTTATTTAATGATCTCTGTTTCCATGTCAGTGAACCGTACCTAGTACCCATGCAAAAAAGTAATTATTCTTTACGGCCGAAACTGAATGCTATAAAGGGACAGAAAAATATCATGCAACATACACTTATTTTGAAAGAGAGAGAATCAAGGCACTAAGAAGACACAAGAAGGGTAAAAGAGCCAAGAGCTGAACAATATTCAAATGTTGAGAATTTTTCAGTAGTCTACATCCATAATCCAAGAATCCTGGACATACACTAAGATACTTATTCTAGAGGAGAAAAAAAGCTTCATCTTGTGTGAAGAACTACAAAAAACATTTCATGCACTCAGGATACTAAGCTGGACCAAGAACCAATGAAGAAAACAACTCTCTGTTTTCTGAAAAAGAAACCATAGAAGGACTCAAGAGCTTTTCTAATAAACCAAACTTGTCCAGAGCTGCATTGATAATCACTAAAGCATTTCTAAACTCAGTCATACTTACCTTAGTGATTCTTTTATTTACATTTCGAGCAGTGTGTGTACCCTGTTTATTTTAAACACATACTGACTCCTATGGTAAGCTACATGATTCTTAAATCATCACTCAAACTTCATAACCCTATGTTTCCCACTATGGATAGTGGTAGAGGTCGGGTAAGACCTGGATAGCATGTGTGCTGTTGTTTGTTTTTCCCACGAAGAACTATGGTAGAGGTCTTTGGACCTGGACAGTATTGTACTGCTGTTTACCCCCGATCCAGGGTGGGATCAATTTATATAAACTGTGGAGGGGACTAAGTCTCGGCTTGAGACTAAACCTCTTGGTTAACTCTACTGTGAATTTTAATTTATGTCTATAATTATACTATATATTTATTTAATATTCTGCTTCTATTACTTTGAAATACAAAATTATTTTAAAGCTACTTTGATAGATAAATTATCAAGTGGTTATACTTATTGTATACCAATATGTTAGTTTCAAAAGTTAATTTAATCTTTAGATTAAGTCAAATGAGACCTAATCAATCTTTGAGAAACTTATTTAACATTTACACTCTGTATAGATTCACAAAAGTTTAACTTTGTTTTTAAATTAGGGGATTTTAAGAGAAGTATTTTTAAATAGAAATTTTTATTGTAACACAATTCACCCCTCCCCTCATGAGTATCCACTCCAACCAAAACATACTAATTAAAAAATTATATTTATATTTTTTAATAATCAATTAATATAGCATGTCAAGTTAGTTTTACACTATTTTCATTGACAGATCGAGAAAATGGGATTTCTAGTTAAAATGATCAAAATATCACAAAGTTTTTCTATTTAATTTTAATTTTTTATAAGAATCCAATTAAATAAATTGGATTAATAGATAAATCATTATTCTATTTATAAATTAAAACAGTTTAAATTAATAATCCAAAAATATAAATAAATTATATAGAAAATATGTTTTGAATTAAAATGCAGTATATTCCATTATTCATTAATATATAATGTTTTCAGAAAAATAACAAAAATTTATCCAAATTTTTTTGGTTCTAGTTCCATATAATAAGTATATATTATCAAATAAAACAAATAAACGAGAAAAATCTTCATTTAAATTGGGTTCTAATCCAATGGTGGTAAAACTAAATTTTTTGAAAGTACACCTTTTATTCATAAAATTGATTTTAATCTTATATCATGTCTAAAAAACATATAAGTTGAATTTAAATCACCATATTTAATTTATATTAAATTAATATAATCGCACAAGAGTGATTTTATTATTTTATAAACAATATTATTCACACTAACATAGTTTTTAATCAAAACACATCTTTTATTTTCAATTAGTTTTTATTTTCATTTATAATTTACTTTCTAACCAATGAATCATTATATAAAAATGGGTAAACCCAATTTTCATAATTTAGTTAATATCATTCATTATTTCCATTCTAACATCTATACTTTAACTAAATTTTAGAATAATAAATTTAATAATATATTATTTTTTTGGTATAACTCAGTCTTGTGTTTAGCATAAGATTTTAGAGAAACACATTTTTTCTTGTTGGGTAAGATATGCGACATATACTCCTTTTTAATGTAAAATTTCTACATAATTGATAACTATTTTAGAAAATAAAACCTCTTAGTATATATTTACCTATGAAGTTACCCGAAATGTGTATAAATAAATATAAATGAGATAGGAGTGGTTATAAATCTATACCTCACTTCTTGGATTATCTCCTTTTCCAAGTTTTAATCAACTCAGGTATGGTTATTTGAGGACATAACTTATTGTATGTTAATAGTAATGTTGATGAGATATTGAAGAAGATTTTTGGATGAATTAGTTGGGTTATGGTGTGAGGGGAAGTAAGGAGAGGTGTCCCCTTTTATTAGTTAATAGGGATGAAATTTTTTGTAAATACCGAAAAATATTTTCTGATGGGAAGTATCTCTCAATGATAGAAGATCAAAAAATTGTAAACAGTGGAGATTTGAATAGAAAATATTGATCAAGGACTAAACCACATAATCCTACACATGTTTTAACCATGTTTGTACAATTTACCTCTAGGTTAAATCCTTTTTACCACTTTTGATTTTCATAGAGGTAACTATTTATTACCAATGAAATTTATCTTTTATGATTGAAAATGAATTTTTATTTATTACATAATTTGGACCTAATAATTCCAAAACATAAATACATTTCCTATAACAATTTTGTTTTAGTGATTAAAATTAATTTTAAAATTCTAAATGTATGAGGTATAGTTTTCAAAAAATATAACAGAAGATATAAAATGTAAAATATGGTTTTATATATTGAAACTAACATTTTTTAAATTATAAAATAATATATAGAATTAAATTTTAGTCTTATAATTATGTTAATTTCAAATTTATACATATATACTAATAATATCATAAATGTCATGTTATTTTTAAAAATAATATTTTTCACCATACATATAGAAATCAATATTTTTTGAAAAACAAAAATCAGTTCTATTAAAATAATACTGATATATGTAATTCAAAAATGAAATTAATTTTCTGAAAATAATCATATAAAATTTATAAATTTAAATTTTTAATTTAAAGGTAATGTAAAATGTTTTTATTTGAAATATAACTTTTTTAAACGTAATATGTTCTGAGTATATTAAATAATATAAATCATATTTCCTCTATATATATATATATGTAATTAGAAAAAATCATTTTATTTACTATAGTTTTTATTATTCATAAAATTTCTTAATAATAAATACTTCAAAAATCTTTTTAGTTCAGTGATTCATGTGGAGTAAGATATTGACAAAAATATTCATTTATGGAAATATATTCCAAAAGACTAGGGTGTATTATTCCCCCCATTGAATAAATTATAACCTTTAAATTTTAATTATCACTTACTAATGAAAATAACTAAGGGTATCTAAGAGATGGATGGGAATCACACAATAATTTTTATTGTGTTATTAGTAAACATATAATATATATACATTTTATTCAGAATAGCTAAATCCTAATATTAAATTTTCTCCAATATTCTGAGAAAGAAATCAATCATGATTAGTTATAATAAATTCTAAAATGGAGTTAGTTTTCCAATGTATCTTATACTAAACATGTCAATGATAGATGGTCATTTTCTCGTTTGAAATATGTAATTTGATTTCTCTATTTTGTTGATTATGATAGATTTTATGTGGATATGACCAAAAAATATCCAAAATAACATTGATTTTATCCTAATGATGTATAATAACACATTCACATAGAATATTACAAAAACCTCAATATGAGATACAATAAAAAAAAAGATAATATAAATTTTTTGGTGTATTTATTTTATTATCGTAGAAAAATCCATAAGCCAACAAGGGTGGTAATAATTAGATTCATATTGGATATCCACAAATCTAGAGTAGATTATAAGTATAATTTTTACCCTTTTATTCGTAGACTAACTTTTAGCATTAGGAATGACATAGGGCTTGCCTTGTTTACTGGGTTTAGGACGTTGTTAATGTATGTTTCACCATTTTCTGTTGGGTTAGGGAATCATTTTTTATAATGCCGCAAACTATAGACATTTAAGGCATTATACATTCTTCACCTATATTTAAATGATCAGATTTATCACCCTAAAATTATAATCATGAGGAAAATGGCCAATTCTTTCACACATGAATCACATTATTATACCTTTGATAAATTCCCTTGGGTGTTTATTCCTGTATTTTTGGCATATAAGAAGTTGAATCTTACTTCATTCATCATATTCATCACCTGAAATTCTATAAAACTATATCCTTGTCTTCATTGGTGTGTTCAAATTTGTAGAATGAGTGATGTTGTTAATCACATTTTTAGATTGTTTTGTGAGAGTAAACATAATATTTTAAACACCAAATTCTATCCCATTTATTTATCAATATGAAAATGTAACACCCCGAGATATTATAAAAAATATTATTTTAATTTCATTGATGTCTTCTATTATACACTTCACCAAGTTTATCCTGTACTATATGCAACACCGTATTAGCTTAGAGTATACGAAACACTATTCTTGGCTCGTGTTATAGACAATTTCATGTTCATTTTGTGGAAATTATACTACGCAACATTAAGTATAGATTTTGTTTAATGTAAAAATTAAATATGTTTTGATTATGTTATAATAAACACCAAAAAGAGCTTTCACTACATGCAGCCCTGACTTGTCTTGCATTACACGCAATCAAGACCTTCCTCGATAGCATGTGTAGTACAAAATACCGAGTTTCACTAAACGATATATTATTATAATATTATTATGAACTAGCCGTTATGAATAGTAATACCCACTTTTTGAAATATTATAAATTTTATCTTTCATAATTGACTTCATTTTTGGATATGGAATATCGAAATTAGGGTAGGGATAATTTTTGGTATTTTTATGAAAACATTCTATTTTTGAATAATAGTGAAAAAACACTAAGTTATAGTTTAAAACCAAATTTTTATTTAAATAATTATTTATTTTATTTAAATTTATTTTAGGTCATAATTGATACAGAATACATATATGTGTTCAATGTAATGCATTCGAGTCATTTTATAATAATTTTCAACATATAAAAACTTTATTGAACTTTTCAACGTATTTTACCTACCTCCTAGGAGCTTTTTGCAAACTTACATAAAAAATAATTTAACCGCTTCTGTGAGTGGAATTTCGAAAATCATAGAGAAACGGTTAATTATCAAGGACTAAAATGTGGTTCAATGAGATGAAAATAATTTTGGTGAATAGTATCTTTTTACTTTTATTTACCACGGTTAAAAGTAAAAAAGTGTAATTTAAGGGTAAAAATGATATTATTATTACCCTAAAACATGTCCTAATTTTATGGGATACATTTACATTGACTGAAAACAACCTTAGGAATAAAATATGACCATTTAGGTCCACTATTATTAGATTCGCACATTTATTATTAATTTATTTAAAGAATGGTTAAAATAGTTAAAATCAATGTTTAATAACTAAATCATTTTTAATATAGGGTTATACATAAGATAAATTCGACTATTAATATTCATTAGAAAGATAAAAATATTTAATAGAGAATGGTATTTTATTTATAATTTTTAGACATTATATATGTTAATTTATTTATGACACAATGATGATGAAATAATCACCTTATTAATGAAATATTAACATAATTGATATTATAAATACACAAATAAATGTAATTTGAGACTCTATATGAATTAAACTAATTTTATAGCATAATATGACATGTTAGTATTTATTTAATTAACTTTTTTAAAACTAATCATGCTGCTATGATTTTCACAAAAATCAATTACCAAGTAGTGTCAAAATTGACATAAAATAGTTTTTAAAACAAATTTTATATTATTAATTGTTATTATATTCTTAAAAATCTATGGATCAGACCAGATACTTATATAATGATAGTTTTATCATTAATAGACCACTTGGGAGTCTCTTGTATGTATATGGTATGTTTATTAACTATATATTATAAAAATTCAAAGTGACATGGTAAATGCCAATATAATTAACTAAGAGTTAAAACTAAACGATAAGGTTAATATAATAATACAAACCTGTATAAAATCTATTAGATGAGAGTATTTTGACCCATGACCTCTTTAAATTCGAATTAAATCATTTTGGAGATATTATAAACCGAATATGACTTAATTATAATGTAATATTTTGAGTTTTCCAAAGGTGCCCCTCTCCTCCTTTACAAAAAGTGAAACCCTTTCCTCTTCTCTTCACACCCTTTTGAGCCTTGAATATCAGAAAAAACCTACACATTTTCTTTCTCCACTTCCATAGAATAATTTTAGAGGTTATGGTATTCTCAAAATACCAACTCTACTTCCATATGAAGATGTTTAAAGGAGGTGCGTCGATGAAGAGGTAATCTCTTCTACGAACACTTTCATGTTTCTTTCTTCTTCTACTTCTTCTTCTTTAGTTGTTTCATTATAAAGTAATAAAAAAAGTATTACATATATACTGATATGTTATTATAAATATGTAACAACCATATTTCACTTTCTATCCATCCTACGGAAAACAAAATCACCGCGCGTGCGTACGTATGGAATACCGTGTCCACGTCGTGGTGTAAGATGTTTTCGACCACCACCTTACATGGATGGGTATAATGGTGTAAATAAATAACTATATATGATTATTGTAAAGTGATATTGATTATGAAATATTATAAATACACTTAAAAACAATTCCATGATCATTGGAATGATATCATTGCTCGTGTGTACGTACGGACTACCGTCTCCACGACCCGCTGAGATTCATTCTCCATGTTAACCATTCATGAATGATTATAAAGGATATATAATGAATAATAATGAAATATAGGACATAATAATGAAACTGGATTTATTTATATATATATATATATATGAATTTCATCTACTTAATTCCATTCAATTCAATAAGGAAACGAAAACAACGTTCATGCGTACGTACGGCCTACCGTCTCCATGAACGGTGTATATCATTCCATTTACCAATCAATCATATATATATATATATGATGAATATATATTATATATATATATATCATGTTTTACATTCTGTAATTAAATAAATCAGTATATAAGTAATAATATCAAGAACAACAAGTTGAAACACGTATGATAAATGAAACAATTTTACCCAAAACGATGCTTTAACATGGAATTTAAAAAAAGAATGGGTAATATAAAGTCATAAGTGAACCATATATGATATCATAACAATGAATATGATTCAATAATAAGTCAGTGACATTATTTAAATCATTACATAATAGGTTCGGATACATACGAAGCATATCAGACATAAGGTAAGGGATAAGTTTTTCCAATCTCTTTTTTATCCGAGATTGTTTATTCGTAAGTATTTACTGGGGTTATATTTATCATTCATATCCCTTTATTCCAAAAAAGCATTCATGTATGTTTAAAGTCCTTTTTACCCATTTTTTAATTTTACCATTTGTTATGAAATGAATCTTACTTTTGTTTTCCACACGAGGATCTTTTTGACTTTCCAGACAAATGTATGAGGAAAATGTTATTTTTAACTTAAATGCAGTGAACTGATTTTTATGGTTTATTAAAGACTCATTTTCATGAATCTTAATCTACAAGATTGCATGATTATTTTCCACGAAATCCTTTTCTTTGAAAATTTCATGGAATTTTGTGAAAAGAAAATTATTTTGAAGAAGAAAAGATGTTTTCCTCAAGAATTCATTTCATGTGTTTTATCAAAACTATTATCCATATAAAATGAAATTATTTAATATGTTTATGTTTTAAGTATAATTTCTCCATTATTTACATGGGTTGATTCTTCTTATGAGGAAATGATATCCATTTTTTATATGGATTATGTTATGATGGCATGATGCTTAAGAATCCCATTCTATTACATGGGTTATGCTATGATGTATGATTTTTGATTTTGAGGAACATGAAAGAATTATTTCATTATGAGATGGATGGGACCTATATCTCCCTCTAATGCATTGGGTAATGATTTTCATCTCATGAGATAGATATGGCTAGAATGGTAAGGTAATCCCGTTCAATGTTACAGGACTGGAACGTGGACTGAACTCAATTAAGAAAGGGACTTTTTGCACTAAGATGGTCTTGGAAGCAATGTCGTAGCTACTATAGAAATAATAACATGTTCATAATGGTATCATTATTACATTTTTTATTCCCATGCTATTTTATCATGATTAATGTATCTTTATGATCTATGCCTTATGTACTGCCATGTTTTATGTCATTTCTCAATATTTTGATGTTTAAACAATATGTTCATGTTTTTAAGTTCAAATGTATATGATTTGTTTTATTTTATCCATCCCTACCCTTACTGAGAATTTGAGCTCACCCTTTATATGTTTACTTTTTCCTGGGATTTAAAGACCGGTTTTAGGTAAGAAAACAAAAGGGGGAAGATCATTATGAGAGATGTTGAAGATCTTTCACCACGATTAGAAGATTATGTTCCAAGTTTCCAAAGACACTAAACTATTACGGTCCTTGAGTGTTGGTTCTTATTATGTATTAAGTATTCTGCAAACATAATGTAATGTCCACTTACATCATTCTTTGGGTCTCTACAGTTGGTATCAAAGCAATGGTTTAGTCAACCTTTGGAAACTTGGATGAGAAAACATTAGTGAGATCCCTAGAGATATTTCTATGGTATGTCTAGGTATGTCCCTAAGGTTAGGTATAAGTATAGGTTATAGTACTAGGATTACGATAACAGTCATAGAATTAAACCTAATATGTTATATATTGAAGGTAATCCCCCTTTATTATGTTATTTTCCCTAGAAAGATGGTTTCCTCTCACACTATTCTTTTAGGGTTTTAGACGATGGCTGGAACCCGAAGGAACCGTGTTGATCACTGTAATGGAAAATGCAATGACTGTCCTCCTAAACAAACCAGTGTTGTGGGAGATGGAGTAACAAATCTTATTGATATACTTACATAAGCTATGAATCATTCTGGACTTCCAAATGAGAAGGGAAGGGAACAATATTCTATTGAGTCCTTCATGAGGCAACATCCACCTTATTTTAGTGGGTCTTCTGATCCACTTGTTGCTGAACAATGGATCAGTACCATTGAAATGATATTTTCCATACATCGCTGTTCAGAACATGAAAATGTCAATCTGGTTGTTTACTGTGTAGAAGGTGAAGCAGACCAGTGGTGGACTCTAATTAAGAACACAAGGCCCCAAGGTGAAATTGAATCCATGGAATGGGATGAGTTCACAAACTAATATTTCAATAAGTACATCCCTTGTATTCTTCAAACAAAGATGGAAAAGGAGTTCCTTGAGCTTATAAAAAAGGATGATGAATCTGTTGGTATATATGAGGCGAATTTTACAAGGCTTGAAAGGTATGCATCTGGCTTTATCAACCAACCTGAATGTAAAGTTGATTGATTCTTTAGTTTCTTAAAACCAAGTCTTCAAAGGGCATTAGCTATAAGAGACTTCAGTATCTATGAAGTATTTGTGCGTTGTGATATTAATGTAAAACTGGAATTTGGTGTTACATATCCATCTCATGGTTTTGACAAGAAACAAAAGATGGAGTTCAAGGAGAAATCTTAGAACAATGATAAAAAGAAGATGAATGTTTCTTTATGTTCAATGTGCGGAAAAAAGCATGGTGGATATCACTTAAAAGGAAATAGAAGATGTTTTAGTGTGGAAAAGAAGGTTATCGAGCAGTTGAATATTGAAGTAATGGGAAAAATGTTTCTAATGATGTGAATAGAGAAAAGACTGCAGATAACCCTCCACCAACACTTCAATGCTACAAGTGCAAGGAAATGGGGCATTATGCTAATATATTCCCCAATCCACTGGTTAATGATGATCAACGTGAGCAACATCTTAAGGAAAAGGATAAAGGGAAGTCTCATGTGATCACTATTTGTGATGTTGAGTATGACAATGATTTTGTGTAATGATAAAGTGTTTATGTAATGGGATTTCAAAATAGTATCATCGAATCTCATTTATGGTATTGTGGAATTTTGGAATATCTATGTATTGGTTTTGAATAATTATATGGTACTGGTAACAATGAAAAAGTGATTGAAATATTTTTGGAAAGAAGATGATACGAACATAATGAATAGATAATGAAAAAATGAAATGACCCCATGATTGATATAAGGACTAATTGATATAATGATTTGAGTATATAGAATTTTTAAGATTTTGGTATGTGGAAAGAATTAACTTTTGACAGCATTCATGTTTTCACAACGTTTCAATGGGTATTCATTTTTCAAGAGAATAAATTATTATGGTATTCACATGTTTGGAATGTGAACAACAAGATATATCGTATGATATATATGGGATATATGATGTTATTTACGTGCTTGTTATGTGACCTTTCAAGTAATATTTTTCTTTATACTATGAGATTGGACATATGTATTTTGGATAAACCTAATAATTGGAATGGATTATGTTGGACACATGTTAGTATTGTTTAAGGCTTGAATTTTTTTTGATGTTATTGATGGAATGTCATAATGATGTAATTTTAGAAAAAGGACAACGTACAGGACATGCAACAACCCGTCGCGTCAGACAAAGATGTAGGAATCGAACCCACAACTGAAGTGCGCCAGGCCTTTATCGCCTACAACTAGCCTACAGGAAGTCCCTTGTTAGTAGAATCTAGTTTTATTTTATTAAGAAGTATGATAGATGATGTATAAGTTCATTTTTGGAATCGTGTATGATTAACCTCACCATAGAAGGATTTATGTATAATTGATAACTTTTTCTAACCTTTTGTTTGAAATAAATGGAATGAACCATCATTCAATCACATGATCTGCTAACACATCACGAATTATGAATTCAACTTCATTTCTTTAAGAGATGAAGTTGAAATTGTTCAAGGAATGAACAACAGTGAGATTGTACCAAAATCAAGTAAGTATTTCTTGTAATTCAAAATTTTCAGCTTTAGGGAAATGATATTGAAAACCAAAAATGTTGTCCTAGTGCTCTTATATCTGAGGAATCAGATGGTACCTTAGATAATCACAAAAATATGGCTTTGTGATTGATGGATTTTTCATATCCATGTTCTCTACCACTCTCCATCAGAAATTGATGGTACAATTTTTCTTCCATATCCATATTTTCACCTATGTTCTCCTATATAGAAACCTAGTGATGAGTTTCTTTGGGTAATCGTTACGTTTCAAACTTTAGTCTTTAAAATTATGTTTCAGTATTACTTTTTAAGATGTGGTTTTCTATGAATACTAAATGATTTATAACCCCAACGACTTTCGAGGGAGAAATTAATTTTAAGGGGGGTAGAATGTAACCCCCCAAGATTTTATAAAAAATATTCTTTTAATTTCATTGATGTATTCTATTATACACTAGACCAAGTTTAACTTGAACTATACGCAACACCGTATTAGCTTATAGTATAAACAACACTATTCTTGGCTCGTGTTACACACAATTTCAAGTTTGTTTTGTGGAAATTATTCTACACAAAATTAAGTATAGATTTTGTATAATGTATAAATGAAATAAGTTTTTATTATTTTATACACAACACCAAACAAAGATTTCACTACACACAGCCCTGACTTGGCTTGCATTACCGGCAATCAAGACCTTCCTCGATAGCGTGTGTAGTACGCAATACCGAGTTTCACTAAACGAGATATTATTATAATATTATTATGAACTAGCCGTTATGAATATTAATACCCAAATTTTTAAATTTTATAAATTTTATCATTCAAAATGGATTTCATTTTTGGATTCGGAATATCAAAATTAGCTTAGTGTGAATTTTTGGTATTTTTCAGAAAACTTTCAATTTTTGATGAATAGTGAAAAAACACTAAGTCATAGTTTAAAACCGAATTATTGTTTAAATTTATTTTAGGTCCAAATTGATAAATAATACATATATAAGTTCAATTTAATTCATTGGAGTCATTTTAAAATAATTTTTGATATATAAAAACTTTATTGAACTTTTCACCGTCTTTTATATACCTCCTGGGAGCTTTTTGCAAACTTACATAAAACATAATTTTACTGCTTCTGTGAGTGGAATTTTGAAAATCCGAGAGACACGGTTAATATCAAGGACTAAAATATTGTTCAATGAGACGAAAATAATTTTTGGTGAATAGTAACTTTTTACTTTTATTTACCACGGTTAAAAGTAAATTGGGTAATTAAGGGTAAAAATTATATTATTATTACCATAACACATGTCCTAATTCTATTGGAAAAGTTCAATTCAACCAAAAACAACCTTAGGAATAAAATATGACCATTTAGGTCCACTTGGATTAGTTTAGGACATCTATTAATAATTTATTTAAAGAAGGGTAAAAATAGTTAAAATCAATATTTAATAAATATTCATTTTTAATATAGGGTTATACATAAGATATATTCAACTATAAATATTCGTTATAAATATAAAACTATTTCATACATAATGGAATTTTATTTATAATTTTTAGACATTAAAAAAGTTAATTTAATTATGACACAATGATGATGTAGTAAATACCTTATTAATGAAATATTAACATAATTGATGTTATAAATACACAAATATATGTAATTTCAGACTTTTTATGAATTAAACTAATTTTCTGGGTTAATATGACATGTTAGTATTTATTTAAGTACCTTTTTTAGAACTAATCATGTTGTTAGTATTTTCAAAAAAATCAATTACCAAATAGTGTCAAAACTGACATAAAATTGTTTTTAAAACAAATATTATATTATTAATTGTTATTATTTTCCAAAAAATCTATGGTTTGGACAAGATACTTTTATCATGATATGGGTATCATTAATGGACAACTTGGGGGTCTCTTGCATGTATATGGTATGTTTATTAACTATATAATATAAAAATACAAAGTGACATGGTAAATGTAAATCTAATTAACTAAGAGTCAAAACTAAAAGATAAGTTTAATATAACGACCCAAACCTGTCTAAAATATATTGGTTGAGATGATTTAGACCCATACCCAATTTAGATTCAAAATAAATCAATTTTTAGCTATTATAAACCGAATATGACTTTATTATAAAATAATATTTTGCGTTTTTCCAATGGTGACCCTCTCCTCCCTTATAAAAAGTGCACCCCTTCCCATTTCTATTCACACCATTTTATGCCTTGAATCACTGCCAAATCCTTCCCATTTCTATTCTCCACTTCCCTAGAAACATCTTGGAGGTTTTAGTCTTCTCAAAAGACCACCTCTACTCCCCTAAGATAATGTTTAAAGGAGGTGCGTCGAGGAAGAGGTAATCTCTTCTACCGACTCTATGAAGTTTCATTCTTCTTCTACATCCTCTTATTTATTTGTTTCATTGTAATTTAATAACAAAATTATTTCTTATATAATGATATGTTATTATAAATATGAAACAACAAATTTTCACCTTCTATCCATCCTATGGAAAACGAAATCACATTTCGTGCGTACGTACGGAATACCATCTCCACGCCGTGATGTAATCTGTTTTCGACCACCACCTTACCTGGATGGCTATAATGGTGTAAATAAAAAACTATATATGATTATTGTAAAGTGATATTGATTCTGAAATATTATACGTACACTTCAATACAATTCCACGATGATGAGAATGATCTCATCGCTCGTGCATACGTACGGACTACTGTCTTCACGACGCGATGAGATTCATTCTCCATGTAAACCATTCTTGAATGATTATAAAGTATATATAATGAATAATATTGAAATATATGACATAATAATGATATTTTATTTATGTATATATATATATATATATTTATGTCATCTACTTAATTCCATTCAATTCAATAAGGGAACGAAAACAGCGTTCATGCGTACGTACGGCCTACCGTCTCCATGAACGGTGTATTTCATTTCATTTATTGATCTATCATATATATATATATGTATATGATGAATATATATAATATATATAAATCATGTTTTTCATTATGTAATTATGTAAATCAGGCTATATGAAATAATATCAAGAACAACATGTTGAAACACGTATGATAAAAGAAAACGATTTTTCCCAAAACCCCGCTTTAACATCGAATTTACAAAAGAACGGGTAATATAAAGTCATAAGTGATCCATATATGATATAATAACAGTGAATATTATTCTTTAATAAGTAAATGATATTATTTAAATCATTATACAGGAGGTTCGGATACATACAAAGCATTTCAGACCTAAGGTTGGGATAAAATTTCCAATCTCATTTTTATCCGAGATTGTTTATTCGTAAGTATTTACTAGGGTTATATTTATCATTCATGTTCCTATTTTTTTAAAATTTTTTCATGTATGTTTAAAGTCCTTTTTACCCATTTTTAATTTTACCACATGTTAAGAAAAGAATCTTACTTTTGTTTAACACATGAGGACCTTTTTGACTTTTTAGACTATAGTACGAGGAGAATGTTATTTTTAACTTATACAGTGTGAACGGATTTTTACGGTTTCATAATGCCTCATTTTCAAGAATCCTCCTCTACAATATTTCATGATTATTTTCAACAAAACCCTTTTATTTTAAAATTTCTTGGCATTTTGTGAAAAGAAAATGATTTTGAAGAAGAATGGATGTTTTCCTCAAGAATTCATTTCAAGTGTTTTATCAAAACTATTTTCCATATAAAATGACATTATTTAATATGTTTATTTTTTAAGTATAATTTCTACATTATTTACATGGTTTTATTCTTCTTATGATTAAATGATATCCATTTTTTATATGTATTATGTTATGATGGCATGATTTTTAAGAATACAATTCTATTACATGGGTTATGCTATGATGTATGATTTATGATTTTGTGGAACAAGAAAGAATGATTTCATTATGAGATGTGTGAGACCTATATATCCCTCCAATTCATTGGGTAAATATTTACATCTCATGAGATAGACATGTCTAGAATGGTAAGTTAATCTGGTTTAGTGTTACAGGATTGGAACGAGGAGTGAACTCTATTCAGAAAGGCACTTTGTCCACTAAGATGGTTTTGGCAGCAATGCCTTGGCTACTATGGAAATCATACATGTTCTTAATGGTTTACACAATTAAATGTTTCATTCCCATGCTATTTTATCATTATTAATGTTTCTTTATGATTTTTGACTTATATACTACCATGCATTATGTCATTGCTCAATATTTTGATGTTTAAAAATTATGTTCATGTTTTTAAGTTCAAATGTATATGATTTGTTTTATTTTATCCGTGATTACCCTTAATGATCATTTGAGCTCACCCTTTATATGTTTCCTTTTCCCCAGGATTTAAAGAATGGTTTTAGGTAGGAAAACAAAAGGGGAAGATCATTATGAGAGATGTTGAAGATCATTCCCCACGATTAGAAGATTATGTTCTCAGATTACAAAGACCCTAAAATATTATAGTCCTTGAGTGTTGGTTCTTATTAAGTATTAAGTATTATGAAAATTAATGTAATGTCCATTTACATCATGCATTGGATCTCTACAAGAAAATTACTGAATATTCCATTATATATATGACAACCCTTTTACATTATTACACGATAAATCATGATTTATTACATAAACATCACTTGTTAGAACATTGAAGATCAAGAGGTCTAGTGTCATTGGGTTTAAGGATCATTAAATACTAACTTAAAACATGAAATACAACATCTATATTGAATAATTTCTTTACATGGTGACAACATTCCCCCGTACTTATCATTGCACTGGATAACCTGAGAACATGTATAAGAAAAGGGTGAGCTATAAATCCCAGTAAGTTAATAATCGTGGATTACATGAGGAATACAATACGGATTTGATATTAGGCATGTCAATCGAGAACAAGAGAAACATGAACATAAAGGTATGATAAAGCATGATAATCATTACATGGAAATGTGGCACCAACACTTAACATGGAATTATCATGTGCCCAGGCTCATTGCACATGGAGCATGAGTAAACCGTCCTTGAACATGAAGAATGAGTAAAAATTAGTTTCAAATGAATTATCATGAGTCAACACACATTTCAAATTACGTATCATGATACTATACTTTAACCAATCAATTTTAGTGCTATATGGGTGCGCCCTCTATAAACATTTCATTTCATACATAAATGTGCCAACTGGATCATATAACATGGATTCATTAAAAATTACAATTTATTCTATGATTAATAAATGTGTAATTAATACATGAAACAATTTAATAAATATGTAAATTTGTATAAAGGTGAATACCCATGATAGATAAATGTTCATGGTATTCACTACACAATGACTTTGGCTGGAAAAATAATGTGGTGAAATTTTGGCTACATAATAGCACGACATAAGGATTCATTAAAATAGTTTATGCGAGATAAATGGGTTTATCATCATAATACATGAAATGGATAGTAATGGGGTCATATAGATACTTGTAACTAAAAGCATAATGGAATTTATATGAATAATAAAATAGGATTACTATGATATAATAGTGGAGAGAGAAATCTATCGCAAACTTTTGGCATGGTAATATGTGTACATGGGAGGCATTAATGAGAGAAAAATGGGTCTCCCATTATCCAATCATAAAGTTGGAAGAATGGAAAAGGGGTAAAATCATTACCCAATATTTTTGATTGAAAATAATAGGGAATTACAATATTAAAAACATGGATAAAAATAGAAAGATAGGAATCCCTTACATGGAAGTGTGATCCCAACGGCTTGAGAGAGGCTTGAAATAGGCCTCATGGGAGGTTGAGGCACCTTGAGAGGGTTATAGAGAGGGGACGGAAGAGTTTGGTCGAAATAAAAAGTCTTTTTTTGAAGAGAAAGTGGGATATTGGGTCGGTTTATATAATAAAAAAGAGGGAATTCTTTATTATTTACGTTTGAGTCACCACACATAAAACTAATAAATACCCCAAATAATACCGAGGTTTATTCCCATGTTTTTTGAAAATGGGAAATGGGAAATAATATTTTATAAGGGAAATAAATTAATATCATATAATAATAGTTTTGCTTTTGTGGTGGTGAGTCACACTCTCAAGGAAAACAATTGAAAAAGACAAAATGTTTTATAAGCCTTGAAGGGTCCACCAAAGCATTGTAAAATAAACAAACCAACCAAAAATCATATTATTTTAATTTTAAAACATATATTGTCCAAAAATGATGTTTATAGGATTTTATTATATCACTCTTGGTTAATTATGATGTCATGAAACACATTATATATTGAAATTGTATTTAATTTTTACCAAAAAATTCGACAGTCTCAGAAAATTTTGAAAAATTCAATATTTGATAATTTAGAAATCCTGATTCCAAAAATAATATTTATTTTTTCTAAATAATTATCTAAATATGATAATTTTTAATTCTTAAATAAAAACATTCATTTATCGAAAATTCATATGTTTTGAGAAAAACAGATTTCAAACCGTAATAAAAATTACAACTGCATTCATTAAATTATATGATAATTTATATTTTATAAAAAGTAATTTAATAATAATAACATTTTATTAATATATTATTTATTTCATAAATCTATTAATTCATCAAAATATATTTCATAGTTGAATATTTACTAAAAATACTATTTGCGCTTAAAAAAATATTTACAAATTGACAATAGTAAAATGAATGTATATTCATTATTATATACAAAAATAATTCACATAATCATAGTTTAATATTCTTGTGACATAACCCCTTTTAACATACTCATAAGATCGAAGTGTAAGGTGTGTGATGGGAACATACTCTTGGGGTGGCTGAGATAACATCGCCCGGGTGGTAATCTCTATTAACATCCACTTCTCTTGTAGTTTGTTCTACTCAAGCCTGACATGTTCATGCTTGGCTTTGTCTTGGTCAAGAGTGATGCCCAATGAAGCCACCACCTTTCTGAGCTTCGACAAATGGGCTTCATATAGAGCTAGTATTTTGGATGAGGCCATCATTTCATTTGTTTGATTAAATTGAATTTGTTAAAGCCCAATATTTATATTAATTAAGTGATAAATATTCAACGACTATATTATAAATGGTCACAATTCTTAACGGTATTTTAAATTCCAAATACATAAAATCAATTAAGTTTACATTTAGATAATAAATTTACATAATGATACATTGAATCAGATCAAGAGGAATTTTCATTAATTAATGATTGGGTCATTACAATCTTCCCCACATAAGAAAATTCTCCCAAGAAATATCATTTTACCACAATAAAAAAGTTGTGGGTAACTATGCTTCATCATTTCCTCTAATTCCCACGATGTTTCTTTAAACATGTGGTCTTTCCACAACACCTTGACGAGGGGAATTGTATTATTTTATAGAACTCTTTCTCTACAATCTATGATCATCACATGTTTCTCCACATAATAAATATCATCCCTTAACTATACGACCACTGAAGAAAGTAAATGTAATGGTTCTGGTATGTACTTCCTTAAGAGGGGTACATTAAAGAAATCATTTACTTTTTCCACGGTAGGTGGAAGTGATAGTCGATCGGCCACTGCCCCAACTCGATCAATAATATCAGTGGGTCAGATTTATCTAGGACTTAACCTCCCTTTATTTACAATCCTCATGACCTTTTTCCATGGAGATATGCATATTAATAACTTATCTCCAACTTTTAACTCAAGGTCTCTTAGATAGTTATCTTCTTAACTATTCTTTAATATCTGGGCTCCCTTGATATGCTGATGAATGTTTTTCACCTTCTCCACCATTTCTTTGACCCTTTCATGCCTAGCATCTTACGCTCACCGAATTCATCCCAACATGTCAGTGTTCTACACCTCTTCCAATATAGGGCATCATAAGGTTCCATTCGAATGCTTTAGTGGAAACTGTTATTGTAATATAATTCATCCAGTGGAAGATGTTGGTCCAACCCTCCTTTTAAGTCCCCAAAACATGATCTTAACGTATACTCCAGTTTCTGAATAGTTTGCTCATATTGGCAATTCGTTTGAGGATGATAGGCCATGCTGAAGTTTAGTTCAGTATTCAGATCTTGTTGTATACTCTTCCAAAACATATAGGTGAATCTTGGATCTATATCGGATATAATATATAGAGGTACTCCATACATCCTTACAACTTCCCTGATATATATATGTGCTAGATTATCTAATGAGGAATCCTCTCGAGTTTCAATGAAGTGTACATACATTGTAAGACGATCCAAAAAAACCATGATTGCATTAATTCCTTTGGATATCTTTGGATGTTTTGTGACAAATTCCATGGAGATGTTCTCCCATTTCCATGCTGGTATGGGCAATGGTTACATCATCCCCTTATACTTCTTCATCTATGCCTTCACTTGATGACACACCAAGAATCTTGATGTATACTCAGTGATCTCCTTCTTCATATTATCCCACAAATAAGGCTCTTGGAGATCTGGATACATATTTATGGATCCAGGGTGGATGGTGATATTTGAACTATGTGCATTATCCAAAAGTTCCGTCTTCAGCTATGAACTTGATGGAACACATAGTGTTTTCCCAAATCTCACAATTAATTCTTCATTAAAATTGATCTCCGAGGATTTCCCTCTTCTAATATCTTTTCATTTCTTCTGAATTCACACATAATCTATTTGAGAATCCTTTATCCTTTCCAAATGAGATGATTGAGCAATAATTTGTGAAAGGATTGATGATGTTCCCTTTTTTATGATTCCCATGTCCTACATCATCAAATATACGAAGATTGTATCGTTATCAATTCTCATCAATGATAGAATCACTAGGTTCTCTCTAATTAGTGCGTATTCCACCTTGTTCTCTTTCCCAGGGTGGTAATTGATTGTACAATCACATTCATTGATCAACTCTAACCATCATTGTTTGATCATGTTCAACTGTTTCTATTTGAATATATACTTGAGACTTTTGTGGTCCATATATATTTCACACATCTCCCCAAAGAGATAATGATGCCAAATTTTTAAGGAGAATATTACTGCAGCCAACTCTAGATCATGTGTTGGATAATTCTTCTCATGAAATTTCAATTGCCTTGATGCTTAGGAAAATAAGTTCTCATTTTTCATCAACACACAACCCAATACCTTCTTCTAAGTATCACTAAAAACCAAAAAATGTTGGCCACTTGTGGATAATGTGAGCATGGGAACAATGATAAGCTTCCTTTTTAACACCTTGATGCTTTATTCACATTCATCAATCCATGAAAACATTACTCCATTCCAAGATATCTTGGTAAGAGGGTTGGAAAACCGTGAGAATATTTTCACAAATCGTTGATAATATCCAGCTAACCCCATGATGTTATGGATATCTTTTACAGATGTTGGCCTCGGCCATCCCTCTATTAAAAGTTTCTTGGAGGGATCTACAGATATCCCATTTCTTGTGATGATATGGCCCAATAATGAGACCTTCTTCAAATAGAACACACACTTTATATACTTTTCATAGAGCTTCTCCATTCACAAGGTCTGTAGTATAGTTAATAGATGCTCATCATGATCCTCTTGTTTTTGTAGTATATGAGAATATCATCTACAAATTCTTCAAAAAATTTGTTGAGATAATCTCTAAAGACACCATTCATCATGTCTATGATGATTTCTAGAGCATTAGTGAGTCCGAAAGGAATTTATATTAATTAATAGTTCTAGTATCTTGTACAAAAAGTAGTCATGGGGATATCTTCCTTCTTCACCATTACTTGACAATATCCCAACTGCAGATCCTCCTTGGAGAATTATTTTTCTCCATGAAGCTGATCGAAAAAGTCATCAATTTGTGGGAGAGGTTAATTTTTCTCTATTGCGATTTTGTAATGCTCACAATAATCGATGTAATGTTACATTGACCATCCTTCTTCTTGACATAGAGGACTGGTGCACCCCATGGGGAAGCACTTGGGCCTATGAAACCATTATCCAGATTCTCATGTATTTGTTTCTTCAGCTCCTCAATCTCTACAACAACCATTCTATATGGAGTCTTGGATATTGGCTACACCCCATGTAAATGATCAATTGAGAATTCAACATCTTTTCTTGTAGGAAGACCAAAAAATTTCTCATGAAACACTTTAGTAAATTCCCTCACAATAGGCATGTCTTCAAGGATGGTTTCCTCTATAGACTCAATCATCGAAGCCATATACGCATGCTCATAGGGCAGTAATATCGGCACATGAGATGATGGAGCTAAAGAAGAGTCATCTTCCTCATTTCACATGTATAGAATCGGGGGTTGATTATCCATAGAGAGAGTGATTTCCCTCTCATGGTAATATATGTTGGATCTATATAGGGAAATCCAATCCATGCCATGAATTTCATCAAATTGCACCAGTGGGGGTATGATGAGGTTTGATGAGAAGTTAAATCTACCGATTATGATAGGGGAGGAGTTATATTCATGGGATTCAATGATTTCCCCATATGTTGTACTCAACGAAATATTTAATTCCATTATTTTTGGGGGTGTTGTGATTTTTCTAAAAAACCTTTGGGATATAAAAGAATTCTTAGAACCTGAATCAAAAAGTACATTCCCTATTCTTGAATGAATAACAAGTGTACCTATCAACACATCATTGTTGGGGTTTACATCAAATGTAGTGATGGAAAAAGCTTTCACTAGATGCCTTGGAGGTTTTTGGTTGCATTAGAAAACCCTCGGCATAGTACACTAGTTTAAAAAGTGCTCTGGTTCTTTGTAGTTGATGTAATGAACAATGCGTTGAGGGTCGAGCAGAGCGTCCCTCTCTTCTATCACCACCATAGATTTTTCATGATGAAAATTAATTTCTTGGTGCCCTTCTCTTCCACTCATAATGCATTTCCTCATCCTCTTCAGGTAATTTATGGGGTGATTCTTTCGACACCATTGGCAACTGGGGTGTTGTATCTTCATAGCACTGTTGGATTTATCCATCAGATTACCAAAATTGATGTCCATCTTACGCTTATTATCCACATTATACCCCTGAGGTTCACTGATATCCATTTTAACCTTGAGGTCACATTGTACAATTTCTTCATAGCTATTGAAGTCACGAATCTCCAGCTCTTCCCACAAGCTAGGTCACAACCCACTATAGAAGCTGTCAACCTCGCATTCAAGGTTAACGACAAAGCCAATGGCGTATCATGAAAACCATGTTATGTTAGCTTCATACACTCTGACAGTTTCGTCATATTTTTTTCTTGAGGCCATGGAAGTCCCTTTCCATATTAAGCTGGAGGGTGCGTGGAAAATATTTATCCAAAAACATCTTCTTGAAATCCTTCCATTCCAAAGACTCGATCTCCTCCTCAAGCTTCATATATTTTATCAGTTTCCACCATTTATCGACTTCACCAACCATATGATGATAAGCTAGAAGAAACATCTCTTGTTCGAAACGTTGACCGACAGAGAAGATCATTTCAATGAAGTAGATCAATTTTTTGACGATTGAGGGATCAGATGATCTATTAAAAGTATGAGGCCTTTGACTGATGATGCTCTCAATAGAGACTTGTTCATTCTTAGGGGGATTTTAACGTTACTCTTGACTAATGATTCTATTAAGTGCACTATTTAACTAAGAGAGAAGCGTGAAAAAAGTTATTGATTCCAACTCCCATCAGATTGGGCATCTCATTATCACACTAGACACTTTGATCTTCACATCGGTTGTAAGACTGAGTCCTCCAATTATCGGCCATTTGATATAATAAAATGAATGTTTGGCATAACACCTAAATTTTAATCCACAGACGAAACTGATTAATTATAAATAACATTTATTTCATTAACTTATTAATCCATGGCCTTCAATCTATGATATTCATGATCTACTTTCTAACATATATTCATAGGGGAATTTTTTAATTCCCTTGATATGGGTTCATACTATGATTGTGAATTTTTAAAATCATATCCCGCAGGAGTGTTGTAACCAAGAGTGCAGCAAGGCCCTTTGTCAGTTATCAGGATACCCAGGTCAAGCCCGAAACACCTTGTCAGGGTTTTCACCCCTAGGTACATCTATGCCACAGCTACCTCTACTAGCTCGTATCCAGAAAGAGATGTATTTTCTTGATAGAACACTTACTCAATACTCACCAAAACATTGAGATTTTTTATTATACTTAGTCTTGTCTCTAAGGGTTTAATATGTATTTCTAATCCTAATCCAAAAAATAACTAATCCTATCCTCTGATACCAACTATGACAACCATGTTCTTTATTACACACTAAATCATGATTTATTACATAAAGTTCACATGTTAAAACATAGAAGATTGAGAGGTCTAGTGTCTTTGGGGATTAGGATCAGTATATAACAACTTAAAACATAAAATGAAACATCTATATTGAGACTTATTTTACATGACCACAACATTCTATTATACTTAGCATTGCATGGGATAACCTGAGATCATGCATAAGAAAAGGGTAATCTATAAAGAACATTAAGGGAATAATCTTGGAATAACATGAGGAATACAATAAATGTTAGATAATAGGAATATAAATAGAGAACAATAGAAAAATGAACATAAAGGCATGATAATGAATGAAAATCATAACATGGAAATGTGGTAACAAAACATAACATGAAATTTTCATGAGCCCATGTTTATTGCACATTGATCAAGAGTAAAGCCTCATTGCACATGAAGCATGAGTAAACCCTCATTATATTTTAATTAGAATGATTCAACACCCATTGGACAATATTTATCATGATATAATACTTTACCTCATTAATTGGAGCACTACCAGGGTGCACCCTCTTTAAACATTTCATTTCATGCATAAGTGTGCCACATGGATCATATAACATGGATTCATTAAAAATAACCATTTATTAGTCAATAGAGGAATGTTGAATTAATAAAAGAATATATATAATAAATAATTAAATGCTCATAATGGTGAATAACCTTTATAGAGAAATGGGCAAGGTATTCAATACACTACGACATTGGGTTGAAAAAAATTGAGGTGCAATTTCTGCTACATAATGGCGTGACATAAGGATTCATGAAAATGGTTGATGAGAGATAAATTGGTGTCTCATCATATGTAAATGAAATGGTCTTTAAGGGGATAATATTGATACATTTTTCAAAAAATGTAATAGAATTTGGATTCATAATACCAATGGAGTACATGGATGTAAAAGAGGAGAGAGAAATCTCTCATTTAATTTTGCCATGGTAACGGGTGTACATGGGTGGCATTAATGATAGATAAAGGTGTCTCCCATTATCAAATAATAATGACGGTAGTATGGGGAAAGTGAAAAATCATACCCAAAAAAATTATCTGAATATAAAAGGGTATCATAATATTAAAAAACTTGGATAAAAAGAGAGAGATATGAATCCCTTACTTGGAAGTGTGATCCCAATGGATTGGGAAAGGATTGAGAAAGTCTTCTTGGGAGAATGGGGCTTCATGGGAAGATTATAGAGAGATGATGGAAGAGTATGGACCAACTCCAATTCCTTTTAGTGAAGAGGAAGTTGGAGCTTGTGTGGGTTTATATAGGAAAAGAGAGGGAATTCTTTATTATTTAGGTTTGGGCCACCACCCAATAAACCAATCAATACCACAAATCATGACATGGTTTATGCCCATGGTTTTTGAAAATGGGGAGTGGAAAACAATAATTTATATAGCCAATGGTAGAACATCTTAAAATAATATGGTTGGTTATGTGGATGTGAGTCACACTCTCAAGGAAGACAATGTAAAAAGACAAAATGTTTTATATGCCTTGATGGGTCCGCCAATGCTTTGTAAAATAAATCGAACAAATCCAAAATCACAATGTTTTAATGGTAAAACGTATATTGGAGTAATATATTGTTTATAGTATTTTATTACTTCACTATTGGGTCATTATGATGTCATGAAACACATTATATATTTAAATTGTATTTAATTTTTACCCAAAAATTCGATTACTTCAAAAAATTATGAAAAATTTACCATTGGATAATTTCAACGTCATGATTCCAAAAATAATATTCATTTTACTAAAATAATGTTATAAAAATGTGAATTTTTACTTTTAAAATAAAAACTGAGATTTATTGAAAATTCTTGGGTTTTGAAAAAAATAACTTTCAAACATTAATAAAAATTACAATTGCATTCATAAAATTATTTGATCATTTATATTTAATAAAGATTAATTTAATGGTAATAATAAAATAATAAAATATTATTTAATTCAAAAATCCATTAATTAAACTAAATAGATGTCTTATTTGAATATTAACTTAAAATACTATTTGATCTTTAAAGACTATTTACGAAGTAACAATAACAAAATGAATGTATATTCATTATTATATAAAAAAATAAGGCACATAATCATAGTTCTAATTTCATGTTAAATAACCACTTATAACACCCGCATAAGGCCAAAGGGTAAGGTGTGTGATGGTGGTAGACTCGTGGGGTGGCTCGGATAACATCGCTCAGGTGGTAATCTCTATTAACTCCCACTTATCCAGTAGTCGGTTCCTCTAAAGCATAACATGTTCAAGATCAGCTTGGGCTTGCTCAAGAGTGAATCCCAATAACACCACATCCTTTCCCAGCTATAACACATATTCTTTATATGGAGCAAGTCTACTGGATGAGGCCATTTCTTCCTTTGTCTAAGTAAATTGGATTTGTTAAATACCCATTTTTATACTAATAAGGTGATCACTATTCAATGACTACATCTGCAACGGTCACAATTATTAATGATATTTTAAAATCAAAATACATAAAACGAATGATGTTTACATTAATGTAAACAATTTAAATAATGAGGCATTTAATCAGATCAAGAATAATTTTCAATAAATGAATGTTTGGGTTGTTACAATATCTATTATTTACTTAGATACACATAGATCTATATATTTATTGAAAACTAATGAATAAATATGAACTGATGAAATTTATTTATTATAAATGAATTATTGTATGTTAATTACATTAATAACATTGAAACTTAAATATCAAACTCTTCATAATTTATACATTAGATTTTAGTTTAACCTAAATAAATCTTGGTTTAATATAGGTTTTTATATTGGGTTATTTTTCTCTTCCTTATCATAATTCCTTAATATTATAAATCCCTCATAATTGTATATAAATTGAATGTGATTTAAAAATGAATACCCCGTTGAAGTCTCTAGCCAGGTGCATAGTTTTTGGCTCACTCATCCTGAACATGTGTAGAGATAAATTCAAAACCAAACCATCATTTTTTCTAGGTGATTACCCCAAGGCTTATCCATGAAAAAACCAAATACAGATTGTACTATTTAGAAATGGATATAATTTCCAATATAATTCCATAATATCTAACTTACTAAAAATTTGGATTTTATCTTATACATAACCTTATCTCTGGTTTTTCCCTAACATTATCTTAACCTATACACTAAAATTACAATATTATTACTAAAAAAATAAACAATCCTATAATACCAATTATAGTGACTCAAGATAAATATAAAACTTAATTTCATTATTTTACACGAATAATAATTCTATCAAAAAAGATTCAAAAAACGACAAACCAATGGTTTAGTGTCATTGAGGACTATCTACATAAGTAACAAATTTGATCATTTATTCATAAATTAAACACTTTGAACTCCCATACATGATTTCCATATGTTTTACTCATCTTCATGACTCCTGGAAGGGATACCTAATAATGGTGAGAGCTCAAAAGCCTAGTGAGGTAAAAAATATAAAACATTCCTCAAGGACTATATCATAATAATATGATGAAACATGAAAATGAGGGAAATGTCTTATTAAAAGATAATGACACAAAACGTGTTATCCATAAGTCATGATAGAAGGAAATGAGTTCTCAAGTTAAAAAACACATACCATGGAAAAAGTGAGTGAAATCATGGAAATTATACAAGATTAAAGGAGAATATTAATATATAAAATATTATAACATAATATTGTGGAATAAACATAATCATATAAATAACATGTCCAGACTATCCATGAAGACATTTATCACATTGTTGGCTTGGGATAATCAGTTGTGTACCTTCCTGGAATTTGGATTATCCTCCTGTGTTACCATGGGTTTGGTATAAAACCATATGTGTACCCATTTGGCATAGGATAATTCCACATTTATATCGTTGGGCCTATGATAAATCCTCTTATACACCCTTTGTCTTGGGAAAAATCCAATGGGTACCATTTTTCTTGGGATAAATCATCTCTTGTACCTATTGGCATGGGATAAATCCTCCTGTGTAACTTTAGGATTAGGATGTATCCACCTTTATAAGATTTTGTGTTCCAAAGATATCAACTTTACCAATTCTTTGGAGAACTGCCTTCATGATGGGGAAAATGTTTATTTCTGATGGGATATTTGTTTTGTGCCCTTCGCACATCACAAATAGTCCATACGATGGAACTATTAATTATGGGATGGAATTCCCACAATAAATAACACTAAATAAGGAATTATGTGGGATGGTAAAAGTTTCTCATCGTAGATCCCTTTGGTGAATGTGAGTGCCAAAACCTGGGAATTGTTATTTTTTATAGGTATTAACTCCCGTAATAAATAATTATCACCATAAAAGGTATTTAAAATGGGAATTTATTACTCATCTCAAACAATGTGTCAACTAAATATTATTTTCAATGATAACCATCACAAATAAATTTTTATTTATATTATTTATGGTGGGTCTTATTTTTGATGGGTCCCAATGAAATATTATTATTTGTGACATGAATCCCATCGAAAATAACCCCATGAATACAAATATATCCTATATATACCCCATGCTAATTTTCCTCATTCCTCTTGTTACATCTCCAATATTATCCTCTTATCTACATTCATCTCCTCTATACTTTAAAAGGTTAAAATTCTACAATGAATGAAATTTTCAACTTTGCATGTAATAAAACCTTCAGTATTGAGGTTTTTATTTAATGTTATCAAATTTTAATTAATTTATTTTATTTTATATTTGTAGTAATTATTATTAAATATTAGTTATTAGTTTTAATTATAATTACATTGTACCCTTGGGTGTAGATAAGGGGTAGAAGCCTTGGGGGTGTCTGGAAGGTCTCAAGTTCTAGTCTCCTGGGCTTACAACATGTGTGTGGGGTGTATTTTCTTAATAGAAATGTAATTCCCTCTTCTATGTCGTTTCTGTAAATATACTTAATTTTATTTTGCAGTAAAAGTTTTAGGATTAAGTTATTGTTTACATAGAAGTAATTAGTTTTAATTTTTGATAATTATTTTTAATTACAAGTAATTAGATTTAATTAGAAGTAATTATTTATAATTATCAATAAATAATGGTAATTATCAATAATTAGTGTTAATTATAATAAATTAGTGGATGTTATTAATAATTTGGGTTCATTATTACAAATTAGAATTAATTATTAGAAATTAGTGATAATTAATAACATTAGTGACAATTAGTATAAAAATGATGGTAATTAGTTAAAATTATCAAATAAAAGTGGGAATTGGTAAACATTAGCAGAAAAGGGAGGAAATTATTTAAACATAGTCATAATTAATATATCTACGTAATAAATAATAATATATTAAAGTGGATTGTATTAATTTACAGTAATTAATAGTTAATAATTTCTAGTAATTTATTCTATTTTTTAGTAATCAACCTTAAAAATTAATAACATAAAAAAATTAATAAAAATTAGTGGTATTAAGTACAAATTACAGATATTAAGTAAAAATCCAGGGAAATTATTAGAAATTAGAAATAATTATTAGAAATTAAGGGTAATTTTTTGAAATTGGAAATAATTATATGAAATTACATATAATTATTAAAATGTAAAATAATTATTAAAAAAATACTGGTAATTTGTAAACATTACTGAAAACAAGCATGAATAAGTAAAAATTAGTGGAAATGAGCTAGAATTAGTAAACATTAATAGATATGAGTTGAAATTACTCAGTAATAATTTATATATCTTTGTAATAATTTATAATATTTTAAAATAATTTTTTATAATTATTGCTAAATTGAAATTAATAATTTGTAGTAATTAATACAATTTTGTAGTAATTACAGTAAATATTAATACTTTATAAAAAATTAATAAAAATTATTAGTAATGTTTAAATTAATGATTATATGAAAATACCACTGTAATTATTACATATTAGGTGTAATTATTATAAATTAGAATTAATTGTTTGAAATTTCTTGTAACTAATATAAATTAGTGGTATTTATTAAAAATTAATGATAATTAGTATATAAATGGTGGTAATTAGTAAAATTTATTGAAAATGGTCAAAAATTAGTAAAATATAGATGGAATGAGTGATGATTATTAAAAATTAGTGGAAACCAGTAGGAATAAACAAAACTGAGTAATAGTTTACAAATATTAAAAATAAATAATAAGATTTTATAGTAATTTGTATTAATTAGATATAAATTTAAATTAATATTTATTGTTATTGAGCATTATTTTTTAGTAATTACTAGTATGTATTAATATTTTTATAAAAATTATTAAAAATTAGAGGTAATTAGATCAAATTAGTTGAAATCAGTAAAAAATAAATGGTATGTTTTAGAAATTAGTGATTATTAATTGAAATTGGTGATAATTATTAAAAATAGGGACAATTAATAAAAAAACAAAAAATTATTACCCATTCTAGGAAACAATCAGGAATTAGTTAAAACTATTGAAAATGTGCTAGAATTAGTAAGAATTATTGGGAAAAGGGGGAATTAATATAACATAATAATAATCTGTAGTTCTTTTTAATAAATAATAATATTTGATAGAATTTTATAATAAGTAATAATAAATAATAATTAATAATTAGTGTTAATTAAAAATAATTTTTAGTAATTAATGGTAAATATTAATAATTTAGGAATAATTTCTAAAAATAAGTGGTAATCAGAATAAATTAGTGGTAATCAGTAAAAATTAAAAATAATCACTATAAATTAGTGGTGATTATTAAAAATTAGTTGTAATTATTATAATTTATCTGTAATTTTTAGAAAATTACTAATAAATAGTAAAAAAAATAGAATAAATGAGTTAGAATTAGAAAAAATAGAGGAAACAAGTGGGGATTAGTTAAAATTTGTGGAAAGTGTCATAAATTAGTAAAATAATTAAAAATGAGAAAAAATTAGTAAATATTATTGGAAATGATATGTAATAAAATATAATTAAGAAATATTAACAAAAAATAAAAACAATTTTTAATAGTAGGTTGACCAATGGGTGTGAGGTAAGCATGGAGTTGAAGAGATGAAGTTGATGGAAAAGTGAAAGAATTTATGTTACTCTAGATGGTGCGATGATGATATTATTTTCCTTTTTTGTCACCTCCATTCCATACACTCCCTAATACGCTTTAGGGAAGCATCAAGTGCAGGGTATGATAGCGATGATAGAGAGGAATAATTCTACTTGCCATTGCATTCAACCCTTTCAGAGGAGAGGCAATTATGGCTAAACCTTTGAGCTTACCCATTAATTACTCTCCTCAAAATGGTATGAAATCAAGGGGAACTCAAATTATTTCCCCATGTCTTCACCATTATCCCCTCCACTCCATTATCCCCTCGCAACCATAGGTGGGCCATCAATTTCAATTAATGATAATTATAAAAATATTTAATATAGAATTAGAAACAATTTGCGATAATTAGAAAGAATTGGTAATATTCATAAATAATTTGAAATTTTTTAATTTGTCAAATATTTTTTGGGATCTTATTTTCCTTATATAAAATTTATCATAAACAATATTTTTATTTTTATTTTTTTAGAAAAATACAATATGATGATGTAGAAAATAGACTATATTATAATATCATGATTAGATAAATCATCATAGGAATCCAAATGGTTATGGTAAAAATCCAGTATATATTATTCTTTTTTATTTTTTTATTTCATATCATGTAAACGATAAATTTTTACTAAAGGTAAAAATAGGTGACCATTTAAAAAGTTTGATCTGAGGATATTTGAAACATTTTACAGACTATTTTTAGAATGTTTATGATTTTTGGTATTGATATGGTGAATGAGGTTTCAGAGAATATACTAATAATTTGGTTCCAAATCCATCTTGGATTCAATATTTAGTAGATTACGTTTTTGCTCTTCTTTTTTTAAAAATTGAAACTAAAAATGATATTATTTTAAATCTTGGTATAATTCCATCTCAATTTTATATGTTGCAAAAAGTCTTTTTAAGATACCGTATATCCTGGTTTAAGGATATAAAAATGTAAAGTGATTAAAAAAAATTATGTATACTAAATTTGATAATTTAATGTTAAATAGATATTTCGAGTAGATGTTCTCTTTGGTTAAATAAATGTTACCTAACAGAAATGTGTTGCTTACTAATTTATATGAGTTCAGGAGTGTGGTTTGTAATTTAGCTTATGGTTATTAGAAGAATCATTCATATTGAAATAATAGAATCTTATATTATGAAGAAATTGGGTCATTATTTTTTCTATAGGTGTAAAATATAGGAATATGATGGCTTAATAGATTAATTTTGGAATGGTTCCTTTTAATAAAATGATGTATTCCTCACAGACACCCAATTTTTAGTGTATTATTATCAGTAAATACCCAACACCATTAATTTGAATGCACAAACTCAATATTTCAATCAGTAAAATCTTGAATAATTCTTTTGATGGTGATTGAGGGATACATTTTCACTATGTACACATTTCATTTTTATCAGAAGAACTAAATGTGTGATTTTTATTTTTTACGAACAATTTTGGTCCCTTTTCATCATACAATAGTCAATATAATTTTTGGCCCATCAATTAATCTCTGTTCAAAATACCACCATGGATATTTATGACTGAACTATATATCATTTTAACAAATTCATTTCAATGAAATTTAAAAAAACATTGATGTTTATATGAATCACATGACTGATGGGTTAAATTTAATGGGGAGTAATGGAATCATTATATAAGATGTTATTGGGAAGCATCATTTCACAATGAAATGAGAATCTATATTGAAAATTATTGACATAACAACATATGTAATTTTATATAAATGGTGTAAAAAAGGTTCAAAATCATGTACGTACTATATGAGTGATAGAAAAGTATGTATTCATGTCAATATGTTAAAAACTTGTTTTTCAATTATCATAAAACAAATTCCTATTGATAAAACATTCCAAATGAATACAAATAATTTCAGAAAAGGAATGAATAAAATTTATGAACCTACACCAATGATTATAATAATTTTTTTAAAATATAGTGTCACTTCATTACCTCCTATAAACTTTGGACTAACTATAAACAAAAAAGAAAGTATTATTTGGGAAATATCCAAATTTTATTAAATGAAGTATTTTTTGGAATATCTCATATTGGTCTGATATGTTATTCTATTAAATATTGATGTGATGAATATTTAGTAACACATTTTTGATAATATATTTTATACAGTTTTGGAAACTCCTTGTAAGACCAAAAATATTATAAATTCATGTGACAAAAACATGAGTTGTTTGAAAATGAATAATTAATGAAGTTAATGATGCTGATTGAAACTTATATTTTTTGCGAAGAAAACAATTTATTATTTTGTTACTAGATTATATATTTGAGGATACTATATGGTTATCTTTAAAATTTAGATTGATTTTTTATAAACAATTATATCAATATATAAAAAATTATTGATTGTGATGTTATAATGGAAGTACTCCACCAGATTGGATTTAGTTGTATTTTGAATTCTTCGATTGAGAATGAGATAAAAAATATCTTACTTTTTCTGGGATATTTCTGTTGACACAATAGACTTTGATGCAAATTGTAGACTATAAGACAATGTTGTTTTAGTTTTTTTATCTTGAAAAAAACATGCCTTGTTTTTTTGATTCAATAGTAAATTTGATATTACATTTTCCAAGTACAGTAAAATTTAGAGTTCCAACCAATTTTAGAAGTTCATTTTCAAAAAGAAAATTATTTTTTTTACTCCAATTTATTCTAACATAAATAAATTTTTTAAACACAACTTAATGGGTTTTAGTAAGGGAAATTTTGAAGATGTAATAAATATTAAATTATTAGTTTTTTATCACCATGAACTTGTCATTATTTGAGTTTTGATTGATGTATTTCTCATAATGAACATCACAAAGCTTGTACAAATGTTTTTTCTAAAATATAAAAAAATAAAAGGACCTTTATAGTGATTTATACTACCATATATTATATATTTTAGAAAAAATAAACCATTATTTTTTAGATTATATTGTTATCATATCAAGAAAAATATTCCATAAATTAGTGAAAATGACATGAATAATGTCATAAACCTCACTTTTCATACTAGTTTTAAAGACGGTAATGTATCATTTTTATGTTTTAACAAGTAAAAACAAATTCGTATTTATTACATTGTTAATTTTTTTTAAATTTTTCATGTATCACAAAATGTTGATAAAATTGATAATTGATTGTTTGTATTGAGTAAACAACTATCCAAATTTGGAAAATATTATAATATATATGTGTTAAATGGTTTTTTATTTCACACACATATATATGGTGAATAAAAAAGTGAATGGTAGAGTTTTAATGAGAGAATATCATCCTAGAAAATGTTAATATAGGTTGCAAGAATGAGAGGGTATGGCACCTTCCATTGTGACAAACCTGTATATGTAGGGAAATTCCTATCCAAACAACCATGTAGAGGTGGAGAGTTGATTTCATGATGAAGATACTGGGGAGGAGCAGTTCCAAGTAGTTAGTCTAGGTTATATGTAATGTTTGAATCATACGAGCATGGAAATCCTCTAAGGCCTATGAGCCATGTAATACATATGCTTACAGGCCTTGTATGGGTTTTAGATCACCCCTTAAAAGGTGGAATATCATAAATCAATAAAAAATGTAGGACCTTGGGCCATTGGATAGACATAATGGTTATAGTGTTAAATAATATATATATATATATATAATAATTTTAATTTATTTGTTGAAAACATTCTTTTTCACATTTGAGATGGTTGATGATGCTCTGGATGAGATGTTCCATAACATTGAGGAGGTTATACATCATGTTAATGATACTAATGCATTATCATATGAGCATGATGCATCATCTGATTCATCATCGAATCAGAGGGGTCATGGTATTGGGAGATTGATGATTCTAGGCTATATTATAGGGTGATGTCTATATCGTAAATTCAATCCACATATGCAGAGGTATGTTTAGTTATATATATATATATTTTAGTATTCATTAATTGTTAGTGATTCATTTATGAATTTATTATTTGATTATTATTTCTATTTTTTATAAGTTTTCGTATATATTTGTTGGATATGGGAGTTTAATTTTTTCGAATTATTTTCTAGATCATGGATGATATGTTTACAGTATCCTATCAATGATAGAATTCATACCTCAATCTAACAGGACTTAGTGGTCTATATGTGGGATTGTTATCATCAGTTTTTTCACAATTTGAGGATGAGAGTCATCAAGAATGTGGGAGTCATTGTTTCTTATCAGTCTTGTAGAACCCATTGACCCAATTACACCTCGTCTTTTGTTTTTTATGGGTTGTTCTCATATAATATGGGATATAGTTTTTTTGAGGAGATCATAATTTGGTCTCCAGAAATCGGGGAGGTACGAGGTGACACATAGAGTTGGTTTTCATACATTTAATACTCATTGATGATATATGGTATATAATTGTATTTAATTATTTAAATAACAATAAAGGTAATTTTTTTATTATATACTCATGTATGTATTCAAGAATACTGATATTATGGAGTTTTATTTTTATACTTGGTTTTACAATGACCATGTCACTAGAGATATTATTAGTATTCTATATAATCATATTACGGTTAGTATAATTTTTTAGAGTTTTAAAATTTAATAAATATAAAATTCTAACAATTTTAATTTAAAATTTCATTTCAAGGAGTCATGTTAGTCTTTGAATTCTCTTACTTGGCATTAGTGTTATGATGAGACTGAGGATGAGACCACTAGTACAGTAGGATTTAATGATGTAGCATGGATGCAATAGACTTAGTAAACATTATAGAAGGGTCAAGTGGTAGGTATCAATTCCTGATTGACTAATGAAAATTTAATGGTAATACTATATTGTAGATGTCCGACATTAGTGGAGGCTATGGAGTGGTATCATCATTTGTTTTGATGAGTATGAGGATAAGTTGCGATATTTGGATGTGGTTATAGTGGCCCTATGTAGAGATAAACAAGAGTTTCATCAACAACATGAGGAGTATTAGGAGGTGTTGCATCGAGATCATGAGTAACAATAGAAACATATTATACAGTTATGTGATACCTTGAATATGGTATTGGGATGGAGTTCCCTCCACCACCTCCCCCAAATGACATTCCCCCTCCTCAGTAATTTGTGTATTATTTTAACACATTTATTATTGTAAAATTTTGAATGAAAATGTTTTGTATTTTTTTTAAATTTATATATTTATAGTTATATATATATATTTTTATATTTTATTAATGGTTTTAATTTTTTTATTATAATATTATAAAATGCTTTAATTTTTTAACTTTCGTAACTTATCAATTTTTTAGTTTTTTTAATTTTAAATTTTCTTTGAGATATGACTTGAAACCCAACGAAGATTATATTATATATATATATCATCAATGGTTTTGCAATGGGTGGTTTCCCTTAAAAATAATAAAATTATGTGATGACCCATTGAAAAGAATAACTTTTAACATTGCACTGTTCTAAAAAAATAGTTCTTATGCCAGGATTGTCACATATGGTTGATGTGCATTGGGACCCCATTAAAAATGACTATTTGTGTGGGGATCCCATAATAAATAGTTTATCTTCTAATTGGGATTATATCCCACTATTCAATATTACATTCATGTAGTTCCACTTGAAAATGATTCATAAAACACAAAATAAAGAACCCATGGAATGAAAAATAGGTTTCACAACATTTCTAGATATCATTTTCAAAGTTAACATAAAAAAATAAATGGTTGATAAGAAAAATTTATTATCCCGAAACGATTGATTCTAATAAAAATTTAGATGGTGTTACATGAAAAATAACTACCATGGAAATATTATAGTGATATTGGAATAATTTTTATGGTATAAAATAGTTTCTATAAAAGATTGAGTACTCTTTAAAACGTAAAATGAATTTATATGATTGAAGATAGACAAAGAAACCCTTTGTTAATAGTTGTGATAATAGAAATAAAGATGTAATTTTTATGTTATTGGAATCTAAACATATAGGATATGAGAGATCAACATTTCCTATTTGGTTAATAAAATATTTATGGACAATATGTAGTAGTTGAATCTATAATGTAATAGTAAAATATTAGTATTTCTAAAAATCTGAAGCTAAAATTTTGAATTTATTTTGGAAAGAAAATTTTGATATAAAAAATGAGTTAAGTTCAAACATGAAATGGAGTTGATAATTTAATAATGGTTAGTAGTATATATTAAATAAATGTTTTGAAGAAGACTGGAAATATAGTAGAATTGGAAGATCTTATATGAAATAAATGATTAGTAGCAATAATTTCACTAAATTTTAAGAGTGTAATAAATTTATAAGATAAAATACATAGTCATGAAAATAAAATATCATCTATTATAATAATTAAAGTCACGAATAAATTTATATTTTATTGGTAGTGAAAGGTTTATGATTTAATTAAATAACACTTCTTATTTGGTTCATATAGAAAATAGTGGACCACAAGTATTATATAAACCTATCATATGGGAGTAACTTTACTGAAATATATTTTTAAATAAAGAATAGTCTTTAATTTTTTTCATAATGAATTTAATGATGTAAAAAATGAGTTAATATCTTACCTGATATAGTGTTAACTTTTTTCATTATTAAAATCTAACAAAAAATCCTTTCTAGTAGGAGGTATTTTGATTTAAAAATATTTGAGACATATTTAAAATTTTATGAGATGAAATGTTTTAAGAGATAGAAATCAAATATGATATTTATTATCTAGATAACATAATAAATTAAGGAATAATTAAACAATTTAAGTTAGAATAATTGAAAATAAAATGAATCATGAACTATGATATGGAATATTTCTAGTAGTGTATGAAAATTTGAAAATCGTCTTCTTCTATTCAATAAAGAGTTTTGACTATTATGAAATAGAATAATTCTATTATAAATCCCACATATATTGTGCATGAAACTGTAACTGAAAAATGGTAAATATATTTTGAAAAATGTAGACAAATAAATATTGGGAAGTATGGTAGTAGGCTTGTACTGTAAAACTAATACATTGTAAGAGAAATTTTTCAAAGCTATTCTATTATAAAATTTATTGATTCCATTATCTTAGAGGAATAACATGTGTGAATATAGATTACAGTATAAAAATTTCTTCCTTCAATATTAATCATTTTATATTTTGGATAAACCTCAATATATTTTCATTAATATTTGTAAGAATCAATGTTAAATGAAAAATAAAAAAATATACAACATTTGAGGGTGAGGAAAAGTCATCATTAAGAAGCTTAGAGATGATGACACCTTCGATGAATAGATAATTATATAAGACGAGTACATGAAATGTAGTTGGTAATTTAATGTGTAATTGTGTGGAGGCTCTGATGATATGTAATAGAACAATCCCCTGTTTGTTATGGTTTATAGAGATTTGAAAATAATATAAAACTAAAAACATTGAACCTTTCATAGTGATGACCAATATGTATTCAGGGACACCTAAAATGTAAGTTGAGGTACATCAACATCCATGAAACGTGGTTATGAAGGAGAACATAAATATTCATATAGAGCATGTTGTAGTGGGAATGTATATATAAAATACCATAATAACAAGCATAATATATGATTCCACACATAAAAGTATTAAAAATTTCCTATTTAAAAACACAATCATTCATAGAAAAATCACAAAATCACTAACAATCGATGATATGATATCTCATTTTTTCATAAAGTGTGTACAACTCTCCTATATCCAAAAAGAAAATGAAATGATATAAGTGATCCAATAAATGAAAGATATCAAAAAATATTAAAATTGCCTCTCATTAAGAAGATTATGCACACTATCAATGTTTCTTCTTAAAAAATGTACATGTAAAACTAATAAAACATTCGTCCTTAAACATTAAAAGGACTAGATTTTTAAATAATGATTAAAAAATATTTTAAAGGAACACTGAATGATATACATTCCTCATCTATTATAATTTTTCAACAAATCTGAATGATGTTGGAACAAATAGAATTAGGTCGAACTAAATACATAAAAGTTTTTATTAATGGATTCTTGTGTTCCTAGTATATTTTGATATAAGAAGGGTGAAAATCTAGCTTCATTCATATATATAATAAGAAATTATAAAAATATTACCTTTTAGAATGTTACGTAGTATCCCAGACATTTGAACAGGGAGAATCCTTCAGGGTGTCATCAATGAATGGAAAAGGTCACCTTTAGATAAAATAAAATGTAGATGAAATAAAAATCATGGAAAAAATAAAAAAAAATTACAAGAAAAAAAATTAAAAATGTAAGAAAAAAATAATTTTATGTATTTGGGAAATAATAATTATATGAATGAAAATATAAAATTTTTTGATATATAGGGAAACTCAGTGAAAATAATGATATGTAGATGAAAATGAAATAAAATACTGATAAATACATCAAAAATAAAAATACATATTGCGAAAAAAATGAGTAAATATTTCAATAAAAACAAAAAGATAACACAAAGAGACACAATATTAAAAAAAAATCTTTGAACAAATACAAATGAGAAATTGTGCACACAAAAAATTGAGATGTTATATTTTATAAGTAGAATAAAACATAAAAAGAGTCAATAAATAAAAAAATAAAAAAATGGTCATTAACAATGTTTATAATAATTAAGCATTATGATCATCCATAGAAATAGAAAATTAAAATAAATTGGCACCATTAATGTAAAGAGAGGTGAAAGTATGTTTTTCTTCAACTAAGTTGGCCGATGAAATCTGAAATATTGTGAAAAATAAATAGTATAAGAAAAAATATATATGAGTAATTACATATAGTAAATAAGTAAGACTTATTATGAAATCAATAAACTTACATATGATTTAGGTAGTATCACACATTCAGGTATCATGTTTTCCAATGATATTCCATCCTTAATGTTTACCTATTAAAAATCAAAATTTCGGGCACATGTTCAATGCTTAAGGTAATTAGATGAGTGATTATATGTGATTCCAAATATGTGATTTTATTATTTAGTGAAAATTTAAAGAAAAGTCATAAATGATATCAAATTGTGGGAAAAAAGACAATCAAAATGACATGTATAATACCTGGAAGTATGGAGTATACTTATATAGGTACTTGTATGAACAAATGGTAATTGTATGGAATGATACACTATTATTTAATATGTAATTTTAAAAACAAGGAATAGGTACAAATCTGAAGAAAAGGTATACAAATTACTAATATTTTAAAGTGTACATATTCTTTTTATTTGAAATATAATGAAATATCAGGTACTTATCAAACAAAAAGTACGTGTATAATCTATATTGTATTTACAACAAATATAGTTAAAAAACATGTTCCATATTAATATACTATACTCATATATTATAATTAATCAACTATATTGTATAAAAATTAATTACAATTAACCAACTGTATGCCCAAATTATAAATTTTTTGCCTTGTATACATAGAAATTATAATTAATAAACTGTAAAAATAAAAATTATTTTTTCATAAAAAATATACCAAATGTACTATAATTCATTGAATGTATGTCTGAAAAGAGAAATAAATGTTGATCATGAATGAATATCATTAAAAAACAAATAAATATATGAATAAAACAAGAACATAATATAATAGTGAAAGTGTATTTAATCACATAACATTACGTAAAAACATGAACTTATCTTCAACCTCTAAATGAGTAAAAAATACTGAACATAATTAAAAACATAATGAAGATGGGGGACTATAACGCATGAATGATATATTGGTTTAATTTTATAATTGATATAAAATTTCATGGAAGCCTTTTTGAATCATCATTGATATTAAATGTAATAAAAATGTTTTATCATATACGAATCAGATTTTAATGTAATCTAATTCAATTAAAATAATTAATAATGGTAGTTAATGTAGTTATAAATTTATACGATTAACTTAAATGGAAATGAAAATTTCCAAGCTCATCAAAAAATTACATACAATAATGTATCATGGATATACATTTCTATTGAAAACATTCAAAAATAGATTTTCGTGTAAGCCCCACTTATATAGAAAATGGGATTATACTGAGTAAAATGTGACATTTTAGATATTCAATTGATTTACACCAACAATCCATGAATCTTATTCCATTTATATACAAAATTAGTCAAATTTATAAATTATTTTTACATGAATTAATAACTACTTCTATGAAGCTAGTGAGAAATATTTTTTGGTTAAAATTAATAATGAATTTGGTTTAAGTCTAGATATTTTTATATTTATTAATAATAAAATTTGGTATAGATATCGGAGGGTATGACTCAAATCTAGTAGAAGGTGGATGGATGTACTATGATGAAGGGAACGAATCAGATTATACATCAGCCGATGGTAATTCTTGTTCTCTTGACCTTTAGTTGACTATATACTTCAACATCAACATGAAGACAATCTGATTTAGTGATGACAGTGAGAATCGACATGGGAGGGAATATTTTGAGTGATTACCTCCATGATTATGGTATTTTTTGGAGGATTATGTTGTTTAATCTAAAATAACTTCATGAGAAACCTCATAAACATAAATCAATAATTAAATGAATGAAAATAAAACAAATAGACATCAGTTGGTTTCTTACATAAAAACTTTTCTTTCGCTCTGGGATGGGATGAATACACACCAATATAAGGGAAAAATATTCATTAAGGCAGGGGACCTATAAAATTCAATATTAGGATATGGTTTATCTTGTTTGATTAAAATTCAATCGATGATCTAATTCACCATCAACAAGAATATAAACTCTAATTCAATTATGATAAAAAGAATCGACAAAGGTAGTAAAACCTAGTGGATCATTGATGTTTTTTCATAGACTAAGGAATTGTTTATATTTAGTCTGATAATATTATGAGATCATTCTAGGGATTGGTAAGGGAGAAATTGATTGTAGTGAGGTGGGAATAAACGAAAAAAACATGATAAAGAGGAAAATTGACAGTTTCAGAGGAGATGGCATGTCACTATAATTGTTTCTTGGATAAAAAATGGTTTTATGTAGGGTATGATATTTAGTATATATAATTTATTTTTAACTTGAACTTTAAAAATATTTTATTAGGGACCCAAAATAGATTCTCATTTATTTATATTATAGTGAAAGTTATTTCAAATTTACATTACTAGTAAACTATAACCATATAAAAAATCACAGCACATATACCAATATATCATGAAAACTATGAAATAATCTAAAAAAATAGATTATAATACATTTAATAATGAATTCCATTCCAAAATGTTTACACAAAACCTAAGAATTCATTTTTTTTTAGAATAAAATTCAAGGGAAACATAACACAATTAGAAAGAAAAATAATAAAAAAATTAAATGAATTTATAATTTAAAGAAATGATTTTTTATATATTAGAGAGGAATAAAGTAATCATATAACCCTTATCCTTTTGGAACTTGTTTTTCTGTTATCTTTAACTCCATACCAATAGAGGAAAAAAGAATGAAAACAATTGAAGGAAATGAAGGAATACTGAATCAATATATTGTAAAGATGGAATTTTTTTATTAAAATCGTGATTTAGTTGATTAATATTTTAATTAATAGAACCTTTTTTATGTTTCCAACTTATTGAGTACATTTTTCACCAATGATAATTGATAAATGGATTTATTTGGATATATTGTAGAACTGACCTGGACAACTGAGATAGTACAAAAAGATATGGGAATGTTGTTAATGGGGAGGAAAACTCCAATTCCAATTTCCCTTTAACTTACCAATATCATACCATATCATCCCTATGATTTAATTACATCCTCACTTCAACAATACTAGTTTATTCCCCCTGTAAAATTGTAATTAAGAGATGTCAATCACAGTAATGATTATACATAATTTAGGAGGAATTTAAGATCAATGATCTATTGAAACGACATAACAATTAATCATAAGAAGAAAAATTAACCATTAAGGGTAAATTTGGTAAAATATATAGAGGTATTCATTTATAATAAAATATAATGAGAAAATGAAGAAAAGGAAAAAAATTATGATAAATTAATATGAGGTATATGAAACCCAGAAAAATTATACCTCTGATATGTTTGGGAAGAAGAAATGTAAAGTAAATGGAATCAAAATAAATAAATTGGTTTTAAATGCCTAATCTAAATAATTTTTTTAAAAATAGTATCAAAATTCTAATAGTTGAGTAATACACCTCTCCCTTCCCCATTCCCTAAAAAAATGGACATTAAGATTGGATAACCTTACCTCTTTGTCAATTCTTGTTGATTCCACAGAAAACCATCCAACTAAATGAATTCCGTCAAAAAATAAAAAATAATGATTATTTAGTAAGAATTAAATTTAACTGATCTGATGATACAATATAAATAATTTGTATTTAAATATATATAATATTATCTCATAGTGAAAATTTTAAAAGAAATCAAACTTTGAATGGATAAATATAATAAAACATAACTATTAGTGTGGAATGAAATTAAGGATGAAAATAAAAATCGTGCACTATTAAACATATCTAAAAAATCCTAATAATAATAAAAATGCAATGAGGGTGAGATAGTAATTAAAAAGGGATTCTTGATAAAATATCACATATATTAAACTTTTATTATCCAGTTATAAGTAATGAACTTAATTAATACATTAATAAGAAAAATGCATGATCAACATATAAATCAGAAGGCAGCCGGTAAACCAAAACATAAAAGGTTACCTGAATAGTGATGAATATTATTTTATAATTATTTGAATAAAAAATAAATAGGGAGAAAATAAAACTCACGCTTTCTTTTTCAAAATTCAAGAATCAGGTTAATAATAAAAATACACTATGTTTGTGATATGGATAGGATAGGGCCGTAAGTTAAGAAAAAAACATTATCAAATTTTATTAAGAATTCATAGTTATTGAAATCAATATTGGATAGAAAAAGGAAAATGCAAGATCTAAAATCTAAATCAGAAGGAATTATGTTTACAAAAACATAAAATAAGTTTAAAATGATGTTTAATACAGTTTAATTAGGATGGAAATGAAAATCAATTTGATGAATCTAACTTTTTTTTAAAGTCAATAACTTCAAGATGGTGGTTTCTAAATAATTAGACTTATTATGATCATGGAATTAAATTTTATTCGTATTTAGAAGGTGAAATAATAATGGTTAGGGGTTCTTCCATTTAAACCAATAAAATCATGTACAAATAATAATATGGCGATCTTTTGAAAGATTATACAAATACAACTACAAAATTATTAAGTTTTTCATAAATAATTAATGTTATTATATACATTACATGAAACCTTTGAAATATCATCATTTAATCATGATTATAGAAATATAATAATGATTCATGCCACCAGAAATCAAAATAAATAGTGATCTAAGATAAAATAATAATGGAATATAGTAATCATATGAATTGTAGAATTGATAGAAGTGAAGAACAAATAATTAAGTAGAAACAAATTGTATATTTCATATTTCATATACTATAAAAATCTATACAGAAGAAAAGATTATGACCATTTATAATAAATAAAATAAAATGTACTACAATGAAACTGCAAGGGTCAAAAAAAAGGTTTCCCTCATCCATCAAGTAGTAACGTTAATGATCATAATAATACATGTCATTTCCATAATCAGAATCATCATTGGTTTTGCACATGGATTGAGATTTTAATTGATTGAGGATCTTGATAATTACTACATTGACCCTCTTTGAAGATGATCTAGTGGACACAATTCATGGTAGATTTGAATAGTTCTTCTATATCCTTCTCTTTGAGGGATCAAGAGTGAAGTACTTAAAAGTGGAATTACCACCACTACTGGATTCTTGTAGTGGAGAAAAAATATTCCCCTTCCTTATTAATTATTTTTAACCACTTCCCAAATTCCATGTGATGATCATCATCCCGCAGGGTTGAAGGATTATATGCCACCACTTATATGCATCCTTTCCCCAAATGAGGTTCTATCGATATATTAGCTGGAACATCCAGAAGAGTTTGAACATTATTAGCACGTGTAATTTCCTCTTTCATACCATCTCCACTTAGATAAGGAGATGATACATCCACCTACATATTCTCATCCCAGACAAGACTATTACCTTTATATATTGAAACCATGGAATAGAGAATATGAAGGGCTTTCACATCAAAGTAAAATGTCAATGAAATAAATATAACCATTTAAACCATGGAATATATGATTTTTGGAGTTGAATTCCATTTATCATCAGGCATTTCAACCTCCAAAATTAAAAAATATCAATGAAGCAACAATCATCAAAAGAGAGAGTGAATCATTGGGAAATGCGATTGGGGGACATAATTGAAGGATGCTGATTAAACATGTAATTTATAGTGTCTATAGATCAACCATGTAAATGGAATGAATTATAGATATATGAACAATCCCATGGAATTACTGGCAGGATGTCAAAAATATGGATACAATAATTGAAAAAAAAGATGTTCGGATTAGAGAATGCAATACACTTAGAAATTCCATATGATAATGGACTCATTAAAAAAAGATTATAATTGGAGTAAATTAAATAGTTAATTCAAATATAGAAAAATAAAACAAATCCTTTTAAAAAATTGGGAAAAACCCAAATAAGGGAATATAAGCATAACATCATGTGAAAATGAGACCATCTATAATCAATTATGCATATGTGATGATATAATAACTTTTTTACTTTACCAAAACATGATGGAGAATAATAGAAATATATTTTAGAGAGTATTATATATGCGGGTTTTTATAAATTATATAATATAATATATTTTTAATCCAAAATCATTATATTAAATTTCCATAATATTTTTTAAAATTTATGAAATAGTGAACCAACACTGAAAACAGAGGCAAAATAAATAAAGATAATTGAAGAAGGAATAAATTGGTGATGAAAAGATTTGAAAAATTTCAATAGAGTATGGATTGATATATGGATATGATATAGAGAAGATACAGGCTAGGAAACTTATCAAGAATCCAATAGAAGTAAGACATAAGTGCTATAGCATGAAAGAGCATAAGAGAAACCCCTATGAATAATATATGATTATAATGGAAAAAAGAGGAGAAAATAATTTCTAAAATATAAATAATTTAACATAGTTGAAGATAAAAAATAAATGAAAAATTGGAAGCATGATGGATTGATGGAGGAGGGAATATTTATTGAAGAACATAACGTATGAATCTAATGAATGGATTTGTTCAGTTTTGAGGTTGAAGAAGAACAATATATTTCCACCGCAAGAATAGAAAATAGATAATATAGATCATGATCATTGGGTAATAAGTAAAAATAACTAGATATTACTAATGGTAGAATGGAGTCTGAGAGGTTGGATGAAACCAATGGTGAATAGGAATTGGAAGCTAGTGAATCAAAGGGATATGTGATAAGGAGATTCAATTTGTATCACAAGGTAGATTAAGAAGGAGCGATGTGTGTTCTAGGGTTTCAAGAAACAACCGTGGGAAGAGGAGTCATATATTAAATGAGTAGGTGGATATGATAAGTTAGGGAGAGGAATATGGAGGCAGGGGAGGTGGGGAGATAGATGTCAGGATGTAAGGATGCGGTGGAGAGGAACACCTCATGAGGGGGAGGATAAGGTGGAGTAGTGGCATAGTTGAAGATGTAGAAGAAGGATGGGGAGGATGTGTAAAATATGACATATGAAAGAGAACACAGAGGCAGAGGTGAATCCAGAGGTTTCAATGAGGATGGGATAGGGAAAATGAGGTTAGAGTGAGGAGGATGAGGATAAGGTGGGGAGAAGATGCGGTTGGGGGTGGATTATTAGAGATGGGTTGAGGAATCGTGGTGACATTATAGGTAGGAGGGAGAGTAGAAAATATGGGTGGTCGACACGTATATGATAATTAATGGGTAGGATCCACATTTTGATAAAGTGGAATACTATATTATTTATAATAGATTATTCCATACACGTGTTTTTGTTAGTAATTATCTATTTTCAACATCAAGTGTCATTATTTTTTATCATTTTGTACTACTTTTGTAAAATAATCATTGTTAATCCTCATTCCTATATCATAAAAGTAACATGAATTGGATTCTTTTAATTATATATTATTTCATACTTTCATCCTATTTGAATTTTTTACAATCCATAATGATTAATTTGATGATGAGCATGTTTCGATGAATCATAGCGATCAAAGGGTGTTTTCATGAATAATTATATAAATTTTTATATTTATATTCCAAAAAACCTATTATTTTTTTATTTATATAATATAATATCCGAAATTAAATCCCCATTGTCATCCATGATTTATATTTATAGTATTTTTCAAGAACTTGGTTAGACTGTCCCAAAAAACATGTCAAAACAAATAGATGAATATATAGTTTTTTTTTGTAAAATAATTATTACATAAGAATAATTATTTTATTTAGTTGTAATTTGTGTGTTATATCATAATTTTAAATGATTATTAGAATAATTATTCTTCTTATAAGTAGTTATAACATGAAACGATAAAATCAGTTTCTGCGCTTAAAAGACTCTTCTAGATGGTAAAATTTACCATGACTGTTTATTATTCACATTTTTATAGTAATTATAAATAAAAAATTTAAAACCAAAATAATTTTCATATAATAATAATTATACATTAAAACCATTGTAATTTCCATCCATGTAAGTTGTTAATCAAAAGAAAAATTTAAATTGATCATGCCATTGAGGCGGCAATCTACACATATATATGAATGATGAGATTAATTTCTAAGAATGGGTAAAAGTAGTAACATTGATTATTGTTTATTAATATAAAATATGTAATAAATAAGATAATTAAATAAAAAATTACCTATTATTAATTTAATTTTAGGAAATTTAAGGAAAACGAAACGCTATGATTATTGGAGGTGTTCGACCAAACAAAACTAGAATGCGAGTCTCATTTTTCATAATAAAAAATAAAAAAGTTTAATGATTTTCCCATCAGTATAATAATAATTCATATGTTGTCATTTTCATAATTATTAATGAAATTTGATAACTGAGAAATTCACATAAAGAAATATAAATGAGAATGGAGCGGTTAGAAATTTATACCTCACATCATGGATTGTCTCCTTTGAAAAGGGGGTTAAACCTTTAATGAATGGTATTTTGAGAAGAAAAAAACCTCTCTAAGGTGAATAATATTGTATAGGATATTTTTGGAAATATTTTAGTTCAATATATTTTTTTCAGTGAGAGAAAGTGGGGAGAACATTGCCTCTATTATATGTGAAAAGAGATTAATTATTTGTAAATACCAAAAACTTTTTAATAATGGGAAGTCACCCTCAATGAACAAGATATAAAATTGGGAAATAATTATATTGGATAAGGTCAATAATGGCCTAAAAAACCCAGTTATTCAACTTTTTCAAAAAAAATTTGTCTTTCCCTATTGGTTAAACCCTTTTTACCTATTTTGATTCTTCTGAGGTAAATATTTTTAGACACAAAAATTTATTATTTATGATTGAAAATAAATATTTTGTTACTAATTAATTTTAACAAAATGATTCAAAATTTTAAAAATATTTGATTATGAAAAATTTACTACATCGATAAAAATTAATTTTAATATAATAAAGGAATATTTTATTAAATACTATCATTTATAAGAAATATAACATAAGTTCTAAAATTTAAAATATGGGTTTGTAAATTAAAAGAATATAAAATTTTAAATATACATAATAAATATAAATTTTTCCTTAGAAACGTTTTGATTCATTTATAATTCTAACTGATATACTAATAGTCTCAAAAATGTCATCATATTTGTAAAAATTATATGTTACAGTGTTCACCTTAAAATAAACCTTTATTAAAAAGTCTGAAAAATTCATCTTAATAATATATTGATAAGATAAATTCAATAATTAATTTCATTTTGAAACCAAAAATTCATAAAATAAAAATATTTTTATGTAATACATAAAAGAAATTTCTTTTATTCAAAAAATTCCATTTTAAACATTAACCATTGTTATTACTATCCCATATCAATTCATAATGTAATGATGTTTATATGTCAGTAGATATATTAAATTATTATATATTATCTAAATAATATATTAAAATTGATCAATTTTAATTAAATAATTTATTAAAGAGTTATTGGAGAATGGAAAATCCTATTATATATTTATTCATATTAGTTATGCATACTCCAAATGTATGTTTTTTTGAATTGGATAATATATTTTATTGACAATAGGTTTTATTATTCTTATATTTCATAATAATAAATATTTAATTGGTCGTTTTAGTTTAGTATTGTATGTTGTAATAGATATTGATCAATGTATTTATTTAATGAAATATATTCAAACACCTTAGGGTTTTACAATAATCAAAAGATTTCGCATGCCTTCTCTTATTCCATTTGGTTGTTTATTAGAATAATTATATGCATTTGCCATTGAATTCATTATTAACATGGTTCCCTTGAGAATTATACATCACTAAAATAAAAGATATTTAATCATGAATGGTGAACCATTAATACCCTAAGGGAATTATTGTGATATATGAATATTTCAAACACAAAAATATATTACTCTTCAAAATTATTACATTAGATTTCAGTTAAATAAAGATGACTCTTTATTAAATATAGGTTTATTTTGGATGGGTTCTCTCACATTACTTAACTACATTTCATAACATGATAAATCCTCCATATTGAATTTTAGAGAAAATTTTATCCCCCAAATCATGTCCCATGATTGTGTCAATCCAAGTGTATTATTAGGACTTTTTCGTGAACTAAGAAAAGATTGAGTTAATAATCTACAAACCCTATTCATGGTTTTTACCTTGAGGTACATTTGTGATTTTGCAACCATCTAATTGTAGTATCCATATACAACAATAATTTCTAGGAAAGCCTCACAATCTCATCATTACCGAAGTATCAGGATGTTATCATATACATAGAATTATCTCTAAGAATTATCCTGATGGCTAACACTAAAGTAATCATTTCATAATCCCGAAACAATATAAAATATTCAATATAACCAACCTCAAGGTTTATATATTCCTCTGAAATGGTTATCAACACTAAATTATCTATCAAAAATGAATTTTATATATTTTAATTTATCATCAACCTATAAGTTCATAATATAATATTTTATCTAAACCCTCCTCTCATATCAACTGTATTGCCCCCAGAGCCACACGCCCATATCCAGTGTAGAAAATATAAAATTTTCACACCGGATTTGATAAAAATCCATAATTATATGATATTTGTCACATAATGTGACAATTAAATTATGTGGATATTTTAGGTATAATATTATAGAGAGTTAGTACAAATATTTAACTATTAAAACCCATTTTATTTTCATAAAAAGTATATTTTACCTCTTTATATGTAACAAAATAATCTATAACAATTCTTCAACATCTACCCTAAATTATCCATGTAAAATGATCATCTAGATAAATATTAAATAATCCATCCTTTTATAACCTGGGGAAATGGAATCATAATATTTGGGTTAGAATGAACCACAATGGGTTGACCTAACATATCACCTAATCTAGATCCCCACAAGGCCACAAGTAATCCTCCCTAACTGCTAGAGGCTACCGACCAACAAAATGGGACTATATGGTAATGTTAGGAGACTATACCAACTGTTCATAGAGAAATAACAGTGGAAGATAACCAAACACATACATAGGAAAATAAATAAAAGTACAAAAATTAATTAAATGAAATTGTGTTATGCTAAAACAAATGAAATGCATCCTATTGTCATAAAAACCATGAGCATAGAAAACATAAAATAGTCAGTCACCCACTATGTTGAACACATAAAAAAATGAACAAATTAAAATAAATGAAATAGCCTCTACTAAAACACTAAGCTAGACCACATACCAAGTCTCTATGACACGGATGTTGCACCATCCCAAACTAGAGTATTCACACAAGTGGCTCTGTAATATCAAGAATAAATTTTAGTTGACTTACCCATCAAAAAAACTATTATCCAACCTAAAAGAATATATCAGATCTACTCACACACAAATGTTTAGATATAGGGGGTGATGAATAAATCATATTAGGCCACTCTAATGACTAGGAAAAATAAATTCTATTATAAAAATTTTATAAAAACCTGATATTTCTATCCTATCTGAAAAATTAAAAAATTTGGAATAAATAAAACATCATCATAAAAGGGGAAAAATCAAAATGAAAATATCCAATCACTGGTTCTATCCTAATACCTGAGGTAAATATACCCCAAATCTAGCCCACACTAGAGGATTTATAACACATGGGTCACCTGGCCAAACAAAATCCGCACATCCAATAGATCTTGACAGGATATCCATTAATCATAAATGCATCAGGCATGAATAATGAACCCCAAGTCTTAACCATCGACATCCATGAATGAAAATCTCATCTACCAGGCTCTATGACTCTAATAGAACAATATTAACTAGACATAGAAACATATAAGATAATACAACTGGAAAACCTATTAGTCCCAATGGCTAGGTAGATTTAATCAAGCACCATCTTCATACCAAAGAATGACAGATCCATAAAATGATAAGTTAGTAAAAATTCACAACTCTCAGAGAATAACCTCACCCATGACACATGATACCCACACTGTGAGTTACTCAACAAGGATAAATCCATAAAAAACCAGGTTGATGAAAAATTCACAACCCAGGGAGCATAACATCACCCATGACACATGAAACCATTTCTGTGAGTTACATAAAACCTCACGTTCTTAAAGCCACACTAGTTAGTGCTGACACTCAACTGGATGGGGGTTTCAATAATCTAGATCATCAATTATCTCACATATCCCATCTAAAAAACATGAATATATAAGAGAGAACTAAAATAAACTCGGGGTCAATGCCCAATCCATGATATTTCATAGTTTTCCTCCTCCCACCATATTCCTAAGAAGAAATAGTCTCAAATATCATGTTCAATGACCAAAAAAACATGTTTTGATCCAACCATTATCCCACCATGATAACTACTGAACTAGAAGGGTGTATCAACAATCTAAAAACAATGAAATGCCTCTCTCTCATCTCCAAAGATAACAACATCCAAAAAACAACCACCATATGACCTCAATAACCCACCTCTAGGCCAAACCAAAACATGGGGCTCCCAAGGTTCCAACTACCAAATCAAAAGGTAATGTTCTCTATGGGATCCCCTGGGTGTAACAATGAACATAGCCAAAAATGCTTCAAATGGGTATCTAGAAGCACAATACCATCAATAGGCGCATTCATTATGGTGCTCATGCCCCCCTCATATGTAGGAGACACTCCACCAACGATCCTTAATAAAACCCACACATCAAGTAAAATACAACTCAAAGGAAACCTCTTTCATCCTTACTAGAAACAAATCATCCACACATTCCATCTTACCCAAAGGGGAGTCCATAAAGACACTACGGCATTTGTGTATCCTCAATAGCATACTATAGAAACTATTGATCACTTGATAATCAACCAACCCTCTAAGAAATAATCAAGAGTCCCTCATATTCATCTCAACAGCACAATGAAACATTACCATCCAATGGAATCAACCCATACCAATGGCCCCAATATATTTTTCCCTCAAACCCAATAACTAAAACTCAATAACAAGAACCTAGAGAAACCATCACAGAAACGTATGGAGAAAATAATGCCTTTTTGGAGATACTACACAATCTCTCCATATAATATCTGTATGAAAGAACATAAATATAACATTTCTTCATCCATAACCCATTCTAATTAAAAAACTCACACCCTTACTCGAACCTCGTATCTCACAACCAAAACCAAAATATGATTATAATTCCAAACCCCAAGGAAATACTAAAAATACAATCTCTCAGTACAATACACAATCTAGATGGACTCTATATGTTGAAAGTATTTCACCATAATTATTTATGAAAACAAACACTCATTGTGGACCACTAACATGTTCAATTTTGACACCATGGTGAAAATAGGAAAAATAGACGAGGGTAAGAAAATTGCATTTCGTGTACTTAGGGTACAATAGTGTAACCCCACATTTCATACCTATCAATGTGCCTTAATACACTAGAAATATACTTTGAACAGTACATGGCATGTGCCTATTAGTAAATAGTGTGTAATCCACATGGGTATATACTTGTGTAACTACACCCCCACTCGGCGTGTAAAACACATGAGTACACAACATGCACTACCCCATACATGTAATGTAGCCCCATGTGGGATCAGTGAACTTGTACCTTGTCATATACACCACCGATATATGTATGCCTACCTAACATGAACCCCACAAGAGGACTAGCTCTGTTATCCTATACCGCCGCGTAGCCCCACATGAAGTGTTAGGATGACTACTATTCTATAGACTAAAAACCTAGTACATAGCATACAGTCCAAAAAACCACATCTTCCACAATCAAGAAAAGAACATGGAATCTGGTCTCTAAACCACATGATTAGTGCATGGGTTTCCATGAATAGGAATCCACTGAAATTCATTGAAACCCTTGATTACTCAGCAAAAATCATAGATCCACCCACTAGGGGCCCCAAAAACCCATAAACTGGATTAAATATTAAAAAAACATTAGAGATTTATGGAATAAAATATAATTGGAGATACCTCCTAGAAGAAAATATTGATGCTTCTATCTGATTTACAATATACATCTTCTTCACAATTATCTATCATGACTCATGCTTCATGGAAATGCCTTATCCATCCATTCCTCCTCTCTTCATTCCCTCTCCGGATCTTTACTAACAAACCCAAACAGGATCCCCCATCGGTGTATGCGTAAATCAAAGGGAGAGAAAGTGTAAATAAAAAGTTAAAATAAATAGAAAGGTAAAAAGGAATATAAATGGGGATTGAGAATATTCTCAGTTCCCAACACAAGGATATACCACGTGTAGAAAAAACAATCCATTTTGGACTCAAAGAAGGAGAAAAAATCAAAACATGATGCTTCATTTAAAATATATTATGGGAAAAACACATATAAATAATATAATATTTAATTAATTAAATAATAAATATTCTATGAAAATTTAATGTGATCAGACTTCCAACATAATCATATATGAAGGTAAAAATACTATTCTAGGACCAATAGAGTTGTCAGAAAAATTATCTGAGATAAAATTATAGGTGAAATTTCTATTTTCCCATGAATTGATTTTGGAAAAAAGGATCAAATTCACATTGTGTTTCACAACATGTGATGACACGGTCCATCCCAAACTCCCAAAAAACACTTCTCACCCCTGAGAAGCCTCAACAGTGAATGAGTTACCATGAACTCACATAAAATCTAGTGAAAAGGATATTTTCATGACCATCTAATAGCCAGTCTTATAGCATCCTCAACACCCTCCCAACATGATATTACTTAAACCGTGATCAATATGATTCTCATCACCAAAGTATTATATTCATCACCACGAAAAAACCCATATGGAAAACCACACAACCCATGCTATGTCCATCACTGAACAGAATGGATTGTCATTTCCAAACCTATCAATCTTGAGTACCATTACTAATCCCAAAACCTCTGTTATCAAAACCAAAATGAAATAGGGATCACCGAATCCAAGAACCTATGGTTCACTCCCCATGATAATAATTTCTTTATAATTATCATAAAAATAATAACAGGACCCATGCTCACATAGTTCAAGTATAAAAAAACAAGAATAATGCACCTAAAACCACCTACCACGCCCCTCTTCTTGGTTATTTCTAAAAAACTAGAGAACCCACAACACTCATAATGAACATTATGGAATTTCCCTTCATGAAATGATAAAACTTATGAGAATCCTATAACTAAGTGTCAATATAAATCCATATGTATCCAACCACACTCCTGTTTCATTACACAAAGCTCATCTAAAATGAGTCGGTCAAGGTGTATAACAAAACCTTCCCTCTCAAGTCTCCAGGAGAAAGGGAGAACTCCCACCACTCCACTTCTCAAACACCAAACATCATTATTCCTAACCATATCCCAGTGATAGAATAACTCATGTTCCCCACCAAGGAAGAACAACCATGACCACCCAATCCATCAGTGATAATAGGAACCCAGGACCCACTACATGACCTGAAAACTAATACAAGAAAAGAATGTTTCTATCCCATTAAACAAGAATAATTTTCTTTAGTAGAACCAAAATCATAATAAAAACTTGATACCAATGAAAATATCTATAAGGCCCCATTAAAATCATCGAGCCACCAATAGGGACCACAAAGACCATTACAAACCAACTAGGGTTTCCATCCATCCCTTGATGAAGGGATTGCATATCCCACATTGAGAAAACTCTCTCCAAAATATCTATATATCCTTTATTCTGAATAACATATAAATTTAGAGAGAATAAATAGACATATTTCATTTGATTTCGATGTTCCTAGAATGACACATGAACACTGGACTCTTTCCTATGGGGAAAGATCCACAAACTAGAATAAAATATAAATCTATATACCCAAGTGCATCACAATAGGTGAAATCATGGAACCATAAAAACGAAATCCAAGAAGAATAATCCCATTCCCAATAAAATTTTAAATTCTATCAAAATTTGTCCACAACACAGTAGACTGATTTCCATCACATGTTCTAACACATTCCGAGAACACCTACCTATCAACTCCCCAAATCATAAAACTATATGTTCTAAACCCATTTTGTAATTAAATAGTTAATTTCATCCTTATACATCACCCAATATAGATCACTGCAATTCCTTAAGCATTCCTCTTTGAAATTAAAGGCTCTAAACCAGTGATGAAGGTATATAAGTTGTTGTGGGAAAACTATACTCTTTTGTTAGAGTGATACAACTGTTTAAAATACCCAAACATATACATAGGTATAAACATCATATTATGAATAATATGAAACTAAAAAAGACTCTTTCTATAAGAAATTTATTGAAGAATATATTAATATAAACCCTCAGTATGAAAAACATATAACAGATAGTTCCCCATTGGGCTGACCAAATCTAATAAATACAAAAACTAAAAATATATACAAAAAATATACTACAACACCTATAAAAACAACATAATTTGTATAAATGATTCTTGAGCTACACCATCCCAATATTTGGACTCTACATGAATAGATCCACTTTATCAAATTGAAATTGGCCTCCACCCAGTCCAATGGGAAACCTATGATCAATCCTGAATGTGGACACCAAGTCTATAAGAAAACTGAGGTTCACATTCAATGGGTGAGAAATAATTCTCAATTTTATGGACCTACTGGTGAATCTATATATATAATGTATTAAAAAGTGAATGGGCACATGACATGATCATCCTGGACAAAAATTGAAAGAATCTCAATGGAATAAGAAAACTACATAACAAGTTGGAAAACAAATATAAGAAAAATAGTGAAATGTTGGTTTTATCCTGACTCCTAAGGTAAAACAACCCCCACAATATTCCACACCAATGGATCTATAACATGAAAATATCCCTACTACACAGAACCCTAACATTCTCATTATCTACATTTGAGATCAAAGATGATTATACACAATATACAATAATACATGACCCCATGGTATAACCATATGTATCCATAACCTTAAAGATCATATACCAAGTTTGATGACTCCAATAACATTATCTAAAATTTTTATTGTAAATTAAAGGTTGACAAAAATAGATAAACATTCATTATTAAAGGTCCTGTAGAATGAATCGGGCTCATGTTATGGACTCAAAATTGAGGGATCTATAATGTATACAATAAATGAAACATCTATAGACCTTGGAGTGGAACAACATACACAACATAAAAAATCCACTTATGGAGTGCTTTAAAACCTCAAGATCCTAATGCCTCACTAGTCAGGGATGACACTCAACTAGATGAGGGTTACACATGTCTACATAATCTATCATCTATCTAACCCTATCTAAAATTATCGATCCAACTGAGAAGAGAACCAGATCACACTTGGGACCAACACCCAATCAAAGATATCCCAAGGCTCTCCTCCACACACCATACACATAAGCATAAGCAGACTCATTCATCATGTCCAATGGACAATATTACATTGATTGATCCAAACTCAAACCCACAATTCAAAAATCTAATCATGTAATGCTGATCAAGTCTCAAACAACAAATCATGGGGCCTCTCTCAATATCCTGGATCATAGACACCACCAAATAGCGACCAAAGGCTCTCAAAGAACCAACTTATGGACAAAAAAAACTCAAGGCTCCCATGGTCCCTAGGGTCACAACATAAAGATACCTCCTCTATGATCTATCTTTGATACACCAAATCTCTCATCCAATAACATGCCGAAAGGCCATAAAAATCACAAGCTTGATAAAATTGGCATTTACCACGGTCCTCACGGCTGCCTCAAAAGAAGGAGACCATGAACCATGGATACTTTGAAAATTTCAAACCACATGAAAAATACAATGTAAGAGAAACCTTAGTCATACTTTCTAGAAACAATCCATGACACCAACATTCCAAATAGGGAATCCAAATAAATAGCACACCACTCATGAATCCTCAATAGTTGACAATGGATTCCATTAATCACTCTATTAGAATCCACCCCATTAGGGATTCCTCAAAATTCAATCATACTCATAACAATAACACAAAATAAACCTTGTTATAATCACCATTCATATGCATCCACCAATCCTAAATGATGCATTATCTTTGGTCACCAAACACAATATAAAAACATCAACAACTCCAATAAACAGAAACCAATAATAACATACATGTACATACCATGATTTCATCAAAGATACTACTCAATATTTCCATCTATGAACCATATAAATGAACCTCAAAAAACAAATTTTAGTATCTAAATTCCCTGAAACCTAATGATCTCACTCCCTTACATAGGCCTTACAGCTCACAACCTAACCCATTATAGGATTATGAATCCAAAAATTTAATAAATCATTCCACCAAAAAATCTCAGTACTAAAAACCATCAATACATCCTATAAACTCAATACTTATTCCACCATCAAAATCTACATAATTAAATTTTTATAATCGACTACTCACAAATCAAATTTTTACTCAAGGGTGAAAAGTGGAAAAATAGGACAAGGAATGAAAAGTGCATGGTGTGTACTTGTGGTAAAAAATGTGTAACCCCAATGGAAATATGTGTTCATGTTCATTAGGCCACTAAGTGTGTACTTTTCAAAGTGTATGGACTTGACTCTTAGTACATAGTGTGTAACCCACATGCGTACTTGCATGTGTACTACAACCACCACTGGTTGTGTAAAATAACCATGTAAATGGTGTGTACTACAACATACGTGGAATGTATCCCCACGTGGGGTACCTTAGCAAGAACCAAGCAATGTATTATACCTGGTAATGTATGCCAAAATTGTGTTCACCCCAGACCATTATTGGACATATACTTTTACATGGCTACAAACCCATGCACGACGTGACATGAAAAGTACTCAGACACACCCCTGATGCCCACTACATTGAATATAGTACCAAAAAACGTATCTTCCCCAAATATTTAGAACACATGGTGGTTTTCCTTAATCCACACACCATGTACATAGGTTTCCATGAATGAGAATACCCCAAAATGTCCTGAAACACTTTTTTTCTCCACAAAATCCACATATCCCCAAACTAGGGGTCCCAAAACACCCATAAATGGGATTAAAACATAAAAAACAAAAAATATATAGATTTCAATGATAACATGTAAAACAAACCGACCTATGGGTGGAAACCACCTATTCTTTGGTGCAATCTGTGATCCATAACTACAACACAATGATCTAGAGATGATCGAGATCCATGGTAGTAACTTATCCACTCCATGTCCTTCTCATCTCTATCTATATATGACTTCTAGTTGAAATACTCAAAGGGTGACCCCCATGAATGGATATAAGTGGAAAATAAAAATGAAAAAAAAATATGTGAAAATCAAATTAAAATGGGACCATGTATTTCCCAAAATCCAGACACTCGGTTATATCTATTCTTTGAAAACCCCATTCATGACTCAATGGAGAAGATTTAATATAAATATGATACAACTTTTAAAAGATAAGAAAGAATTAATATTAACCAATAAATTAATATATAATTAATTAAATATTAAATATTTCATGAAATTTGGATGGGGTCAAATGTCTACTAAACACATGGCCTAGAGAAAACACTCGATTCTAAGACCAAAGGAGTGGTTAGAAAAATTATCCAAGCTCTTATTATTTGAAAAGATACAATTTTCACCTTGAAATACAATGATGAATAATATTTTCAAATTAATTGTGTTATTCATAACCCGTGAGGACATGAGTCATCAAAACCTCCCAACCAAAAATGATTATTACCCATAAAAATCCTCAATTAACATTCAACAACCATGAATTCACCCAACCACTGGTTAAAACGATGTTATCTTGACCATCCAAAAATAATTCTTATAGAACCCCAACTCTCACCCAATATGAGATTCATTTATCCAAAACCAATATGATTTTCCCCACTATAGGAGTATCCTTATCATCAAATGGATACACAAATGGAAAAACACAAAGTCCATGATACATCCATAATTGATTACAATGGATACACGTAGACAAATTTCTCACACATGAGAAACAATAGAAAACATTCTACCTCTGTGCTCAAGAAACCTCTTAAAACATGGCTCATGACCCTTGAATTTATATGGTGCACTACCTACTATAAATATTTCCTTAAAATAATCTCAAAAGTTAATTAAGAATAGTTATCACGTATGGTAATTCTGAGTGAAACAAGGATAATATGCCTAAAACCAATAACCTTTCTCCTCACATAGGTTAGTTCCAAAAAACTAATGCACCCACAACACACCACTAAAACATAATGGCGTCTCCCTCATTCCATGATCAACTAAATAGAAACCCTCCATATAGGTGTCAATCCAAAGTCATAAGCATCCAAACTAAGCTCCCACTATGCTTCCCAAATTGAAACAAAAAAGATATGGGATTGGGGTCTAACCAATCCATCCCTCTCAAGAATTACATGATATAAGAAGAACTACTAGTGATCCACATATCAAAAAATAGGAATCCTTATTCCAAACCACATACCAAGGATAAGAGAACTCAATACCCCATAAAGAAAGGGCATCCACAACCATCCAATAAATAATTGTTAGTAAGAACCTAGGTCCAATTTCATGACTCAATAGGCAACACGTGGTAAGAATGGATCCCTATTAAAAAATTGGAATAGTGACTTTAGGGAAACCACCAACATAGGTAAACTCAAGCCTAGTCCAATGTTCCCTTATACACCATTTCCCTCAGTGAGACACCAACATGAATCTCAGATCCCGCAACCATCCCACTGGGGTTTCCATGCATCTCATGATGAAGGGAAATTATCTCAAACATTGAAAACAACTTTCCATAAGATACTCATGACAAATCATCCAAAAAATATAAAATAAAACACTATGTATAAGGATATTTCATGTGAATCATAAAATCCTTGAATGATGTGTGAACACTAGCCTCTTGCATATGGTCCAAGATAAAAAAATATGAATAAACCATAAATCCTCAAACCCAATTTAATCATGCTTGGTAAATTCATACAACCTTAAAAACAAAATACAAAAATAGAAATCTCATTCCCAGAAAGTTATTAATTCTTAATGTAAAAGGTGTTCACGACAGAACAGTCCTATATCCAGCACATTACTAGACCACAAATCTACCAACATTATAAATATAAAAAATAGATGCTATAGTACCATTTTATAATGAACTATCCTAGGTTGATCTAACATATATGTAATGTCCTGAAAAGTATGTATAATTTTTTTATTATATAGAATTATTTCTAGACCCTGAAATATGACAGCATGTGATCATGAGGCCCAGAGTGCCCGGAATGATCCTTCGATATTGGGTTGAGTTACAATTTGAATGCGTAAGCTGTTTTCCAGAATAATAGGAAAAAATATTCAATGGAAACTCAGATAAAAAATATGAGGGCACTGTTTCGTTCAGCATGGCGGGTTTACCCGAGTTCTGGCATAAGTTTAGTAGGTGCAGACCAACTATGAGAAAACCCAAAAATTGCATAACCAGAAATAAAATAATTAAATAAATTATTTTGTCTTTCAAATGATTATAACTCACAAATAGTATCTCAGATTGAAAATATGTGACCACTGCTAAACTCGTTAGGGCATGCTTTATTTAAGCAGAAACTAACTTTGGCCGGTGTGAGCCACCAGTGAATGTTAGTTTTTTTTCCGTTAATAAAATAATTATGTGAAAATTATTTTATTATATAATCCATAAAATTTAAATAGAAAATTTTATTGGAAATCTAAGAGTACTATTGGGTTTTTTGGGGAATGTTTCACCTGGGCAGAGCCTAACCTCAACTGGTGCGGGTTGAGGTTGACTGTTAATAATTTTCTGAACTTTTTTTCTGGTACATTTAGTAAACTCATGAGTGGCGTTTTGTAACATTTGAATCGGTTCTCAGAATTGAAATTCAAAGACAATATTGAACACACAGTGCTGATATTTTCTTAAGAAAACCTCCACCTTGACCATAGTGGGTGGATAGTGGAAGATGGGTATTTGTATTTTTGTGGGAGAATAAAAAAATTAAATAAATTTTTATTTATTTTATTTGAAACCACCATTTTGAATGATTTGTGGTGGGGACCTCTTAAAGTTCCAATTAATGAGGGGTAAACCCTTTCTATTCCCCTAGTTTTTGTGATAACCTCAATTTTAATAATGAGTCAACATAAATTGTTATATTAATAATCTTAATTTAAAAAGACGGCTCCTCTTTTTATTGAGTTTTGGGAATGCGTTGAAAAAGGGAGAATTTGGGAGAGCGTTTGGAGGATGAACTTCTCCAATGAAGAACACTCTCCAATGAAGTTCATCCTCCAAAATCGGATAACGTGGATGACGCTTGATCCTGGATCATAAACATCTTTCGGGAGCAATAAACACTGACATCGCCATCTCATTGAATTCGTCTTCTTCCTCGCACCACCTCCAATAGAAAATCGAGGTAGGGGTTTTTATATATGTTTATATTTGTTTTTATTGATTCTTCATATCCAAAATTCACGAAGACGAAGGCTAAACGAACTTGGACATCATCCTGAACATAAACCATGCTCCTATTTCTTTTTATTCTTCACGTGTTATTTGTGTATTCTTCAATGCCGAATATTTATTTTTGTAGGAAACACAGTGTTTGGATTATCACGATATATTTATGTGTATCCCTCGACATAACGATCAAAAATATGTGATCATTTATTTTTTTGGGTTTGGAATGAAGCCACAATAGCTCGCGGAAGGAGGCAGCCAAATATATATTGGCATAGGAAAAAAAATTTCTATTTATCATGACATATGGAAGTGGAGCCCTCAACCCAAGGATTGAAAATATGCGATCATTTTATTTTTCATGTTTAGAACGAAGATGTAGTGGGCCACGGAATAGTCAATGTGGAGGTGCAATTCCTGCGTGTCTTTGAGGCGTAGCACCGGGTGAGATAAGTGGTGCGATGGTGATTCTAGAAGTGTGGAGGAATTTGGTAGTTATTGTTGTAGGACATGTCGTGGGCTTGATTTCATGCTAGAATAAGTCATGAGAATTGTGGACAAAAAGAGTTAATTGGAAAGATGAATAGTTGAAAACAAATGAATGAAAAATATAAAGAAATTAAAAAGGAAATCATTGGAATAATGGGAAGGTGCTACCCCTGTCTGTGAATCTCAATTGAGAAGGGTTATTAGGAAAATAAGAATAAAATAAGAATAATATAAATAATGTTATTATTATATTTGGTTGTAAAACCATAATTTGACTATAACATATCTGTGCGACCTTGGTTTCATGAACCGTCAGTGGCAATACGACCTTGACATCGAGATTGAAATTATGAATAGAATATTGGTTGTATTTTACGGGTTGTTGTATTGTGTACCCAAAACACTAAAATAATACATTTCTTTTTGGTGATACCTTTTTGTTATTCTTCTTTGCGGCATACCTGTGTGGTACATTCCATCGTGGTGAAACCTTGGTGGTATTCTTCTGTGTGGCATACCTGTGTGGTACATTCCTTCATGGTGATTCACTGGTGGTATTATTATGTGTGGTGTACCTATGTGGTACTTACCTTCATGGTGATACCTTTGTGGTATTCTTCTATGTGGAATACATGTGTGGTACTTTCTTTCACGGTGATACCTTTGTGGTATTCTTCTGTGTGGCGTTACCATTGTGGTACTCACCTTTGCGGTGTTACCTTCATGGTATTCCTTTCATCGTGGAATAGTTGAGCTTTGGGATTTTGAGTTGGACCTCATGTTTCTTCAATAATGATATGGATATACTTGATAACATGGTTATTTGTATGGGCATATACCAAAGTAGGATTGTCAAATGTTTACATGATTTGTGGTTTATCATATGTGGATTTCTTGAGACCTTTGAGGGTCTCGGGGTCCCTATTATGTATCATTATATCACCCCTTCGCGGGCTTTTCCCGCACCTTGTTGTGATTGATGTAGTTAGAGAGGGTGTGTGATGTCTTCCACGTATCCCAGCTGAAGGGATACGTGCACGACCCATCTCAAATCATCGACCACATCGAGACGGACAAATATAATGGAGCGTCGTTTATAGAGGTTCTAGTGGAGATTTACGATTTACAACAGAGAGTCTTTCATGGGAGACCGATACCTATGGAGAATGTACATTGTTAGCACAAGAACCACCAGGAGAGCACATTGGACTGGGAGGCTTAGATTAATGCTCAGTACCCTCTTTTGGTTTTTTCCTTTTTTGTGGATTTCATGGACATAAATCCCTAAGGTGAGGAGAATTTCATGTCTCGAAAATTATTTATAATTTTTTTATTTATATGGAATTATTTCGAGTCTACGAAATCTGACGGCTCACGATTCTGAGGCACAGAGTGCCCAGAAAGATTCGTCGAGGTTTGGTAGAGTTTTAATTAGAGTGTGTAAGCAGTTTTCCTAAAAAAGTGGAAAAAATCATAAACTGTAACTTGGATCAGATTTCTAAGGGCACGGTTGCATTCAGGATGGCAGGTTTACCCTAGACATGACTTATGTTTAGTCGGCACGAGCCTCCTGTGAGAAAATCCAAAAATGGAATAATCGTAAATAAAATAATAAAATAAACTATTTTATTTTTCAAATGCATATAACTCACAAATGGTATCTCATATTGAAAATCTAAGACCACCACTTAATTTTAGAGGGAATGCATTATTTATGCAGATACTAACTTTGACCGGCTCTTTCCACTAGTGAATGTTAGTTTTTTGGATTTAAATAGAATAATTAAGTGACAATTATTTTATTGAAAAATACAGAACTTTTAAATAGTAACTCGGATTGGAAATATGAGAGTACCATTGGGTTCGTTGGGGCGTTTTTCACTTGGACAGATCCTAACCTTGACCATCGTCGGTCAAGGGTGACTGTTAGTAGTTTTCCAAACTTTTTTTCTTGTACGTTCCGTAAATACACGAGCGACGTTGGGTAACATTTTGACCATTACTCAAAATTGAAATCCAGGGTCACTGTTGAAATTGCAACACCAATATTTGTTAAATATTACCTTCACCTTGATCACAGTTGGTTTAGGGTGGAAGTTAGTTCTCCAAATTTTTGAGGAAGAATAAACAAATAATATTTTTTTTGAAACCACTATTTTGAATGCTTGGTGGTGGGGACCACCAAAACTCCCAATTGGTGTCGGGGAAACCCATGGTATTCTGCTAGTTAATGTTCCGACCACAATTTACTTAATTATACAACTTAGCATGTTATATTAAAAAAATTAATTTATTAAGTTGGCTATTCTTTTTCATGAGTTTGGGGAAAGCATTGGAAAAGGAAAAATTGGGGAGATCTTTTGGAAGATCATCTTCTCCAATGAAGAAAACTCTCCATCAAAGGGAATCCTCCAAAATCAGATAACCAGGATGAAGGTTGATCCTGGATCAGAAACATCTTGCATGAGAAACGAATACCAACGTCACCATCTCATCGAATTCGTCTTCTTCTTCATGCCACCCAAACAAACAATCGAGGTAGGGGTTTTTATATATGTTTGAATTTGTTTTATTGATTCGTCATTTCGTAAATTCATCATGACAAAGGCCAAACAAACATGGCCATCGTCCCTCACATAATCCATTCTCCTCGTTGTTTTAATGTTTCATGTGTTATTCGTGTGTTCTTCAATGCCTATAATTTATTGGCACCGGAAAGATGTAGTTTTCTTGAGCGCAATATATGTACGTGATGCCCTCCACACAAGGATCTCAAATATGTGATCGTTTAATTTTTCATGCTGGGAGCAGAGCCGCAATGGCTCACGAAAGGAGGTGGTCAAATATTTATTGGCGCGAGAAACAAAATATTCTATTCAGCACGATAGATGGATGCAGAGCCATCGACTCGAGGATTGAGAATATGAGATAAATTTATTTTTTGGGTTTATAACGAAGATACAGTGGGCCGTGGAAGGGGAAATGTGGAGGTGAAGATCTGGTGTGTCTTTGGGGTGTAGCTCTGGGAAAGATAGGAGGTGTGACAGCGGTTCAGGACGTGTGGAGGAAGCCTATAGATAGAGTTCCATGAGAAGTCGTCGGCTTGATTTCATACTAGAATAGTTCTTGATAATTGTGGGGAAAGAAGAGTTAATTTGATTGAGGAATAGTTGAAATGAAATGAATTAGAAATCTAAATAAATTAAAAAGGAGATCGTTGGAATAAGGGGGAGGCACTACCCTTTTGCGTGAATCTCTATTGAGATGGGTTGTAATGAGTAAAAGAGTAAAATAATAATAATTTAAATAATGTTATTATTATTTTTCTATGTAAAACTATAATTCATCCGTAACATATTCATGCGACCTCAGTTTCATTATCCGTCAGTGGTAGTACAACCCTGACCTTGATATGGAAATTATGGGACCAATATTGGATGTCCTTTTCGGGTTTTTTGACCGGGTACCCGAAACACTCAAATAATAATAATAATATATTATTATTATTTAATCTTCGACCCTCCATAACTCTTGCATGTGACGTTTGATTGACTTACCATCTGTGGAAAAATGATCCTGTCATTAAAATAGTTTATTTATGCCTAATGTTGAATATGAAATTCTTTTTCATGGACCGGGTTCTCGAAACAACAAATATAATTATTATTATTTTTGCGGGATCTTATATTCGACCAATCTCCCTCATATGGTGTCGAAATGACGAACTGTCTGCGGAACCGGAATCCTTGGTATGAGACAATCCTTTAGGTATATCCCACTTTTGTTTTAGATAATGTTGGTGTACGTCTAGGTTGGAAACAGAACGAATCAAACTGAGCCCATGAGACTAAAATTCCAACATTTTATAGACCGAATGTCTGATTGAAGCACCATCTATTGCATTGAGACCCCTTTTACATGGAGATCCTTTGGGATACTTCATTGTGGGACTTCGTGGATGTTGGAGTATAGACTAGTGTGTTGAGAAATATATCCTCCTAGAATGATGTGAGATTAGTGCGGGAACCCTATAGATGGCTGTAACATTAGAAATGGATCTATCGTTCGTCTGTGCTTTGGTATCATGTGTGGGTCTGTGATAGGGAGTCTCATTTGGATCTGCTCTAGGAATCCACGTGGAACTACTCTAGGATCCTAAGTGGGTCTAATGTACTAGGATCCTATATGGGTCTGATGATTTAGGATCCTGTGTTGGTCTGATGATTTAGGATCATGTGTGGGTCTAACGATTTAGGATCCTGTGTGGGTCTAATGATTTAGGATACTGGGTGGGCCTGATCATTTAAGATCCTATGTCAGTCTAATGATTTAGGATTCTATGTGTGTCTACTTCTTAATAGAGTAAGATGTTTCAGTAGATACAGTTAATCATCTTTACTACTATACCTTAGTTATACCTGGTTTGAGCTGAGTCCTTACCTTTGTGGTGATACCATTGTGGTATTTTTCAATGTGGCGAACCTGTGTGGTACATTCCTTCATAGTGATACCTTGGTGGTATTTTTCCATGTGGTTTACTTGTGTGGTAATTACCTTCATTACGATACCTTTGTGGTATTCTTCTATGTGGCGTACCTGTGTGGTACACTCCTTTGTGGTGAAACCATTGTTGTATTCTTCTATGCGGCGTACCTGTGTGGTACTTTCCTTCGTGGTGATACCATGGTGGTATTATTCTATGTGGCGTACATGTGTGCAACTTACCTTCATGGTGATACATTTTTGTTAATCTTCTATGTGGAGTACCTATGTGGTTCTTTCCTTCATGGTGAATCCTTTGTGGTATTTTTCTATGTGGAATTAGCTTTGGGGTACACACCTTTGTGGTGTTACATTCGTTGAACTCCTTCCTTTGTGGAACATGTGAGCTTTAGGATTGTGAGTTGTACTTGTGTTTCCAAATTAATGACACAGGTATACTTGATAACTTGGGTATATGTAGGGGAATATACCTATATAGGGTTGTATGATGTTAAATGATATGGGTTTTATACTTGTGTGGATTTTGTGGGACCTTTGAGTGTCTCGGGGTCCCTACGGAGTATTGTTATACTCACCCCTACATAGGGTAAGCCTGCATCTTGTTGTGTTTGGTCTAGATGACAGATATCGCTGACTGAGGACGAGAGTACCAGGACTGGAGTTAGCTCGGAGGTGGAAATTTGATGAGGCATACCACATAGATTACCATTCTAGAGATGTACCTACCCTTTAGGTAGGATCCTTGGCGGGTGTTCATAAGAGCTATTTCAGTTTTCTTGTACATTTTCAGTTTTCTGGTACTTTCCTGTTGGGATTGTATTCTTTCCCATTTTTCTTATGATACAAACCCTTTTTACAATACAGTTTTCTGGTGTTTGTATCCCACTTTGTGCTTGGATGCATGTTTTAACAGGTTATAAAGGCAATTCCTTCCCGGATTTATGGAATATGCCTTTCAGTGCTAGTCTCCATCCCATGGCCTTTGGAAGGAGGGCTTGGGGTAGTCACGACACGGGCCCCGAGGGATGGGTTATGACAACGTCACTAGTTCTGGATCACCACAATTCCTCAAGGCTACTTCCCCAAATTCTAGTGGTTTTAGAACAGTGGTAAGGGTCTATAAGTTACTGTAGGTCAACTATTGCCTTCAGTCAAAGTGAGATAACAATTGAAAATAACCAAAATCATACATAGGGATAAACACCATAGTATAAATAAAAATTAATTGAAATAGATGCATGCTATAATAAATGTAATGAAATATGTAGTCATCAAGACCATGTGTATAAAAAACAATGAATATTATTTCTCTCATTTGGATGAACACATAAATAATAATGAAATGAATATAAATATAATAGGATCTTCTACAACACTGATCCAAACCACATACCTAGACTCTTTAATGCTCGAGCTACAACAACATAATATTATGACACTACACAATGGGCTTCACTAAATAAAGATACATTGGGCTTCCAAACCATACATCATGCAACCTATTCTCTATGATAAAAGAAGAAATTATGCCTACATACACATGGAGATTCACAAACTAGGGGTGAGAAATAAATCTCAGTAGGACACCCCCAATGATGACCCTCTAAATTTTTTTTATAACAATTTCATTCACATGTAATATTCCCATACATACCAAAAATTAACAAATGATGGTATAAGGTGAAAAACTATATAAAATGAGAGAAAAAAGAAAATAGACAACCATGGTTTCTAGCATGAGAGCTGTGGAAAATATAACCCCAATCTAGAAAACGCTAGAGGATTTTTAAAATGTAGCCCACCCTTCCCCAAAAAAATCCATCTTTTCTAGATCTACATTGGAGATCCAAGATAACTAAACACAACAGAAAAAAATACTAGACCACATGGAATATCCATAGGCAACCGTGACATCAAAGTGTATTTACTGGAATCTATGACTCTAATAACATGATATGAACTAGTGACAAAAACATATTGGTCGACACAACTAGTGAACCTATCGGTCCTAATGGAACTTCTATATAAAACAGACTCCATCTATAGTCCCAATAAGGATGAATCCATAAATAACCCAGATAACACATCATCTACAGCACTGAGAATCTTATAGAGACCAAGACACAAATCACTCACTCCATGAGTGACTCATCACATTATGAGCGTAATGGCACACTAGTTAGGGATAACAATCAACAAGATAAATATTAAAACCACCCAGATCATCCATTATATCCCTAATCCCATCAAGAAATATCTATCCAAAAAAGGAGATAACCAAAACATAGTTATGGATAACCATCTATCTTCCTAGGTTCTCATCTTTACACCATAGTCCTGAGTAGAAACTTCCTCAAACATCATGGAAATAAGCCAACAGAATTTGGGATGATACAACCTAGTACCTATCATCCATAAATATGAACTAGATGTTCCATTAAACTCTCAACAAACAAAGCATAGGTCCTCTCTAAGCAACTTGGATCACATCATCCAATAAAACAGTCACCATATAGGCGATCAATAAGACCCCTTTGGGACAAACCCAAACTTGGGACTCCCAAGGTCCCTTGGGTTACAAAATAAAGTGACATCATCTTAAGGACTCCCTTTCAACATCAAAAACTCTCTCTCAACAACGTGATCAAATGGTATAAAAAATAATAATCCCACAAACATGGTCATTCACAATGGTCATAATGAACAAATAAATAGTAGGATGCCATCGACTAGGGATCCTTGGAAAAAGCTGAAACTCATGGATACTCTCATAGAAGAGAATAATCATGCCACCATTCTAGAAACAACCAATACATGATAACTAACTCACCCATAGGGGAATCCAATGAAACACCATGCCACATGGCCATCCTCGACAAAAAAACAATAACAACAACTAATCATTCAATCAGTATCTATACCACTATGTAATTATCAAAATTTCCGTAGACACATCTCAGCTACATGATGAAACTTGGTTTTAACCACCATCGAAATGTTTCAACCCATAATAATGGATCCAATATCTTAGGTTCCCGAAGCCTTGTTCTTAACCCCAACATCTCTAATCTCAACCAATCATTCTCAACCCATATGTTCAAAAAAAATATCTCCTCTAACATGAAAATGATTCCCACATTCTAGGATCCTTCTAAAAGAACCTCAGAAAAAATTGGATGATATCCAAAATATATGTTAACTAATAATATCACACCCTCACTTAGGCTTTTAGCTCACAATCCAACCCATTGGAGGATTTTAAATCTAAAACTCAAAGAAATACCCCATCTAAACTCCCCCAGTCCAAAACACCATCTAGATAGCCTCTAAATTCCAAAATGGATTTTACACAGTTATATAAGTGAAAAAATGCCCAGAATAGATTACTCACAAGTCGAATTCCAACATCAGATAAAAAACTAGAAAAACATAATAAGGTAGGAAAAGTACATGGTGTGTACATGGGGTACATGACGTGTTACCACAAAGTTCCTCCCTATATGTGTGCCTCAGGCCACTCAATATATAATTTTCATTGTACATGGTGGGTACCTATTGTTATAGGCTATGTGACCCACATGCGTGCCTACTCGAGAATCACATCCCCGCATAACATGTAAAAAACATGAGTCGAAGTGTCTACCACTCTGTATATGGAATGTATCCCATTCTGGGGTTTCTTTTAATGTAAATATCTATATAATCTACATGGTTAGTAATTCATACACAACATTCACCCCACATGGGGACTAGACATATCCTCTTATACAACCATGTACCCTCATAAGGGTGTCTGCCCGAGTACTCAGCCACACCTTATAGTCTTAATAACTAGAATGCAGTCCCAAAAAAATATTATTTCTCAAATAGGTTGAACACATGATATGTTTTATATGAACTAAAAATCATATAAAAGAGTTTCCCTCAAGGGGAATCCCCCAAAATTCTAATGAAACCCATAATTTCTCTATAAAAGACACAGATCAACCCACAATGGGTACCTAACAACCCATAAATGGGATTAAAAATAAAAAACAACTTAATTGTGGTTATTTATTGCATAAAATATAAAATCATCCATCAAATGGGTGGTAACTATCGATGCTAATGTCTTATCTATGATATGTAGTTGTTGCACGATGATTCGACACAACTTGAGCTCCATAGTGGTTCTTTTTACTCTCCCCCACCCTCTCTCCTCTCCCCCTCTCTGTCTTATACAATGACCCCAAACATTGAGAACCCAAGGTTTTATGGATGAATCAATGCGAGAAAAGGGGAAATGAATAACAATGAAAAGAAAAAAGAGAAAGATTAAATAAAAGGGGTCTGGGCTCGGCCCCAGTGTTGGACATAATGTAATGCCTCACATAGGAAAAAACACCCCATTCTGGACTCAATGATAAGTTCTTATTTTTAAATCTAGGATGTGTTTAAATGATATTACTGAATAAATACACATAATTAAATTAATATTAAATTAATTGTATATTAATTACTAATTGAAAATTTAAACAACTCAAATTTCCACCATACTCTTATCTTAGGGCTGATACCCCATTTTGGGAATAACATATTTGAAAAAAAGTATGACAGATCAAATTATACGATAAATCCCCTTTTTTCCCTGAAACACTTACTAAAAAAATGATTAAGTTCCTCCAAATTTTCACAACTTGTGATGAAACTTGTCATCAATGGAAAATTCCCAAATGTGCAGTGAGGGTAAATATAAGTGATAAAAATAAAATATCATAAATATTATAATATATGTATGATCATTATATATAAAAAAATCCACAACCTATAAAGCATAAATAATGAATCATGGTATAAAATAATAAATGAATCAAAAGAGGTAGTTGACTAACATGATCCTTCATCACATAACATAGTAAGTAGAATAACTATAAAAACATGAAATATTTGAAATATGGAACATAAATTAATAATGGAAGAAATTACATTCATGAGTCACACAATATCACCATTGATCATGAGAAAAAATAATTACACCTGTGTATACATCATCTTTATTGGTCACACATTTCATCACATTCTCTTAAACTACTAAATTTTTATTGCCTATACATATCTCATGAGATTTGAACTTTTATCAAATTAATTAGAAGTAAATATTGGATTACTCCAATCATCATCTACACATATGATTGAAAATTAAAAAAGATTCACTTTTGACATCATATGGAGCCCATGTAAATAAAAAGTTATTTCATAAAAGACTCAAAGGAAAATTTTTCATAATTAAATTAATAATAATTATATCATAGACCCATGGAAAATAAATGGGTATCCAATGAAATCATGTAACCTTTTTGGAACATACCATTCAATCATGAAAAGAAAGAAAATGGGGCTTAAATCTTACAGATAAATGGCACACAATTAAATAAAAAACGTCCCCAAAACAGTTGATGTACTGAATCTAGGTGTACACCATTATATCATAGGATTTAAATATTGTATATTCATCTAGGAAAACATTTGAAGAAAAGTTAACGTTATTCGGTGAAGGTTGATAGACAAGAAAAGGATAGTGATTGATCATTCCTAAAAAAGAGAAGGATATCACATAATATATACATATAAATATGATGGATGGTGAAATTTAGATAATATCCTAGATCACACATAAATTATGTAAAATTATGTATATTTATATGAAATCCAATATTTTAATCATTAAGATGGATAAAATTGGAAATAAGAATCATCCCTGACCTATTTGAAAACATATATTTAGGTAGAAATATTTTAAAAATCAAGTAAAATAATATTTTCTTTTAGAAAACCAATAAATATTATAAGGTATGAATCATAGAAAATTCTAAATGTTGAGTAATGATGTGTTCACATAGAAAATATTAAAAATAAAATATTTTTTCACTTATATTAAAACTAAACATATGGGGGATTCTAAAAATTGGTTTAAAACTATTAATATAATTTAATGTAGTATAGAATTACCTTAATAAATTATTTAAGCAGATATAAGGAATTTTCAAAATCATACAATTAATAAAAGTAGGGAATAATGAGGTTTTTGATAGAGAAGATGTGGCCAAATATGTTTTCCTTATAAGAAACGCTTCATGTAAAATATGAGTCAATGGGAAATGAAATCATTGAGGGTATATTTAAAAACCAATTTATAAACAAATAAGATTATATAGGTTTTTTGAATTAATAAAAAGACCCTAGATGGATACTCTTTCAAAAACAATATTGACTTCAAAATAATTTTGACGAAGTAACACTTACAGCTTGAGTAACATTTTATTTAAAAAAAATTTCTAACTCTGGCTAATTTCTAATTAAAATAATTTCAAAAAGTAATGTGATATATATATATTCAAAACCCCATTAATATATAAAAATAAATTCAGTAGGTGGTAGTTACATAATTCTAAGGACAGTATAGTGTTAATAGTAACTATGACTCAAGGGGTGAAAATTTGAGATAAGAAACCCTAACCATTTTCACCACATCCAATAAGGAATTAAACATCATTCATAAAAAAATATTTGAGTCACATATTTTATATAATTATTAATATATATAAATATTTATAGCCTTTATTTATGATTATTCTCTATATGTGTATTGGTTAGTTAGTTATTTTAAATTTCATTTGTGAGAAATGTTGATTGTTTGGAAATAGTTTAGTAAAATAGAAGTTGTTATTTTTTCGTATCACAATGTTAATAATTAAAATATCATATAATATTTTAGAATAGTTTATTTATTATTATTTATAATTTTATAATTTCATCCGATGGTTGTTTTTTATTTATAAAGATGAATTATAAGATTGCATGTTTCAATGATTTTTAATAAATAGACCTTGGAATCTTAATTGATGAGATCAATACTAACATCGCCATTATGAAACCAAAATAATACTATTACTTACTTATATATATAACATATTAACATAAATTACTTTCACATAGTCATATAATTTATAAATTCATAGCAATGTTCAAGTAGGTGGTTAAACCAACCCTAGAAGAACATAACATAAATAATGGATGAATATTGTATGGATTTGATGTAATATAATTATAATAGAATTTTTATAATATTATTTAGTATTTATTAATGTTATATATCATTAATTTAATGATATAGAATAATAATATAACCAATATTAATATTTTACATAATATGAAGAAACCAATTTCTTCTTCTTTGGATGGTCTTCATGGATGGTTAAATTTAGAACGGTTATTAATTTCGAATATAATAAATTGGTTGAAAGAATTTACATAATTGAAAATAAATAATTTTAAAAATAATATTTTTATCAATTTAAAACATTATTATTACCATCCATGAAATGTGTTCTTAAAAGATGAAATGCATCATTCAATGGAGGAAGTAGTCTGTATGTACACATGGATGATACATTCATTTTTCCTAGAATGGGAAAAATTGAAAAAATATGAATTTCATTTAAAAATATATAATTTTATTTATATATAATACTTATATATAACAAAATTTTTATTAGGACCATCCTTGAAATTTGGATAAAGAAAACAAAACATGTTTTATTTTAGAGGCGACAGTCTGTGAATATACTCGATTGAGGTTTTATATTTTATTAAGAGAAGAATGAAAGGGAAGATATTATATATCCCATAGACATAAAAAATTTAAGTTTATAGGTGATAATTATTTTATCATGTTATCATAGGTAATATAATTTCAATGTAAAATATATAGAGTGTAAAAATGTTATAGAGTGAGATGTACTTTGTGATTTTGTACTTTCTATTAATGTATTTAATTGAAATTTATGTATTTAAAGAATATATTTTAATTTTAATCATATGTGAGTAAAATCATATTAAATGGGAAGGAATAAAGATATCGTTTCTAGATCAAACGAAATTTTTTGAGCCATATTGTAGTTGTAGTTTGATGCCACTTTTATAAGTGGTGAGGCTGACATTTTTGTAATTTTAACCCCTAAATATTAATGGTGCTCATATTAGACATGTAAAGTGGATAAAAAATGTAGTATAATTGTGTTTTGGATGATATGTGGTCAGCCATATCTCATATAATAAAATATAAATATTTTTACCTTGCTTCAATCAGTTTTCCTTATGATTTATTACTTTTATTATTTTTGATTTTCATGCAGTAAGTTGTTTTTACATATGTAATTTATCCTTTGGGCATAAAAATAAAATAGTAATTATTATATAATATGAACCTTATAATTGATAATTTTAAACCCAATTTCTTATTATCACCATATGAAAATGAAAAAATAATTTTTAAAATAATAAATTTATAATGTATTAAAACATTTTTTAGTGAAAAATTATCAAAAATTATAAAATAGAAAATATAGGTTTGTAAATAAGTTTTTTTTTTAATTTTAAATTTCACATATAAAATACATATTTTGTTTATAAAATTGTTTCAAAAATCTCAATGTCATAATTATATATTAATAATGTCATAAATGTTAGAGTATTTCCAAAAATGGTATTTTTCACCATTTACCTAAAAATAAAATTATTTATAAAAATAATTAAAAATACAACCTAAAATAATATTGAAATCATAAAATAAAAATTGATGTTCATTAAATCTAATTCAAAATGAAAAAATAACAAAATCGATTTTTTAAATTAATAAAAAATATAAATAATTTTTTTAATGAAATATATATATATATTAACAGGTTGGAGGGAATACCCTACATTTTCTAAACTGGAAAACACCCCTTTTTTAATATAGGTAGTGGTAACCCATTAAATAGTACCCATAGTTTTAGGGTAAATTAAATCACATTACCTCATGACCCATTGACTAATGAGATCTTGTGACCCAATGTCCAATTATCAAACTCTCCCATGCTGCTGCTATGTCCCTTGTGTAAAATTGTCCCATCAACGTCACCCATGATGGAAACTAGCCCCATATTCCCAAAAATGTGAATCTCCCATCAAATATCCTCTTCACCAACCCCATCACCTACAAGTGCACATTGTCATCCTAGTGGTCCCCCCCCCACTATGTAATATGTAATTAGATCAAATCTTTATAGTTGTCTTGATGAGCCCCACTCCCTAAATCACTAAAACATTGTTCTCTGAGAAAATATCACATTAATGTTGAATAGTCAAATTAAAGTTATAATATAAAATTTTTTTTTAATAATTTTTTGATATTAATATATTTTTACTTAAATACATTTTATTATTATTATAAATATATTAATCAAATATTTCATAGATCATTTTAGTTTGGTGTTTCATATAAAAAATTTATCAAATCACAGTTTATATTTTTTAGAAATAATATAGAAGATATTGGGTTGTCATCTTCCACAGTTGCTCTATATTGTGAAGATGTAAAAGAGAACTATACATTTCTAGTGGAAAATAAAATCAATGGCAAAAGGATAATCACAACCACATCAGAATAAAATAAAATAATGTAGCTTGTCAAGAGATGTATCTATAGAGAAAAATATAGAAAATATTATATTACAATTCGTTCATATATACTTCCTATTGTATCATAAATGGTTATTTAATTAGACTATATTTTATTAGGGGTTTCCATGAAATTCCAAGGAGTATCTACACATTTTGATAATTATACCTTATACATCATGTGTTCATTTTTTATTTACTTTCCTTAATGTGTGAGATATTGACAATAATATATTTAACTATTAAATAATGAAGGTGGATTATTTCGTAATAAATCATAAAATGGATTATTGAATATTGATCAGTAATTCACCCCTACTTTTTCATATTTAACTAATACTATGTATGAGCCTATCCCAAGTGGTATCAGAGCAGTGCATATTTAAATCAAAGATTAATATATTGAATGTTTTTGGATTTTAATGATGTAAAACTTTGTTTTTCCAATTATATCTTCTATATTTTAATGAAAAAATGTATTTTTTAACATTATTTGTTAATTCTCATTATTGATGTTTTTTTAATATGTACTTTTACACTAATCATGGATAGTATTAATTGGGTGAATAGAAAATGTGTTCCTATAATAATTTGGAAGAATTAAAATGTTTTAATTGTAATAATTCTACACTACTTTATTTCATTGGGTGTGGATGATTTAAAACAAAAATATTTATAGACCACTCAACCAGTTCCTTATCCCAGTTCTTTATAGGGACTCAGGTGCACCTCCCCATATGATAGAGGTTTCCATCTAACAATGTGAGTCTAAGGTGGTATTATGGGGAGACTATACCCAAATATTAGAGTACAAAAAAATTAAAAACAATTACAATAAGATACTAAATCTTTGTAACGATTATAATAGACATCTAGGAATGTTCCATGTATTATCAACTCGATTACATATGTACCCTGACATCCCGCACAAGGTGTAATTATAACGTTTTAGGCACCACTAACAAAATCCCAAAATATATATTATAATAAAAAAAGTTTTATGTCAAATATTATATCTATAGAAGATGATACAAAATAAATAAATAAACAATAATCCCCAGGATCTGTGATGACATCCAGGGTTGGTCATACATGCTTCATCCTATTTTAGATATATCTGAGAATATGGTAGGCTCATGATTACTATATGAAAATAGATATAGGGGCCACATACTACAGTAGAACTAGTACCCAAAAAATACCTTCATTTTCTAGTGTCGAGATTCCTCTGATTATGTCGTGATTATCGTACCAACTATAGTTTCCACACAAATTCCTGGCACTCATCTTGGAATTCCCAGCATCATGAAGTATCATATGGAATCTGAGAGATCACCCCCATATTCAATAGATTCCAATCAATCATTTTTACATTTCCTATTATAAGGTATCACACATAATCCAGTCTCTTATCTTGGGATCCCCATGGAATCTGACCATTCATCCCAAAATTCATAATAATCTTCTATCACATGAAATCCAAGAACCCATACTTGAATTACCATGGAATATGTCGACTCATCCCAACATTCCCAAGAATTATGAATTATAAAAAAATCCTTGTTCTCATATGGACATTCACAAAATATTATTGTTATAATATATCCAAGACATATAAATTTAACATCAATAACATTTCAAAGAAAATCCATTTCAATTCTCCATTTCGCACCCATGTCACAATCCATGGTTTACTAATTAACACCATAAAATTATTTTCATAATATCCATAAGACTCTGATAGATTTTATAATACCACCCATTGAAATTTATAATTTTTATCATTACAATAAGGACTAGACACAACAATTCACAATTTCCCTATGCATTTACCATTATACTATTTACCATTTACCAACTTTATCCAATTTCACACTTTAGCATTAACTATTTCTCTTTATAATTTTAATTCAATTTTCAAGACATAAAAATATATCATAAAATTTATTTCCCATGTCAGAGCCATTGTTTACTCATATTATATATTGAAAATATCTCACAATGTCACATTTTATATCATGAAATCATATCCTAGACTTACATATCAATTTGAAACCTTGAGGTTATACTTATAATCTATGGAATTAAATTTTAATTATAGGTTCTTTAAAAAAATAACTAAATCATATCATCGAAAAAGTTATAAATTTATTAAATCAAAAGGGGAAAGTTAGTTTCAAACCAACCTCACCATTTATTATTTTCAAATGTAATTTAATTATAATTCGATGTTCTCTATATCAATTTATATATTCCCCATTTCCATTTTATCACTACAATAGAAATTTACCAAATATTACTTAATGATTTCATAATTTTCATGTCTCATGTAAGGAATACCATTTGCATAACCTTTAAAAAATCCAATTAACAATATGTCCAAGTCTTAAAAACAAGGAACCAACATACTTTAGGATTCAATATTAGACTTTTGGTTAATTAATAACATCACTACATAGTTCATACACATTGAATATTAAATTATTACTTTGAAAATACTCAATGACACTGTATTAAAATTCTAGCTTTGTAACAACCTGAAATTCTAAAAGAATAAGATTTTATTTTATTGTGTGTACGACACATAATAACAAGAGAAGATGAGAAAATAATATCCAGATAATTTTCAATATATTTACTATAAATTAAAATTATGATATAGCTTTTAATTAAAACAATAATGAGTTATCTGCAATTTCCCAAAACCATGAATTTTGTTGATAGCATGCATTATACAGAAGACTGAGTTTTACATAATACTATTAATATTATTATTTAAAATAAAAATAATCTACTATACATTTAATTGGGTAATATTAATAGTATTAAATAAATTATAAAATTATATGTTTGAATTCCTTAATTAGTAAATAGTTTTAAATTAATTATAAACCAATCAAAAATCATGGAAATGTTATTATAAAAATCTATTTTTATGATCCTAAATTAGTTTTATCCAAATAAAATAGATTTAGTACAAATAATTAAAGAATATAAACGAAATATTCATAATATATATTCAATAAATGTATTTTAAATTTATCAAAATGATTTTATAAGAATAATATATGAATAAATCCAATATTCTGAATAGAAAGATGTATTTTTCAAAAGGTTGTTTCTCCAACTTTTAATGGAGAAAATATTTCAAAAGAAATTTTGATATTTGTATAAATTATATTCAAAAATTAAAATTAATTTTTGAAATATGACTGTAATAATTATCTTAGTATTTTATTTTTGTAATTTTTTTGAATAGTTTTATTTTTATAAAAAAAGTGAAAAATATTGAATTTTAATTGAAAACTAAATTTTCATCTAAATAATTTATATGGTTAATTTTTTTTAATTTTTTAAAAGTAAAATAATATAAATTATTATTATATGAATCTGATTTAGGTCATTCAAATAATTTTTATAATTAATTTAGTTATAAAAACATACATTTCATTTGAACATTTCCACTTTAAAAACAAACTTTCACATCCAGTCCATGGGATAAATTTTAAATTAATTTTTCAAAACATTTGACTTGAATTCGGATAAATGAATTCATAGTTGGAATAATAATAATTATACTATCTATTTCATGAATCATAGTTTTTAACCCTAAATATTAGTTAATTAAATTAAAATTAATTACACCGACAATTGTGAAAATGAGTTCACTTATTGGATAAACTTTAATCTTATATGGCCAAATGACATATAAACAAGTCTCATACCCATTATATATCCATATTTTGACCATATATACTATTTTATTGAATATTATTCTATATTGGAGGCACACTATGTATGTTTGGCCACCAAAAAATGTTTATCTTTTGGTATTTACAGGAATATCACTCCTTCACAACAATAAAGGGGCAGTGCCACCCCACCCCCCACTACATCACACCAATAAAGCAATTTGGAATGACCAAAACATGATATATAACTAATAAATCCCTCAAATCATCCCAGTAGCCTCAATTTGGGATCAAATACATCCAAGTAATTTCTTTTGTGTAAACCAAATGGAGTTACCTGAAGAAGAGGCAACATTATTCAATGCACACCTTGGTTTTATTTATAATTTCACCCATTAAATTCATATTATATAATTATTATAAATTTAAATCATTATATTCAATATAATGATATGTTTTTATGTAATTTTAATGACATGAAACCATATAAAATTTTATTAAATGAGATAAGAAATCATGATTTCTATGTACGGACAACTACTATCACGCGAACTGATGTCGTTCATTATTCTATTACAACCATTAATGGTTGGTAATAATTATGGATTTATAGTTTATATATGGCATATATTATATATATAGTGTATTTTTTCATTTTTAATTATTTTATAACATATCATCATGCTTTCAAATTTCTAGAAGTACGATAACGTCTTTCTTGTATACATCGGACTATCACCTCTCAAAGTGATGTGTTTTTTATCACTTTACATGGAATGTATTAAATATGGGTTTAATAAATATATTATATATATAAGGATAATTTAATGATAATATATATAAATTTATATATCACTTAATTTTATTTATTTCAATAAGATAATAAGATGGATTCATCATTAATGCATACGTACGACCTACCCTCCCAATGAATGGTGCAATGAATTTAGTACACTATATTTAATAGATTACTATAAATACAAATAAAATGAATATCTGTAATATTTCAATCATATTTCACATTATTGAGATGATTAAATCATGATCTGAGTAAAAGTAACAAAAAATGTCAAGTAAAATCATACTAAAAAACAAGGGGATTAACACCTGAAATGATGAATGTAATGAAATATTATTAATGAACAGGTTATAATATGTATTAAAAATGATACATAAATATATGTAAGATAATAAATATTAATATTGTTATTTTATAACTTAATAACATCACTAAAACTATTATATAGGAGGTTCAAGTGCGTTCAACCAAAAGGGAGCGTAATGTAAGATATTTCAGCTCAATTTCATTTCATTTTGTAATATTGTAATGTTATGAATGTAGTTTCTTTTTTATGGTGTATATAATAACCATATTTAATTTAATATCATTAATTATTAATTATTCAAGGTATATTATATTTCAATTTAAATTAATTCATCTAAGCTATTTTGAATTAAAAGTTACCAAGTTGTAAAGAATATACCAACTACATTCCTCTTTGATTGGTTACATTACTTCCATGTGGCTGATAATATTCTCGGATTATGTATATAATGGGTTTTGATATTATATATCTTCATTTCTATTTTTTATTTAGATTTACAATTGATACACATAATCTTTTAATTTATTAATCCTCACTGGATCATTATGATTATTTTAAGGGCTTATTCCACAAGCTCATTCTAATCGAGATTATTTATTCTGGAATATCAGTTGAAGGAAATTACATGAAAATATCCTAAAAAAATCTTAAATATTATTATTCTATGGTTATTCATGATATTTTTTATGTGATAGAACCATTTTTTGACTCTTTGGTACTTAAATGTATGGTGAAACTATTTTTATAAAATTTGTCTTCATTTCACCCTTCATTCGGAAATATCCTTACTTACAAAACCAGGTTTTATAAAAATGTTTTCAAAATTTTTTATTTATAATTTTAGAAATTATTTAATAAATTTTATTTTTACTGATTTTCACTTTTTAATAATGGTTTCAAAGGAATATTCATGTCGCTTTCTAAAAAAGGATATTTCCTAACCCTCTTACAATAAAATAGAAATGTTATTTTTCACTTGTGCAGAATTTCACAATGTTATTTCATTGATGCGAACTTTGAAATTTTACAAATATATTATTAATTATTTTTTAAAATATTTATTTTCAAAGAAATTTAAATTAAAAATATATTTTAAAATTAAAAGGATATATTCTTCAATGATGTTTTTAAATTTCTTTTTTAGTAAATCCTTGAAAAACCCCATAATTATTACTCAAATGGGTATATGTTGTATTATTATCATATTTATTATTACAAAAAATGAATTATCATTAATTTGAAAAACGATAGTACTGAAATTCACATACATTATTCTTTTTTGTATTAATTTATTTTCCAATTAAATATTCACTTACTTTTTAGCGTTGGAAGTTAAATTTCAACTAATTATCAATAGCATTTATCATGGATAAAAATTTTTACTAATAAAAATACTATTTATACATATAGCTTTAACATTAAAATTCACTTTATTGACTAAGAAAATATTGATAAATATATTTCATTTTTTCAATATGGAAATTTTATGAGTTTAATTTTTTAGGAATTAAATCAATTATTCAATATATGAGGAATTATTTATAAACATATGACATGGGCTAGGGACCATTTAAAGTAAGAACCTTGGTATATCAATTGTCTCTTGGGATTAAATAAATTGGTGAAAACACGTTCAAGTTTGATTATAATAATTTTTGATATATATGGAATATATATATTATTAGTAGTATCTTATTAAAGTTCATGACTAAAATTATATAAGTATAAACACAATGTCTTAAACTCCCTTGAGGATAAATATCTATAGTCACTATCATGAGGATGGATCTTGATAGTTTACATTTCTAACAAGATGAAATCCATAATTATTTTTATTTCATGTCATTATTTGATTAGTTAGAATATTCGTGGTTATGTTTCAAGCTCATTTGATTATTTACATGGTATTATTCGACCATCTTTTGTCCATCCATGTTGATTATTCTTTATCTAGTTATTTAATAGAATGTATGCTCAATTATTTACCTTTCCATTTTGATTATGAAAACTGATTCATTATTCAATTCGTTGTACATAACCCTTACTGATCATTTGAGCTCACCCTTATATTTTTCATTTCCCTAGGATTCCATGATGTGTACTAAGAATGATATGCGAGGATATTCTATATCAAAAAAACTTATTCTAGATAAAATATTATGGTTGTAATTTGTGAGTTTATTTTTAATAAAAAAATCATATATGTATCTCATTTACCTAGACTAATTTACTATTTGGTCTTTTGAGACGTGATTTCCTTGTATATAATTCCAATTTAATTCTAGTTAGCAATAACTCTAGACTTTCAAAGGTCGGGTTCCTAAATTTAGTATCATAGAATGTTCACTAGTAACTTTGGGAACTAGATTTAGTAAAATAATGATTAGGGAAAATAATCATAAGATATACTTTTTGGATTATCATATAAGAACATATGTATTAACAAATATAAGAGTTATGGATATTGTCATATGATTTTGAGATTAAGTTTGATCATATGTTCTAATTCATAAACATCATTTCTAGGTTTTATATAATGGGATTCATCTATGATTAAGGATATTTAGATGATATTTATGGAAATAAAACCCTTTAGTTTAGTATATTTTTTAGTAGAAAAGTAATTTTAAGAATAAATACTTTAAAGTTTATAGAAATATTATTAATGATGTTGATAATATTTAGGGTTTATATAAAATTATTATTATCAGAATTTGTAAAAAAATAGATTTCATTGAAAACCCTAGTAAATGGTTTATTTAATGATAAATTTTATTTTAAGGATTTCCACCATAATTTTTTAAAGAATTATGTGAATAATATTTATGTAGTTTATAAATTGGACAACCTGCATGCATGGTGCAAAATTTTCACATCTTGTGTAACGTTCTGACCTGGGTGCCACACACTGGTTTATCGAGTTGGACAATGTTGTGACCTCAGGCACTTCTCACCATATGCAAGAGGTTTCTGACTAGAAGAAATATTCTAATATATAACATGGGTAGACAATACCCTCTTTACGAAATAAGTACTTGAACAATAATAATAAACAATAGCCAAATTTAATTAACCGATAAATTTAATAATATCATAATCAATATAAACTAGTATCACATGTTATACCAAAATAGGAAAACCAAATCCACATGGAAGCTGTAGATATGTCATTGTAATATTTTTCATGTTTCAAATGAAACCCCTAAAAGTATAAAGACAATAAAAATTCCAAAGTTGGCCCCTACACCATTTCCATATCCATCATACAATCTCCTTCCCTACTCAACCATCTAACATAGGTAACATAACCTTATCCTATTCTAAAAACATGAAGTATATTTAGCTAATGATCAGGCATCCCAGGTAGGGTGTGAGTACAACTCTATAGGCCATAACCAATGGAATTTAAAAAAATATACAATCTATAAAAATGTATGAATTTTTATAAATAATTAATTACAATTGATAAAATAAGTTGTTTACCATTTCAATTAATCTTTAGTTAACCACTTAAATTACCATGTCTTATGATGACACACATGCCATCAATACCTACTTCGGCTCATGCCTGATTTTGAATATTCCTTAAAGGGATATCACATTTTCTTCCATCATGGGTATTTTCAATTGAATTCCAATCAATTATGTCAGACAAAAAATGTGGTCGTAGAGCTGTATTCTAGCACCCTATTGTTATTTGGATCAACTATACATGTCCCACAATTGATTGATCACATATAATACATAAATATATTAGGGGCCAAGAGTTGCAGTTTGTTACCCTCTGGGTATTTGGAGTGGAATTCCTTTCCCCACAACTCATTTCAATCATATCAGAACAGACCATATGTTTCTATAACTTTAATAATTTATATTTAACAAAAAAGAAAATTTTAAAATTCTTTACTGCAAATATTTCGGCACATACCCTAGGTGGATACCCATTTTACAATTTCAATTAAGTACATGTTCCATAATTACCGTTATTCTCAATTTCATATCCCCATTATTCCTTAGTTCCTTAATAACAATTTTAAAAATGACTGTATCAAAACATATTACAATTCCAATTTCTATTACCCCAAGTTCAACCAATTTCATTTTCACATGTGAAATAAATTAATCAAGTTAATCTAGAATGAAATTTCCCAATGTGGTGATTGTAATATTAAAATTACATACACATAATTTCAATAAATAAAATGGGAATTTATAATTTGACCACCTTACTCAAGATCATCGACGATCATTCAATAGACCATAAAACAACACATTTAAGGGAAATGAAATATTTCTCAATGAAAAATGTGATTTAGAACCAAAACCAGGATCCAAGATCAAATGGATTAAGATAAAATTAAACACAGATCCAAACAGATTAGAAAAGTGGAATAACAATTAATCTTCATATAGAAATAGAGTAGATATAAACAAGAATCCATATGGGGGAAATACCATACCCGGAGTGGTGTAGAACTGTTAATCAGATCTTTTTTCTACAAAGAACTGAGTTTGGAAATTATAGTTTTGGGTATAGAATAAGTGTTGCAATTGGAGATTACCAACATTAATTTTATCCCTAATTTATGATCAATCTGAAATCTATACGATAATGAATCTCATGATACATGGAATTGAATAAATGAAACAAAAATTAATGAATTGCACCTGAACTGAGAGAGAGGAATTAAATACATTTTGTTTATAATTAATTAAATTAGATAATGAATTACCTCAGAGTAATTATTTATTTATTTATGAGTATGGAAACAGATATGTGGTACACCGTCGTTGCATTGTAGAAACTAAGTGTATATTTCCTCCTGTGGGGATCCACGCATGTTCCAGAAATATCCAAACATCACCGAAGGAGTATTTGGGTGTTACTGTGGGCAATCCTCACACATGGGTCTCCCTCTCTGATCACCTCATGAGTCACATAGAAAGTGTTCTCCTTGATCTGATGGAGGATGATTACTCATCATTCTTGGGAACATTTTTGGTGAAATGGTTCACAGTAGGCTTGAAATAATTCTCTAAGCTTTTTGTGCACGACTGAATTGGATAATGAGAAAAATTACATAATTGCGTATTTATATTGCTAGGGATAAAATAAAATAATATCAAAAGTGACTTTATTATTTATTTAATCCTAGAAACCCACCATGTAAAATATTAATCGTAATATTATTATTTCTAAACATGCCCTGAACATGAGAATCATAATTAAATAATATTCAATATTATCATTTATCATTGGACTATTTAACTCTGTCCACCATTCCTCCATAATATTTATAGGTCCTTGAATAATGCTAATTTATTTATTAAATAAATATCATTGTATAATCACTAATAAATAAATAAAAATTATATTTAATTAATAGAAAATAAATATTTAAATGTGATCAACATACATAAATAATTATTTTACCTAACATGAGGATAATATTTATTCACCATATTTAACAAGAAATAATAATATATTATTTATTTAAGATTATAGATATACTTAGTGTGTGACCTTCTAGGCCTCTATCTTAGTGGCATTCGGTGAAGCAGCCTAAATTTCATGGTCAAATCTATCAACACATCTAGGAACCCATAGAGAAATAATTTAATGATGCAACAAAATGTCTCTAACGACCCAAACGTTCATTAATAAAAATTCCACTTGATCTGATTAACTATATCATTGTGTAAATTTTTTATATAAATGTAATCTTCAATGGTTTTATCTTTTTTGATTTTATATTACTATAATGAATTGTGACCATTGATAATATAACCATTGAACAGTGATCACATGATTATTATAAATATAGTGCTTTAACAAATCCAATTTATTCAGACAACAGATGTGAAGGACTTATCCAGTAGAATTTCCATGTATGAAGCCCATTTGTCAGAGCTCGGAAAGGATGTGGCATCTTTGTTCTTCACTCTTGACCAATCCCAATCCGAGCTTTAGTACGTTAAGCTTGAGTGGAACCGACTACGGGAGAAGTGGGTGTTAATAGGGATTACCACCCGAGCGATGTTATCTGTGCCACCCCAAGATTCTGTCTCTCTCGCACACCTTACCCTTCAGTATTATGCGGGTGTTAAAAGGGGTTATATAACAAGCCGTTAGACCTATGATTATGCATATTATTTTTGTATAAAGAATGTAAAACCATTTTATTATTGTTACATTATAAATAGTTTTTGAAGTGCAAATAGTATTTTTATTCATTATTCCACTAAGAAATCTATTTTGATGAAATAATTGATTTTTGATTAAAATAATATTTTTAAAAAATATTAATAAACTAATTTTTTTAAATAAAAATGATTATATAAATTTTATTAATACAATTGCAAATTTTTAAGGTTTGAAAGCTGTTTTTTTACAAAACACATGAATTTTAGATAAATTTCATTTTTTATTTTACAAGTAAAAATCACATATTTAGAAAATTATTTATATAAAATTATTTTTTTTGAATCAGAAACTCGAAATTATCCAATGGAGAATTTTCCATAATTTTTTGAGACAGTCGATTTTTTGGGTTAAAAAAATACCTTTTAAATATATAATGTGTTTTATGACATCATAATGACCCAATAGTGATGCAATAAAATACTATAAAAGATATATTCTTATAATATATGTTAAAAATTAAAATAATGTAATTTTGGGGTTCTTTGATTTAGTTTACATAGCTTTAGTGGACTGTGCTTGGTTTATAAAAAACTAGGTATTTTTAAATTGTTTTCCTTGAGAGTGTGACTCACCTCCACATAAGAAAATCTATTATATTAAGAATTTACGACATTTTAATAATAATATATTCTTTTCTACACCCATTTAGAAAAAAATTGGATAAAACCATTAGCTGGTTTCTGGTTCTGATTAGTTTAAGGTGAGGTGTCCAAAAACTAAATAATAAAGATTTCCCTCTCCATTCCTATATAAACCCTCCCAAGCTACCACATCACCTTCACTAAAATCCAGTGGAGATCGACCAAAACCAGACCTATTCTCTCTAGAATCCTCCCAAGGTGCCCCAATCTCCCAAGAAACCACTCTCCAGACTCTCAGTAGCCTTTGGGATCACACATCCAAGTAAGGGATTTATTCTTTTATCATATTTTTCATATTTTCTTAAAGTTGTTATGCCATTATTTTTTCAATTAAAAATGTTGGTGTATAATTTCACACCTCCCCCATTTGTCCCTCTTTATGTTTGGATGATGGGAGACCCCTTTCTCTCTCATTAATGTGTCCCATTACACTTGTTACCACACCAAAATTCTGTAAGATATTTCTCTCTACTATTTTATATCCAATTAATTCATTAGTATTATGTATCTAAATTCAATTATGATTTTTTGTAAATGTATCTTTATTAACCCCATACAGATCCTTTAATTTAAATGTGATGATACACCACTTTATCTCTCATACACCATTTTTTATGAGTTCTTATTTCACGTCGTTATGCTGCTGAAATTCTACTACTATTTTCCAAGACAATGTCATTATGTACTGAATACAATGCCCATTTGTCTATCAAGGGTATTCACCATTATGAACATTTACTTATCTATTATAAATCATTATGTATGTATTGCACATCCCTTTATCATGGAATAAATGCTGATTATTTTTTCCATGTTGAATGATTCATGTGGCACACATAGGCATGAATAAAATTTTTAAGAAAGGGTGCACCCTGATAGGGATCCAAGGAATTGGGTAAAGTATAGTGTCATGATATGTCATGTGCAATGTCTGTTGACTCATGATAATTCATGTTCAATGAGGTTTTACTCATGCTTTATGTGCAATGAGGGTTTACTCATTCTGCATGTGCAATGAGCCTTGGCTCATGCTAAATTCCATGATAAGTGTTGTTGCCACATTTCCATGACATGATTATCATGCTTTATCATGCCTTTATGTTCATGTTTCTATTGTTTTCCGTTGATATGGCTATATTCTAAAATTTATACTATTCCTCATGTTATTCCATGTTAATTCCTTAACTGGGCTTTATGTCTCACCCTTTCCTTATGCATGTCCTCAAGTTATCCCATGCAATGCTATGTACGAGGGAATGTGGTTGTCATATAAAATAATTTTTCAATAAATATTTTGTATTTCTTATTTTAGTTTGTTATGTTATGTTCCTAATCACCAAAGACACTAGACCTCTTGATCTCCATGTTGTATCAAATGAAGATTTTATGTTATAAATCATGTTTTAGTGTGTAATAAAGAAAAAGGTTATCAAAGTTGGTATCAAAGGATAGGTTTAGTTATTTTAGGGATTGGGATTAGAGATCCCCAGTGAATCCTTAGAGACAAGACTAAGTATAATAAAAACATCCCTATTTTTTTGTGGGTATTGATTAAGTGGTTTATCATGAAAATAAATCCATGTCTCGATACGAGCAGGTAGAGGCATCTCTAGAACAAATCTACCTAGGGTTGAAAACCACGACACAGAGTTCTGGGATTGACTAGAGGTATCCTGGTACACAACAACGGGCCTTGCTGCAGTCATGGTTATGACACTCCAGAGGGATATGCTTTGGTAAATTCACAAGCATTGTATTTACCTTTATTAATGGAATTAAAAAATGACCCTATGAATATATGTTAGAAATAGATCATGAATAGCATAGATTGAAGCCTATGGATTACAAAGATAAGGAAATAAATGTTATTTATAATTCATTAGTTTAGTCATTGTATTACCCTTTATTTCCTACCCCTAACATTCCTTTTATTCTAGCCAATGGCTGGTAATAGGAGGACTCGGTATAACAACTGATGTGAAGATCAATGTGATGATTATGCTAATGAGATTCCCAATTTAATGGGAGTGGGAATCCCAAAATTTGTCACACTTCTCTCAGTTTACTCATGTTTTGAATACAAACAGGGGTCAAGTGGAATATTCACCCCCTACAAATTAACAAGTCATTGTCGAGAGATTTATGAGACAAAAGCCTCCAACTTATAATGGATCTTCCAATCCCTGAATCGCTGAACAATGGATCAGATCCATTGAAAATATCATCTCCATCCATCAATGTTCAGAACTAGAGAAGGTTCTCTTGGCTGATTATTATATGGAGGGTGAAGCTGGTCAATGTTTGATGTTGATAAAAAATACAAGTCCTATGAAAGTGATCGAGGCGTTGGAATTGAAGGATTTCGAAAAGATGTTTTTTGATAAATATTTTCCGAACACCCTCTGATATAAGATGGAAAGGTACTTCCTTTCCCTTTATCAAAAAGATGACGAATATGTTGGAGCATATGAAGAAATCATAACAAGGCTTTCACGATACACCTATGTATTTTTCGTTACCCCTGAATTCTAGGTTGAAAACTTATTTGGTGGGATGAAACTTAGCATACGGAAATCACTAGCGATACGTGACATCAACGGCAATGAGGAAATTGTATGATTTTCCCTCAAGGTTGAAATGGATATCGGAGAATCTCAGGGGTATCATGGGGATAATATGTGTAAGATGGACTTTAATACTGGTGGTCTGATGGATAAATCTGATGATGCTAATAAGATCCACACACCACTTGACAAGTTCCGTAAAGAAGAACCCTAGAAAATTCATGATGGAGATGATGAAATGCTTTAGATGTGGAAGAGAAGGGCACCTAGATATTTACTACCGACTGGAAAATACATGTGGCTACAACAGAGGTGAAGAACACTCTATTCAAACCTCAACGTGTTTTTCATTGATAAAACTATATAGAACCATGGAATCTTGCAAATCAGTTCCGTAAGGAAAGGTTTTTCGGAGGAAACCAACAACCTCCAAGGCTGCAAGGGAAAGGTTTTTCCAACACTACTACCGTATTGAACCCCAACAATGATGTGGTGATATATACACTAATTATTCATTCAATAATAGAAAACATACTTTTTGATTCAGTTTCAACGCATTCTTTTATATCATGAATGTTCAGTAGAGCAATCCCAACACCACAACAAATCATGGAAGTAATGATGTTAGTGAGTATAAAAAGTGGGGAAATCATTTCATTCCAGGAATATTACTCCTCCCATTTAATAGTATATAGATTGAATTTCCTATAGATCCTTGTTATACACCCTCTAGTGGAATTTGATGCAATTCTTAGAATGGATTATCATTCCTTATATAGAGCCATCATAAATTTCCATGAGAAGGAAATCACTATGCATTTGGAGAATCGACCCCTGATTCAAAACATGTTCAGGGTGGAAGATGAATCTTCTTTAGCTCCATTATCTCAACTATGGACATTACTGCCCTATGAGAACATGTATGTAGATTAGATGATTGAGTCTAAGGAGGCACCCATTTTTAAAGACATGCTAATTGTGGTAGAATTTTCGGAAGTGATTCTCTAGGAATTGCATGGTATTTCATCTAGAAGAGATGTTTAATTCTGTATTGATCTATTACCTAGGTCATTTCATATATACATGAATCTGTATAGAATGTTTGTTGTGGATCTTGAGGAGCTAACGAAACAACTATAGGAGAATCTGGATAAAGAGTTTATATGCCCAAGTGCTTCTCCATGGGGTGAAGTAGTCCTCTTCGTCAAGAAGAATGATGTGTAAATAAACCATTTAAATGATTATCTTGATCTTAAAAAATCAAAATAAAGATCAAGTATCCTCTCCCACAAATCAACGACTTGTTCAATCAGCTGCGTGGAGCACAATACTTCTTGCAAAGTGGATTTGCAGTCAGGATATTATCAAGTATGGGTGAAGAAGTAATATATCCCCAAGACTACTTTTTATACATGATACGGGCACTATGAATTCAGAGTAATGCCTTTCAGACTCACTAATGCTCTAGAAATCTTCCTTGACAAGATGAATATAGTCTTTAGGGATTACCTCGATAAATTCTTGGTAGTCTTTATAGATGATATTCTGATATACTACAAAACAATGGAGGTTCATAGAGAGCATATAAGAACAGTACTAGATACTGTGTGGAAGGAGAACCAATATGCAATGTTTAGAAACTGTGAGTTCTGGTTGAAGGATGTCTCATTGTTATGCCATATTGTCACAAGTAATTGGATATATGTGGAACCCTCCAAAACATATGAAATTAAGGAATGTATGAGGCCAACTTTGGTAAAGGATATCCTTAGATTCTTGGGGTTAGATGGATATTATCAATGATTTGATTGAAATTTCTCACGATTTTCCAACCCTATTACCATTCTAACATAGAAGGGGGTAATGTTTTCTTGGAGTGATGAATGTGAAGAAATCTTCAAGGAATTAAAAAGAAGGCTTATCACTACACTCGTTCTCACCTTAACCAAAAGTGGAGAACTCGTAGTGGTATTTAGTGATTTATTGAAGAAGGGCATGGGTTGTGTGTTGATGCAAAATGACAAAGTCATTGCCTATGATTCAAGGAAATTGAAATTTCGTGAGAAGAATTATCCAACTCATGATTTAGAGGTTTCCGTGATGATCTTCTCTTTAAAAATTTGGTGATATTATGTCTTTGTGGAGAAGTGTGAAATATATATGTACAAAAAAGGCCTCAAGTATATATTAACACAGAATGAGTTGAACATACACCAATGATTATGGTTAGAGATGATCATAGACTATGATTGTTCAATTAATTACCACCCTAGAAAAACGAACAAGGTGGCAGATGCTCTAAGATTAAAGGACTCAGTAATTCTATCACTTATGAGAATTGAGAAGGAAATAATCTTCTTAAATTTGATAAAGATGGACATTTGAATCCTAAACAAGGGAATATCATCAATCCTTTAAAACAATTTCTCAAAATTCTCTTTTAGATTTGATAAAGGATGCCCAAATGGATGGTGTGGGAATTCATAAGAATGTGAAAGCTATCAGAAGCTAGAAATCCTCAAAGATCAATGTTAATGAAGAAGGAATTGTGAGATTTTGGAAAAGAATATGTGTTCCATCATGTTGAGAGATGAATAAGGATATTTTGGATGATGCACATAGTTCAAATGTCTCTATTCACACATAAAACAAAATATTGTATGGAGATCTTTGAGAGCATTATTGGTGGTATAATATAAAGAGGGAGATCACTGAGTATACATCAAAGTGCCTAGTGTGTCAGCAAGTGAAGGAAGAGAGGAATAATTCTAAGGTGATGATGTAACCATTTCCCATACCAGCATGGAAATGGGAGAACATCATTGTGGACTTAGTCACCGGACTTGTGAAGAAAGACAAAGAAAAAAATGAAATTAGGGGTATTGGGGATCATCTTACAATGTTTTCAAACTTTATTGAAATTTTGGATGATTTCTCATTGGATCAACATGCACAAATATATATCAGTAAATTTGTAAGGATTCATGGATTACCACTATCTATTGTTTCCGATCGAGATCCAAGATTCATCTTCATGTTTTGGAAGAGTCTTTAATATGCTATGGATACTGAACTGAAATTCAGTACGGCCTATCATATTCAAACAGATGTCCAATCTGAGCGAACTATTCAGAAACTGGAAGATATGTTATGATCATGTTCTATGGACTTTAAATGATTGTGGTACCAACCTATTTCACTGGTTGAATTCTCCTACAATAACATTTACCACTCGAGCATCTGAATGGAACCTTATTAAGCCCTATATGGGAAGGGGTGAATAATAGAAGAATGTTCGGACAAAGTCGGTGAGCGTAAGAGGCTAGAACACGAAATGGTTGAAGAAATCGTGGAGAAGGTGAAAACCATTAAAAATCTTATCAGGGCATCCCAGAGATGAAAGAATAGATATATAGATAACCATCGATGAGACATTTAGTTTAAAGATGGAGAAATTGTATTTCATGCATATCTCCATGGAAGAAGGTCACAAGGTTTGGAAAGAATTGGAAGATAAGTCCTAGGAAGTTCAGCCCCTTTGAGATTCATGATCATGTTGGGGTGGTGGCCAATCGACTAGAACATGAACCTACCATGGCCAAATTACAAGATTTCTTTCAAGAATATCTCTTATGAAAGTACATACTTGGCCATTCACATGTACACTCTTTAGAGGTACTACAACTAAAGGACGATCATTCTTATGAGGATTAACTAGTGAAGATCAAATATCGTAGGGAAAATGGTCTATGAAATAAGATATTTCCCCTCATAAATGTGTTGAGGAAAAAATAAAAGTTTGATGAAGAAATGTGGGAATCAGAGGAAGTGATTAAGCAAAGTTACACACATTGGTTTTAGAGTGGGAAAAGTAAATTTTGAGGGAAAAATTTCATAAGGGGTATGATTGTAACAACCCAAACATTCATTAATAAAAATTCCACTTGTTCTGATTAAATTCCTCTTTATGTAAATAGTTTATATAAATGTAAAAATCATTGGTTTTTTCTTTTTGGATTTTAAAATAATGTTACAAATTCTGACCATTTTTAATATTGTCTTTGAATAGTGATCTCATGATTAGTATAAATATAGGGCTTCAAAAAATACATCTTACACAAAAAATGAAGTGATGGCCACATCTAGTAGACTTGACCCGTATGAATACCATTTTTCAAAGCTCAGAAAATTGTTGGCATCATTGGGCATCATTCGTGACCATTCCCAAGCTGAGCATGATCATGTTAAGCCTGAGTGGAACTGACTGCAGGATAAGTGGAAGTTAATATAGATTACCATCCAAGAGATATTATATGTGCCACCCCAAGTGTCTTTAACCATTTCACACCTTATCCTTTGGTCTTATGTGGGTTTTATAAGGGGTTATGTAAAAAGACCTTAGCACTATGATTATGTGATTTATTTTTGTATAAATAATGTACATTCATTTTATTATTGTTATTTTGTAAATAGTTTTTAAAATGCAAATTTTATTTTCAGTTAATATTCTACAAAGAAATATATTTTGTTAAATTAATTAATTTTTGAATAAAATTATATTTTACTAAAATATTAATAAATTAATTTATCCTATATATAAATGATTGTTCAATTTTGATGAATAAAATTGTAATTTTTATTATAGTTTGAAATCTGTTTTTGTCAAAACCCTTGAATATTCAATTATTGTCATTCATTTTTTTAAAAGTAAAAATTCACATATTGAGAAAATTATTTAGAAAAAATTAATATTATTTATGGAATCAGGATGTCGAAATTAGCCAATGGTGAATATTTCCTAAATTTCATGAGATAGACGATTTTTTGGGTAAAAAATAAATTCCCTTTAAATATATAATGTGTTTTATGACATCAAAATGACCGAATAGTGATGTAATAAAATACTATAAAAGATATATGCAGCCAATATATGTTTTACCATTAAAATAATTTTATTTTGGGGTTTTTTGATTTATTTTACAAAGATTTAGTTGAACCATCATGGATTATAAAACATTTTGTCATTTTAAATCTTATTCCTTGAGTGTGTGACTCGCATCCACACAAGAAACCCTATTATTTGAAGGAGATCAGATATTGGCTTCATAAAATATTGTTTTTAACTCCCATTTTGCAAAAACCATGGCCAAAAACCAAGGTCTATTTTGGGGTTTTGATTAGTTTAATGTGAGGTGTCCCAAACCTAAATAATAATGCATTCCCTCTCCTTTATTTATAGACCCACCCATGTTCCCACTTCTTTTTAACTCAAAGGAATTGGATTCTAACCAACCCCTTCCCTCTTCTCTCTACAATCCTACAAATGTTTACAATGCTCCTAAGAAGACTCTCTCAAGCCTCTCCAATGCCTTTGGGATCACACTTCCATGTAAGGGATTTCTTACTTTCTCATTTTTGTAAAATTATATTTCAGTTGTTATGCCCATATGTTTTCAATTACAAATGTTGGGTTATGATTTCACACCTCCCCCATACTACCTCAGTTTGTTTGGATGATGGGATACCCATTTCTCACTCATTAATGTGTTCCATGTACACCCGTTATCAAGCCGAAATTCCATGGGGGATTTCTCTCTCCCCTTTTATATCCAAGTAATTATTTTGTATTATACATCTTAATTACATAATGTTTTTTGGGACATGTATCTATATTTCCCCCTTACTATCCATTTCATGAGAATATGATGATACACCTCTTTCTTGCAACACCCCCAAATGATAAAGGGTGTAATGACCAAATGATATGACTCATGTCAATAAGGTTCACTGTCCTTTTTGTGAGCCTACCTAATCAGAACCCCACAGTTAAGCATGCTTGTCCAGGTGTAGTGATCAGGATGGGTGAAATTCTGGGAAGTTTCCCAAGTTGTGTTCGAGTGAGGATAAAGGACACTGGAATGTAAATGTGTTGGCATGTGGGGAATATCATTTGTCAGATGATCCGTTTAGGTATGTGGGTGGACCCTTGGGTGGGGACCACATGTTTGGGGGGAAACTGGTGGTACCTGGTGGTCCAGGACCTGACAACGATGTTATGGCGGGGTTTATGTGCTGTCACTGGGACCCGGTTGTCACATTTGGTATCATTGGAGGAACCCATCCTTAATTGTGGTTCACTGCCTGGGTTGAGATGTAAGGCCCACAATGAGGACTTTGTGATCTAATGGGGGTTATTATAACATCCCCAAATGATCAAGGGTTAAATGGTTAAATGATATGACTCCTCTCAATAAGGTGCACCGTCCTTTTTGGGAGCCTTCATGATTTGAACTCCATAGTTAAGCTTGCTTGGCATGGAGTAGTGATCGTGGTTGGTCACCTTTTGGGATGTTTCCCAAGGTGTGTGTGTGTGAGGAAAAAGCACACTAGAATGGACATGTGTTGGCCTGTGGGGATTGTCATTAGTCAGATAACCCATTAAGGCATGTGGTTGGACCCTAGGGTGGGGACCACATTCATGCGGGGCAACTGGTGGTACCTGGTGGGCTAGGACCTGACAACCATGTTAAGGCGGGGTGTTTCTGCTATCACTGGGACTCGATTGTCACATTTCTGTCACATCAACCATTTTTGTGAATTCTTATTTAAAGATGTTATACTGATGGAATTTCACTACTATTTTCCAACCCAATGACATTGTGTAGTGAATACTGTTCACATTAATCTATCAATGGTATTCTCCTTTATGCACATTTACTTATTGATTATAAATCTTCATGTATGTATTCCATATCCCTTTATCATGGAATAAATGATGATGATTGATTCTATGTTGTATGATCCATATGGCACACTTATGCATGAAATGAAATCTTTAAAAAAGGTTGCACCCTTATATCACTCCAATTCATTTGGTAATGTATTGTATCATAATACTTCATTTGCAATGAGTGCTGACTCATGATAATTCAGGTTCAATGTGGGCTTACTCGTGCTTTATGTGCAATGAGGTTTTACTCATGCTCCATGTTCAATGAGCCTTAGTTCATGCTAAATTCTGGGTTAAGTGTTATTGCCACATTTCCATGATGGGATTATCATGCATTATCATGCTTTTTTTCATGCTAAATTCAATGTTAAGATATTGTATTTTTGGATTTATATTGTAATGTAATGTTCCTAAGCCCCAAAGACACTATACCTCTTGATCATCCATGTTGCATCAAGTAAAGATATTATGTAATATATCATGTTTTAGTGTGTAATATTGAACAGGGCTTTTATAATGATACCTAATAAGAAAACAAATCATGTAATATAAACACTTTATTAAAATATCTCAAATAGAGTAGTTCCATCAACAGATATGCTCGATACCTCTTTCTTTGACATTACAGAAATAGTATTTTTCAATAGAATACCATGGAACTAGATTTATTTAGTGTTTATCATCTAAAAAATGGGCCTAAAATATTGAATTATACTAACGCATATTGGGATTAATCCTTGCATTATTCATTATGAAATTTTTCTAACGATGCACCCAATGTATCCTACCTCACCAGGAAAATCTATTGTCTTTGTTTTCATCAATACATGTACACGTGTGTCTCATGATACTCATTAATAATAATATCATAGTTTAAAGTCCAATATATGTGTCCAAAGATAGGAAGATCGAATGACACATATAAATGTGGATTTCATTTTGTCAGGTCTCATTCACATAATATCCAAATAGATAATAGCAAGGGAGTACACCCGGAGAAGATGACTCAATGCCATATCAGTCTCCACCCCTGATAGCTTATATCATTTCTGTCTTTCAAATGATATCCTCTGAAAATAGAACATATATTCAAGGAATTTTTCCTATCAATTTTTGGTTCTCATCATAATGAGGAACTGCTATGATATTTTAGTGTGACAACAACTCTTTGGACATTATCATATACTATGTCACAGAAAACATGAATCATGAAATGATATGAAGTTTATTAATATTAAAACAATGTATTTAGGTTTATCATAATGTATAAATAATTTTGTTCTAGGGAGCCGACTATAATAAAATACCTCTTTCACTAGAGCAAACTACTAACAACCATCAGTCTGCTAGCTCTCACATGATATTTATGCCTTTAGTACGATAGGCCTTTTATAAAGGGATCCACCACATTCTCTTCCATGGGTACTCTACTCTCTTCAACTTCACCCATATAATAGAAACCCCTCAATAGGGGAAACTTCTAGAGTATATTCTTTATCTATTGGGGTGACCATTCCACTTTTTCAAGAGCCACCACTATAGTATTATACCAATATAATGTCATAGGGTCTTTACTACTTGGTACCACATCGTGCTCCGAGAAAATGTTTTAAATTAAAATGGATTTCATTTCATCATTAAAAGCTGATATATAATCACACTCTACCGTGGAATCAGTTAAAAATATCTTCTTTGATCTTTTCAAGCTCACAGCTCCTCTATTAAATGTAACGACCCAAAGTTTCATTAATGGAAAATCCCTCTTGATCCAGTTAAATGTTTCTTTATGAAAAATGTTTTTTTTATAAGATGTAAACCTCTTTAGTTTTATGTTAAGATTTGTGACCGTTACTTTTATAGCCGTTGAACAGTGATCATCTGGGTAGTTTAAATATATGGCTTTAACGAACCAATTTTCTACTCAGACAAAGGAAGCGATGGCCTCATCCAGTAGAATTGCCCCTTACAAAGCCCATTTGTCGGAGCTCGGAAAGGAGGTGGCGTCTTTGGGCTTTGCCCTTGACCAAGCCCAAGCTGAGCTTCATCAAGTCAAGCTCGAACGTGATCGTCTACGGGAAAAATGGAAGTTGATAGAGATTACCACTCGAGCGATGTTATCCGAGCAACCCCAAGAGTCTGTCTCCATCGCACACCTTACCCTTAGGTCTTATGCGGCTATTTTAAGGGGTTATGTAACAAATAAGTAGCACCATGTTCATGTACATTATTTTTTAATGAATATAATTTCTAGTCATTTTTGATACATTGTAATTAGTTTTTAAAGTACAAACGGTGTTTTTAGTTATTATTTAATTAAGAATTATATTTTATTAAATTAAAGGACTTTTGAATTAAATAATATTTTAATAAAATATTATTATTAATATTAAATTAATTTTTATTAAATATAAATGATCTTATAATTTTATGAATGCAATTAAAATTTTTATTAAGGTTTGAAAGCCATTTTTGTCAAAACCCGTGAATTTTTTTATAAATGTCGGTTTTTATTTTAAAAGTGAAAATTCATATATTTAGAAAATTAGTTAGATAAAATAAATATTATTTTTGGAATCAGGATGTCAAAATTATCCAACGGTGAATTTTTCATAATTTTCGGAGACAGTCAAATTTTTGGGTAAAAATTAAATACCATTTAAATATATAATGTGTTTTATGACATCATAATGACCCAATGGTGATGTAATAAAATACCATAATCCATATGTTAGGCCAATATCTGTTTTATCATTAAAATAATGAGGTTTTGGGTTTGTTTGACTCACTTTTCAAAGCATTAATGGAGCCCTCAAGACTTATTCAACACTTTGCCTTTTTAAATTAATTTCCATGGGAGTGTGACTCACCTCCACATAAGCAACCCTAAGTTTTTAATAAGTTCGGACCTTGGCCTAGTAAAATATTGTTTTCCTCTTTCCTTTTCCAGAAACCATGGGCAAACACCATGGGATGGTTTGTGGTTTGGATTATTTTAATATAAGGGGTCTCAAACCTAAATAATAAAGAATTCTCTCACCTTTCCTATATAAACCCACCCACGCTCCCACTTCCTCCTCACCCAAAGCCCTTTAATTTTGTCCAACCTCTGCCATACTCTCTTTAGAATCCTCTCAAGGTGCCCCAAGCTCCCAAGAATCCTCTCACAAGCCTCTCTCTAGCCTTTGGAAGCACACATCCAAGTAAGGGGTTTTCTTCCTTTCTGTTTTTTTTGTCAATTTTCTTTAAGTTGTATTTCCCTTTTTATTTCAATTATGAATGTTGGGGAATGGTTTCACACCGCCCCCATACTGTCCTCTTATTGTTTGAATGATGGGAGAACCCTTTCTCTCTCATTATATGCCTCCCATGTACACCCGTTACTATGCCGAAATTTCGAAAGGAACTTCTCTCTCTTCTTTTACATTCAAGCAATACTTTTGTATCATGAATCTAAATTCCATTTCTAATGTTGGGACATGTATATATATGATCTCCTTACTGTCCATTACATGTAAATATGATGAGGAACCCCTTTCTCTCCCATCAACCTTTTTTATGAATTCTTATGTCACGCCGTTACGCTGCCGAAATCGCACCGATTTTCTAAGCCAATGTCTTTGTGTAGTTAATACCATGCCCATTTCTCCATCAATGGTATTCACCTTTATGCACATTTACATATTGATTATAAAGTTTCATGTATTAATTCCACATTCCTTTATCATGGAAGAGATGATTATGTTTTATGAATCCATGTTTTATGATCCATGTGGCACACTTATGCATGAAATGAAATGTTTAAGAAGGGTGCTCCCTTTATAGCACTCCAATGCATTAGGTAAAGTATAGTATCATGATACGTCATGTGCAATGAGTGTTGACTCATGCTAATTCAAGTGCAACGAGGGTTTACTCGTGCTTCAAGTGCAATGAGGGTTTACTCATGCTCCATGTGCAATGAGCCTTGGCTCATGCTAATTCAATGTTAAGTGTTGTTGCCACATTTCCATGTTATGATTATCATGCTTTATCATGCCTTTATGTTCATGTCACTATTATGCTCTATTGATATTCCTATTGCCTAACATGTCTTTTACTCCTCATGTTATTCATTGTGTACTCCCTTACTGGGCTTTATAGCTCACCCTTTTCTTATGCATGTCCTCAGGTTATCCCATGCAATGCTAAGTACGAAGGAATGTAGTGGTCATGTAAAGGATGTTTTCAATAAGGATGTTGTATTTCAAGTTTAAAGTTTTTATGTAATGATCCTAAGCCCCAAAGACACTAAACCTCTCAATATTCATTGTTGTATCAAGTGAAGTTTTATGTAATAAAGCATGTTTAAGTTGTAATAAAAAGCAGGGTTTTCATAGTTGGTATCAAAGGAAAGGTTTAGTTATTTTTGGGATTAGGAAACCCTAGTAGAGCCTTAGATACAAGACTATGCATAATAAAAACATCCCTAAGTTTTGGTAAATACTAAGTAAGTGATTTATCAAACAAATACATCCCTGTCTGGATACGAGCAGGTAGAGGCGGCTCTGGCACAGATGTATCCTAGGGGTAAAACCCGAAAACACCACTTTGAGCTAGACTTGAACGGGAACTGGTGCACGAAAACGGGCCTTACTGCACTCTTGGTTATGACACTCCCGGGGGATATGTTTTGATAAATTCACAATCTTAGTATGAACCCTTATTAAGGGAAAAAATGCCCCTAAGAATATATGTTAGAAGGAAGATCATGAAAAGCCTGGATTGAATCATATAGACTCATGAGTTAAAGAGATTAAAGTTTATTTATAAGTCATAAACTTTTGTCTTTTGATTACCCTTTATGTGTTACCCCTAACTTTCCTTTTATTCCAGCCAATGGCCGGTAATAGGAGAACTCGGGCTAACAACCGTTGTGAAGATCAGTGTGATGATTGTACTTATGAGATGCCCAATCCAATGGGTGCGGGAATCGCGAACTTTGTCACTCTTCTCTCTCAGCTAACTCAAGTTTTGAATAGAAACACCGGTCAAGAGGAACGTTCAACCCCCCCCCCCCCCAAGAAAGAAAAAGTCGCTTTTGAAAGATTCATGAGCGAAATGCCTCCTATTTTTAGTGGATCATCCAATCCCGCGATTGCTGAACAATGGATCAACTCCATTGAAAAGATATTCTCTATCCTCCAATGTTCTGAAAAGGAGAAGGTTCTCCTGGCGGCTTATCGTATGGAGGGTGAAGCTGATCAATGGTGGACGTTGATCAAAAATACGAAGCCTGAGGAGAAGATCGAGGCTTTGTAATGGAAGGTATTCCGGAAGATGTTTTTCGATAAATATTTTCCATGCACCCTCCGTCTTAAGATGGAAAGGGACTTCCTTTCCTTCAAGCAGAAAGATGAGGAATATGTGGGAGCGTACGAGGAAAACTTCACAAGGCTTTCACGATATGCTTCCGGCTTTGTCGTTACCCCCGAATGCAAGGTTGACCGCTTCTTTGGTGGGCTGAATCCTAGCTTGCGGAAAGCATTAGTGATCCGTGACTTCGACAGCTATGAAGAAATTGTCCGATGTGCCCTCAAGGTTGAAATGGAGATCGGAGAATCACAGGGGTATCATGGGGACAAGAAGGGGAAGGTGGACTTCAATGCTGGTGGTCCGATGGATAAATCCAACGGCACTAAGAAATTCCAGCACCCCACTTGCCAAAAGTGTGGAAAAAAGCACCCTGGAAATTGCCTTAGGGGGACAAGAAAATGCTTCAAGTGTGGAAGAGAAGGGCACCTAGCTGTTAACTGTCAGCAAGAAGGACCCGCGGCTGCGACGGAGGGGAGGAATGCTCCGTTCGAACCTCAATGTGTTGTTCAATGCTTCAAATGCAAAGAACCGGGTCATTTTGCGAATCAGTGCCCAAATCCAAGGGTTATCGGAGGCAATCAACAACCTCCAAGATAGCAAGGAAGAGCTTTTGCCATCACTTCTGCCGAAGTGAACCCCAACAAAGAAGTGGTGATAGGTACGCTAGTTATTCATTCAAGAATAGCGAACGTACTTTTTGATTCAGGTTCTATGCATTCTTTTTTATCTCACAAGTTTAGTAGAACAATCCCTGCACCACCACGAATCATGGAAGTGAAGATGTCGGTGAGTACGGCAAATGGGGCAATCATTTCATCCCATGAGTAAAAGTCCTCCCCTATTATAATCTGTGGATTGAATTTCCCGGCGAATCTCATCATACTTCCTTTGGTGGAATTTGATGCAATTCTTGGCATGGATTGGCTTTCCTTTTATAGAGCCAACATAAATTGTCGGGAGAGGGAAATCACACTCAATATGGAGAATCGACCCCCGATTCTTTATAAGTGTCAGGAGGAAGATGAATCTCCTTTAGCTCCATCATCTCAAGCATGGATATTACTGCCTGATGAGCACGCATATCTGGCTCAGATGATTGAGTCCAAGGAAGAAACCACCCTTGAAGAAATGCCTATTGTGAGGGAATTCGCTGAAGTATTTCCCGAGGAAATTCCTGGTCTTCCTCCAAGAAGAGATGTTGACTTCTCAATTGAACTTATACCTGGGGCGCTACCAATATCCAAGACTCCATATAGAATGGATATGGTTGAGCTTGAAGAACTGAAGAAACAACTACAGGAGAATCTGGATAAAGGGTTTATACGCCCAAGTGCATCACCATGGGGTGCACCAGTCCTCTTCGTCAAGAAGAAAGATGGGTCAATGCGGCTTTGAATCGATTATCGTGAACTTAACAAAATCACGATAAAGAACAAGTATCCTCTCCCAAGAATCGATGACTTGTTTGATCAGCTGCGTGGAGCACAATACTTCTCCAAGGTCGACTTGCGGTCGGGATATTATCAAGTAAGGGTGAAGAAGGAAGATATCCCCAAGACAGCTTTTCGTACAAGGTACGGGCACTATGAATTCATAGTAATGCCTTTTGGACTCACCAATGCTCCAGAAATATTCATGGACTTGATGAATAGAGTCTTTAGAGATTACCTAGATAAATTTGTGGTAGTCTTTATAGATGATATTCTATTATACTCCAAAACCAAGGAGGACCATGAGGAGCATTTAAGAATTGTACTGGAGACTTCGCGCAGGGAGAAGCTCTATGCCAAGTACAGCATGTGTGAGTTCTGGTTGAAGGAGGTCTCATTCTTGGGTCATATCATCACAAGCAATGGGATATCTGTGAACCCCTCCAAAACAGATGCAATTGAGGGATGGCCGAGGCCAACATCGGTAACTGATATCCGTAGCTTCTTGGGGTTAGCTGGATATTATCGACGATTTGTGAGAAACTTCTCACGATTGTCCAACCCTCTTACCAAGCTAACTCGAAAGGGAGTAAAGTTTGCTTGGAGTGATGAATGTGAAGAAAGCTTCAAGGAGTTGAAAAGGAGGCTTATCACTGCACCTGTGCTCACTTTACCCAAAAGTGGGGAGCTTTTTGTGGTATTCAGTGATGCTTTGAAGAAGGGCTTAGGATGTGTGCTGATGCAGAATGATAAATTGATATCCTATGCCTCAAGGCAGTTGAAAATCCGTGAGCGAAACTATCTAACGCACGATCTGGAGTTGGCGGCGGTGATCTTTGTCTTGAAAATATGGCGGCATGATCTCTATGGAGAGAAATGTGAGATATATACTGACCACAAGATTCTTAAATATATATTCACACAGAAAGAGCTTAATATGAGCCAGAGAAGATGGATAGAGCTCATCAAGGATTATGACTGTTCAATACATTACCACCCTGGGAAGGCGAACAAGGTGGCGGATGCCCTAAGTAGAAAAGATCCAGCGATTCTATCAATGATGAGAATTGAGAAGGATCCAATCTTCTTAGACTTGATGAAGATGGACGTGGGAATCATAAAGAAGGGAACATCATCAATCCTTTCACAAATGATTGCTCAACCATCTCTTTTGGAAAGGTTAAAGGATGCTCAAAAGGATGATGCGAGAATCCAAGAAAAAGTGGAAGCTATCAAAAAGGGAAAATCCTCAGAGTTTAATGTTAATGAAGAAGGAATTGTGCGGTTTGGTAAAAGACTATGTGTCCCATCAAGTTCGGAGCTGAAGAAGGAACTTTTGGATGATGCACATAGTTCAAATTTCTCTATTCACCCAGGGAGCACAAAGATGTATCGAGATCTCCAAGAAAACTTTTGGTGGGATAATATGAAGAAGGAGATCACCGAATATAAATCAAAGTGCCTGGTGTGTCAGCAAGTGAAGGAAGAGAGGCAGAAGTCTAAGGGGATGATGCAACCATTTCCCATACCAGAATGGAAATGGGAGAACATCACCATGGACTTCGTCACTGGACTTCCAAGGACATCCAAAAGCAACAATGCAATCTGGGTTATTCTGGATCGAGTTACAAAGACCGCACACTTCATTGCTATTCGAGAGGATTTCTCTTTGGATCAACTGGCACGAATATATATCAGAGAAGTGGTACAGTTGCATGGAGTACCACTATCTATTGTGTCTGACCGAGATCCAAGATTTACCTCTAAGTTTTGGAAGAGTCTTCAACATTCTCTGAATACTGAACTGAACTTCAGTACGGCTTATCATCCTCAAACTGATGGCCAATCCGAGTGGACTATCCAAACACTTGAGGATATGTTGAGAGGGTTCTCAATGGACTTTAAAGGAGGATGGGATCAACATCTTCCTCTAGTTGAGTTCTCTTATAATAATAGTTTCCACTTGAGCATCCAAATGGCACCATATGAAGCCCTGTATGGGAAAAGGTGTAGAACACCGACATGTTGGGATGAGGTCGCTGAACATAAGCTGCTTGGACCAGAAATGGTCGAAGAAATGGTGTAGAAGGTGAAAACCATTCAGCAGCATATCAAGGCAGCCCAAAGTCAACAGAAGAGTTATGCAGATAATCGTCGACGAGACCTTGAGTTTAAAGTCGGAGACATGGTGTTTTTACGCATATCTCCGTGGAAGAAGGTCATGAGGTTTGGAATGAAAGGGAAGTTAAGTCCAAGGTACATCGGCCCCTTCGAGATTCTTGATCGTGTTGGGGCTGTGGCCTATCGACTAGCACTTCCACCTACTATGGCCAAGGTGCATGATGTCTTCCATGTATCCCTCTTAAGGAAGTACATACCAGACCCTTCACATGTACTCTCTTCTGAGGTGGTACAATTAGATGACGATCTTTCTTATGAGGAGCAACTAGTGAAGATCTTTGATCGTAGAGAAAAAGTTCTACGAAATAAGACAATGCCCCTCGTCAAGGTGTTGTGGAGAAACCACAAGTTTGAAGAAGCAACTTGGGAGTCGGAGGATATGATGAAGCTAAGTTACCCACATTTGTTTTAGAGTGGGAAAAGGAAAATTTCGAGGGAAAAATTTCTTAAGGGGGGAATGTTGTAACGACACAAAGTTTCATTAATGGAAAATCCCTCTTGATCCAGTTAAATGTTTCTTTATGAAAAATGTGTTTTTATAAGATGTCAACCTCTTTAGTTTTATGTTAAGATTTGTGACCGTTACTTTTATAGCCGTTGAACATTGATCATCTGGGTAGTTTAAATAAAAGGCTTTAACGAACCAATTTTCTACTCAGACAAAGGAAGCGATGACCTCATCCAGTAGAATTTCCCCTTACGAAGCCCATTTGTCGGAGCTCAGAAAGGAGGTGGCATCTTTGGGCTTTGCCCTTGACCAAGCCCAAGCTGAGTTTCATCAAGTCAAGCTCGAACGTGATCGTCTACGGGAAAAATGGAAGTTGATAGAGATTACCACTCGAGCGATGTTATCCGAGCAACCCCAAGAGTCTGTCACCATCGCACACCTTACCCTTAGGTCTTATACGGCTATTTTAAGGGGTTATGTAACAAATAAGTAGCACCATGTTCATGTACATTATTTTTTAATGAATATAATTTCTAGTCATTTTTGATACATTGTAATTAGTTTTTAAAGTACAAACGGCATTTTTAGTTATTATTTAATTAAGAATTATATTTTATTAAATTAAAGGATTTTTGAATTAAATAATATTTTAATAAAATATTATTAATAATATTAAGTTAATTTTTATTAAATATAAATGATCTTATAATTTTATGAATGCAATTAAAATTTTTATTAAGGTTTGAAAGCCATTTCTGTCAAAACCCGTGAATTTTTTTATAAATGTCGGTTTTTATTTTAAAAGTGAAAATTCTCATATTTAGAAAATTATTTAGATAAAATAAATATTATTTTTGTAATCAGGACATCGAAATTATCCAACGGTGAATTTTTAATAATTTTCTGAGACAGTCAAATTTTTGGGTAAAAATTAAATACCATTTAAATATATAATGTGTTTTATGACATCATAATGACCCAATGGTGATGTAATAAAATACCATAATCCTTATGTTCGGACAATATGTGTTTTATCATTAAAATAATGAGGTTTTGGGTTTGTTTGACTCACTTTTCAAAGCATTAATGGAGCCCTCAAGACTTATTCTGCACTTTGCCTTTTTAAATTAATTTCCCTGGGAGTGTGACTCACCTCCACATAAGCAACCCTAATTTTTCAATAAGTTCGGACCTTGGCCTTGTAAAATATTGTTTTCCTCTTTCCTTTTCCAGAAACCATGGGCAAATACCATGGGATGGTTTTTGGTTTGGATTATTTTAATATAAGGGGTCCCAAACCTAAATAATAAAGAATTCTCTCCCCTTTCCTATATAAACCCACCCAAGCTCCAACTTCCTCCTCACCCAAAGCCCTTTAAGTTCGTCCAACCTATGCCCTACTCTCTCTAGAATCCTCTCAAGGTGCCCCAAGCTCCCAAGAAGCCTCTCACAAGCCTCTCTCTAGCCTTTGGAAGCACACTTCCAAGTAAGGGGTTTTCTTCCTTTCTCTTTTTTTTGTCAATTTCCTTTAAGTTGTATTTCCCTTTTTATTTCAATTATGAATGTTGGGGCACGGTTTCGCACCTCCCCCATACTGTCCTCTTATTGTTTGAATGATGGGAGAACCCTTTCTCTCTCATTAAATGCCTCCCATGTACACCCGTAACTATGCCGAAATTCCGAAAGGAACTTCTCTCTCTTCTTTTACATTCAAGCAATACTTTTGTATCATGAATCTAAATTCCATTTATAATGTTGGGACATGTATATATATGATCTCCTTACTGTCCATTACATGTAAATATGATGAGGAACTCCTTTCTCTCTCATCAACCTTTTTTATGAATTCTTATGTCACGCCGTTACGCTGCCGAAATCGCACCGATTTTCTAAGCCAATGTCTTTGTGTAGTGAATACCATGTCCATTTCTCCATCAAGGGTATTAACCTTTATGCACATTTACATATTGATTATAAAGTTTCATGTATGAATTCCACATTCCTTTATCGTGGAAGAAATGATTATGTTTTATGAATCCATGTTTTATGATCCATGTGGCACACTTATGCATGAAATGAAATGTTTAAGAAGGGTGCGCCCTTTATAGCGCTCCAATGCATTGGGTAAAGTATAGTATCATGATACGTCATGTGAAATGAGTGTTGACTCATGCTAATTCAAGTGCAACGAGGGTTTACTCGTGCTTCAAGTGCAATGAGGGTTTACTCATGCTCCCTGTGCAATGAGCCTTGGCTCACGCTAATTCAATGTTAAGTGTTGTTGCCACATTTCCATGTTATGATTATCATGCTTTATCATGCCTTTATGTTCATGTCTCTCTTATGCTCTATTGATATGCCTATTGCCTAACATGTATTGTACTCCTCATGTTATTCATTGTGTACTCCCTTACTGGGCTTTATAGCTCACCCTTTTCTTATGCATGTCCTCAGGTTATCCCATGCAATGCTAAGTACGAAGGAATGTAGTGGTCATGTAAAGGAAGTTTTCAATAAGGATGTTGTATTTCAAGTTTAAAGTTCTTATGTAATGATCCTAAGCCCCAAATACACTAAACCTCTCGATCTTCTTTGTTGTATCAAGTGAAGTTTTATGTAATAAAGCATGTTTAAGTTGTAATAAAAAGCAGGGTTGTCATATTAAAACTGAAAAAAATATCATAATTGCAACCTCATATCATTTTGATCCATCTAAAAACTAACAATTGTATAATCTCTGGTGACCAGCTCTGTGTGTCCTTCATATAATATGAATATATCCTTTTTTATTATCATATAGTGAAGGATGGCCTTAACTACATTCCATGGTTGTTGTCATGGATCATCGTGATATCGTCCTACCATGATCAATGTGTAGGAAACATCATGTAAATTATATAACATGGAATACATGATTGATCATATCATGGATGTGTATGCGATCTTACACATTCTCTCTTTCTCATGTTGTGTTTGTTGACACATTTTCATAGAATGATGTTAACCATGTGGCACTAGAGCTAAACCCTATTAGATTTTTCCATACTAAATATGCTTAGAATCTTGTCAATATTCTTATTTTAACATAGTCCATGTAGGCTCTAATATCTATATGACTGATATTGATCCCTACAATAAATACTGCTTCAAATAATTTCTTTATGGATAATCACTTGATAAACAAGTCCTTAATTAACTATAAGACTGGTATATTGTTTGTAATAAGTAACTTGTCATCAACATATACAACTTGGATAATAATCACATTCCCACTAAACCTCTTGTAAACACACGACTCACATTCATTCTTAAGGAAACCAATTGTTTTTATTGATTCTTCGAATCCAGTGTTACATGACCTAAATGCTTACTTCAATCCATAAATGGATGTTTACAACTTGAAAGTCCTTTACATATCACTTGGAGTAATAAACCCTTATGGTTTTTTCAGATATACATCCTTAAAAAGGTTACAGTTACGGAATGCATTTTTTACATCCATCATCCAAATCTCATATTAATGGTAAGCTTCTATATAAAGAATAATTATAATGGATTTAATCATGTCAACTTGTGAAAAGGTTTCATCATAGTCAATTCTATGATGATATTTAAACCGTTTTCCACTACTAATTATTTATTGGCACTTAATTTACCTTCCATGTACTTTTTTCTAATGAATACCCATTTCAATCAAAAAGTATTTACATCATCTGGCACATCGACCAAAGAAAAAATGTGGTTTTGATATGTGGAATCCATTTTTTGAATTCATGTATTCTTTCCATCCTTTGGCTTCTAATTTCATTATTGTATCCTTATAGGATATAAGTTCATCATTATCAACAAATAATTATTCAATATCCTAGGTTACTAGAAATCCATATTTCTCTAGTTCTCTTACCTCTCTAATGACCATACAAAGAATTTTTGTTTTAGGAACTACTCCATCCTTGATGACCTGTTTAATCAGATCCAATACAAACTCTTGTGTATCTTGAGCATCAACTTCATTGAAGTTAATCATTCTCCCACTATCCTTTTTGAGAATTTTCTCCCTCACAACAAAGATGGATTTTTTGGTGATAATAACTATAGGATCGAAATATGATATAGATCCTCAATATACAAGAGGGGGTTGGGGGAGAATTGTAGACATTAAAAATTCCTTTGGAACATTTAAAGTTAATAGAAAACATTCTTATAGAATGTTTCGTAACATTAAAGAAATATGATTCTTATGGTCATGTAAGGAATCATAGTTTAACAATGTTGAACAAAAATTCACAAAACCTTGTAAAGAAATTTTTTCTTAAACGTAACAATATTAAGGTAAAAACATAAAAATGATTTTTATATAGGAAATATTTTACCTTATTGCATATAGAATCTGAAATATAATCAGAGTAATGGAATTAGAATGCATAAGAATGTTATACATTCTAACAATAACATAGTTACGATTACAGTGGAATTGAAACAACTTGAAATAGAAAACCAGTAACAATATGATTCTTTTATACAAATAAGAGGGGTATCTGACAACCTTGGAAAAAGGTTCCTTTTTTAATAATTTCGATAATGGTTGTCTTATCCAAACCCAGTTAATCCATCAATCCAAAGATCTGTATCTGTCTTTCTATCACCGCAAGCACTTGATTTAGAAGGAAATCAGAACCTATGTCTTCCAAAACTGGAATCCCATGATCAGCACTATCAGAGTCTACACAACGCAAGTTTGAACAAGTTGTTCATGCTTGAACAAGTTATTAAAAACTTCTGCACGAATAACTGAGAGTATGAAGAGCCACTCTCTATATAAATCAATTCAAAAACTTTGGTCTCTTTTCATTTCACTATTCGTCATTTCTTTTTTTTTCTCAGTTCAAATGGAATTGTATTTATAGGAAAAAAATTCCCAATGGTCGGCTCCGCTTCAACAGTCATATTTTATTTAAATTTCAGTGGGACCTGGACACGTGTCAAACTGAAAACGGTTAGTTAGTAATAGATTGTACAACATCATTTCATGTATAAGAAACAATGTTATGTTTAAGATAAAAGATAAGTATATGAAAAACATAGAATGCGATAATATTGGAATGATACATTAAACAACTCTATCATTACAAAGAAAGTATATTCTTATGAAAAAGTAAATTGGATTGTGAAAACGGTATCACATTTGAACCAAAATCCAAAATCATAAAACGGAATGAAATTTGTACAAGATTCCGAATCACAAAACAGAATGAATTTTAAACCAGATTCATAATCATAAAATGGAATGACTTTTTTTACCAGATTAAGAATCATAAAACTGAATTACATTTGTACATGATTTAGAATCATAAAACTGTATGACTTTTGTACCACATATGGAATCATAATAATGATTGAATTTTGTACTATATTTGGAATCATAAAACTAAATGAATTTTTAACAGGATTCCAAATCAAAAAGATGAATGACTTTTGAACAGGTTTCATAATTAGAAAACTGAATGACTTTTGTACCGAATTCAGAAACATAAAACTGAATGAATTTTTGTACTGGATGCAGAATCATAAAATAGAATAACTTTTGTACCAAATTTGGAATCATAAAATATAATGACTTTTTTACCAGATTCAGAATCAAAAAATAGAATGACTTTTGTAAGTATAACGTAGTGACAATTCTGTAAGTATAACAGAATGTGAATTCTGTATGTATAACAGAATGAAAAATTCATAAATTAGGAAATAATTCAAAACGTAAGGAAAAGTTTTTTTGATTTTCAATATGTAAAACTACATGGAATAGAGAAGTCATTAGATAAACTTATTGACTCAACAATGTCTCCCTTTTTTGAAAGAACAAAAAACTTTCCTATGGAAGAATTTATTGAATTTGATAGACAAGTATGAATAAACATATATCACCCTTTGAATGAGATTTCGGATGAATATGACTAACTCCTCATTAGGTTATGTATCCCAAGGATTATATTCAAGATCTTTAGCATCATGTTTTCTTTCTTTTGACCCCCCTAGATAAAAATATATTTTTAAGGAAACTCCCCCTTAATAGATTCTCCCTCTTTAGAGGCTTCATTAAATTCTTCCTTAAATTAAATAATCCCCCTTTATGATTTTCAAAAAGTAATAGATAAGCATATGATGTACCTGTAAGGGTTATGAAAAAAAATGTCTGAGAAAAAATGAAGAATGTGGAAGAAACATCTTAAGGTAATTTTGGAAATAATGATTTTATTACATCAAGACATCAGAATGAAAAAAAAACCCATCCCTATTTTTCGGTAACATCACTTTCTTTATCAATGCTTTCAGTTTCTTGACTTCCTTATTATCTTCTTGAAGCATCATCAATAAGACCTCTTGAGCCTGATTCTTCTTTTCTAAGGACATGATACTTTCTTCTTTTTCATTGATTCTATCATCCTCATTCGTGATGACCTATTATTGAGAGGACACCTTTTCACTAATTCTGAAATGACTTCCTTCTCACTACTTACAACCGGGTAACAGAATTGAGTTGACTAACCTCCTCCATGATTGATGCCTTGACCTATTTGTACTCTGTTTCACAAGTATTGAAGGTTCAGTTTGTTGAATCCATGAAGTCATAAAACTTTATAAGCACATCATTGATAGTTTTGGTGTGGTTAGAGACATTATTTTAAGTTAACTTCTAAGCTTTTTAATCAATCAAAAGAATACTGAAGACTGCTTCTTGGTTTGACCACCAAGTCCATAAGAATATTGGTCGATTCTGTCTTTGGATTCATGATTTCATGAATCATTTGACTCTGGTAATCTATATTTGCAATAATCCAAATGGTGCTGACCAACATTATTAAAGATAGCTTGACAATGCCATGCTCAACAGATGATGATGATTCTGGACCTGAAACATATTTTCCATTCTCATCTCCTCTTGGAGTTAAGGTAGAGGGTTTCTCTGATCTATTACAAATATAAGGTGTTTCCTTATCAGACGAGGAAACAAAAACACTCTTGCCTTTGATAGGATTTTGAACTGGGGACTGTTCATTGGATACATGGAAAACATTAATATCATCATGATTATCTTATTCCCATTCAAACTCATGATTTTGAGATATATCATGACATTTTTCTTCTTATATTTCTTTTTTATCACCACCTTGTTGATCAAACATTTCTTTCCCTTATTCATCAATTTCAATTCTAACTTGTTCTTCATCTTCAACTTATAATTCTTACTCAACATCTTCTTCAACTTCTTCTTCATCTTCTTCATCAACTTTTTTTTATAAACCAATTTAGAAACTGAACTTAGTGGAGTTCAAATGTAATCTTCCACAACCCTTAAAACAAAATCATAATCTTCATGAGTTATCTGATGAACTATTTCATGAAAATGGTCAATCAATGATAGAACATTCTTAGAATACAGGATTTTTGGAGCAAAAAAATGTTTATTTTGAACAACGTGAGTTTCGGGAACTTTATCATATTTCTTCTATACATAATTCAGTAAGGACCAACATACTTGAGCTTCCATGTATTTTTTCGTGAAGTTATTTTCATTATTTTCTTTCCCACGATTTTTATCATTCCTGATATTTAAGGCCTTAGCCTCTACAACGTTTAGACCAATGGAAGGATCTCATTCCTTTCTGGTAGCTTCCATTACTCTCCACTTTTAAGTTGTTGCATCGAAATAGACATTCATTTTCTTTGTAGGAGGAGGTGTAGATACTGTGACATCAGGAACTGGTACTAGCAATCCTGGTTCATCAAGTTTCTTGTTCATAGGTTCCTATTTTGATGATTTCATAACGTCACATTTGATTTTGACAACCATATCTTCAAAAGTGTTGGAATCTGGTATAATCTCTACCTTCATCCTCCTCATAGTTTCATCACTAAGATATTTTTTTGGACGGATTTGAGACTGATTGGAATTGGATATTCAGTTCGTGAAGGCACATAACAATTATCCTTGGATATAGTTGACAGATACATATGAATTTAAGATCTGATGGTTCTTCCTTTAATTGATTGGATGGTGAGAAAGATGAACATAACCATGTTGATCTTCCATATGTTGACAAGAAAATCTAAATGAATGATATCAAATATCTTTAAAGATTCCTTATCTCATTTTTTTAGAATAATAAAGGCTTGCATCCAAAGAAATACCTTGTTATGATTTTTTGTAAGATTTGTAATCTTCGGATTCTTAACATAGATAAGATCAAGATAATCAAATGCCATGTCTTTTCCCAAATAACCTTCCTTCTTGGGATGTGTTTGAGAACATTGAATATCTTCTTCTTCATATGGTTCATTGAGAACATTTTCTACCTTCTTATAGGGAACTATATAAGTCTTATCATAACATTTGAACTTAAACAAGTCATTTCCATCCTTTTGAACGAATGTGATATATTCATCGAACTGAATAACTAGATTAGGGAAAACCGGAACCTGAATTTTCTCCTTATCCACACGAACCCTTTCCCAACCATTAGTACTTATTACTTTACAGATAAGGGAGTCATAATTTTCAATGATGTTCGAGCATACCAACCATTCCCTAATGATTGAACAATACTTTATTTCTTTACTAATCGACGTCTGATCTGATGAGGATTAAAGATTCATTCTGGATAATAGAGTTACATGAATCAGAATGAGGACTTTGAGGACAACAAAAATTCCGTATAGAGGTCAGTAAGATTGGTGAAACACTTATAAACAAGTCACACCTTATATATACATAGCTATGACCATTCAACTACCATTAGATAATCAAACAAATAAAAATAACATGTCCAGATCTGTTGGTTGAGGATGAATGTAGGAAATATGAATTCTGATCATTTAAAGTAATGTAAACAGAGATTGAAAATTTCGAAATAACAATAATTGAAACATAATGTTAGAAAATAATGGGTAAGAAAATTCACCTTTTGGAATACTCTAAAATATATATCGGTAATATAACAATTGTCTTCGATGATTTAGATTCTGGGATTTTAATTCCAGAAATGTAAATTCCAATGTTTTCAATTCCGGATATTTCAATTCCAAAGTTTTCTATTCCGAAATTTTCAATTTTGATGTTTCCAATTTATAATTTTTTAATATGTTTTAAAAAATATTATAGAATAACAAGAATGAAAAACATATGTACACCCACTAAAATAATGAGTAAATTAATGTGAGGAGATTATTTAAACAAGAATTATATATGAATGATTAACATTCCTAGATCATTCATAGCTTCTGTTTAATTTATTAAAATCTATCAGAAAGTAATGGATTTGTAAAAATATCAGCAAGTAGTTCATGTGTACTGATAAATGGAAGATTAATATCTCCTTTAAGTGTGTGGTCCCAAATAATGTGAAGTCTAATATCTATGTTCTTGGAATGGGAGGGATGTGTAGGGTTTTTACATGGAGTAATGGAACCTGTGCTATAACACATTATTTGAGTCTTGGTAAAACTCATACGATAGTCTGTGAGTGTGTGTTGTATCCAAAACACTTGAGCACAACAACTTACAGCTAATACATATTCAGATTCAATAGTGGAAATTGCTACAAAATATTGTTTCTTTGCAATACTAAAAAACTAATGAATCCCTACGAAATAAAAAGTTCTGTTTGTGCTCTACATATCTATTTTACAACCACCAAAGTCAGAATCTGAATAACATTAAAGTTAAAAAACATTTCTAGATATATTAAATAGTCCAAAATCTAAAGTACCCTTTAAAGAACAAAAAATTATTTTTATAGCCTTTAAATAGGATTCTATAGGATTTTCTTGCTATATTTGACATAATAATACTAAAATCATTAACTCAGGTCGACTAGCAGTTATGTAATGTAAACTTTATATCATTCCTCTATAAGATGTTCAATCCACAGATTTCCATGATTCATCAATATCAAGAGTATTAGATGTTATAATATGAGTACATATACTATTAGTTTATTCATACCCAAACTTCTAAACATGGTCTTTAATATACTTGTGTTGAGATATTTACGTTCCCTCTAGTTTTTGAGAAATTTAAAAACCATGGAAAAAAGTTAACTCACCCATCATAGTCATCTCAAACACAGATTTCTTAAGATTCACAAAGGAATCCGTTTAGGATTGCTGAGTCGATTGAAATATGATGTCATCAAAATAGATTTTAACAATAAAAACATCTTTATTTTTTTTCTTTATAAAAATATTTGGATCCTAATTTCCCTTAACATAGTTATTTTGAAGCAAAAATCTTGAAAATTTATCATACCAAGCTCTAGGGGCCTGTTTAAGTCCATATAAAGCTTTTGTAAGTTTATAAACATGATTAGGATATTTTTAATCTTCAATGTCGGGGGGTCGATCTACATTGACTTCCTCCTATACATAATAGTTTAGAAAAGCACACTTTACATCCATTTGATAAAGTTTGAAATTAAAGAATGTTGTAGAGGATAGAGGAATACGAATATATTCAAGTCTTGCTACAAGAGTGTAGGTTTCTTCAAAGACTATGCTTTCTTGTTAGTTTTAGCCTTTAGAAACTAATCTTTATTTATTTCTAATAATAACTCCATTTTCATCGCATTTATTTCAAAAAAAACATTTTACTCTAATAATAGATGTTTTATTATGTTTTTTGTACCAATTTGCAAACATGGTTCCTTACAAATTCATTGAGTTCATCTTACATAGACTTTATCTTTTCTTTGTCAACAAAGGATTATTTTAGAGTCTTAGTAGTGTAGCCTAGGAAAATTCTTTCATCGGGTTTGGGTGCAAACATGTGTAATTTATAATTAGTAATCAAGATGAATACATTGCAGCCAAAAAATTAAATTAATAAACTTTTGTATTTTGGCCACTCTATAGCTCATAAGGTTTTTTATTAAGAAAGTGTATAATTAAAACTCAATTTATAGTATAACAGGTTGTACTTATAACTTCATCCCGAAAATGATTGTCTATAGAATATTCACTCTACATGGTTCTAGTTATCTCTTGAAGAATTCAATTTCTTCTTTCAACAAAACAATTCTGTTGAGGAGTCCTTGGAGCTGAGAAGTTATGAGTAATACATTTTCTACCACAAAAAGTTTCAAAAGCAGAAATTTGAAATTCTCATCCATGATCACTATGAATAGTTATCGAGGGTAGTTTTTTCTCATTTTAACTTGGGCCTTAAATATTTTAAAAAAATTAAAAGGCTTCAGATTTCATTTCAAGAAAATAAACCCTAGTAATTATTGTGTAGTCATCAATTAATACAAACACATAGTATTTTCCTCCAATACATCCAGTTTTTGTTCGACCAAATAAGTCCATGTGTACTTACTATAAGGAATTAGAAGTTGTAACTTCACTTATAGACATGATGCTACATTTATGTTTCTTAACATATTGACAAGGATCACATAATTTTTAGAAAAAAACATAAGTTCTGGTAGATCATTAACAAGTTTTTCATTGAATGTTTACTATGATTTCATAAGTAACAGTGTCCTAGTCTTCTATGCCAAATACAATATTGAACTTTGATTGCACTTATGCATGGCAGATCTTGACTTCCATAGTCTTCTAGGTTTATGGTGTACACATTCTCATGTCGAAGGGAAGAGAGAATAAACTCATCCATGGAATTGTGAACTTCACAATTATCATTTTTAAAATTCACAAGGAACCCTTCATCACATAATTGGATTATGCAGATGAGGTTATGCATAAGGTCTTTCACAAAAAGAAAATTTAAACTAATATCATTAACAAGTAGAATAATGTTACCTATACTGACAATTTATCTATGAGAATTATCTCCAAAGGTTAATTTTCCACCATTAGTTTTTAATATATATTTGAAATATTATTTGTTACATGTAATGTGTTGGGAACATCAACTATCCACGTACCATATGTTGTTGAAACGTCCTTTATTTTCCTGAAAGGGAAAGAGTTAGGTTTTTGGAATCCAAACTTGCTTGGATCCAGAATTGTTAGACAATAAAATTTTGGGAATCTACATATTTTTAAAAAAGAATGATTTATAAAACCCAAGGGATTGATGTTTGTTTAAAGAATAGTTCTTCTGATTCCCACCACATTGACATTTAGTGAAAAAAGTATCTCTTGGAGTAACAAAATAATTGTCTCTAAAAACTAGTTTTTAATTAGAATAACCAAATCATTGATTATTACCATGAGGTCGGATTTGAGAATACATCTTGTCAAAAAAGTCCATTACCAGAAGTAAAATTTTCAAGAAGTTTATTCATGGAAAATATTTCAGTTTTTAGTCTCAAGACTAAATTCATATCCTCCGAAATAATAGAATAAGAGTTAAGTCTATCTCTAAAACATCTTTATCTTAAAATAGATTTTTAAGATGTTTAGAATGATTTTCCTTCTCAAAATGAACTACCTCATGTTTCTTAGAAAGATTTTATAAAACGTCATTTTTGTCATTATGATATTTGGTAAGATCCAAGATTTCTTTTTGATAAAATTAATTCTCATGAATTTTCCTTTTCATTTTTCTTATAAAATCCAAAATTTTCATTTCAAGAAACGTTGCAAATCTACACACTTCCTCTTTAAAAGTCATTTCATTATCATTATCTGATGATGTGGATTCTTCATCTGAAGAAAAAATTCTATCCAAAATTTTTTCACTCAAAGACATATTGGATAAGGATTAAAAAGTTCATACCATAGCCAAAAAATAATGATTTTGAAATGGAGATATAGATATTAGACAATTATTCATTATCCTAGAAGAATTATATTCTGATGAATCATTAGAAGAATCTCCACCACTGGAACACTATGTTTCATTGACATTCAAGACTTTCTTATGCTTTGTTATATAGAACTTCTTCTTTTTTCATTAAGAATTCTTATACTTCTTATCTCTATTATAATGAAATGGACAATTCGGTCTAATATGACCAGTTTTCTACATTCATAGCATGTCAATTTTCCATATTTATTTTCTTTCCCATTATTCTTCTTGTATGCATATTGAATTTTTTTCTGCCCAACAATCTTGTTCATCCTCTAAGCATGATTGACTAAATCATTTTCTGAAGCTTCACATTCACTGGACTCATATTGAATAACATTATTCTTAGATTTATATATTGTAACTCTATCAAGAGTCCTAGTTTTCATATTATTTGATGTAGTTTTAAAACCAACACATCCATTTCCATTGTTAATCATAATATTATCAGCATCTCTCTTCATTCTGGTTTCACGTTGATGAAGGGTTCAAAATAGATCATCAAGATAAATCTGAGTATCTTTTCTATTTTCATCTATAGTTGTCCTCTTGGATTCCCATTCATTTGTAATGATGTCTATATTATTGTCTAAAGGAATCTCATTATCTAATCCTTTCTCACCCATTTACTGTAAGCTGTTGATAATAGTCATTAATCATTGTTGTACCTTATATATAGGTTCCCCATAAGGAATGTAGAAACCAAGATACTCAGCACTATGCATATATCTTCTTATTTCAATGAATTTCTATGTTCTTCAGTGAGTTACTTAACGCTTCTTCCAAATACTATTTTCGGCTTCACAAGATGAAATTTGGCCCTCTATATTTCTACTCATGGATCAAAGTAATATATTTCATACTATAATGTTCAGCTAGTATTCCAAATTTTCTATATTAGTAAAGTTTATATGTTCCTTATCATTAATATTATAATCTCAAGATAACAAAACATAGTTGTCTAAACCTATTATTATCATAATGGTCTTCATTCTGCCTATCTTGTACTCAGTCATTTCCATCAACGATTGGCATTCTGGTAGGATTGCTATTATCTAGAGATCCAACATGAATGCCTGCCATACTAAAAAAATTACTTTCCAAAAATCCTGTTAGAAGCAAAAGTTTATAAACAAATAAGAAAAAGTAATCTTGATATAGAAAACATATATGTGGATATAATTATTTTAGAGACCTCCTCTAATTCCAATTATAAGAATGAAATATGATATATAACCTCAATATACAAGAAGGGGTGAATTGTATACTTGAAAAATTCATTGGGATCCATTAATGTTAATAGAAATCATTCATAAAGAATGTTTCGTGACCTTAAAGAAATATATTTCTTAAGGATAGCTAAGGAAACATAGTATAAAAATGTAAAACAAACATTCCAAAAATATCTTGAAAAAATATTGTCATAAACATAACAATCTTAAGATAAAAACATAAGAAATATTTTCTTAAATGAAAGATTCTTCCTTAATGCATATATAATCTGAAATATAATCAAATTAATGGAATTGGAAAATATACGAAAGTTATACTTTCTAACTATAACAATGTTAATGTTGTTGCAGAATTAAAAAAACTAGAAATAGAAAACATGTAACAATAAGATTATTTTATCTCAAAGATAAAGCTATCCAACAACCATGGATAAAGGTTCATTGATTTATACTTTCATGAAGGTCTGTCATACCCAATCCTAGATAATCCCTCAATCCAAAGATCAATAGCTGTCATGTTATCCCTGTAAGCCCTCACTTGAGAAGGAAATTCAATCCTTCGTCTTTGAAACCCGGATTCCCACGATCATCACAATTAGATTCTGCACAAAGCAAGTCTACACCAGTTGTTCATGCATGAACATGTTAATCAAGACATCTGCACGAAGTACTGAGAGTTGTAAGAGCCTCTCTATCTAGAAATAACATCAAAAAAATAGGTTAATTTTCGATTCATTGTTCATCATTTCATTTTTTCTCAGTTCAAATAGAATTTTATTTATAGGAAAATACTTCCCAATGGTCGGCTCCGCTCTAATGGTCATATTTTCCTATAATTTTCGATGGACCTGGACAAATGTCAAATATAGAACATTTAGATTGTAACAGACTATAAAACATCACTTCATGTATAAAAAACAATTTTAGGTGTAAGATAAATATTAAGTATAAGAAAAACATAGAATCCGATAGTATTGGAAATATACATTGAACGACTCTAGAATTATCAAGAAAACGGATTCTAAAGAAAAAGTCAATCAAATTTTGATAATTGTATAACATGTGTACCAGAATCCAGAATCATAAAATGGAATGAAATTTGTACTGGATTTGGAATAATAATACTAAATTACTATTTAACAGGATTCAGAGTCATAAAATTGAATTACTTTGGTACCAGATTTAGAATCATAAAACGAAATGACTTTTGTACCAGATTCAGAATCATAAAACTGAATGAATTTTGTACCGTATTCGGAATCATAATACTATAAGACTATAGTTATAGATTCAGAATAATAACACTGAATGAATTTTGTACCAGATTTAGAATCATAAAACTGAATGACTTTTGTATCCGATTTGGAATCATAAAACTGAATTACTATTGTACCTGATTCGGAATCATTAAACAGAATATCTTTTGTACTGGATTTAAAATTATAAAACTGAATGAATTTTGTACCAGATTCGGAATCATAAAATAGAATAAATTTTGTAAGAATAATGGAATTAGAATTCTATAAGTATAACGGAATGATAATTCTGTAAGTATAATCGAATGACAAATTTATAACTTAAGAAAAAATATAGAACTTAGTGAAAAGTGCTTGTGATTTTCAAGACATAAAACCATAAGGAATAGAAAATTCATAATATAACCTTATTGACTCAACAATTACTTTTTGTTCGAGGGTATTTATAGGTAGTATCCCTTCGTTTCCATGGTACACCATACACGGATATAAATTGTACCCTAGGATGCTTTTTTTGGTTTTATATAAGGACTTAACAAATGCCTTGCAGCCCCATACATGTGTATGAGATAAAACAGGTTTCTTTCAACTCCATACATCGAATATATTTCCATTTAATGTTTTAGTTGGTACTTGGTTTAATGTTTCTGCCACAATTTTCAATTAGTAGCCCCAAAAGAATAATAGATGTTCTGCATGACTCCTCATTGGCCATACCGCGTCTAATAATGGATAGTTCCTCCTCCCTCTAACACCATTACACTATGGTGTATAAGGTGGAGTGAGTTGTGATAGAAACCCAAACTATCATAGAAGGTCAATGAACACTTAGTTAAGATATTAAACACCTTGATCCGATCGAATCTTATTTATCTTTTCACCAAGTTGATTCTCAAATGAATTCCTGAATTCCTAGAATGTCTCAAAGGACTCAGAATTATAACTTAACATGTAGATATATCCATATATACTCAAGTCATAAATAAAAGTAATGATGTAAGAATATACACCTCTATCTTTTATCTGAAATAGCTTACACAAATCAATGTGATCCAATCCTAAAAGTTTTATTGCCCTTTAACTATTTCCATTGATTAGTGGTTTGGTTATTTTCTATTGTAAACAAGCCTGACATATATCTAGTGGTTTTAGCTCGTAAGAGTCTGAATAACCATCTTGATGGAGCATTGTCAAACTCTTCTCATTTACATGAAAAGTGGTGATTCCGTAATTGGGTGTTATATGAGTCATGTGAACATGATTTTTATTGATTTCCAACACTTGTATTTCATAATTTAATAAATAAAGACCATTATCTAAATGTTCCATACCATAAAATTTGTTTTCCTTATAAAAGGAACAACTTTTAACTCCAAATATGAAAATAAACACATTAGTATCTAAAAATGACACATAAATAATGTTCATTGTAACTATATGTAGATAATAAGAATCTCTTAAAAACTGAAATCATTCTCATTGGAAATAAGAGGTTTTATTCACTAAGAGCCACAAATCTAGCCTCACACCATTGGTATCTTGTAGATCCACATATCCTCTAGAAATATTTTGGAATCTACTTGGTTTCTGTATTTGGATATATATATATATATATGATCACCAAAAGAAGTATCTAATTCCCAATGGGTAGAAATGAAAAAATTTCACTCAATACAGAATGCACCTTAAGCATACCATTTCCTTTGGGTGTAGTTCATCTTCCAGTGGCCTGACATTCCGGATTAAAAACATACCACCTTCTTTCCATTCCATGCCACTAGATCTTCTTCATATTGGAAGGAAGATACTCAAGGGATTTAGAATGTTTATGTAATATCCTAGGTAAATAAATAATATTAAATTTTAATATTTATTAATATATGTAAATTTATTATTAATTTTAAATTAAATGGGATGCTATGTTCGATGGCATACCCGATACACAACAATGGGTTTTTTTTTAAAATCTTATATTGCACAATAATAATATAATATTATTATTCCAAATGGTATTTAACTCCTATTAGTTGTATTAGAGGGAATAATTATAACTAACTACAATATTATTATACATGTTTTTAATAGTTTTTACATTTATCCAATAAATGTATGAGGCTTAAAATGTGAATGAATCTTATTTTAAGCATAATTTACTTTAAAAGGTTGATTTACTGCCTTTTAATGGAGAACCCACTATAAATATATTTTTGGTAACTTTTATATGATATATTTGACCAAAAAACCACTTAATTAGAAGCGGTACTTCAAAATTCACATTGGGTAAAATTTTGGTATTTTTCTAATAAAATTCAAATTTTGATGAATAGTGAAAAATACTGTATTCTAATTCAAAACTGCCTTTTAATATAATTAATTTATATTGTTTTGTTTTCTTATTAATTGGATTTAATGTTTAATTAAATTATATTTTTACCATTTAATCCAATGTTGGTCATTGGAGAAAATTTTACTTTGAAATTGTGAATAAACGAGTGTCAATCTTTTGGTTGATATTATTTCTTGAAAACATGTTTTTTGTTTTTAATATTAGAATTAATTATATAATAATTAATATAAATTATAGGATTTTAATTTTGTAAAATTGACATCATTTTTTAATTCAGAATATCCAATATAGCTTTGGCTGAATATTTGGAATTTTTTGGAAAAACATCAATTTTTGATGAATACTGAAAATACTATGTAATTGTTAAAAATCATACTTTTTCATTAAATTAAATTTTCACTTCTGTAAATTTAATTTCGAAAATAAAACATACATTTTTTTTATTAGTATGTAAAATTTGGTTCAATAAGATGAAAATAATTATTTGGTAATAGTGACTTTTGACTTTCATTTACCGCGGTTAAAGGTAAATAGGGTAATTCAAGGTAAATAGAATATCATAATAATACAAAATTATCAGAAAACTTTTCATAACAATATTAGATGAATCTTGGAAAACCATGGGATCATTTGGATTATATTGTGACCACATGGAGCCACTTAAGAGTGATAATGACACTTTATATTAATTAATTTAATGTAAAGAGAAAAATGAAATAAACAAATAGCTTTTAGTAAATAAATTTTTACATGTGGTTATATTTGCTACATATTCAACTATAAATATTCTTTTGACAGAAAAACCTATTTAATACATCATGGTATTTAATTTATAAATTTTCTACATCATATAAATTAAATTATTTATGACATAATAATGATGCAGTGTTTACCTCATTAATAAATAATTTAAATAAATAATATTATTATGATTAAAATAATATGTAAAACCTTTTCAATAATTATTGGATGATTTTATTTAAACCATTGGTCATATTATATTTGAATTTAATTATTTTTTTACCTTCTAAACTTAAAATAATTATATAATAAAATAATATTTTCCTAGTTTTGTAAAGATCCCCTCCTCCCCCTTATAAAAGGACTACACTTCTAACCTATTCCTCACAACTCTCAAGCCCCTAACTCATCCAACCCCTGACCAAATAAGCTCTAAAGATCCCACTATTCCACATTAAATCTATTACTTGTGAATAAGTCACTTCATGTGATCCTTTTTGTTCAAACAAAAGGGAGTTACCCAATTTAAAGGAAGAACAAGGAACAAACGAGTCAAGTCAAACACAAGGTAAGGGGTTTTTAATCTCACTTTTAATTCCATGATATTTCCATTATTCACCCCTAATTTACTTAATGTGGTCTATTTTTTAATACCTTTTGATATATATTATATGGATCCTCTTTATATTCATGTTATTATGTAAATTATTTTGTGGTAATTTACTTTTCGTCATTGGACTCGATTGATTACAAAGTGGTAAGCTATTTTCATCGCACTTTTTATTCCCTTGAGATTCATGATATATTTTCCACAATTTCCATTTGTGTGGTGTATGTTCTTTCCTGGATTGTAGTAATTGTATAATATACTTCAATTTATAGGTATGTACATCTTTATTTTATGATCCTTCTTTCATGGGTTGTATGTTTGGTATGTTACCAAATCGGTAATGGAACATTTTAACCCAATTACCATTCACTAGGTTAATGTTATAATTCATAATTATTACATGATATGATTATGTATGGAATCACTATTTGTTTATTAATATGGTAATTTACACCCCCCTTTGTGTTTATATACTTTTGATACACTTAATCCCTCCATTGATAAATTCTCAAGTAATCGATATGAACTTGATAAGTGCAATTTTAACTCTTTTTCCATTCATTAAGATAAATATAAAAGTCATTGGTTTGATCATAAAAAGAACATGTGTGAATTTCTTATTATTTATGTACACTAAATATCCAATCATATTGAGTATATTTATATTTTTCAAACATTATTATGTAATTGATTTATCCTTAATCGAAGGATACAGTTTTTATAAGGGATTTCATCTCAATTTACAGTCCATTCAAAAATCATTGTCATTATACACCAATTCAAATTTATATGGTGTATATACTGTCCTATGGATTATTATATCATGAATCCTTTTATTCTCATGATATTATAGTGTTTTGATTGAATTTTATTCCTCAATTATTTTTATTTAATCAAATATCATTTATTTAAGAACTCTTTAACATAAATGTTGTTTTAAAAATTTATTCATCTAAATATTTCTCATTAATGTCCATGTTTTCAATATGGTTTTTTGTATTAATTTATATGGACATTAAGGTTTAAAAATTTTAATTCATTTAAAAGATTCAAACTGGTATGGGACACTTTGATTCAAAAATATCATTATTAAATGTTTTAAATGGTATTGAAAATGGTTTGATAAAGAATTGTTTATTTCACTATCATGATTTGATAAATTAAAATGTAGAAAAGTTATATTTCCTTTATACATGTGTTATGTGTTATGATTATGTTATGTTTATTGGGAATTTTTTACGTATACGAGTGGTTCTATGATAATATTTCGGGGGGTGAGCCAGAGACAGCTCTCACATGCATTGGGTAACATGACGAAGGTAAACGTTAATGCTTCACCTAAAAGATTTAGGGAATATAATGTTATGGGTATTCCAAATGTGAAACCTTGTGTATCTGTGTTAACTAAAATGTATGTATCTTATGAATTCCATTACTTACCTTCATGATTTGGGATTTTTGTGTGTAATTCATAAATCCTATGATTTCATATCGTATGTTATGATAGAAAATTATGGTTTCATTGTTATGTATTTATTTATGGGATAATGTTTTAAATCTTTATATTATATCCTTAGTGATATTTTTATACTCATACCATGTTTTGAATTTTTTTCAAAGGACATAAATATGTATATGGTAAAGGATGTGATCAAAGAAAATTCATGCTTTCTAAAACATGGAACTAGATATGAATTTTTTTTAAGAGTTGTTATTTGGTAAAAACATTTGATCTAAGTAGAAGTGAATAAATTGTATATTTGGAAATTTAATGTAATAGTTATGACCAAATTCACTAAAACTCTAATCCTAAAAAGATCCTCAATTTGAATTATTCATTAATTCAATATAATGTAATGTTTTATGGCCGAGTCCTTATTGTTTGTATCATTGGTTTGATTAGATAAAATTAGAGGTTAGGGTGTCTTTTAACCATAAGTGACATTAATATAATGGTTAGGAATTTAGAAAGAGTCATATTTATTTTAGATTATGTTATGAGTTTAAGATTTCATGAAAAAGTATATCATAGTATTTACCCTCCTCATAAGATATTATATTTTTTTACTGATATAATCACACATACCTTTTTGGTTTTAGTAAATGGCTCGATCTAGCAGGCACCAAAGTATCAATGGATGTGAAGAAAACTATGATTGTTTTTTGAATGAGAAACTGAATGAAATGGGACCTACAATGAGAACTCTTTTGGTAATTCTCAACCAAATATCTGGATTCATGATTGACCACCAGAACCATGGTTGTTTTTAAGGAATCGTATATGCAAGAAAGAAATTCATAAAGATGTTTAGGTAATAATCATAAAGGTAAGTATAGTCAAAAACCTATGTGTCAAGGATGTGGAAATAAACACATTGGAAAATGTTTCAAAGGGATTGGGGGATGCAATAGATGTGGAAGAGAAGGTCATAAAACAAGAACCTACCATGGAAAAAGGAAGCATCAAGTTCACTATAGGAAAGGGAAAGAAGTTATTTCTGAGGGATCAATAGAATGTTTTAAATGTGAAGTTCATGGTCATTATACAGAAATATTTTCTACAAAGAAGGTTTGGGAATGGGATCACTCGGATAATAAAAATATATGTTTACCAATACCTAATGCCATTCCAATTGAGAATGAGGAATCCTAAAATCAATAATGAAAGGTATGAATTATTTCTTAACTGATTTTTAGACATTATTGAATCTTAGTATGTGATTCATGATTTTGTTTGTAGGAATGAAGTATTTCAGAATAAGTTGGATTGGAATTGTTAATTGATCAAGAAGAACATTGAATGAGTAATATGTCACCATATAAGGGATTCAAGTGTTATGGTAGATATTGGGATGGTGAAATGCTTAAAAGTATTAAGGCACTTTTGATGATGGGATTACATTATAATACATTTTATAGTATGTATAACCATAAATATTGATATATGAAATTGTATTCATGGAATAATTTTTTTATTTTGTGGATATAGTTATAAAGAACCATTTGGGTTTATATGATCCTACAATTTGAGGCAATTATAGGTTAATACATTTTGGGATGAAAAATAAAATTTATTAGATAACCTTTATGGTTAAAGTATGTTATACATATTTTTGTTTAATTTATCTCTTTCTTGGGAATGTAGTAAATTTATATATTTTTTTTTAAAAAAGACAACATGTAGAATGCATGGTAACCCATCGCTTTGGATAAAGCTGTGGGAATCAAACCCACAACTAAAGTGTGACTGGGATTTAGGGCCTACCACTGGACTATGTGAAGTCCCTAGTTAGTATGACTAATTCTATTTAGTTAGATGATTTTATGAATTAAGAATAAGTTGATTTTGGGTTAACTAAGGAAATGATTAACATATTATAGAGAATATTTGATCAGGTTAATTACTTTTCAATATGAGATTGTAAGAGTAACTGATGTTATTTGGAGATAAATGTTAAGATTTATCTTGGAAGAATATGTGATTTAAACCATCTTAGATGTGGTTATCTCAGTTATATAATGAATTGTCTTTGTTTAACATTGGGTATTGTTTGACAAATTTTGGAGATTAAGTGAATTATTTATTTTTGTAAAAGATTATGCTTTTTGGGGATTATCTAGTCTTATACTAACCATTATGGTTTTGGTTATTATCTAACTTCATGAGAAAAATATATATAAATAGTTGTGGATTATGTTATTATCTAGAAGATGATTATAGAACGTTCAATGTGAACATGTCATCTTGAAAACTCATCGTTTGAAGAAAAAATGAGTTTGCGGTAGGAATTTAGTAACGGATGAATGTCTACATGACATGTATGTATGTTGCCTTATGTATTTATTAAAGATAATAAATAAATTCCTCAATATTATTAAAAGTAACATAAAACAAAAACTTTATCTATTATATTTTCCTAATGGGGAATCAAAGACCATTTAACCCATCACATTTTTTTGATTTTCTGGTGGTTAACATTCTCATAATCATGTTTTCTATCACTCTCCATCTAAACATGATGTATTTTTCTACTCCATATCCATGGATTCAAGGAATACTAATATATTTTGTCATGGGTAACCATTTTACTTCACTTCCTTTATTTTAATGTGATATATTTATGGAATTTTTTTCCGATGTGGGACTTTTAATGAAGTTTCCAAGCCCAAATTTAAAATTTCAAGGAAGCAATTCCCAAAAGGGGGTAAGTATGTAACATCCCAGGTAACTAAATAATATGAAATTTTAATATTTACTAATTTTATATATCAATTATTAATTTAACTTTAATGGGGATTCAATGTTCTATGGCATACAAGATACACAACCACATGTTTCTTTGAAATCTTACAATGCACAATAGTAATTTAAAATTATTGTTCTAAATGGTCGTTAACGCCTAGAAATTGTATTGGAAAAAATGAACAGAATAGACTAAAATATTATTATACAAGTTTGTTAAATGTTTTTACATTTATCCAAAATAAGTTAGAAAATAAAAATTTGAATGAATCTAATTTTAAGCATAATTTACATTAAAAGGTTCATTTTTCGCCTTTTAATGGTGAACCCTCTATAAATATATTTTTCGTCACTTTTATATGTTCTATTTGATGAAATAATACTTTTCTTTGGAATCGGAACATCAAAATTCTATTTGGGTAAATTTTTTGTATTTATCTAATAAAATTCAAATTTTGATGAATAGTGGAAAATATTGTATTTTAATTCAAAACTACATTTTAATATAATTTATTTATATGTATTTATCATCTGTTTAATTGGTTTTAAAGTTTAATTAGATTTTATTTTTACCATTTAATCCAATGTTATACATTGGAATAAATTTATCATTGAAATTGGTCATAAAAATTTCATTCTTTTGATTGTTATTATTTCTAAAAAACACGATTTTTGTTTTGACAATGAGAATTAATGTTAAAATAATTCATTCAACTTCTATGTTTTGAATTTAGTAAAATAAATATAATTTTTTAATTCGGAATATAAAATATATCTTAGACTGATTTTTTTTGTATTTTTCTGAAAAACATCAATTCATGATGAATAGTGAATCCACAAAGTAATAGTTAAAAATCTGAATTTTTCATTTAACTGAAATTTACCGCTTCTGTGAATTGAATTTTAAAAATCCAACATACATTGTTGATATTAGTAAGTAAAATGTTATTCAATAAGATGAAAATAATTGTTTGTGAATAGTAACTTTTGACTTTTATTTACCGTGGTTAAAGGTAAATATGGTAATTCAAGGTAAAAAGAATATCATAATAATAAAAAATTACCATAACACTTTTCATAACCATATTAGATGAGTCATTACCGACCATGGGCATCCTTGAGTCTATTTGGGGACACCATGTAGCCACTTAAGAGTGATAATGACACTTTATATTAATTAATTTAACGTAAAGACAAAAATGAAATAACCAAATATCTTTTAGTAAATCAATATTTACAGGGGCTTATATAAGTTATATCAATGACTATAAATATTCTATGGAATTATATAACTATTTCCCACATCATGTTAGTTGTTTTATAATTTTTAGACATCAAATAAATAAAATTATTTATGACCCAATATTGAGGCAGTGTTTACCTCATTAATAATTGATTTAAATAAATATGATTATAATGATAAAAATATTATATAAAACCTTTCCAATAATTATTGAATGATTTTAAATAGACCATGCGTCATATTATATTCTACTTTATTTAGATTTGGATCTTTAAAACCGAAATCATTATATAATATAATAATATTCCCACACTTTCTTAAAGTACCCCTCCCCCCTTTATAAAAGGACACCACTTCTAAACCATTTTTCACACCTCTCAAGACCATTGGCTCATCCAACCCCTGAAAAAATAATCTCTCAAGATCCCTCTATTCCACTTAAAGCATTATATTAGCCTAAAGGAACTTCAAGAAGTTCATTTGGTTCAATCCAAATGGATTTACCTGATTATATGGAAGAACAAGGAACCCATGAGTGAAGTCGGACACGATGTATGTGGTTTCTTATATCATAGTTAATTCCATGATATTTCCATTTTTAGAAACTAATTTATTTCATTTGGTGTATTGTGTACTTCCATTTGATATTTATTATTATGATCATCTTTATATTCATGTTATTATGTAAATGATTTGATGGTTACTAACTTTTGGTCATATGACTTGATTGATTACAATGTGGTAAGGGGTTGTCATCTCACATTTTATTCTTGTGAGATTCATGCTATATTTGTCACTATTTACTTTTGTGTTGTGTATTAACTGAACATGATTGTATTCTTTGTGTAATATACTTCAATTTATGGGTATTTACATCTTCATTTAATGATCCTTCTGTCATGGGTTATATGTTTCGTAAGTTACCAAATCGATAAGGGAACCTTATAACATAATTTCAATTCCTTGCGTTAATCTTCTAATTCAGAATTTTTTCATTCTATGATTATGTATGGAATCACTATTTATTTATTTATGTTTTAATTTCTACTCCTCTTTGTGTGGATATACTTGTGATAAAAATTATCACTCCATTGAAAAATTATCAAGTCATCGATATGAACATTATAAGAGTAATTTTAACTCAATTTCCATTCATTGATTTAATCATCCATGTCATTGGTTTTTTATTAAAAATTACATGTGTGAATTTACAATGATTTATATACCCTGAATATTAATTCAAATTCAGTATATTTATATTTCTCAAACATTATTATGTAATTGATTTATCCTTAATCTAAGGATACCATTTTTATAAGGGATTTCGTCTCAATTTACATTCCATTGAAACATCATTGTCATTATGAACCAATTCACTTTTATACAGTGTATATATTGTAATGTGGCATATTATGTCATGAATACATTTATTCTCAAGATATTATTTTGTTTTGATTTAATGTTTTTCCTCAATTATTTTTATTCACGCTTATCTCAATTGGTTAATAACTCTTTAACTAAAATATTGTATTAATGATTTATTCTTCAAAATCATTCTCATTAATTTCCATGTTATCAAAATGGATTTTAGTATTTATTAATAAGGAAATTAATGTTTTAATATTTTAAATCTTTTAAAAGAATCAATGTGGTATGGGATATATTGATTCAAAATTCACTTTATTAAATGTTTAAAATGGTTTTGAAAATGGGTTGATAAGAAGACTTTATTTTAATATCTTTATTTGATATATTGAAATGTGGACATTTTATATTCCATTTATACTTATGTTATGTGTTATGATTATTTTATGGTTATTGGGAATTTTTTACATATACGAGTGGATCCGTGATAAACATTCGGTGGGTGAGAAAGAGACAGCTCTCCAATGCATTGTGTAACATGATGGAGGTAAATGTTAATTTTTCTCCTAAGAGATTTAGGGAATATAGTGTTATGGGTTTTCCTAATGTGACTCCCTATATTGATATTATAGCTATAATTCATGTATGTTTTGATTGACATAAGTTTCCTTTATGATTTATTTTTTTGTGCGTTATTCATAAATCCTATTATTTCATAACGTTTGTTAGGATCAAAAAGTATGGTCTCATTTTTTGTATTTATGAATGGGAGAATGTTTTTATTATTTATTTTTTATTCCTTACTATGATTTTTATGCTCATCCTAGGTTTTGAAATGTTTTTAACAGGACTTAATGATGTATAGGGTCAAGGATGGGATCAAGGAAAAGTCCCATTGTCTAAAACATGTATCTAGAAATGATTTTTTTTAGATTTATTATTTTTTAAAAAAATGGGATCTGAGAAGAAGTGTGTACATTGTAACTTTGGAGATTTAATGTAATAGTTATGACTGGATTCTCTAAAACTCTAATCCTGAAAATATCCTTAATGTGAATTATTCATTAATTTATGTTTAAGTAATGTTTTATGGTCAGGTCCACGTAATTTATAAGTATTGGGATACTTTTGCTTTTCCTTCTTCTTCACAATCACCATAATGACTATGGGTTTCTCAAAGCCCATCTCATTGTCCACTTGGTGAATCAACATCAAATGTTCTGACAGAATCTTCACACTCTCGCTCATATTTCAATTAACAATAAATATGGTGAAGCACATAGGTGATGATTAAAGTATGTGATATGTTTAAAAATCATCTAGGAATTTAATCCCTAATATGTACCTGAATTTAATGTAGCCAATAATCTCTCTTGTCTTACCTTCTCTTGAGAGAGATCCCAATGTTGATAAATAATTCTATTGGAATCCAAATCCTCATGTTTCATTAAAATATCTTTGGACATGGATGATGGCATGACTCATTGAACATTTGTAGCATCGTTCATATGTTTATCAAATAGAGATATCTATTCATAACATGACTCATTTCCAAACACATCTGGTAATGGTTCTTCCAGCATATGAAATTTCCTTTCATGGTGAAGGATGACCTATTAGTGCCATTTCCACTCTTATATATTAGTGTTTGTGGGAAGGTTTTTGATTTCAATTATGGATCCCAATGATATGTTTGATTTATTTTAATTGTTTTTTATAAAAAATAATATAAGTATTATTTTAATAAATTTACTGATAAAATTTAGAAAAATAAGTAATTAATATATTTTTTAGTCTCCCAATATTATATACAAACCCAATAGACCTCAGAATTGGCATCGTAATAACATGTATCTTGTATATTTTATTGTAAAGGATCCATATCCCTCTTATCATTACCCAAAAAAGGATTGGTGAAGAAACTAAAATGGTATTAGGTATGCATTACAGATACTAATCTCATTAACACACAGTTCCTTGATCTGTTTAATTGACTCCCCAATTAAAAAATCAATAATTTGGACATACATAACTTTTTACTCTTTGTTATGCCAAGACATTCTTTAGAATTCAACCCTTGATGTGAACAAAGTTAATTCATCACAAATCCACATGTTTGAATTCTATTATAATATAAAGCACCCTAACTTTGGCTGGTCATGATCATTTAACTATGGTTCGATTCTAACTGATTTAATGGAAGGATATACCAACTTACTATTTTATAGGGATAATTTATCCTTTTACATGTAAATTTCAAATTATTATCTTTATCACAAGAATTTTATTTTTAAGTGGGATTACATAAGTGAATAAATTTGTCATTGATTAAATTTACGCATAATCTAATTTATTTTAGTTCCATATTGCGTTATTGTTAACTCATTAATTGTGTGATCATGAAAAAAAAACCATAATTAAATAACCATTTATCTAAAAAAATAAAATTAAAGTCATGTTTAATGCTCTACCCCCAAATTCCCAGATTTGGTGCATCATTTTAATATATTTTCATGATTACAAGGAATCAAATCCCAAAGATTGAGTAGTTTAATAATTTTGGAAAACTAGATATTAACATAGGTTCAACTTTACACATTGAAAAGAAATACACCATATATAAGGCCCCGAACTTAAACATTACGAATTTTTGAGTTAAATGAATAATTCACATTGAGGATCTTTTCATGTTTAGAGTTTTAGATAATTAGATCATAACTATTACATCTCAAACGATTACACAATAGACACTTCTACAAAGTTTTTTTTACAAATCATGAACTCTTAAAAAAAATTTATGTCTATTTCCATGTTTAAGACAACATGACTTTTCCTTTATCACATCCTTGACCCTATTAAAAATTATTTCCTCTTAAAAAAATTTCAAAAAATCTTGGGGTGAGCATAAAAAGCTCAGTAAGGGATACACAAAGATGGAAAACTGTTAGTTTCTCAAAACATCATGTAAACCATAAATTCTTTATCAGAGTAATACATTTAACCTTTAGGAAGTAGTAAATACTCTTCACTAAAAAAAGATCATCACTTACCCTTTTGTAACCAAATGATTACCATAAAACCCATATAAGTAACACTTTACATATAAAGGTATCTTGGGACATAAACATACTTAATGGAATAACCATATGGTCGTCTTCCACACATATCACTTAATGTAATAGTCATACGGCTGACTTCCATACCCAATGAAATGGAGGATATAACATAACCACTCGTCTTGGTATTCATGGCACCACCCGTCATATGGTTTATCACGTAACCACCTATCAAATGTCCAAGTACCATTATAAAATCATAAGACATAAAACTAAAATAATGGAAAAAAACTAATTCACATTTTGATCACAATATATCAATTAAATATATTGACATAACAAATTCATTATAAAAACCATTTTCAACACCATAATATATAAAAGAGTATATGGTATTTATTTCATTTTAAAATATTACAACTTCTTGAGGAAGCCAGATACTAAATAATACTCACGGCGGCGGAAAAGGTCGTTGTCACTGCGTACATTACAATAAAAATACATTTTTGTCGTTTAGTAAAACGCTTCATATAAAAAGATTCTCTTTTAATGAAATGAAAATTCAAAGGTGTTATATACAGTGTATAAAAGAAAGTCTTTTATTAGAACAAAATTTTCCTCAATGAATGGAGATTGAGATAAAGTCACATACCTCATGTCCGAAGTGACTTGATTTCTCTTTAATCACTTGAATAATAAACTAAATTTAATTTCTACTTGACTAAAAAAAAATTCAAGTTTATTATTCCGTTTATATAATTTATTTCCATGTTATAAACAATATGTAGTCATTTATGTTAATAATGTTTGTTTTGTTTATATTTCGTACTTATGTCAAAAATGGACTTCTTACAATTACATGTTGTTCATATGGTCAATGTTTCATTATATCCATAATGATATTAATTATTTGGATATCATATATATCATATATATCCAGCATATACATTTATTTATAATAGTACATAACATTTAGAGGTAAGAAATAAAATTCACTGTTCATGGAGACGGTAAGCCGTACGTACGCATGAATGCTAGTTTCATTTCTATTTCGTATATAATAGAGTGAAATCATAATGATATAAAGGAATATTATAATTCCAGTATAATATCATATATAATATCTTTAACTCCATCCTTTATATTTCCCACATATGGCATTAACGAATCAAATCACTTTGAGGGGGCGATAGTCCGCACTTCCTAAAATGAAATTATCGTGTTTACCCGTAATGGAAACCATAAAGGTATTATACAAATGAAAAATACAGAACCATAAGTAAAACATAAAAATAATATATATATCATATATAAATATAGTGACATCTTAATGGCCATCATGAAAGGTGTTAAAAGAATATAGAACAATCATCGTTTCGTGAGGCAGAAATTCGCCAACCACAGAAACAGTATGTTCTTTAACCATTAGATGGAGGTGTGTGTAAGTGTAGCTCGAATACTCTTAATAATAACAACCTAGTATATTTAGGATACTTTTTTTGTCACAGAAGAAAGGAATAAAAAGAGGTTAGGGGGTTAGAGAAGCAAAATAAAACATAAGAACATAAGAGAAAACATTACCTTTAAATCGTGTAACTCCCTTTGGTTTGAACCAAAAGGGTTTCTTGAAGAGCATCCTGCATAAGGTAAGGATTCTAGGATGAGTATAGGGATGTTAGAGATTAAAGGAGTAGATATTGTCCGATAAAATGGCTTGAGAGGTATGGGTAAGGTGATAGAGGTGTGGGCCTTTTATGAGAGGAGAGGAGAGGCACTCTTGGAAAGTTATAAAATGTTACTTTATTATATAATGACATTCGATTTTTAAATGTCCCAAAATTATATATTTCTAGGATAAGGTGATAATAGTTATAAATCCACCCATCCAATAGGTTTTAGAAAAGTTTAGGTATTATATTTTACATTATCTTTTCATTTTATTTAAATCATTAAATAATGAGGTAATCGTTGCATCATCATGGTGTCATAAATAATTTAATTTATTTAATGTCTAAAAATTATAAAAAATATATATCATTATGTAAGAAATATTTTTAGCTTTCAAATTAATATTTATAGTCCAAATTATTACTTGTATAACCCCATGTGAAAAATGTTTTAGTAAAACAATACATGTTTGTGACATTTATATTTTAACATTAAATAAAAAGTTATTAATGTCATTTTCTTACCCAAGTGGCTCCATGGGGTCCCCAAGTTGTCCCATGGATTTTTTTGGCCGGAAATGACACATCCAATAATTGTAGGACATGTGTCAAGGTAATTTCATATTATTATATCATTATTTTTACCTTAAATGACACTAATTTCTTTTAATCACGATTAATAAAACTTAAAAGATACTATTCACCAAAAAATTATTTCAATCCCATTGAACCAAATTTTACATCCTAATGACAACCATGTATGTCGGATTTTTTAAATTCAGTTCACAAAAGTGGTAAAGTGTCATTGAAACGAAAAAGCAGTTTTTTAACTACCACTTAGTGGTTTAACTATTCATCAAAAATTGATGTTTTTCAGAAAAATACCAAAAACTCACCCTAATCTATATTTGATATTCTGAATTAAAAAATGATGTCTATTTTTTCAAATTAAAAAAATATAAGTTCCATTAATTAATTTAATAATTAATTCCCACTGTTAAAATTGATAGCGTGTTTTTATGAAACAATATATATCAAAAGATTGACACTAGTTTAAGTTCAATTTCAAAGTGAAATTAATTCCAATGACCACCATTGGATTAAGTGGTAAAAATATATTCTAATTTCACATTATAACCAATTAAAAAATTAATCTAATCATATAAATAAATTAGATTAAAAAGTGGATTTCAATTAAAATACAACATTTTTAACTATTCATTAAATAATGAACTTTATCGGAAAAATACCAAAAATATACACAAAGTAAATATTGATGTCCCAATTATAAAGAATAATTTTATTTGTTGCAAGAGAATATATAATAGTGACCAAAGCTATATTTAAATAGGGTTCACAATCAAGAGGTGATAAGTCGACATTTTTGTGAATATTCGAGTTTTTATGCTTAAAATTGAATTCCTTTCTTATTTTAAGCCTTTATCTTTTATTGGATAAATGTAAAAACATTTAACAAACATATATAGTCATATTTTAGATATTTCTATTCATTCCCACCAATAAAACTTCTACGTGTTAACTACGATTTAAAATAATATTATTATATTACTAGTGTGCAATGTAAGATTTCAAAGAAACTCTTTATTGCGTATCTGGTACGCTATAAAACATAGAAACTCCTTTAAACTAAAATTAATATTTAATTAGAAATTATTAATAACTATGAAAATGTATTATTCTTTATTTACTTGGGATGTTAAATCCTTCCCCCCTTTGGGAATTTCATCCTCGCAATTTTATTGACTTATAAAAATAAGTGGGGGTATTTATCCCTCATAGAATTTTCATATTCCCATGTTTCCTCTTCATCCATATGGGATTTCCACATAACTTTTACATGGTGAATTACCTTATTCTGCAACACTTGCTCTGTATGGTCAAGAATCTGGACAGGTTCTTCTTCGTAAGAGAGATTGACTTCCAACTGAACTATCTCTAGGCTCAAAACATGAGATGGATCTGGCATATACTTTATCAACATCCAAACATGAAAAACATTGTGCACCTTAGACAAACTCAGAGGTAAAGCCACTCGGTAAGAAAATGATCCAACTCTCTCCAGAATTTCATATGGTCCAATGAGCCTTGGACTCAGCCTTCCTTTCTTACCAAATCGCATCACACTTTTCCATGGTGAAACATTGAGAAAAACATGATCACCTACCTCGAAAGATAGATCCTTCCTCCGGTTATCCACATAACTTTTCTGCCTGCTCTGAGCTGTTCTCATGTGTTTTTGAATCAACTGAACTTTTTCTGCCATCACTTCTACCACTTCTGGTCTCATCAGCTTCCTTTCCCCTACTTCATCCCAAAAAGATGGAGTTTGAAACCATTTACCATATAATGCTTCAAACAGAGCCATCTGTATACTAGAATGAAAACTGTTATTATATAAAAATTCAACCAAAGAAAGATGTTGGTCTCATCTTCCCTGGTAATCCATTGAACAAACATGTAGGATATCCTCTAAAGTCTTATTTGTTTGTTCTGACTGCCCATCTGATTGAGGATGAAAAGCTGTACTAAAATTTAATTCAGTACCCAACAACATCTGAAGGCCTTTACAAAAGATAGAAGTAAACTTGGGATAATAATCAGATACAATGGGGAGGGGAACTCCATGTAACCTGACTATCTCTTTAAGATACAAACAGGAATGTTGATCTAGGGAAAAAGTATCTCTTATAGCAAGGAAATGAGCAGATTTAGTCAAGCGATCAAAAATAAACCAGATTACATTATTACCTTGAGATGTATTTGGTAATCCCACAACGAAGTCCATGGATAAATATTCCCATTTCCACTCCGGCACAGGTAATGACTACAGCATCCCTTTCGGTAATCGCTGCACTTATTTAACCGGATGATAAGTCAAACAGATCACAGTAAAATTAGCAATATCTCTTTTCATTCCATCCCACCAGTAATAATTCTGAAGATCTCTATACATCTTATTACTGCCTAGATGAACTGAAAACGGAGAACTATGAGCTTCACATAACAAATCTCCCTTCAACTGTGAATCACAAGGCACACAAAATCTCGTCCCAAATCTCAAAAACACAATCATTATCAATGTTGAATTCAGGAAACATACCTTTCTGAACCAGCTCTACCCTTTTCTGCAACTCAATTTCTTGGTTCTGTGCTTTCTTAATACTTTCTGATATAGTATATTTCACTGATACCTGAAACAAAATAGAAGGACATCCTACACCAACAACTTCTCTGAAAATTATCATCAAATACATAACCAAAGGATATCGTTCCAATCGTATCATGGTTAATGAAGCATTACTTTTTCGACTCAAAGCATCCGCCACTTTATTTGCTTTTCCCGAATGGTAATTAATTGTACAATCATAAACCTTTATTATTTCTAGCCGTCACCTCTGTCTAATGTTAAATTCTTTCTGAGTGAATATATACTTTAAACTTTTTTGTTCAGTAAATATTTCACACTTTACTCCATAAAAATGATACCTCAAAATTTTTAGAGCAAATACAATAGCAGCTAATTCCAAATCATGTGTAGGGTAATTTACCTCATGATTTTTCAACGAAAGTGAAATATATGCAATTACCTGATCATTCTACATAAGGACACAATCAAGTCCCTTCAACGAAGCATCACTGTAGATAAAAAACTCACCATTCCGGGAAGGATGTTCCAAAACTGGAGCATTCACCAATATGCTTTTCAACTCCTGAAGTCAATCATCACATTCTTTTGTCCAGATAAACTAAACACCCTTCAGAGTTGGCTTAGTCATTGGACAAGATAACTTGAAAGATTTTCAACAAACCTTTGGTAATTACCTGCAAAACCATGAAACCTACGGATCTCGGTAACATTTTTGGGTATTGGACATTCTTCAAAAACTTCTGTTTTAACAGGATCAACAGTTATTCAATTTTTTTAAGCAATGTAACCAATGAAAGAAATCTTTTGTAACCAAAACTCACACTTGATAAATTTTCCATATTGTTTCATTTCTTTTAAGGTTCGTAAGATAACCCTTAAATGACTTTCATGATTTTAATTACATTTAGAAAACACAAAAATATCATCAATGAAAACAACCACAAACTTATCCAATAACTCAGGGAAAATTCTATTCATAAGGTCCATGAATACAGCAGGTGCATTGGTTAACCCAAAAGGCATAACTACAAATTCGTAATGGATATATCTAGTATGGAACACAGTCTTCAGAACTTATGCTTCATTTACTTTCAACTGATGGTACCCCATCCTCAAGTCAATCTTTGAAAAAAACTGAGCTCCCCGAAGCTGCTAAAACAAATCATTGATATGAGGTAAAGGATACTTGTTCTTAATAGTGATGTTATTCAAGGCTCTATAATCAATAAAAATTCTCATTGAAAAATCTTTCTTTTTAACAAACAAGACAGGATCACCCCATGGTGATGTGCTAGGTCGAATGAAACCATTATCTAATAACTCCTGCAATAGATTCTTTAACTATAAAAGTTCAACTTGATCCATTCGATATGGGGGTTTTGAAATTGTCGTAGAATCAGGAACTAAGTCAATAGTATATTCAACTTCTCAATCATGAATAATACCAGGATACTCATCAGGAAAAACATCAATATACTCATTTACCACTAGCACATCATTAATATGAACAGTTCCTTTATTTTCAGTAATATGGCAATGTAACATTCATTTCCATATTTTACTAGTTTCTCAACTTCATGATATGTTATCAAAATAATGGGTTCATTCTTGTACAAAAACTGAAAATCTTTTTAAAACAACCATTTTAGCTCTGCAGTCAATCATAGCATGATAAACAGAAAGACAATCCATGCCAAAAATAGCATCAAACTCTACTAGAGGAAAACAATAAGGTTTTCAGGTAGATTCTTTCCGCACACAAGGATATGAAGGTTCTTATAATTTCTTTTTGTATCAAAGTTTCCTCTAGGTTTTTTTACCATATGTTCAGGATTTATATCTTGAGTTGGAATTCCCAATTTACTAGAAAACTTCTCAGAAATGAAAGAATGTGTAGACCCTAAATCAAACAACACATTTTCATAATCTAAACAAACAAACCGTGTATTTGATACTACTTCATTCGATGGCCCAACATCTGCTGAAGTAGTTGCAAAGGATTTCACCACCCCTTTCTACTTGTAGTCTAGCTGATTTCCCTTATTTGAGTTCTTCGACAGACACTCATTTGCATAATGACCCATTTCATTACACTTAAAACATCTTACTGCTGGATTTTCATTGCCTTCTTGATCATCTTCCTTACAGTTACGAGAAATATGACCAGACATACCACACCGAAATCACTTTCAAGATTTGGATAAAAATTATCCAGGATGCATTTTACCACACTTCACATAGGATGGATATTTGGTTTTCTTACCTCATTGCTTCTTTGGAGAATTCTTCCCCTTTTCCTACCAACTGAAGCTCTTATTCTGTAGTTTATCAAAGAACACCAAATCATCGACAAACTCCATTTCCACCTTCTCCACACATCAAACATGTTTTTCATAACTTTTGAACTCAAAAGAAGCTAAAGCCCTTCAATTCTTTGGCTTTAACCCTGAGCAAAAACTGTTGATTTTACTATCAAGATCTCGTATTAAATTTGGAGGATACCTTGCCAGTCGAGTGAACTTTGCTTCATAAGCTACCACTAATTCATACTCTAACCTCAAGTCTAGGTACTTTTATCCATCCTACGATGAACCACATTAGGAAAATATTTCTCAAGAAACATACCTCTAAATTCGTCCCAGTGAAGATCATCAATCTCATAACTATCCCTGATATTTTTTACCATAGACCACTACTGATCAGCTTCACCTTCAAAATGATAAACATAAAGGCTATCCTTTTGATGTTCTTGAACACCCCATGACATCAAAAATATTCTCCATTTCTTTAATCCACCCTTCAGCTAGCACATGGTCATATTATCCTCTGAATGATGGGGGATGTTGCCTCATGAAGTGTTCCTCCACTGACATGTTCCTCTACAATTGATCTGGCTGATCTCATGCACGGATACCACCACCAATTATATCCTAAGTCAATCGTGCCATCACTGCAACAAACTGTTCAGTTCCGATTCCGACCATCTCAGGTTGCAGACTTAGAAGGTTGTCTTCCTCCTGATGTCGTCCCAACATAGCTGCCTTGTTTCTTCTACGGAAAACCATTTCAATCACAGAAATATCTTTGGGGAAGAAACATGGTAATCTTTAAATGCTATATCATTTCAATCATATAATAAATTAATTTATACTTTTAACAATTTTATAACTTCTAAAGTTTTCTAAACCGACCTCTGATACCAACTATAAAGACCCTACCTTAAACATTACTTAATATTGAATTAAATGAATAATTCACATTGAGGATCTTTTCAGGTTTAGAGTTTTAGAGATTTAGATTATAACTATTACTTCTCAAACGATTACACAGTAGACACTTATACAAATTTTCATCTTTTTACAAAACATGAACTCTTAAAAAAAAGTCATGTCTAGTTACATGTTTATGACAGCATGAATTTTCCTTGATCCAATCCTTGACCCTATTCTACATTATGTCATGTGAATAACATTTCAAAAAAACTTAGGTTGAGCATAAAAAGCTCAGTAAGGGATACACAATGAAGGAAAACTATATGTTTTTAAAAACATCAAGTAAACCATAAATACTTATCAAAGTAATACTTTTCACCTTTAGGAAGTAGTAAATACTCTTAACTAAAAATATATCATCACTTAATCTTTTGTAACCAAATGATTACCATAAAACCCATATAAAGAACACATAACATATAAAGGTAACTTGGGACATAAACATACTGAAGTGGAATAACCATATGGTCGACTTCCACACATATCACTTAATGGAATAGCCATACAACCAACTTCCATACCCAATACACTAGAGGTTATAACGTAACCACCCATATTTGTATTCACGGCACCACCCATCATGTTGTATACCACGTAACCACCCATCAAATGTCCAGGTACCATTATAAATTTATAAGACATAAAACAAATATAATGGATAGAAAACATTTCCACATATTGATCACAATATATCACTTAAATATATTGACATAACAAATGCATTATAAAAAAATTCAACACCACAATACATAAAAGAGTATATGGTATTTATTTCATTTTAAAACATTACGTCTTGTTGAGGAATCCAAATACCAAATAATACTTGCGATGGCGGAAAAGGTCATCGTCACCGCGTACGTTAAAATAAAAATCATTTTTTTCATTTAGTAAAATTCATCATAGAAAAATATTCCCTTTGAATGGAATGAAAAATAAAATGTGTTTTATACAGCCTACAAATGAAATTCTTATATTAGAACAAAATATGCTTCAATGAAAGGAGATTGAGATGAAGTCCCAACCTCGTGTCCGACATGACTCGAATGCTATTTAATCTCCTGAATAATAAACTAAAGTTAATTTCTACTTGCATAAGAACCTTTTTCAAGTCTATTATTCCTTTTATATAAATTATTTCCATGTTATAAAAAATATGTAATCATTTAAGTTAATACAGTTTGTTTTGTCGATATTTGGAACTTAAGTAAAAAAATGGACTTCTTACAATTACATGTTGTTCTTGTGGTCAAAGGTTCATTATATCCAGAATGATATTCATGATTTGGATATCATATATATCATATTTATCCAGCATATACATCTATTTATAATAGTACATAACATTTATTGGTAAGAAATGAAATGCACCGTTCATGGAGACGGTAAGTCGTACGTACGCATGAAGGCTACTTTCATTTCTATTTCATATTTAATGGAGTGAAATAATATTGATATAAATGTATATTATAATTCCAGTATAATATCATATATAATATCATTAACTCCATCCTTTATACTTCCCACATATGTCATTAATGAATCAAATCACATTGAGGGGCGGTAGTCCGCACTATCTAAAATGAAATTATCGTGTTTACCCATAATGTAAACAATAAAGGAATTCCAAAAATGAAAAATACATAAGAATAAGGAAAACATATACATAATATCTGTCATATATAAATATAGTGACATCTTAATGGCCACCATTAAAGGTGTTAAAAGAATATTGAACAATCATCGTTTCATGAGGCAGAAATTCACCAACCACAGAAAAAGTATGTTCTTTAACCATTAGACGGTGGTTTCTGTAAGTTTAGCTCGAATACATCTCATAAATCATCTTAGTATACTTATTATACTGGTTTTGTTACAAAATAAATGGATAAAAATAGTTTAGGGGGTTGAAGAAGAAAAATAAAACATAAGAACACAAGAGAAGACATTACATTTAAATCGTGTAGCTCCCTTTTGTTTGAACCAATAGGGTTTTTTGAAGAGCTTCCTACCTAACGTATGGATTTTTGGATAAGGATAAGGATGTGGAGAGATAAAAGGAGCAGATATTGGCCGAGAAAATGGCTTGATAGGAGTGAGTAAGCTGATAGAGGTGGGGGCCTTTTATAAGAGGAGAGGCGGGGCAGTCTTGGAAAGCTATAAAATGTTACTTTATTATATAATTAGTTTAGGTTTTAAAAAATCCCAAATTTATATATTTCTAGGATAAGGTTCTTATAGTTATAAATCCACCAATCCAATAGGTTATTGACATGTTTAGGTCTTATAATTTATATTATCATTTCATTTTATTTAAAACGTTAAATAATGAGGTAATCACTGTGTCATCATGGTGTCATAAATAATTTAATTTATTTAATTTCTAAAAATAAAAAAATTATCATGATGTAGAAAATATTTTTATAATTCCAATGAATATTTATTGTCAAAATTATGACTTGTAAAACCCCATGTAAAAATTGTTATAGTAAAACAATACATGTTTGTGGCATTTTTTTTTAACTTTAAATAAAACGTTATTAATGTCATTTTCTCACCCAAGTGGCTCCATGGGGTCCCCAAGTTGACACATGGATTTTTTTGGTCGGACACGACACATAAAATAAGGGTATGACATGTTTCAATGTAATTTCATATTATTATAACATTATTTTTACCTTAAATTACACTAATTACCTTTAATCGCGAATAATAAAACTTAAAAGTAACTATTCACCAAAAAATTATTTTAATCCCATTAAACCACATTTTACTTCCTAATGGAAACCATGTATGTCTTATTTTTGAAATTCAATTCACAAATGTGGTAATGTTTCAGTAAAATGAAAAATCAGTTTTTTAACTACCACTTAGTAGTTTCACTATTCATCAAAAGTTGGAGTTTTTCAGAAAAATACCAAAAATTCACCCTAAGCTATATTTGATATTCCGAATTCCAAAATGATTTTAATTTTAAAAAATTAAAAAACATATAAGTTTCATTAATTAATTTCATAATCATACTGTCTAGGCCTCATGTCAAGATCATAAATATCCATTTTGTCAAGGCCATGGGCGAAGAGAATAGTTTATCTCATAAGACATATCGATCCATTGAGGGGATATCATGGTCCCAACACATAACAAAAATATGTTTAATTCATTATTCATATGAATGGGGTTAACATAATCATTTCATATAGAAACTAACATATGAAATGTAAATAACATTTCCCGATCATTAAACCTGAAGACTAATCATTCAGAGTAATGTGGTTAATGGTATTCAAGATAGCACATCCATATTAAAAATAATCAGAACAAATTAAAAACATATTGTATATGATATCATAATATATAAATATCAATTATGTATAATATTCAACAAGTATATTGAGATAAATAATATACTTTTAGATGATTGCATTGAAAATTTATGGATGAAATAATCCTTAAACATGTGTCCAATACCACCTTGAAACATTAAAAAAATAATCCATTAGAATATCATGATTATTAGGATACTATTTATATGATATACCAAAGGTAAGTACATATAAAACATTCAATGAATAAGTGGTGAACAAGGAATATATGTCCTAAATGTTTAAGTGAGAGGATAAAAATCTTTTTTACATTGGAAAGAGGAGTTATTTTGGAAAATCATTTGTATTTGTAGTAAAATAAAAATATTAATCATATATATCCCATAAAATAATAAGGAAGAACATTTAAATTATATTTGAGGAATAAATTATGTCACACTGAATTCAAATCATGTAAAAAGAGTTTTAAAATAATCGATTGAAGTAAAACATTTCAGTGCGGTTTAATGAACATATTAATGGGATTTTAACATGGAAGGGAATGATTTATTTCATAAAACCATAAACGAACCAATATATATTTTAATAATAATTTTTTTTATTTTACAAAAATAAATATGGCTTAAAATATATTATATAGTGCACTTAAAAATAGGTAAAAGTTTGACAAGTTCCCTTGATTCGGGCTTGTTTATCGGGAATTTTTTTGAAAGATCCTTTTAAATATGAAACTACACACAAATGAAAGTAAAATTATGTTTGGTAAATAATTATATGAAATTTAATATAATTTATGAGTAGTATATAATAATATATAATAATTTAATTGATGTTAGTAGAGGATAGGATTAACCTGAATGAAAATGGAGGTTTAGGTAAAAATCTATTACCACAGTATAATCAATGGAATCATAAGACCCAAAAACTAATAATCATAATATGATAAATTAAATACCATGAAATTAATGAGATGAATGATATTATACATCATGGGGAATTATACATACAAAATATAAAACTAATAGTTGTGAATAAAGAATGTCTCATAAAAATTGAATTGAGATGAGGAAACCCTTACCTTAAAGCTGATGGTGTTTTTCACTTGATCTTAGTGTCCTAGATAACCAAATTAAATTCATTAATTAATATTAATATAAGTAATTATTTATTTTATTTATTTTTATATCATTATTAAATTTAATCGTAGCCTTATTTATGGGTTTAAGTGGTTCAATTTTATTGTTTGGGAGTGTTTTATTCTTTGGTTTTCATGACCATATTCCTTATACACATGTAAGGATAAACATGTTATACGAGAATGGTTGATCAAAATAGAAGTTTTTTTATTTTTTAACATCCATAATATTACATGTTGATAAAATTAATTTTTTAATTGTTCGTGGAGATTAATCATGACGTAAAACCCTAATAATAATAGTTTACATTAATTGGTGGATTTTAATCACAGTAAACTAATTTTCATTTATAAATTATCATGTATTAAAAATTATTCCAGACCATAAAATAAGTTATAATACATGTATTATAGTATGTTTCAACCCTAAAAATGGTTTCAAGATAAGAATTAATGATGGTAATAGAAATTGAAAACCCTTTTTCCTTGAATGTGATAAATTTACACATCTCAAATAGTGTTTCCATTTCTAGTATAAATGAAGGGGAAATGAGAAATTATGATGAATTATTTGATTATAAATACAAAATTCCAATAAATTTAAGGTAATCGAGTTATATTAACTTTTTAATTAAAGAATGGGAGGAAATAAATATAAAATAAAGGAACTCAAAAAAAATATAATGTCTAGAAATCCCTTACCAAAGTTCGGCAGCCTAACGACGTCACTTAAAAATTTATAAATTATTTTTATGTGAGAAAGAGTTCTACATAATAAGTATTAAATAATATTAAATGTAAGTGTAATATGTAATGACACATCCCAACATAATCCAATAGAAATTAAATGAGAATAACATACTAAGAGTGCTTGATAAAGTGAGATATTTTGAGATGAAAAATATGCAGCATAACGACTATGCAACATGGATTTAAAAAACATTAAAAAGATAACGGATAGGGGTCCCCAATAAAAAATACTCATAATATAGAATAGGGAAATAAAAAAATGGGAAATAAGAACATGGTATGGAAACATTAAATTCATACCTCAAAAAAGAAAACTTGAATAGAAAAGAGAAGTTGAGAATTCCCGTACATGTAGAGTAACTCCTAGAACATGAAATTTGGGACCTTAGGGGATATTGGAAACCATTGGAGGATCCATAGGTTGGTAATACTATAGAGCATCGTGGATGATGAATTAGTAATGCAAAAAAATGAAGGAATGAGTGGGTATTTATAGTAAAAGGGAGAGAGTTTTTTTTAATTTCTAATGTCCCCTCATTAATGATATTTGCAAAACTATGGGCCTTCCCATGGTATTTTCTAATGGTTTTTCCTACTTGAGACACCTCATATCATATATTATTACTCAATAGTATAGAGTATTATTAAATCTTAATTACATAAATAATAATATTATGAAACATACCAAAAACTAATAAATGTATTTTAACTATTCATGAAAAACTAAAGTATTTTATAAAATTATAATAAATTTAGTGTACCCTGATATAGATATTACGAATTAAAAAATTACATTTTTTTTATCATAATAATTATGTAAATATTAATAATTAAACATTTTTCTAATAAAATAATTATTTAGTAAAAAAATAAAAGACATAAAATGCATAGTAAATTTTTGGACACAGAGAAATTTTTTTTCCTCTTTAATTTGAAAAAACTGTTCTGATAAGAATATTTCATTATTTTAAATATTATAAAAACCCGTTTTTGATATAATAATTTAAATATCTCTTAAAATGTATAATTTTTACTTGAAAATTAAATTTATTAAATTTGACATATTTTTATGAAAAAACTAAACACAAAACCGAAATGATGGAACATCATATTTATTTATACTTTATTATGTGAGGTTACTACTCCATTGGTTGTATAACTATTCATTAGGTTAAGTTAATATACATTAGGTTAAGTCACTATTCACCAAAAATTATGTTTTTCTTATCAGACTCTAAATATCATTCTAAAAATAACCGTGTATGTCAGTTTTTTGAAATTCAAATCACATAGGTGGAAAAATTTTGTTTACTAGCTGGCTTATAACAAAGTTGTTTTTTATAGAGAATCAGGGTTTCATGCATTTTACATTAAATATATTTCTAAATTATTTGGGTGTTATATTCTCTAGTAATTATAAAAATTTCCTACAAGAAATTTGATATAGAACATTGAATGTTAATGGTTCATACTTGATGATTGACTTATGGTAAACCCACATTAGGAATATGGTTAAAATTCCCTTTTAATAAGAAGATATGAAAATGATTTGATAACTACAAAACAAAGAATTATAATAGGGAAAAAAGGTCATGGAAAAATAATCATACCATCATGTTCTGATGTAAAATAATAAAGAACATGATCAGATGAATGATCATTTTTACAAAACCTTAAACTGTAGTTATGAAAAATCTCATTGATATCATGGAAAAAATGATATTATGAAAAAAAATTTCTTTAATACACATTTCATGGAGTTTATGAATAATTGTGCTCTATAAGAGTACTAATATACATTTCTATTTCATAAATTAAATCTTATACTTTGTCCATGAACTATCTATAATTACTCTCTTAGCACATGTTGCATTATGTTGGCCATTGAACTCTAACACCTCACCCAATGATCAACAAAAACCATTTCAAAAATGGTTTAAATATCCAATATATCATGATACAATACATTATAATCATTCTCAAATCCATCCTTTCTAGATCCATGTTCATGGGCTCCTTATATATCCTCATTTGTTTAGAATTCCATGATTTATCCTATTCAATTAATCTCCAACCATATTTTCCTTTAATTAACATGAATCAAACCTAAATTTTCTCATTCCTGACATGTGAATATCCCCATCATGTGTTCTCTAGAAATATCTTAATAACTCAAATTACTATAAATCCTTATTTGAAACATGAATTCATCCTTACACATGCTATTGGATATATTACTTATATCCAAAAATTTTGTAAACTCCATCAATGTTATCATAGACAACTTATTGACAAGTCAGAAATCTTTTTTGAGGAAGTCTGTACTTATCTAAATGAATTATTTCTTCATCATTATCTTCAAAATTATAAATATATTATGGGTTTTCCTTTCATTAATCATTTTTTTCCAAAAAAATAACATTCCACTTAGTATCTTTTCTTGGTACCATTCGACTTATTATTTCAAATCCTTATTGAGAATGTTTTACAGTAAAATCCTCATATAACCCATTATTCACATAACCAGTACATTGCTGAAAAAATATTTAGATGACATGATTCATGACTAGAAATATTAATCATTATACATCTTTTTCAGAAGCATCATAACTTGATAAGTATCTAGATTCATTATTTGGGGTATATTCATTTGACTCTTGAGACATTGATTCACATAGTGTCCCATCTCATTGTAGTTTGAGCTTTATACATTGAAAACATTTTTTTTAACCATGAAATCATGAATCTTGTGTCCTTTTTTTCCATACTTATAACAAACACCCATTCCCATCAAGAATTTACCATGGTGATTCTTGGCACAATTATCACATGTTGGAATACCTAATTTACCTACTTCCCTTTCTCCATATTTTTCAATAACACCCTCTTCTTCTTTTTCTTCCCTTCAATTCCATAATACTCAGAGAATTATTTACATATCATATTAACACATGTTACAATTTTTTCATATGATGAGAACACATGGGAGACTATCTTCCATTGAAATGATGGATTAATACCATGAAAGACATAATCCATCTCACTATTGTCACCTCATGAATTAGTGATGTTCTCATTCCTTTTGCTAGGTGCCATTTATAATCAATTCCATTTTCTTTAATAGCTCATAAAAGTATGAACTTTCTATAACATTAAACATGGTATATCATAAATGATAAATTTATGGATCATAAATCCAAGAACTATATACTTTGGTAACATTGGGATAATAAATCCTTTGTAATGCTATGTAAGAAAAAAAATTAAATTTTCATAAGCATATCCCCCAGGAGTGTCAAACTAGGTGCATAGTAAGGCCCGTTGTCATGTACTAGGATACCTGGGTCAAGCCCAAAACTCCTTGTTGGATTCATTACTCCTAGGTATATATATTATAGAACGACATCCACTTGTAGTATCCATACAAGGATTTAATTTCTAGGATGATCCAAATAATCTATTCCTTACCAAAATCACAGGATGTTCTTTTATGTGTGCTATCAAGTTTATATCAGGGTTTTCCCCATTATCTACATTTTTTAAATCTAACTTCTAATTTTTCTACTAAACAACCGTTGATACCATCTATAACACACCATCCCATGTTTCCTATATTCGTTTAATTATTTTAAAATATTATCCTGATTACAATGAATCAAATCCCAATGTGCCATGTAGTTTATTAATTTGGGAAAACAAGATATATACATAGGTTCAACATTACAAATTGGAAAGAAATACAACATATAAGTTTTATTAGGAACATCGAAAACTCAATGTTTATCCGTACCAGTCATTAATAATAGACTTCTTCATGTCCTTAGAAAAAAAACATAAGAAATGGGTGAGCTCAGATGCTCATTAATCCTAAGAAATATAGTGAAAGATATTATAAAAATAAGCATTAAGAATGGTGAATAACTAAAAACACATACCTTTAAAAATAAACAAGAACATAATATTATAGGAATTTGAGCTGAGTAAAAATTCCACAATAAAAAACTATAATGGGTATTCTACTAGTCAAACAACACATGAATATTTAATAACTATTTTAATAAGGAGGTAATTAATAGTGAGGGACATCATAACCATATTTTCAAGGCCTCCTTCCAATACCATAAATATCAATTTTGTCAAGGCCTCGTGGCAAGACCATAGTTTATATCATGAGACCTACCAATGCACGAGGTTCTATCATGGAACCATCCCATAAATGAAAAATTCAAATGAATTACTTATATAAATGGGTTGATCATAATCAATTCATATTGAAACTAATATATGAAATTTAAATAACTTTCTCCAATAATTAAACATAAACACTAACCATTCGGAGAAATGTGGTCAATGCTATTCAAGATAGCACATCCATAGTCGAACTAATGAGATACCCTTATAAAAAATATTGTAGATGATATAATATGATATAAACTTCGATGAATTAAAATATTCAATAATTATTTTTAAATAAATGATGATAATTTTAGATAATACAGTTGAAAATTTCATGATGAAATAATCCTTATACATTCCAAAGTTTCCAATACCACCTTGAAACATTCAAATCGTAATTCCATAGAATAACTGGATAATAAGGAGACACTTGATAGGATATACCAAATTAAATAAAATACACCACATTCATGTAATAAGTGATTAACATGGCATATATCTCAAAATCATAGAGTGAGACAAGAAAAATCTTTTTTACTTTTGACAGAAGAGTTCTTCTAGAAAATAATTTATATTTTCCCAAAAAAAATATTTTAAAACATATATATCCCTAAAAATAATAGTAAAGAAAATTGAAATTATATTTTAGGGATAAATTATTTCCCACTACATTTAAATTATATAAAAAGTGGTTCTAATGTTACATTATAAGTAAGCCATTTCAATGAATTTTAAGAAAAATATTAGAGGGATTTTAACTTTGTAGGGAATATTTGATTTCATAAAACCCAAAATGAACCAAGATCATAATTAATAATTAAATTTTGTATTTTAAAAAATTAATTATGGATTAAAATTGATTATATAGTGCACATGAAAATAGTTAAATTTTCAAAAGGTTCCCCGGATTCAGGCTTGATTATTAGAAATAATTTTTGAAAGATCCTCTTAAACATGTCACTCCCCATAAATTAATGTAGGATTATAGTTTTTACCTACATATATATATATATATATAACATTAATACATATTGTAGGAGTATTATATATAAATAAATAATAATTTCATTCATGTATGTAGAGAATAATAGTGATCGGAATCAAAAAAGGGGGTTCAGGTAGAAATACCTTACAACTATGTAATCAATCGAATCATAAGAACCAAAACTAAAAATCATAAAATTATAAATTTAATAACATGAATTTAAATAGATTCAGGATAAGATACATCAATAGAGTGTATAAATACCCCATACACAAGTAATAATAGTGAATAAGGAATGTCTCACAAAAATGGTTGTGAGAATATGAAACGCTTACCTTAAGTATGATGATGTTCTTCACTTGATTTAGTTCCCTGGATAACCAAATTAAATTCATTAATTAGTATATATTGAAAATTTTATTTATTTTATTTTTTATTATATCCTTACTAAATTAATACATGTCCTTCTTGATGGGTTTAAGAGGATCAATTTTATTGTTTGCGATAGTTTTCTTCCTTGGTATTCATGACCGGTGTACCTATATACATGTAAAAATAAAAATCTAATATAAGTATGGTTGTCCCTGTTTCTGACGCTTTCACCGGGGCGCGCGCATCCGTCTGTGGAGGACACACAGCTTGTGGCCCCGCATTCCCGCTTTCCAAAGGCGGGCGGCATTCGCTCCTTATTCAGGAACGTCTGCTCCTTGATCGAAACGGGATGATGGGATGTCGGTTCTTCCTTCCGTGGATTCATCCTCGGAAGTCATCACCTAGTCCGGGTCTCCCTCATAGATTTAATACGTTGTTCATGAATCTCATTCCTGGTGCCATATCGTCATGGATGCCGGTTAATTACACTACTTCCGTCAAGACATTCCATGGGTTCTTGACATGGTAGCGACCTTCGGTGGGAGTAGACGGCAACATCAGGAATGTCGAGGCATCTCTGGGTGCGTGGACATAGGGGAGCCTGTATTCTTCCTCATAAGAGGGCATCTCATGGGTGCATAAACCGAGGCGTGCATCTGAGGTTTTCCTCAGCTTCATGTGTTTAACACAAGGTATTCCGTGAGTTTAACGTCTTACGGAGATGGAATAAGGGTGATCAGAACGTCCAATGAGGACGGATCTGAGGTGGTGTGCCCCACAGAGGGGTGATGTCACACTGTAATGGCTGATCTGAACACCACTGAGGGTGGATCAAGGGAAGATCACCCCAGGATGGGGGACACCATGGATTACCACTGGTTGGGATTGATCCTCTTGGAGGTTTCCAACGTACCCTGTGTAGAGGAAAGGGATCAGAACCCACGTTGTTCGAAGTGGTGATGAATCGGGGTGTACGCAGAGGACAACGACCCGGAGATATGATGGGGCTTACACGTGGAAAGCGGCCCATGCGCTGCTAGGAGCAGCAAGGAGGTGGATGCATGATCCCACCGGGATGTGGCGGCCCGGGTGAGAATCAGGATGGTTGATGGATGGATGAATGAAGTGGAGGGGGGGTGAAATGGGACCATCGAAGGGGCGACAGTGAAGTTGGGCTTGAGCCTTGAAGAAGCTTCCTACGTATCCCCGTGGTAGGGAATAAAAGTCCGCGTAGTTCGGGATGGTGCCGGTAAACCGACGTGAAACCGGACCTTGGCCCGAAGATTGTCGTCAGCGAACCAACGTGAAGGTGGACCTTGGTCCGACGGGCATCGTCAGCGTACCGACGTGAAGGTGGACCTTGGTCCGATGGGAATCGTCAGCGTACTGACGTGAAAGTAGACCCGTGGGTCCACTAATGGTGGGCTTGAACCTTGGGAAGGTTTCCTACGTACCATGCCTTGACATGGATCAAAGTCCTCGTAGTTCAGGGAATACAGTTTAACGTCGTGCGGGACGATAGTGAACCCTGACGTGAATGAATGACGAGCAGTGGGTGTCGGCGAACCGACGTAAGTGAGGGACCATGGTCCGATGGGAGTTGGGATTGAACCTCTGGGAGGATTCCTACGTACCATGCCTTGACATGGATCAAAGAACTTGTAGTTCAAATGGGGCTTTATCGGCGAACCGACATGAAAGTGGAACTTGGTCCAATGAGGGGTGGGCTTGAACCTCTGGGAGGATTCCTACGTACCATGTCTTGACATGGATCAAAGACCTCGTAGTTCAGGTGGGAATGGGTCGCAGCGGCTTACCACTGGACCAGAATGCGGTTTAACGTCATGCTGGACCGGGGTGAGACCCGATGTGAAATGACGGGTGGGCTTGAACCTCGTGGAGGATTCCTACGTACCATGCCTTGACATGGATCAAAGACCTCGTAGTTCAAAGAATACAGTTTAACATTATGAAGGACGATAGTGAACCCTGACGTGAATAAACGACGGGCGATGGGTGTCGGCAAACCGACATAAATGAGGGACCTTGGTCCGATGGGAGTTGGGCTTGAACCTCTGGGAGGATTCCTACGTACCATGCCTTGACATGGATCAAAGACCTCGTAGTTCGGGGTGGTCACAACGGCTTGCCGTCGGACGAGAATTGTAGTTTAACGTCGTGCTGGACGTAGGTAGTACTCGGTGTGAATTGGATGATGGGTGGGCTTGAACCTCATGGAGGCTTCCTACATACCATGTCTTGACATGGATCAAGGACCTCATAGTTCAAATGGGGCTTTGTCGGCGAACCGACATGAAAGTGGACCTTGGTCCAATGAGTGGTGGGCTTGAACCTCTGGGAGGCATCCTACGTACCATGCATTGACACAGATCAAAGACCTCATAGTTCAAATGGGAATAGGTGGGCAGTTTAATGTCATGCAGGACAAGGGGGCATATAGTTTAACGTCATGCTGGATGAGGGCGAAACTCGACATGAATGAACGACCGAGCAATGTGGCTTGAACCTCATGGAGGCCTCCTACATACCATGCCTTGACATGGATCAAACACCGCGTAGTTCAGGTGGGAATGGGTCGCAGCAGCTTACCACTAGACCAGAATGTATTTTAACGTCATGCTGGACCGGGGTGTGACCCGACGTGAAATGACGGGTGGGCTTGAACCTCGTGGAGGATTCCTACGTACCATGCCTTGACATGGATCAAAGACCTCGTAGTTCAAATGGGATGGGTCGCAATGGCTTACCACTGGACCAGAATGGGACCTGACGTGAATGGATGTTGGGTGGGCTTGAACCTCATAGAGGCTTCCTACGTACCATGCCTTGACATGGATCAAAGACCTCGTAGTTCAAAAGGGGTTTGTCGGTGAACCGACGTGAAAGTAGACCCGTGGGTCCACTATTGGTGGGCTTGAAGCTCATAGAGGCTTCCTACGTACCATGCCTTGACATGGATCAAAGACCTCGTAGTTCAAATTTCACCGGTGAACCGACGTGAAAGTATACCCGGCGGTCCACTATTGGTGGGCTTGAACCTCATAGAGGCTTCCTACGTACCATGCCTTGACATGGATCAAAGACCTCGTAGTTCAAAATGGGTTTGTCGGTGAACCAATGTGGAAGTAGACCTGTGGGTCCACTATTGGTGGGCTTGAACCTCGTAAAGGCTTCCTACGTACCATGCCTTGGCATGGATCAAAGACCTCGTAGTTCAAAAGGGGTTTGTCGGTGAATCGACGTGGAAGTAGGCCCGTTGGTCCACTATTGGTGGGCTTGAACCTTGGGAAGGTTTCCTACGTACCATGCCTTGACATGGATCAAAGTCCTCGTAGTTCAAAGAATACAGTTTAACGTCATGCAGGACGAGAATGAGACCCGACATGTAAGAACGATGGGTGGGCTTGAACCTCGTGGAGGCTTCCTACGTACCATGCATTGACATGGATCAAAGACCTTGTAGTTCATAAGGGTGAGGGGTCAAGGTCGGTGCTCACTCTATGCCCACGTGAGTCATGCTCAGTGTGAGAAACAAGAGGTTGCAAGGACCTGATGATCACTTCGCGAGGGGTGCGTCCGTGAGAAGCGAAAAGGGGCTTACGCGTTGGGCGGCCCATGGTGTTGGGACTTACTCCAGGATGGAGGCCCATAACGTCTTACCGCTGGATAAAGATGTGAACGGCTTACCGTTAAATGGGGTCGCAACGGCTTACCGTTGGATTGGGTCACAACGGCTTAACGCTGGATAGGGATGTCAATGGCTTACCGCTGAATGGGGGTCGCAACGACTTACCGTTGATTGGGATCACGACAGTGGATGGGGCTTACGCGAGAAAGCTTCCCGGGTGCCGCTGTGGAGTGGCACTGGTGAATGGGGCATATGCAAGAAAGCTGCCTGGGTGACACTAAGGAGTGGCACTGGTGAATGGGGCTTAGGCTAGGAAGCTGCCCGGGTGCCGCTGTGGAGCAGCACTGGTGAATGGGGCTTACGCTAGGAAGCTTCCCGGGTGCCGCTATGGAGAAGCACTGGTGAATGGGGCTTAGGCTAGGAAGCTGCCCGGGTGCCGCTGTGGAGCGGCACTGGTGAAGGGGCTTACGCTAGGAAGCTGCCCGGGTGACACTAAGGAGGGACACTGGTGAATGGGGCTTAGGCTAGGAAGCTGCCCGGGTGCCGCTGTGGAGCGGCACTGGTGAATGGGGCTTACGCTAGGAAGCTACCTGGGTGCCGCTAGGGAGCAGCACTGGTGAATGGGGCTTACGCTAGGAAGCTGCCCGGGTGCCGCTGTGGAGCGGCACTGGTGAATGGGGCTTACGCTAGGAAGCTGCCCGGGTGACACTAAGGAGTGGCACTGGTGAATGGGGCTTAGGCTAGGATGCTGCCCAGGTTCCTCTGTTGAGCAGCACTGGTGAATGGGGCTTACGCTAGGAAGCTGCCCGGGTGCCGTTGTAGAGCGGCTCTGGTGAATGGGGCTTACGCTAGGAAGCTGCCTGGGTGACACTGAAGAGTGGAACTGGTGAATGGGGCTTAGGCTAGGAAGCTGCCCGGGTGCCGCTATGGAGCGGGACTGGTGAATGGGGCTTATGCAAGAAGCTGCCCAGGTGACACTAAGGAGTGGCACTGGTGAATGGGGCTTAGGCTAGGAAGCTGCCCGGGTGCCGCTATGGAGCGACACTGGTGAATGGGGCTTATGCAAGAAGCTGCCCAGGTGCCGCTATAGAGCGGCACTAGTGAATGGGGCTTACGCTAGGAAGTTGCCCGGGTGCTGCTATGGAGCGGCACTGGTGAATGGGGCTTACGCTAGGAAGCTGCCAGGGTGCCGCTATGGAGCGGCACTGGTGAATGGGGCTTACGCTAGGAAGCTACTTGGGTGCCGCTATGGAGCGGCACTGGTGAATGGGGCTTACGCTAGGATGATGCCCGAGTGCCGCTATGGAGCGGCACTGGTGAATGGGGCTTACGCTAGGAAGCTGCCCGGGTGCCGCTATGGAGTGCCACAGGTGAATGGGGCTTACGCTAGGAAGCTGCCCGGGTGCCACTATGCAGCGGCACTGGTGAATGGGGCTTACGCTAGGAAGCTGCCCGGGTGCCGCTATGGAGTGGCACTGGTGAATGGGGCTTATGCAAGAAGTTGCCCATAATGTCTTCCTCATGTCAGGCCATGAGGGCGTCACAACTCAATGATGAATTGAGGCCTTCACCTATGCACTGGTGCAGAAGAGGGATAATGCCAAGGGGGCGTTGGAATCACGCCACTGTAGTCATGGCATTAAGCATCTGACGCTTGGAGCATAAGGCATCTCTTGCTTGGAGCAAGGGGAATCCTATCATTTGTTATATAGGGATAATACTACAGTTTAGAGTCATGTAGGTAGGACTATTGGCATCACATGCCAGGAACATAAGGCATCTCTTGTATAGGATGAGAGGCATCCTATGTTTGGAACATAGGGAGAATACTACAGTTTATAGTCTTGTAGGTAGGACTATTAGGCAGAAGGAGCCTAGAAATGGTTGGTGTTGGGACATACACAAGGGCGGCCCTTTCTGGTTGAACCTGGCATAGGATCCAAGTGATCGGGTTTGGAGGAGTTTCCTGAGGGATGGTTCGACTCGAGGTACTCGGGGAATTGATGATGAGAATCTCGACTCACGACATGGAATGAAACCCAGCGGAATATGTCGACTCTAGGTGATTCATGGTGTGTGGAGGAGTATCTCAAATCATGGTGTTCCATAGGTGGAAGGTGGGAGCGCATAAGGGCGCAATGGAAAATCGCGGCATCCCAGCCCGAAAAGTTCACGGTGCAACTCTCGGAGCAATAGTCTCTCGCGGAGCAATAGTCTCTCAAAGCAATAGTCTCTCGCGGAGAAATAGTCTCTCACGGAGCAAAGTTTTCGCGAAGTAGCTTCGCAGAGCAAAGGTGTCGCGAAGCAGCTTCGCGGAGCAAAGGTGTCTCGCGGAGCTTGGTCTCGCGGAGCAGCATTGCGGAGCATGGGCTCGTGGAGCAAAGGGCTCTCGCGGAGCTTGGTCTCGCGGAGCAGCATCGCGGAGCATAGGCTCGCGGAGCATGGACTCCTGGAGTCTCGGCTCGCGGAGCAGCAACGCGAAGGAAGCTGCTCGCGGAGCATGGCTTCGCGGAGCCGCAATGCGGAGCTCCGCTCAGCCGCCCAAGGGGCGAAGTGGCCGTGGCCGTCCTCTGGAGAAGGGGGTTTGCTGGGTATTTATAGGCAGGGGCGCCTCGAAGAAGACCTCCCACGCCGCCTCAGGAGCTTCGCTGCGCGCTCGCAAACGTCAAATTCGTTCGCGGAGAGGTACCGCCTCCGGAGCTTCGTGGCGGGCTCACGAACGTCAAATGTGTTCGCGGAGAGTTACCGCCTCTGGAGCTTCGCGGGACCGCGATGCTCGGGTGCTTCACATCAGTGCTTCGTGAGGGGTCTTCGCGGCGCATTGCAAACATCAAACGGGTTCGCGGAGCCTCTTGCCTCATTGCTTCGCGGTGGCGCTCTGCGATCACGGAGGGGGGCTTCGCGAATGGGCTTTGCGAACCATATTTCCAGCCCAACTTCAAACGTCCATAACTCCTAATCCGTAACTCCTTTCGGGCCCTACGACCTACCAAATCGAAGCTTGCGAAATGGACTACGATCTTGGATCATGTATGGAAGCATTTGGAAAATTTTGGGGACGCGTTTTCCAGGGTCTACAGTCCCAAATAAAATTGTTATTTTCTTTATTAACATCCTAAATTATAAATGGTAGTAAAATTAATATTTATGGGGATTTGAGAAGAAAAATGATATAAAACATTAATGAAAACAATTTAGGTAAATTTGAGGTTTTTGATCACAACATACTCATTTTAATTTTTAAATTAATATCATGTGTGAAAAAAGATTACAGAACATTACATAAGCTATAATACATATATTATAGTATTTTAAACTATAAAATTGGTTTCACGGCATGAATTGATTATTTTTATATAAATTGAAAACATATTGTACTTGACTGTGATAAATTAACACATATCAGATTATGTTTTCATTTCTAGTATAAAATTATGATAAATGAGAGATTATGATGAATTATTACCTTATCACATTAAAATTATAGTAAATTTATGTTAATGGAGTTAAATTAACATTTCGATGAATTAATGTGAGATAATAAACTGAAAATAAAGGAACTCAAAATAGAAGAAATGTTGATAGATCCCTTATGAATGTTTGGCAGCCGAATGGCGTAACAAAAAAATCATAAAATATTTGGATTGGAGAGAAATGGTTGTAGAATAATTCTAAAATAATAATGAATGTATGGGAGATATGTAATGACACATCCCAACATAATCCAACTGAAATTAAAATATAATAACCTTATAATAGTGCTTGAAAAACTGGGAGATTTTGAGACGAAAATTATGCTGCAAAACAACTATGCAACATGGTTTTAGAAAACATTAAAAAGAGATGGGATAGGGGAAATCAATAAAAAATATATCATAATATAGTATAAGGACAGAATAATATGGAAATAATAACATGGAATGGATACTAGAAATACATACCACATAAAAGAGACATTAAATAGAATAGGAAAGATGAGAGTTCCCTTACCCTGTAGAGTACCTCGAAAAACAAGATGGTTGGGACCTTGGGGGCTTGATGACACCTTGGAAGGACTCATAGGGAAGTAAAACTACCATATATTCTAGTATAATGAATTTGGATGGCTTGAAAATTAAGGAATGATTGTGTATTTATAGTTAAAGAGAGAGAGAGATTTTTATTAATTTCCAATGATACCTCATTAGTGGTATTTGAAAACCATGGGATTTACGATGGTTTTTTACAAATTGGAAACCTCATATGATATTTTATTACTCAAGATGAGACCATCATAATCACATATTCATTACATAATCAATGATATCATTAAACTTATCGAAAACTCAAAAGTGTATTTTAACTATTCATAAAAAGCTCATGTATTTTATTAAATTCTTGTAAATTCAGTTTGACCTTGTATCGATGTTATGAATTCAAAAATGAAATTTATTTCATTATAATAATTCACTATATATAAAAATATTATGTTTTACCAATGAAAATACTTATTCATTAAAAATAATAGCATACTTAAAATGCATAATAAAATTTTCGACACTTCAAAAAATTAAATTGTTTTACCATTTGTTATTTCAGAATAGTGTTTTGATAAGACTATTTCATTATAATAAACATTAATTAAAACCTGGTTTGATACAATAATTTAAATATATCTGAAGTGTAATATTTTTACATAAAAAATCTATTTATCAAATTTATCATATTTTTATGAAAAAACTAAAATCAAAATAGAAATAATTGAAAAACAAATGTTTTTATAGTTTCTTAGGTGAGGTTACTACTCCATTGGTCATATTACTATACATTAGTGTATGCTACTATTCAGAAGTGTAAGTTACTATTCCCAACAAATTATGTTTATCTTATCAGACTCTAAATATCTTTATAAGCGCAACTTTGTGTGTCATTTTTTTTAAATTCTAGTCATAGAGGTGGAAAAAGTATGTTTACTAGCTAGCTTATAACAATGCGGTAATTTGTAGAGACTCAGTGTTTCATGCATTTTATATTTAAAATATTTGTAAATTATTAAAGTGTTATAGTATGATCATGATATTATACTAATGGTAAGATTATCTATGAGATGATAAACTAACTATTGATTAAGGGGAGAAACACCTTGATCCAGTTGAGGACCGTGTTTAAAGCTTTCCACTAATCCACCACTGTATCATCTTGGATTGGTTTCACCTTGGCTCTGAAAATGAACTGGCTCCACTAGTTTGGGATCTCCATCCATTCTATATACATCTTACCCATGCTCAGGTGGGGGGAATATTGATTTACATTAATGAATCCATTGGTGCGCATTCCCTACAAAATAATGAGGAGGGAAGACATACAAACCAAAAATTTAATTGAATAATAAATTTAATGAAACAGATCACATACAAAAACTTCTGGTCCAACTCATGATCGTCCATTATCTTGCAATAAATTATTCATTTAATAAAAATAATATACAATTCATAAAAATTAAAATTTAAGATAAATCATTCTAGAATAAATTATTTATTATATTTAATTAATATGTCCTTTTATCCTAATTATTATATGTATTTCCTTGAGATTCTCATCCATTATAATTTTAAAAAAATTATGTAAATTCATATAAAATTAACCTTTTACATAAATGTTCCTTGGAAGAATCACAATTAATAACCATTAAAATCTTCCAAACATGTATTATACTCATATAATATTTTACTCCTATGAAATATGGAATACAAAACATATCACATAATTTCATGACTTGTCCTTCACAAATGATAACATGAATTACATTATTTTTCGGTCATGTGTTATAATTCAATGCATATAGAGTAACAACTTGTAATATGACTCATTATTGATATGCAGATATGATCATTACATAGATATTAATTAAAATTCAATATAAATATATTAAAACTTTTCACATGGAATGTCCCATATTTATGACCACACACACGTACATAACTCAAGGTTTGTACTTTATAATAAATAAATACTAAAACTGCATAACTGGTAAATGTACATCGTGTGTAGATCTAACCCACATTTCATGTACACCCTTCACCATCTATTCGAGGTACACTCCTAGGGACTTGATATGTAAAACATTCCTCAGAAAATTGGGAGTAAACAACATGTCCAATGAGCCACACACTATGTTGAATCCGTGTTACACGACCACCAGTTATGTAGGCTGTGTATTCAATACACATCATGTCTTTGACTCAATGGGGCTATATTTTATATGTGTGGAATACATATTATGTACTTCGGCTGACCATGCACCAATATATTTGGGTGAACATGTGGTGTATGGAATAACTACACCACATGTCTTCAATGAACATGGTTTAAATACATTCTGAATTAACTCCTAGTGCATTGACTATGAGTACCCAATGTGTAATGAAAATTACACGATGTGTATTAATATATTATCAGTCAAGAATTCTTGTAACATGTAGACGACTTCCTTAATTTTATTTTAATCATAAAATTAAACACCTCGATTTGATCTACGACCAATGAAGGTGGAAGAAAAAGATATTTCAATTCAGATTAAAATAATGATTAATCAATAATTTTTAAAATAAATTATAATTGTGTAAATCACCAATTATTTGTTAATAATTATAAAAAATTATGTACTCTCTATGATATGACATGATGGTTCTTAGAACAGTGTAAGTGTTCCAATGGGTGGTTCCCAACATTTCTTTTTCCACAATCTATGATTTATCCTAGATATATATGATGATGAATTCCTTGATCGATGGAATTGAGTCAGTGAAATTGATAATAAATAATTTCTCCATAACTGAGAGAGAAAATACCTACACATATTATTTATAATTAATTTTATTATATGAATAATTACCTATAAAGAATAATTTATTCTTTCATGAATCTAGAAACAGATCTACGGTGCACTGTCATTGAATTGAAGAACCCATGTTTAGATTTCCTCTAGCTATGATCCACACCTTTTTTACGAATATTCATATGTCACTAAAGGATTCTTTGGGTTCTAGTATGTAATATCATATTTCTTGAATCATCAATCTTGATCTTCTTTAGAATCAATTCTATGAAAATCTCCTTCATCTAGTGGAGGACAAATGCTCACCGTTGTTGGAAGTGTTCTTAGAAAAAATAGAGCACAATAGACATGAGAGGATTGGAAAAGACATCTTTATAAACCTGATTAGGATAATGTGAAAAATGTTGTAAATGGGTATTTATTTTTATAGGGTTATAATAGATTAATTTCAAAAGAGAAATTATTATATATTTAATAAAAAAACCATACGTCAAATAATAATTGTAATATTTTTATTTCTTGACATGCGTTGAACATGAAAATTAAAATTAAAATTTATTTATTTTAATTATATTAAATATTATCATTTCTCATTAGACCATTAAGCTCAGTCCTCAATTCCTCTATAATATTTATTGGGTCTTGAATAATGTATATTTATTTATTAATTAAATATCACTACATTGTTCATCCATAAATAAATAAATATGATATTTACTAAATAGAAAATCAATATTTATATAAAATCAATCATACATAAATACTTATTAAATAAAATACGTTAATAATTTTTTTCAGCCTGTTAAATAATAAATAATAAAATATTATTTAACTGAAATTCCAGATACACATACTGTGTAACCCTCTATGTCTCTATCTCTATGGCATTAGTCAAAGCAGTATAATGTCCAAGGATAGAATCTAGAAACATGTTAAGGATCCCATAAAAATATGTTTATACCACAATGACATGTCGCCTCAAATGGATGATGACCATTTAATTTAATTCATTTATCATAATATCTCAAATCAAGCAGGCTGCATTCCAGTACCATCAACCTATATGCTCAATGTATATTTATTTGTATTTATGGAAATAGAAGAAGCCTATAGAAAACCATGGACATGGATTTATTTAGGATATATCATTTCCATAAAATCTCCAGAGATATTTACTTTTTCTAATGAATAGAAGGGAGCAATCCCTTCATGAATTATTCATTTTTGAAATACTAATCATGGCCCACCCAACATATCCTACATCGCTAAGAACATATATATCATCACAGTTTTCATCAATTAATATAAGTGACTAACTCATAATACTCATTATTAAAAATATTAATGTCTAAGGACCAATACACACATATTCAGATAAGAACATCAAATTACACAGATAAATGTGGATTTCATACTGGCGAGTCTCATTCTGATAATATATTTCTGGATATTACCAGGGGAATACCCATAGAGAAGGTTCCTAAAAGTCCTATGAGTCTCTACCCCTAATATATTTTATCATTTTTGTCTCTAAAATGATATTTCTATTGAACATATATTCAAGAATAGTTTCATATCACATCTATGTTCTCATCATAGTTGGGAACTGCTATAACCTTTTAGGGAAATAACTACTCTTTGGAAATTATCACATACTATGTCATGAATACGAACAACAATGATGTGATAAGTAGTTTATTAATCTTCAGAAATGAATATTTTTTATCATAATGTACAAATAAGATTGTTTTAGATAACTACCTCTAACAAGAAATACATTGAATCATTTTTTAGACCTCAAAAAATGAGAGGCAACATATTATGTGACGCTGGGGGGAATGAGGTTAAAGTCCAGGGAGTCCATGAATTTTAAAATGAAGTTTTAGAGAATATAATCCCACATGTATGGTTTCCTAGGATGGTGTGCATGGTTTTCCAAACTATGTTCTCTAACCATTTACCTCTTCTAGGTGTAGAAAAATTGCTACTAAGTGGGAGAATGGTTTGAATCAACTTGTGAAAATAGTGAAATCCCCACTTTCTTAGTTTTCATGGTTTTCTAGGGAATGGAACATGGTTTGGGAAATCTCTGTATCAATAATGCACTACCAAAAACCCCTCCGAAAAAATATAAAAATAATTTATTTATTCCAAAACTACCCCAATGTAAAACCCAATCAAATTGTACATAATATAAGGGTGAAAGTGTAGCTAAAAACCATACTAGCCCCACTATTGAAAGGTTAAGATATAATAATATCCCCACCTCATAATATACTATTCCCTAGCAGTACTCCTGAGAATCTCTATCATTCTGAGGTAGAAATATCTATCCTATGAACTTTCATATATGCTTATCTTTTCAATGTTTCTTCCAGAATAGGGCGTGTTTCAATAATTACAAAACAAAAAACATTGTCCTTCCTCACAAATCTATATCACTATGATACATAACATGTTTCAGATGTTTCTTAAAGAAATCATCAATATCAATCTCAACATCACCAATAACAATCACATGGGAAGGGTTAGGGTATTAATTCTGAATTTGAGACACATGAAAAACATCTTGTATAGAATGATTACTCTATAAAAGATCCAATCGATATGCCATTAGCCCTGTTATCTCCACAATTCCAAAATGTCCAACAAAAAAATGTTCCAAATCGACTTACCTCTAAATCCTATAGTGATATAATCTTGGTGAAACTCAAAGGAATACAAGATAACCGACTATAAACTCAAGTGGTCATCGACATATGTTAGTATATTAATGCTTCATACTCTTAGCCATAACCATACATTTTTTAATCATATGAACTTTCTCTGATGTATTATACACAAGGCCCAGTCACAATAACTCTGAATTCCCTACATCCATCCAGTATAGTGTTGATCTTCACAACATACCAATAATAGCCTCATATAGTGACAAATGAATAGTTTCTTCATAATTTTTGGTGTAGGAGAACTCAACTATCATTGAGTGCTTCTCTAAATACCTAGTGAAGTGAATAACACATAACCATATCATACCATACAAAATGTGAATATTATATTCTGACTACCCCTCTATTTGTGGGAAGAAATCCATACTGAAAAACACCTATGTACCCAACACTATCTAGAATCCCTACTAGAATAATGATGTAAAAAATGAGTCCTGATAAAAAACAACGATCTTTGGAACCCCATGTAAATGGAATATCTCTCGAACATAAAAGTCTCCCAATAGATTCAATGAAAAGGTGCCCATATAGATGATAAATGTACTAATTTTATTAATAATTCCAAAACCACGTAAATCGAATCATCATTCTGAGGCATTCTCAGGAGACCCACCATAAAGTTCATGGTGACATCATCCTGCTTCAACTCAAGATTTGGAAATACATGTATTAAAACACCAGGTTGTTGATGCTTGAACATTACCTATTGACATGTATAAAATCATTTCATGAATCATACCATATATCTTTTTATAATTGGATACAAATAATATTAGCATAGACCATGGTATATTTTGGTCAAACATGGATGCACCACCCACATCGAGGATTGAAATTCACACATCGTCTCTTCCAAGATACTCCTAGTAAAAAAACTATTTTCTTATGTAGATGTTCTCATAATCATCTATAGTCCAATATGAAGTTGAATCTATTCCTTCAAGGAATTCCCTTAATGAAAATAACTCTAGATACTCAAAGTTCCTTTCCTTGATCTGGCTCAGAAGTGCAGACTCCACTAACACATATACGAGGTTTATCTTCACCTACCCCTCTCAAACCACAATGTGCATCTCAGGTAGTACAACCTTTAGCTTCTTCATAGAACTAGTCTCCAAATCAAGCTGAGCTAGTTTTTTCCTACTTAAAGCATTAGAAACACCTTTTAAATTCTCATGTGTATATTAAATCTCAAAATAAAAAATCTAAATATAATTAACCCATCTCCACTACTGGAGATTCAAATATCATTGCGAAAATATATACTTCAAATTATTTTGATTAATATACATAGTAACATTTTCAAAGAATAGATATTACCTCCAACACATTAATGAATGAAAAACTAAAACTAACCTGAGGCCATGGGTAGGGTAATTTTATTCGAGTATCCTTAACTACCTTGATCCAAACACCAAAACATGATCTCCCATAATCAATGCTTCTCCATGTCCAACCCATGAGGCATCACAAAATACATTATACTGCTCCCTTGGCTCGGGTAGGATCAATATCAAGATAGTAAAAAATCACTTCATAAACTAATAGAAATTTTTATCACATTCTATAAATCATTGTATATTAACTTCGTTATTGGTCAATCTCTATTGTGGTGATGCTACGAATGAAAAGTCAGGATGAAACCTCCTATAGTACCCCAATATCCCTATAATGCTATGGATATCAAAAAAAATTTAGGCTTCTCACAAGAATCAATTTTCTATACCTTATATGAATCCATGTGGTTTTAAAATAGAATCTATTATTGATAGAATATATGATACACATCACTAAATCCCAATAAACCATGATTATTCTAAAATGACCATTTTACAATTTCTATTAAATTTGTGGATATGTATTGGATTAACTGCTTTAAAAAGTGTATATATATGTGTGTTTCTGTCTTATATATTGGGATATTTTTTAAGCAAATAATGAATCATTTTTTCCAAATTCCTTTTTGTTCATAAAAACATATTTACATCAAAAATGATTTTTAGTTAATTTTTTTTTAAAAATGAAAATAATTTTCTAGAAAATTTAGAAACCGTATTTGATAATTAATACCCCATTTTTGATATTAACAAATAATGATTAGTATAGAATTAAATTTTTGGATTTTTTTGAAAAGATATATTTTTATTGAGTAGTGAAAATAATGTTTTAAGTTAAATCGTTATTTCATTAGACAAATTAAGCAATATAATAGTACCGATAATATTTTATATTGATTTAAAGGTAATATGAGTATTATTTATTTATATTTAATTAAAATAACTAAAATTAAATCTTATTTGTATCCTATTTTTATAAAAGTTTATTTTTTGGATAAAAAACACATCTTTTTTAAAACTGATATAAACTGCCCAATGCCTCTCTATAATAATTAATTATAATGGACCCTAAAGATAAATTATTTAAATTAAGTTTATTTATTATATATCTATATTTATTAAATGAAATTCATATATTCAATATCCCCATTTATAGTGTTAATGTAACATCATATTTTTCTTTTGAAAAATTCATTTCGTGGAAAAACACATTCAGTTATTCTTACAAGTTTTTTTTGCTAAACTAAATTATTCCACAACTCTAATATGTTTTTTATAAAATTTATTATATATTTTCAATAATAAAAATTAATATTAGTTAATAATTTCATCTAAATTAATGAATAATATTTATAGTAAAGGTAATAAATATTTATTACCATGCTGAAAGGAAAATGAGTTACATTAGGGTACTAATAATTTAGCAAATACGAGAAAAAAATAACCTTGATATTATGAATATTAGTATTTAATTTTTATCAAAATGAAAATTATATTTATTCCTTATTTTTTACATTATATATCATTATGTAATCAATTTCATAAAAATTATATTTTGATACGATAAAACACAAATTATATTTTTCTGTAATGTGAAATTCAAATTATGAAATTAGAATTTTTGAATTATTATATATTTTAATAAATAATATTTTAATAAAATATAATGTTAAAATTATCATTTATAATGGAAATTTATAATATAATTTTTATGAAGTAAATGTAATTTTTTTAAGGATTCAAAAATTGTTACTGTCAGAAAACCCATCATTTCTCAATAAGAAATGATTATTAATTTAAAATATAAAATCAACATATTTATAAAATTATTTATATTAAATGAATATTATTTATTCAATCACAATATTTAAGTTACCAAATAAATAATTTTTCATAATTTTTTGAGACAATAGAGATTTTGTTTAAAAATTAAATATTGTATAAATATACACGTGAATTATGAAAAAATAATGACCCAAAAGTGTTGTCATGAATACTATAAATATTATAAAAGGCCAAATATATGTTTTTAATTGATAATAATTTTAATTTATATTTATTTTATTAATTTCATAAGGCCTTTATGAGTCCTCTAAAAACAATTCTTATATTTTAATGTTTTAAAATAATTTCTTTAAGAGCGTGACTCCCCTCCACATATGCCATAGAATTATTTTATTATGTTCATCACTTGTACATATAAAATAACTGAAAAAGATCCTATTTGAATGAAACCAATGGAAATCTAATGGGATGGTTTTTGGTTTTGTATCTTATATTATATAGAGTCCAAAACAAATGTTTGAGAAATTATAATGAATTCCACTATACTTTCCTATAAAAACCCACCCAAGATCCCTTTTCTATTCACTAAAACACATTATTCCATGTAAATATTCTTTCATCCTCTATTTATATTCCTCAAAAGGATCGAAAAATCTCTCCAGATGAACCTCTTAATGATTTGGAGTCACACACTCATGTAAGATACCTTGCTCTCCTACTTTCAATTCTAGAACTTTCTTTGAAATTAGAATTTTAAAATTCAATTTTTTATATTGTAATTAATTTATAATCATTACCCTACTTTACAATGGATGTTATATTATTGATATATTATTTATTTCCCCTCATTTGTACCCCATACCTAAGCCATTACTCTTCCACAATTCCAATAGGGATCTTCCTCTCCTCCTTTGAATTCAAGAAATTTAAATGAAATTAGTCTTATAAAATTCAATTTTTTATATCTCAATTAATTTATAATAATTAAGTTAAAATCCAATTTATGTTATATTAATGATATAACAATTTTTTCTCTAATTTTAACCCTTTTCTAAGACGTTAATATACCAATATTCCGTAACATATCTTTTATTCTTCTCTTTTAAAAAGTACACCTTTAATCTTATGTAATTAATTTCATTTTGCATATATTGTGATATATTCTTACATATTAACCATAATTTATATTTTATGTATAAAAAATGTGAGCTTCTTTTCACTCTCATTAAGCCTACCATGTTCATTTTTGTACACATATTACCATGTTGAATTTTAATACGGTATTTATCACTTCTCATTTTTATTCATGAATTAATTTTTTTATGTATCTCACATTTTAATTTAAAGTGTTGGGATATGGTTTTTAATATTTCACTTACTATCCATTTAATTTATAAATTATTTGATCCCCCATTTCACTCTTATTAATCCTTCAATGATCCATAATGTACACTCGTTACCATGCCGTAATATAGTTAGGATTCTTTTCATTATTCATATTTATTCTTTACTTTATGCCTTATTTTTTCATCTTATACTATTGTGATATGTTTTTTCATGTTCTTATTACATTCCATTATATTTATATGTGTTGATATACACATTTTTCTCCCATCAACCCACTTGTATGAATTAGTATGTGACACTATTATTCCACTGAAATATCAACATGATATTTCATGAATAACCAATTGTGTAGTGATTACAGTACCCATTTTATATAAATGGTGTTCAACTTAATGAACATATAATTTTTAACTAGGTAATTAAATGTACGTATTAAAAACAACATTTTCTTTGAATATATTTCTATGACTAATGAATCCATGATTGTATGATCTATATCGAAGCCTTATGCATGAGAATGAAATGAATGTGAGGGGTGTGCCACAAATTATATGAATCCCCAATGAATTGGGTATTGTTTAGTATCATTATATGTCATTTTTTGATAGGGAGGGAAACATATTCCTTTATGGTAATTTTAACACCATGAATCCTCAATGTATTATCCTTGAAATTTTTTTATGATCCATTGTATTAAGTTGTTTCCACATTTCCCATGTTAGGATTATCATGCTATATCATGCCTTATTATTCATGATTATTTTATGACCCATAGATATGCATATTTTCTATCATTTGTTATCTTTTTCATGTTATACGTAATTTATTCCCTTACTGGTATTTATATCTCACTCATTTCTTATGTTTTAATGTTGGTTATCCCATTATGTTTTATGTTCGATGGAATATTAGGATCTTTTCAATGATGTTTTCAATAATGTTTTTGTATCCCATGTTATTAGTTGTTTTTTATTGTTACTAATTCCAAAAAACACTATATGTATCGACCATTTGTTGTTTTATGTGTAATGTTATGTAATAAATCATATATTAATTTTAAATAAGGAGAAGTGTTGTTATAGTTTTTGCCTTAGTATTAGTATAGTTATTTTTAGGATTTGGATTGAAAATCTCAAGATAAAGCCTTAGGGATAAGATTATGTTTAAGAAAACGTCGCTGAATTTTCGTAAGTATATAGTATGTGGTATATTAACAAAACAAATCTTTTTTTGGATAATAAATTGGATTTAAATATGGAATTGATGTTACAATGGGTAACATCACTGACAAGGTGTTCTTTTCTTGACTCAGTATAACATGGTACATAACAATATGACTTACTATGCACTTGGTTGACACTTCTATGGGATATTATTCAGTAAATTCATAACATCATTACAAACCATTATTAAGGGTAAACTTCCAATTAGATTATATTTTATGAAATAGATCATGGAAAACATAGATTTAATACATGAAATTCAATAGTTAACAAACAAATTTAATTTATATTTTACCACTTTAATGTTATTAGATTCATGTATATGGTTTTAATAGTTTAAAATTTTTCATTGCTTGTTATACCATTATTATGATAAATGTATGGAAATAGGAAGAATGAATTTCATGATTCAATTGTGATGATGAATTTATTAAAAGGGGAAATAATTTACTTCTAATGTTTTCAAAAGAGAAACTATGTTTGATAGCATATACAATACACATCACCGAATCCAAACAAAGAATAATTATTTAGAAATGGCCATTTGAACCTTTTCATTAAATTTATTGTTATTTATAAGATTACATAATTCATTAATTATATATATATATATTATCTAAAAATATTGATAATTTATTAGTAAATAATAAATCAATTTTTAGATAATGTATTTTTATTCTTCATAACATGTTTACCGCAAAAATAAATTTTATTTATTTCTGTGTGTAAAATTTTATTTGTATTTAATAGAAAATTTATAAAAATTATTTTATATGTCTAAATACATTATTATATCAAAATATAATTATTATAATAGGGTAAAATTTCTGGATTATTAGAAAATAATGATTGTCAATTAAATAGCTAAAAATATAGTTCTTATGTAAAATCATCATTTATTTTAAAAAATAAATTAATAGAAAATTCCCCATATTATTTTAATTTTAATTTAAGGTAAAATATGAATTTTATAATTATTTTTAATTATGTTAATTACTTTTAAATCATCTTTATAACATATTTTATTCAGAGTTTATTTTTAGGATTAATATTGCATTTTTATAAAAACTGATATTAATTGTGTAATATATCTCAATCCTAATAAATTAAAAATACCCTTTATTTGAACTTATTTAAATGATATTTATTTATTATATATATATATATATATATTAATTTAAATTCATATAATAAATATTACTAGTTTTAGAGTTAGAGTAAAATCAACTCTTCCTTTAGAAAAATGCAGCTTCCGGAAAACCACATTCCAACTTGCTTAGAGGTTTTATATTAAATTAAATTATTCAAGCTATACGATTTGATTTTGATAAAATAGATTCTATAGTTTGAATCACCATAATTAAAATTAAGTAATAATTTAAAATTAATTCTTAAACAATACGAGTAGTAACTATTGTAATTATTTTTTACCACTTTAAAAGGAAAATAAGTTAATTAAGGATAGTAATAATTTTGTAAAAGATAGAATAAAAATAACCCTAATATTATGAATATTTAAATATAATTTTCATATAAAAAATAATTATAATTATTATTTATTTTTTTACATAATAAACTGATTATGTAATTTTTTTACAGTTATTATATTTCGATATGATAAAACATAAAATGTATTTTTGAGAAATATGATATTTCAATTTAGAAATTAATTTTTTGAATTAATTTTTTTTAATAAATTTTAATTATTTAAAAATATTATTATTATGTTATTATTGATAAATTTAATTGATAATATAATTTTTATGAAGTCGAATATAATTTTGTTCGCGGGTTAAAATACAATTATTATTAACAAACCCATAATTTCTCAATAAAATTCAATTATTATTATAAAATTGAAAATTCAAATATTTATTAATTTATTTACATTAAATTGTTATAAATTTTGGAATAATAATGTTTCAATTATCCGATAGTGAATTTTTGATAATTTTCTAAGATAGTCAATTTTTTGTGTAAAAATTAAATACAATATAAATGTATTGTGTTTATTATGATATCATAATGAAAAAAAAAGATATTTAATAAATAAAATAATAAGTATTAAAGACCAAATATAATAAATAAATTTAAAATTATGTTGTTTTTTATTAATCTTTTAATTTAATAATGCCTTTATGAATCCTCCAAAATGACTAATATATTTTAATGTTTGAAATCATTTCAGTAAGAGTGTGACTCACCTCCACTTAATCAACGAGATTTTTTTATTTTGTTCTGTCCTTGTTCTTATAAATTAATTAAAAACCCTCATATTTTGATGAAACCATGTGAAAAAATGGTATTGTTTCAGTTTTTGTTATTTTATTATATTGTGTCTAAAACATATGTTTTAGGAATTATAAATTATTCCCCTCTATTTTCCTATATAAACCCAGAAAAATTCCAATTTATATTCACTAGAACACCTTCTAAACCATAAATATGATTCTCTCCATTCAATATAGTCCTACAAAGGTTCCTCATTCACTCCAAAGGCACCTCCAAAGCTGTTGGAGTCACACACAAAAGTAAGGGGCCTTTCTCTCCAAATTCCAATTCAAGAACATTCTTTGAAATTATCCATAATAAATTCAATTTTTAAATTTTAATTCATTTATAATAATTCCATTACTTTCCAATATATGTTATATGAATTATATATTATATATTATTTCTCATTTTTACCCTTAACTAATTTGATACTATGCAGAGAATTTGTAAGGGACCAACCTCTCCTCCTTTTAATCCAAGGACTTATTTGGTTTTCAGTCTTCTAAAATTACATTTTTTATATTTTATTTCATTTATAATCATTTTATTACTTTAAAATTGTTTTTTATTATTTTTAAATATTTTATTATCTATCATTTTGACCCTATCCTAATCCATCGCTATGAAAAAATTCCGTAAGGGATCTTCCACTCTACTCTTTTATCAAACACTCCTTTTATGTTATGTCTTTTAATTTAAATTTTAATATTTTGGTAAATGTTTTTCCATATTCCACATACTATCTATTTGATCTATAAATAATTTTTTCTTCCTTTGACACTCAGAAATCCTTCCACGTTCTTTTATGTACAACTTTTACCATACTGAAATTTAGCAAGGGATTCATCTCTTTTCACTTACATTCCACACTTATTTTATATTTTGTATCTTAAAATACATTTTCCTATAATGGTATATATTTTTCCATATTTTTGTTACATTCCATAAAAATTTATAAATGATGATATCCACCCTTCTACTCTAATTAACCCTCCCATGATCCTTTATGTACACCTGTTACAATTTTAAAATATAGTTAAGATTATTTTCATTAATCATATTTCTTCATTACATTCTGCCTTATATTTTTAATTTATAATAATGGGATATATTATTTCCATGAGTTTAATACTTACCATTTTATGTATATTTGATGATAGACCCAATTCTCTCTAATAAACCCATTTTTATGAATCATTATGTGATGTCGTTATGCCACTAAAATATGATAGTGATTTTCCATGCCAACCCTATCCGATAGTGAATACCATAACCATTTCCAATCATGGGTGTTCACGTTAATTCACATATGCTTTTTGATTCTAGAATTACATGTATTTATTCCACACTTATTGATCATGGAATAAATTATGATGTTAAATTAATCCAGAATTGGATGATCTATGTGCCACACATAAGAATGAGAATAAAATAATTGTGAAGGTGAGTCCTAAATTATATTTCACTACAATGAATTGGGTAATGCTTAGTGTCATGATTTGTCATGTTGGTATAATGAGTCATCACAATTCATTTATGAAAATTTTTCCACAATTATATCTTAGTGTTTTAGCCATGACTTTAGCTTATGATAATGTGTTTTACGTTGTTGCCATATTTCCCATGTAATGAATATCATGGTATATCAGGCCTTATTATTCATGTTCATTTTATCCACCATTAATATCCATATTTTCTATCATGTATTATATTTTTTGGATATGCCTTTTTTATTCTCTTACTGGTCTGTATATCTCCCTACCTTTCTTGTTATTTTCCCCAGGTTATTCCATGATGTTTTTAATTTAATGGAATATTGTGATAATTTACAGAGTATTTCAATTATTTTTATGTATCCCATGTTATAAGTTTTTATGTAATGTACCAAATTCACTATTGAATTATAAATACTGACCATCTAGGTTGTATAAATTATACTTTTATGTAATAAATCATGTATTAATGTGAAATTAAGAGTAGGAAAATTCTTTTTATGAAGTAAATATACTACATTTGTGTATTAATTAGACTAAATGGAATAATAAAAAGCTCATATATTCTATATCTACCTCGGAAAGTAGTATGTGGTATATCATAAGCTTGAACTCACAACTGATTATATCATGATCACAAGTCAATATTGAAGGACACAAAATGTTCTCTCAATTAGAAAAATATATCATCAATACATGAAAGAGGATATAATTTCTTCACTATTATCTGGTCTAACCTTCGATAATTAACACATAAGTTTATGGTCTCATTATAATTATTTGAAAAAATAGGGAACCCTAGGGTGACATCCATGGATTGATAAATCATATATTAATGAACACTTCTTATTGAGTATTTAACTCTTGAAGCTATGTTTGATCTATTCTATTGGGTGGAATAGAAATTGGATCAACTCCTTCCATGATCTTAATAGTAAATTCCACATACCTCTTGGTGGAAACCCTTAGAATTGTTTTGGAAACAGAACCTAGAATATGGCCATTATGGATGGAATGTCATCTAGAATTACACCCCCATCATCCAACAATAGACTATAAAAATAGGCGATGATATCCCCTAGTTTCTAATTAATAGTCCATGGATTTCCCTAGTTGATATCCCACTCTCCATGATGAACGTTATTTTCACTATCTACAGTTGTAAAGGTCACTCTCCACTAGTAACAATTAATGTATCCTTGGTATTCTATTAACCAATCCATACCAAGATCATGTTAATTCATGAAATGTTATGTATGTAACGATCTCATAGGAAATTATACCCCCAACCTTAAGAGAACACCCTTTTCATAAACAAATTTTTCTCCACCGAACAATCAACAATGTATTGATCATTATAGTCCCACTCATGAACTCAACTACCAAACTCAAACCATTCACATGATGTGAATATTTAAACAAATGAGATGAACTAGTATAAAATAAGTAACTAAGATGCATATAATCAACTATAATAGTACCTATTATTGATGATGGTCCTACCTAACTATCCAAAAGTGTAGATTTAACTACATAGAAATGTAATTACCCTATTCTATGTAATTTTGTAATGCCCCGGTTCTGTAAGACACCTAGGGATTCCCCGTACCTGGTTGGTCACATGGCCTCAAGCGCATTATCCTGAATTCCAGTGCCAATCGACTTGCAGCGAGGGCCATGGGTGTGATAATGGGGAGGTTATGCCCTCATTTGTAGAGTATCAAAGTGGAAGATAAACAATCATACAACAGCGGAAGCAGTAAATACCAAGCAACAGAAACAACAGATGACTGATAAATGAAAAAATTGGTGAAAAATATATAAATGATGAATTATACATATGTGTCTAGGAAAGCATCCAAACAAGTCACAATTCGGAATACAGTACTAAACACATGTTCAAAAGGAAAATAGATTAAAATATCCTCATCATCAGAAACCTTTTCTTGGTCCCATGCTCTCCAGCTCTAATGCAATTCGGAAACTAAAGTATAAGGATACTTGTCGTTATCTATAAATGAAAATATATAATATGTTTGTGCCCAAAAGCATGACCCAAACAGGGTGTGAGACAAATCCTAGTAGGAAACCACCCAAAGATATGTGCCTAAAACATGGGGATATATTGCAGGTAAAAGTACAGAAAGTAGTAAATAGGAGAGTACTCAGTAGAAACCAATCCATAGTTTCAAGCATATAATTTACAAACAAGTAGGCACTCAAACAAGTAGAACAAACAGGTAACCCTCTAGGTAGTTCTAACATCCTAAACCATATGGTTCAACCAACAAGAACTATAAACCCTCTGGGAGGCATACACAGTCTCAACCCACTGGTTCAGCTAATGAATAGACTCTCTGGGGAAGTACTCACCATAAATTCCATCTATAGTCTCGTATCATTCTAAAGGAACTCTGGGGAAGCACTCAATGTATCAATCCCCCTATGGGCCGCGTCGAGGAACTACAAACACTATGAGGAATCACTAATCAACAATTCCCCATGTGGTCTGGAATCGTATTATAAAGACACTCTGGAGAAGACCTTACGTCCATTCTCTCTATTGTCTATTACACTAGTTTCTCACACCCCTTTGTAAAATCAGAAATTATCGCATCACGTAACGACAAAGGTATCCTAAAGAAATAATTGGCTAAAATTTAACAGCATCTCACCATGGAAGAACAGTCACACCATCCTACAAACTGGGCATGGAACTGGCTATAGACAAATAGGAAAAACTAGACCAAACGTTCATAAACAGGCAAGACATGCATGGCCAAAACATCCAAAGCATAGTAAAATTACCCTTTCCACAATCAATAACCTATACTCAGGAATATAAGAATGTAATAATACAACAAGGCTTGAATAGAAAACATGCAATACCCTGTTCAAGTGTATTGGTGGAATATTCACAAATACTCAATGACTTTCTATAGAAAGGAACAAACCACCAACCTTGATGTAAGGATATCGATATACTTGAACCATGGGACTTGGATCTCCTAATAAAGCCGATGATATAAAAAATTTCTATAAAATTCAACCCACGATAACTTGAGAAGTTGGAGGAATTGCAAAAAGAAACTCTAGGAGAAGGAAGAGCTTACCGCTATGATTCCAACATGATCGACATCGGTTGATTTAGAGAACAGACAGAGGCTCGGGGGATAAGAGAAGATTTGTGGTCGTACGATCTCTCCTAATTGAATGATACATAGAAGAAGACACCTCTGGTGATTAGACACGACCCTGATGCATTTAATTAAAAAACAAAGTACATTGCGTGTAATTTTGGATTAGAAAACGTGTACTTTCCTTTTCCATAATCTACATTTGGCGGCCTCCATGTTACCCCACATGACCATGTGTGTGGCCCTTAGATGGCCAGCACATGCCCTCACGCGATAGTGAAGTACACGGCGTGTACTCATAATGTACACGTCATGTACTTAAAAAATATCCAGAAACTCCCCTTTTCTCAAAAAATCCAGAGTGGGGAAAAACATACCTGAAATGTTGGTCCAGGTTCTAACAAAATTCCCTCCTTAATGAAATTCATCCCCAATTTTCCCTAGAATGTCTTAGAAGAAGAAACCCCAAACAGCTCCGGCCACTGTGATCGTACATCAGCCGCCCTCTCCCATGTCTTTTCCTGTACTCGCCAGTGCTACCAGAGAAAACATAATAGCGGAATAGACCGGCAGTGGAGAACCTTCGTACTATAATCGATAATCCAGATAGGATGCTCATCAAGCGATGAATCTGCCTCGTGCTCAACCTCCTCAGGTTGAAAGACATGAGATGGGTCTAAAAAGTATCTTCTGAGATAAGAAACGTGGAAGACGTCGTGCATATCCCATTACCTCTGAGGTAACTAAAACTAATAGGCAACCGGCCCAACTCCCTATAACACCTCAAACAGCCTGATGTACCATGGTGAAAGCATACCCTATCTCTGAATACTACTATGTCCCAACCTTGGTGAGACACACATGAAAACATGATCCCTGACATCGAACACTAGAGGTCATCTCAGCTAATCAGCATAAGACATATGTCGAGACTGTGCCATATCCAACCTCTTCAGAAATATCTCTATCTACTCTGTGGTATACTGGACAAGACGAGGTCCCAGCAAGGATGCCTCTCCTTCTTCCAGCCATCATACGGGTGATCGACATGGCCTACCGTACAAAGTCTCATAAGGTTCCATTTGAATAGTTGCTTGCAAACTATTATTGTAGGTGAACTCCACAAGAGGTTTATGATTCTCCCATGAACCTCAAAAGTCCATAATTCAAGCTCTAAGAATATCCTAAAGCACCTGAATCGTATGCTCAGACTGGCCATCTGTCTGGGGATGGTTTGCTGTCCTCAAAATTACCTGTGTACCCAAAGCATTCTAAAGCCAATCCCAGTCCCGAGAAGTAAAACACACATCCCTGTCTAAAAAAATGGAGTGTGTAACTCCATATAGATGTACAATCTATCAGATGTACAACCGTTCAAACTCAATAACACTATAGGTCTCCTTTATTGGAAAGAAGTGAGCAACCTTTGTAAGCCTGTCGATGAAAACCCAAACAACATCATTCCCTCTATGCAACCTCGAAAAGTGGTATTGAATTCCATCGCGACAACATTCCACATCCACTCTAGAATGGATAACTATTGTAAAAGACTTGTTGGTCACTGATGATCCAATTTCACCTGATGACAAGTGGAACACTACATGACAAAAATAGCTACATCTCTCTTCATATCTGACCACCAATTCTGGTTGTGCAGATCCCGATACTTCTTGGTGATGCCAGGATGAACTTCCCAAATTGCGGAATGAAAATCCAGCATCTGCTTTTCGCGTATGTCTGCTGGCACCCATATGCATCCCTGGAAAAGAAAAATATCATCCTCAACTACAATACATCCAGGAATCGATTCCTCTCCTGACACACTTTCCCGTAGGACTAGGCCTTCGGAATCTAATAGCTTCCTCATTCGAACTATGTCAAGAAGTGTAGAGGTAACAGCTACAGAAGAACGAAACGTTTTCCCTTCTCTGTCATGCAGCTCCAGATGTATCTCAGAGAATAGAGCCATCAACCACCACTCACTACTGGCCTCTTAAACTTCCTGTATATGAGTCCTCCTACTCAATGTTTCAGCCAATTCGTTTCCCTTTATTGGATTATAGGCAAGATCAAAGTATAGGTATTGAAGGTACTTAACCCACCTTTGCTGCCTCAAATTCAGATCACACTATGTAAAGATGTACTTGAGACTTTTTTGGTAAGTGAAAATTACAAAATGATCTCTGAGAAGATAATATCTCCAATAGAGTAAGGAATGAACAATTGATGTCAACTCCATATCTTGCATTGGGTAGTTCCTCTCATGTAACCTCAACGGCTGAGACTCGTACACAATGACTCCATCTCCCTGTATAATCACAGCTCCTAGCTCGATACATAAAGCATCATAATAGATAGTGTATCTCTTGCCTGGATCTGGCAAGAATAGTATCGGTGCAGAAGTCAGCCTCCATTTCAACTCTTGAAAGGCGGGCTCACAAGAATCTGACCACAAGAATTTCGAAACATTTTCGGTTAGAACTGTCAGTGGTGCTACTAAGTGTGAAAAGTCTTGTATGAAGCATCTGTAGTATCCAGTCCTCCCTATAAAACATTGCAACTCAAAGACGTTATTCTGCTGCTCTAAGGAAACTACTACTCTCTCTTTCTATGGGTCCACAGATACTCCTGTCTCTGAGATATCATGTCCCATGAAGTAAATATGATCCATCCGAAAGTGGAATTTCGAGATCTTATCATATAAATGATGCTCTCTCAGTGTACTCAGAATGATCTCAATATGTCTGTTATGGTTTTGTCGAGTGTTAGAGTACACCATGATGACATCCACAAAAACCACCAAGAAGGAATCCATATATGGATGGAAAAATCGGTTCATCAGTGCCATTAAACCTGATGGTTCATTCGTGAGACCGAACGACATAAACATATATTCGTATAGACCATACCTGCATATGAAGGTTGTAAAAGGTGTATTAGATGGTGTAATGCACAAATGATGGCAAAAAGACCTCAAATAGATCTTTGAGAACACCATGGATCCTCAAAGATGATCAAAGAGGTCATCAATCCTAGGAAAGGGATATTGGATCTTGACCGTCAACTAGTCCAGCTCTTGATAATCCACACAAAGCCTAAGGGTTCTATGTGAGTTCTTCGCAAATATGATAGGTGATCCCCAAGGAGAAGTTCCAGGTCGGATGAAACCCTTTGCCTGCAACATCTCCAACAACTTCTTGAGCTCCTAGAACTTAGGTGTAGACATCATATAAGGAGGAATGGACACTAGTTTCGCTCCTAGAACGAGCTCAATAGAAAAGTCTACCGCACGCCCTAGAGGAAATCCTTAAGAGTCCTCTCAAAAGACATCTCTGAAACGATCCACCACTAGAGGAATGTCTAACTATTAAGTCCCCTGGTCATCCAGATACTGAATGGCAATCTGAGCTGCAACTCCCCCTTGCCCAAAATGATCGGGTCCTACTCTACTCTCCTAGACATCCCACTCGCCTTGATGAATAAAAGATCCACCCTCTAGTGATATGAAACAAACCCTAAGGCGATAACAGTTGATGACTGGATGGAAGGGAACAAGCTAGTCCATTTAGATAATGACATCATATCTTGTCATCTCTTGGACATAGTGATCCCATAGAAAGTGATACCCAACCACCTCTTGAGGGAACTCTTTGCACTAATGTACACTAGTCGACCTAGTCCCCAACGGTGTGTCTAGAGTCAAAGTATCGGTAGAGGAAAATATGCAGAGCCCAAGGCTATCTACAATAGAAACATAGATAAATATATGGGAATCCTTTGTATCAAATAGAGAAGAAGATAAAAATAGGGCTACTAAGATCGTATATCGAACTATAGAGGGTCTAGAAACCTTCTCCTACTGGGTCTGATCCACTGCAAAAGCCATACATGTAGCACGTCCCTGTGACCCATCCTGACCACTCTAAGCTAATCCACCCTACAGTCAGTAAAAGGCCAGTGAGTAACCACCATGGACTCGATCTCCACCTTGGCCTGAACGGCTGAAAAAACTCCAGTTCCCTGACTAGTGAGAAACTGGTGCCCCAGCTCCTGAACGAGGAGTCATGGTTGAACCCTTGTCACCAACTGTGGGTGAGAATACCTGACTGAAGCGCTCACGGTGACCCATCATGACATAATATAAGCACTCCACTAGGTCTCTCTGGAACTGCGGCCTTGTATGCCCAGTCATTCCACCCTAGTATCATACCACCTGGATAACTGGAGATGTGTCTTGTTGCCTCGGAACACTGCGCGCAGAAACCCTACGGCGGTTCCTGCTGTCAGCTTGGGAAGCACTAACTTTTGATGCAGAACTGCCCTGGCTCTCAGCTCTAGAATCTCTCAGATTGCGCTCTGCAATCAGTGCCTGGTTGACGATAGAAGTAATGGAAGTCAGCCTGAAGATATTCACCTACGAGCGTATCTCTTGTCTGAGACCATCCTCAAATTTAGTTGCCGAGAACAATCCCACTCCTCCTTGGAGGGGTGTGAAACAATGAATCTTAGTGAAATGAGAGGAATACTCCATGACAAGAAGAGTACCGTGCTCCAAGCTCATGAACTCCTGAGATCGGTCGGCCCTTAGTGTCTCCGGATAGATGTTGTCATAAATGACGTGATGAAACTCCTCCCACACCATAACCTAATAATGACCCACCTATGAGATCATGTCCCACCACCTCTTCGTGGAGTCTCGTAGCATGTAGGTAGCAACTTTGACCCTCCTTTCAAGAGGCATATCCAGATGATCCACGATCGTCATCATGGATTTTAGCCATGACTCTCTAGCCTGAGGTCCTCCATCCCCTAAGAAGGTGGGAGGATGCTACTGCTAGAAAACCCATGTCAAGTCTTCCATAGTCGAGGCAGGAGGTGGTGTTCCATGGAAGGACTTCATCTTCCTCAGAAAGCCTTGTCTAAAATACGCATCAGCGCCTACAATTGATATCATTGCTAGTGTCGAGGCTAGCACAATAGGAGAATCTGCGGGAAGTCCCTGATCCGCCATATCCAGTGTCTGATCACCTCTTGGAAATTGGCTTACAAACAGAGGACGTCTCGGTGCCATGACTCTCTAAGGTCAAACGAACACCTTAGATCAACATTATCAAGGACTGAAAACAAGTAGTGTAAGAAGATAACAAGAGGAATAAAACATTCATCTTTTACAAAACATGCCTATATAGTGTGTACAATACCTACGCGACATGTTCCTTGAGGTCATTCACATGGGCTTGTACCTCAGTTTAAACTAGTTGTGAAACACCCCAAACAGGCGGTGTGTTCTCAAAACACAAGGCGTGTACTTGAATCCTCATACCTTGACAGAGTCTTTCTACACGGTCTACCAATACGGCTCTCTTAAGACAAAACTACATGGCGTGATCATGGTGGTGACATCGTGTATATAGACAAGCCTCATCGGCCCGTTTTGTTAGTGACAGGGCCTGTGTACCCAGGATAAACTACACGGTGTGTTCCAGTTGGACACTACATGTAAAAAGAAGTCCCAAAAGACCCATTCTAGCTATAGGACTGACACTACACGAAATATTATGGGAGGACACGTCCTGTGTGAGATGGGGTAACACTGAACAGTGTTGTTCATGACACAGTCGGGTTCCCATGTCATTCTACACGGCATGTATGTGAAAAGATAACATGACCCGTGTTGTTCGTGGCATGGCCGAGTAGATATTTCATACTACACAACATACTAAACAAGTACACGACGTGTTCCTACAAGATTATTCCAAACCTCATGTCTCTGCTCACACAGTCAACGACACAGCTATAGAATAAATGTCATGTATTCATAAATTACACTCCATGTATTATGGGTTTTTCTAGACAGTAGCCTCAAAAACTACTCTGGAGCCCAATAAACATAGAAAACCAGCGTTAAGGTGCCAAATTCTGATCAGTGAGGGCCCATACTCCTCGTCAATCAATGTTTGGCATCATAGACAATTTATAACAAGGCAACAAGCTATGATCCACTAAATTCCGGTCCATGAGGTCCCATAACACCTCAAGAACCAAATTTTGACATCTATCTAAGAAAAGAACTATATAATAAAATTCCCTATCAACCAGAAGGGATTCTATCAATGCATATATTGAAAAAACATGAATAATCTACAAAACGTCTATCATAACAACATGAGATCACTAATGCATCCTAGATGGCATGGAAAGAACACATGGGATGTGATTTCTAACAAGTGCCTATATGATGCATGAGATGGAATACCCTCATATGATTGGGTTGAGATAGAAATTGAACTGCAATAAAAACAACGGTAATAGCACAAAGCATGTGAATCACCCAACAGTGAAATCATATAAACTTTAAAATTGCAAACCAACAAAATTACAATAAACGATATAGTATGGCTTTTCCCTATACACGGGTTAGCTACTCCAGGGCCCAACTTATTTCCAAGTACCTATTCCATCCTATCTCTGGCTATAGGCTCAAAACAGTAAGTCGAGTGAAAATAATTCATCTGATAATACTTTTTAACGCCCCGGTTCCAGAAGCAACCCAGATGCACCCTGTACCCGGTTGGTCACATGGCCTCAAGCGCATTTCCCCGAATTCCAAATGATGCCCACTAGCAGCGAGGGCCTTGGGTGTGATAATGGGGAAACTATGCCTCATTGGAAGAGTAACACAGTGGATGATAAACAATCATACAATAGCAGAAGCAGTAAATACCATGCAACAGTAACAGTGAATGATTGATAAAGGAAACAACTAGAGACAAATATATAAATGATGTGTAATGCATATGTGTCTAAGAAAGCAGCCAAACAAGTCACAATGCTGAATATAGTACTAAAAAAAGTAAAAAATGAAAAAAATTAAACAACTCCTCAGCATCACAAGCCTCAACTGGCTCCCATGCTCCCCCGCTCCAATGAAATCATGAACATAAAGTATAAGGGAACTTTCCCTTATCTGTACCTGCAACAAAATAATCTGTTTGGACCCAAAAGCATGACCCGAACAGGGTGTGAGACAAATCCCAGTGGGAATCCACCCAAATATCTATGCCTAACAGTAAGTGATTATATGGTAGGTAAAAGTACAGAAAGTAGTAAACAGGAGAGTACTAAGCAGTAACCAATTAAAAGTTTCTTGTATATAATTTACAAACAAGTAAGAAGGCACTCAAGAAATTAGAACTAACAGGTAACCCTCTAGGAACTTCTAATAGGCTAACCCCAATGGTTCAACTAACAAGTACTAGCAACCCTCTGGGAAGCACACACAATCTCACCCCTCTGGTTCAGCTAAAGAATAGACACATTGGGGAAGGACTCACCGTTAATTCCACCTATAGTCTCATATAATGCTAAAGGGTATCTAGGGAAGGAGTCAATGTCTCATTCCCCCTATGTCCCACGTTGAGGAACTACAGACACTATGAGAAGCACTCAATGTCAATTCCCCATGTGGTCAAGCATCACATTGTAAAGGCCATCTAGAGAATCCATTACATCCATTCTCCATAATGGTCTACTACACTAGGTTCTCACAACCCTATGTAATATCAGAAAGTATAGAATCACATAATGGACAAGGTATCCTCAATAACTACTTGGTTAGAATTATAAATCATCTTACCATGGATGAACAATCACACCATCCTACAAAGTAGGCATGTAACTTGTAATATCATAATAAGAAAAACTAGACCAAACTGTCATAAACAGTAAAAACATGCATGGGAAAAACATCCAAAGAATAATAAAATTACCCTATACACAAACAATAACCTCTACATAGGCATATATCCAAGAATGAAAAAAACAAGGGAAAACCATGAAACACACAATACCCCGTTCAAGGGTATTGGTGGATTTTTCACAAATACAAGACATTCTATAGAAATGAAAAAACCACCTACCTAGATGTTAGGAGATCAATATACTTGAACCACGGGGCATGAATCACCTTAGAACATCGACGATCTACAAAAAATGCCTAAAACGTTCAACCCACGAACACATCCGAATGAGGAGGAATTGGGAAACGAATCATTAGGAGATGGAAGAGCTTACTAATTTGATTACAATGCGATCAACGGTGGTCGATTGAGAGAACAGATGGAGGCTCAGGGGCTCGGAGAAGATACGTTGTCGTATGGTCTCTCCCGGTTGAACGAGGCCTAGAAGAAGACCCCTTTGGTGATTAGACGTGTCCCCGGTTTGTTTAATGTAAAAAACAAATTACACTGCGAGTACTTTTGGAGTACAAGTCGTGTACTTGACTTTTCAATACTCCACTTTAGGTGGCCTCCACGTCACCCCACACGACCATGTGTGTGACCCTTACACGGCTAGCACACACCCTCACGTAGTAACGAAGTACAACGTGTGTACCCATAAAGTACACAACATGTATTTAAAAAAATCCAGTACTCCCCTTTTCTCAAAAACCCTAGAAAAAGGTAAAGCATACCTGAGAAGAAGGTCCGGGTTCGTAAAAATTTAGTCTGAGTCCCTTGAGCTACACAATTCTACTAATATGGTTGGACATTCCTATATTTACCATATACACTGCCTTAATTTCCAGAGCTAGTACAAGTCCACCTATCCGACTAGTATGGGTTACAAGACCCCCTTCTAGCACTCTGATTCTACCTAAATCAAATATTACAACCCAATAATTGAGGTTTTCTAAAATACCTCTACAAGTAACCCATCCTTCAGCACGCATGATAGTCCACTAGTGGTTGGGGACACTAGCTATGATTTTTTCTTGACTACCCATAATAGTGGTAGTATATATAGTTTCCTCAATGATTAACTGATCCTTCTCCATTTCCACTCTATTTTCTTTCTCCCAAACATCCAATCTAAAATCAATGATTCCTACACTCAAAATACATACCATATGGTCATCTAAATGAAACCAATTTCAATCCACTATAAGCCTCCTTTAGATTCTCCTCAAATTTGAGAGCATGATTCCATAACATAGACAACTTATACAATCTGATGTTGTTAACCTATGAAAAAATTGCACATTTAAGCCCACAATGATACCATGTTTATATAGTTTTCTCTTTTCCTATCAGCACTGGAGAAAATATGTATAAATTTCTAATGAATCCAACATATTCAATAATGGATATTCTCACATGTGTAAACCTCATTAACTCATCTTCCCTCTCCATCGGGAGCATCTTATCATCGAATTTATCTAAAAATATCTCCTCATATTTCTTCCACTCCATATTCTCTAATTTTCCATCCCGAGTCTAGATGTCCCACCAATGCTTTACATGACAACGTAAAATATAAGCAGCTCATTTTACACGCTTCACAGAAGGATTCTCCAAGAGGTCAAGGATCATTTGGATAGACTCATTAATCCTCTCTGAGGAATGTTCGAGGGTGCTTAAAATGTATCTCCCTTATCAAGTTAGAAATTCTATTCAAAACCTAACCTAGGTACCCTTCCATACACTATATAAAGTGATAAATGTCTTCACCAAACTACTCTATGACTTCCTCACTTGATACTATTTGTGACTCATGTTCCACAACTGGAGAATCATTCCAAACATATTCATCCTACCATACAATAAAAATTTTTCATCATTATGGCATGTCTCTATATTCCAAACACACATCTTAGTACACATAACGCACCAGTAAAAATTTATAATGAGAGTTTTTAACATAAAACCATAACAATTCATCCCTTATTTCCTACCACACGGTCAAAAGCGGAGCTTTATCATGATCCTTTAACTTCCCACATCATGTTCATTGCAAGAAAAAGGTTAAAGACTTCTCATTATTCAATTTTCTAATTTGACACCGAGTGTCCATTTTAATTCACCTAATTGTTCATAATTTTTAATATCCTTATTCATAATATACATATTTTTCAGTTTAATTCAAAACGAAAATAAAAAAATAATTGTTGAAAACTTTCCCATAACCTTTTTTTTTGTGCATTCCCATAAATGATACTGGTTAAAATAATTCCATAGTTCCAAAAATGATGAATTCACACTCTACTCTCATGACATACTGATCCATGAGTCAAATCTTAGAAATAATAATAACATCATACAACAAGTTCATCGCTCAAGGTAAATTAATGTTCTACTGAAAAACACAAATAAATTACAACAATCCCACAATGGGTACTTGATTTTTATCAATGAACATAGGTTAGATACTCCTATACATGAGTTTTTATCAAAGTCCTAACTCATAAAAATATATTTTTTACCTTTACCAAATAGTAAGAAAAAAGAATGAAAAGAAAACCACCACTAATAGAACATTCTGACATCCTGGCCTGGTTCCCTACATCAATGCCTAGATCTAGACCATCACATGACCTCGAGCACACCTCCCTGAATGAAGGACACTATCAACTAGAAGAAAGGTTCTAATATATAACACCATTAGACCATATCCTCTTTATCAAAGAAGAAAAATAGAGAAAATAACAATCAATGGCCAAATGCCAATATTCAATAACATATATAATACCATAATCAATACAAACCAGTATCACAAAATAATCAAAAAACTATAAAACAGTATTCAAACCAAAGTAGTAAAAATTTCATGCCAATATGTGTCAATTGTAAAAGGAAATACCCAAAATAAAAATGAAACTAAAAAATCTCAAGCAGGTCCGGACCCTATATATAGTTCCCTCATCCATGCTTCACCCCATATCAACCATATAACATAAGGATCTTGCCCATATCCTTTCCTGCAATCATTATGTTAATTCATGTATTGATCTGGAACCCCAAGTTGGGAGTGAATAAAACTAAGTAGGCCACAACTAATGGTTTCTAAAACAATATCCATTATTTAAAAGTGCAGGAAATTATATAAATAATAAAATAAAATTAAAAAATAAGTTGTTTACCAATTTAATTATTCTTTAAATAACCACATAAATTACATGGGTTCCTGATGACATAAAAACCCTCAATACCTACTTTATCCCATGCTGTATTATGAACCTTCACTAATGTAATATCATATTTCATTACATTACGGGTTTCAATTATTCAATTCCATTAAATTATATCATACAATAAATTGGGGCCCTACAGATGCATTCTAGCACAATGTGGCAAGTTTTTAGTAGCAATCATTGTCCCACAACTCCTTGACCTCATATAATACATAAAAATATTAGGGGCTAGAGCAGATATCTGAAACCCAGAGGATATTTGGAGTGTAAATACCTATCCCACAACTCATTGATGTTTTATTGGAACACCCCATGGGTGGATATGACATTCATAATATCCAACTATCAAAAAAACACAATTCACAATTCAATACTATAAATATATAGGCACACTCCATGGGTGGCTAACAATTTAAAATTTTCAATTAACAACCCATTTCACAATTCAAATTGTTCTAAATTTCATATCCCCATTATTCATCAATTCTATAATCACAATTCCACCAACGATCATTATCACAACATTTAAAAATTACAATTTATCATACCCCAAGTTGAACACATTTAATTGTCACATGAGTAATAAATTAATAAATTCAATTTAGGATAAAAATTACCAACATGGAGTTTATAATTGAAAATTATATACATGATATTTTAATGAAGAAAATTGGAATTTATAATTATACAACCTACTTATAAATCATTTATGAGCATTCACCATAATAAAAAACCCCAAATTGAAGCGGAACAACCAATTACACAATAAATAAAGTGATTTATGACCAAAAAATAGATCCACAATAAAAAATATTCTGATCCTTGAAATCCATGATAAAACCCATTTAAAATAGAGGTAAAACCATATCTATCCATTAGTGAAGAGGGAAGTGGGAGAGAATAATCCAATCCGCATGAAATCACATACTGTGGAGAATTAGATCCATCAATATGATCATTGATTCACTTGGAATAGAGTTTATAAATCCAAGGAATCCTCTCTGTGATCCCCAAAAAATTAGAGAGAAACTATTTGGTCATTAATGGGTGAATTATTATGAAATTTGGTGGATTAAATAATTTAAAATTGATTTTTTTAGAGAAACTAATTCCACAATAACTGTTTCTTGTGCTAGGGAACACTATTTTCCAAACCATGTGACCTAATCATGAGCCTCTTGTAGGGGTCACACGGTGACTACTAAGAGGTTGAATGGTTTTAAAACCCATGTTCCCACCATACAATCCCAATGTGAATTGGTTTGTATTGTTTTCTAGTATAGGGTGCATAGTTTGGGAAAATAATGCTCCAATAATTAACAACCCAAAACCCCACCAAAGAACATAAAAAATTAACCTTTTCACCCAAAACACCCCAAAAGTAAAACCCAACCATGTTATGATAAAAAAAGGGTAAAACAGTACATAAAAAAGGGAACGATTCTTCTCCAGAAATATAGAGATATTATATCTTTTTAGGTGGTGGGGATAGAACCAACGACCGAAGGATGATAAGGGTTTCACACCTACCACTAGACTGAATGATATATGGGTTAATAAGTCCTTGATTTTAGTTAAAAAATATAATTAAAAAATTATCAATAAACAAACTCTATTAATTTCCTTTTTTGTTTATATAATAATGCATTAACCATACTAGTTTTATAAAATAATTATTTAGATAAAGAAAGAATTTTTTATAGTTTTTGTGATCAATTAAATGAAAATTGTAGTTCTTAATGAACTAAAAAATAAAAAATTGAATTAAATTTTTGATATTAATTTATTGATGTAATAGATGAATTGGAAGTTGATCTAATCATAACCAAATGATTAAATTGAGTTTATATAAATATTTCAAATAAGTATATTTCCTTATATTATTAGTAAGTAAAAATATTACTCAAAATTAGGAATATGATATTGAATTTTTTTTGACTAAATTCAACCATTTTTTGTTGACCTATGGTCTTTTAAATCATCATAGATTTATGTTCTTAAGCACCACAAAATTTCTTTGATCATTCAGTTTTTTTGATCAATGGCCTCAACAACTCTCAATAAATATTTACTCAATCCATTAAAGTCTATATATTCACTTACCACTATTATTATTCTACATAGAAACATAGCTATGTGACATTCCATATGTCCTTAGTACCTCAAAATATATCATTTGAAGATGAATTTTTACAATCCCTTCTCATTATGTGGTATTTAAATAATGTTATTTTGAAATATAAATCAATTTATTAACATGATCGAGTTTAAATTGCAAGGATGTAACTAATTTAAGGTGGGGAGAATATAACACCCTGAAATTATAATTTAATAGAATTTTATTCAAAGGAATTTCTAACACAAAACAAAAGTAGTAGAAGGTAATATAATACTTGCGAACAATATATTTACTATTAATTTAATTTAAGATATATCTGGAAATGAACATAATAATGAGTTAGCATACATCTAATTCAACAATGCCTTTCTTTGATAGCATGTGTTACACACAAGACCATGTATTTCCAATAATTATTAATATTATTATTTAAAATTTCAATTATATACTATCCAATTAATTTATAATTATGAATATTAACAATTAACTATTAAAGAATGTTTTTTTAAAAATATTTTTATTTATACAAAGGAAATATATCATAATAAATTAATTAAAAACTATTATTGAATGAATATAAATTAAATTTGTATATTATATATTCAATAAAATTTATTTACATTAATAAAATATACTTGATAAGAATAATATAAGAACAAATCAATTTTATGCATAAAAATCTTTAGTTTTCTAAAGGTAGTTTCACAAAATTATAATGGGGAACATTTTTTATGTAAATTTTTTGAAACATTTATAAAATTAATTTAATAGAATAAAATAAATTTATAAAAAAGTAATTTAAATATTATATTAAGGAGATTTGTTTTCTTATTTCTGAGAAATAATATTTTTTTGAATAATGAAAAATACTGAATTTTTACTAAAAACAAAATTTTTTTCTAAATGATTTATAAGTTTAAATTATATTTTAAATTAGTTTAAAATTAAAATTAGATCATTTATAAATATATTTATCAAATTTATGTCATTTTTGTTATTTTTATTTTTAATTTATATATAAATACTTTGAAAAAATTAAAATATTTTCACATTAAAAATATGATTCTTCTTCTCATATTGAGGGTTAATTTTAAATTAATTCCTATAAAAAATATGATTATACTTTAGAAAAATAAATTTAATATTCTGAATATGTATAATTTAATGATTATATTTAGTATAAATTAGTTTTTTTTCAAAAATATTAGTGATACCTGTTAAAACTAATGACAACAACTAAGGTAATAAAATGATATTAATTAGTGGCTAAACGTTAATGTTTTGGGGACAAATGACCAAACAACTTTTCCAAAACCATGTTTTTTCAAATTTAGACCATATGCCACATTTTTTATAAATTGTTTCTTTATGGGAGGATAATTATTTAAGGTATACCACCAAATAGTGTTTACATTTTTGTATTAAGAAAAAAGTTAGTCCTCCTCCACTATAAATGTGAACCAACCCCCAAACCTCTTCACACATACGAAGACATATTTACCAAAAAAACCTAACTATATAATCCCCAAAAGTCCGTCACCTTAGTATATTATCCCCAAATTTTTAATAAATCCAACCATGTAATTATTTTGGTTCAATCTAAAAAGTGTTACTTGAAGAAAAGGTAACATATTTTAACGAGAACTATTCATTTATTTCATGATCCAAAAACTCAATTATTCTTATATATTGACTATGTAACAACATAAGTATATTAAATACAATTATATGTATTCATTTTAATGGTATCACCTACAACCACACAGACTTTCATCAAATGGGACACACAATCATTGTTTATGTGTACAACATACTATCACCTTGCGAACTGATGTCGTTTCGTCTTCTATTACCACCATTCAAGGATCCTTATAATGATGGATTTAGGGTTTATTTATGATATATATATATTTTTTATAATATATATATTCTTCTTAAATTATTATATAACTCATACCTTTATGCTTTCCATTTTGTGGGAGTATAATAATGTTATTCATGTTTACGATTGACTACCAACTCAAGAAGCAATGGGATTCATTATCACATTACATGGAATGTTTTAAGGAAGATTATAATAAAATAATTATATATATATAATAATAAGAATAATAATTTAATGTTAATATATATACATATAATTTAATTTTCATTCCCTCAATATGAAAAGAAAATGAAATCAATATTCATGTGTACGTATAACCTACAGTCTCCATGAAATGTTCCTTCCATTTATTATCACTAAGTTTTTTGGATTACACTAAATAAATATATAATTAATATATTTAGTATTTAACTCATGTTTTAAATTCAATATATTATTAAATCCATACTTAATTAAAAGGATCCAAAATTAAAAATTCAAAACATACCCAAATGACAAAACAATCAGAACTCGAAATGATAAAAATAATGAATGATTATTAATGAGAGGTTTATAATATTTCATCGAAGGATAATATACTATATCATAAATATTAATATGTTTATATTGAAAGTAAATAATAGGATTATAACAATTATAAAGGATTCTAAATGTAATTCAATCAAAAGGGAGAGTAAGTTAAGAGGTTTCTTTTAGATTTCATTTCATTGAGGTATATTGTAATGATATGATCCTATTATCTTTTATACGGTGTGTATAACGCCAATTTAAAATTAAAAATCATAATTACTTCATAATTATTGATATTATATGTTTTATTTGTATTATTTAATTAAATGGGTTCTGAAATAATAGTTTGCAAGTGGTAAATAATTTAATAACTCAATTACTTTTTATGGGGTTATATAACTTCCTCATTGTCGATAACTTCCTCATTGTAGTTAATAGTATTGATAAAATATTTTAATAAAATATGACTTCATTTTTCTCATCAACGAAAAATATGTTTTCTTACAAAATCATGTTTTCTAAAAAAATTAAGATGTTTTATTTATCCTTTTAAAATAATTTTTTAAAAGATATTTTTTTAATTATTATTTTTGGAAAATCTATTTAATGTAATCTTCAGGAAAATTTCTAAACTTGCCACTATCCTAATATTTTTACAATATAAATGGAATGTCCTTTTATCATCATATGGAATTACCCTCCATCATTTCATTGGAGATTCTTTTATATATTTTAAAAGTTATTTTTAAATAATTTTTTCCTAAAATTTATTTTAAAGAAATTTATTTTCAAAATTTATATCAAAATAAAAAGCAAATTTCACTCTAGAATGTCTTTAAATATCGTTTTTAGTTCATTAATGAAAAAACCCCTTATTATTACTCCAGGGGGTATATATTGATACCATAATTATTATTCCAATAATGGATTATAAATACTTTTTAAAGGATATTATTGACATTAACATCCTTGAATCATTTTTTAATCCATTTACTTCCCCTTTAAATATTCACATTCCTATGATTATTAGACATTTAATTTCCCCTAATTATCCATATCAGTTGTCATGAATATTATTATTTCATAGACTATATACAATTTATACATACAATGATTAAATTAATGTTTATTTGATTAGTTGGGGGAATATTGATAAATCTATTTCATTTAATGAATATAAATATTTTATATGTTGAATTATTTAATATATGAGGAATGCCTAGTACATTATGACCAATGTTAGGGATCATTTAAAGTAATACCCTAGATATATCTATAATATCATCTGATGAAATTAGTTAGTGAAATAAACCCTTCACATTTGTTTCCAAAATGTTTTATACAGTTTACAAGATATATAATGAAATTAGATTCTTCTGAATGTCCTTGACAAGAATCTGAAGGGTTTTTATATATAGAATTAATCTATAACTAGGATAGATTGTGATATTAATTATATTGAGGATATATATTGAATGTTCATGTATGAAATATTATGAAATTTGTTATTATTATTATTCTATGCAATCATTTTATTTGTAAAAATATCCAAAATCAAGTTCTTAGCTCGTCTAATTATTTACATTAAATTAATTGATCATATTTTCTTCTTTCTAGATTAAATATTTTATATCCAATTAATTAATGGAATGTGTGAATATTTATTTACCATTCTATGTTGAGTATTTTCATTGATTCATTATTTCTTCCACTAAACATAACCCTTAATAAGAATTTTATATCTCCCTTATGGTATTTAATTTCCCCAGGATCCCATGAAGTGTACTATGAATGATATGAGTGGATATTCTAGTTGGAATAAATCTATTCTAAAAAATATTTTTGTTTCAATTTTTGAGTTCATTTGCAATACAAGAATCATGTATGTATCTAGTTTACCAAGACTATGAAACTATTTTTTACTTTGGTTTAGTTTTACATGTATATTATACAAATTTAATGATAAAAAGAACTTTATTTGGGCTTACTAGGGTTTTTTTTGCATCTAGAGTGGATGGAATATTTGATACTAGCACTCGATTTGGCCTAGAATAAGAGAAAATGAAGAATTAGAAAAAAAAATCCTGAAAATAGTGCTTTTATTTCTTAAATAATGAGAGATCCCATGAAAGTGAAAGAAAAATAGATGGGAAAGAAATAGAGACATAAAATTTACTTAATAATTCCCACCCCTTAGACATAATTCATTCCATGAAACAAGTGATGAAGATCCTTCAAATCCCCAAAGGATGGGAGGGATGTAGGGATCCATTACTGTTAAATAAAAGAAGAAACAATTCCCTTGTGATTGTATATGGTGGTTTCCTTGGGAAAATTATAGGTCCTCCCTCCATTTTAAACTGGTTCTGGAGACCATTTACTAGAAAATGACCATGAACTAGCTAATTGGTGGCTTCAATAATCTTGTTGGGCCATTTTCCAACCCATCGACTAGTCAATGGCCCCCTACCGGCTAATCGGTGGCACTATTGATTCTTCGATTATTTATACCACTACCAAAAACTAAAGATAAGGGCCTCATAGACCCCTAAACACCCCTAAAATCTACTCAATCTCTTGAATCATGGCAAACTAAGGTCTATACCAGAGGTTCCTCAATGAATTTATCAGTCCCATGCCTTTAAGAAAACTCCAATACTTAAAATATCCCCATATTATTACAAGTCAACCCTAATTAGAATCTCTAATTTCCATAAAACCCCATCACCAATCCTCCTCATAATTTCAAACAACCCTACCTATGGGTGTAAACATCCTAGAATCTAAGCATGGTAGTGTCCCACCATGGTGACACATCCTAAAACACATAGGCACCCACCTCAAAATCAAGATCTTCAAGGCATGAATATGAATTTGACCTATGCCTACCCTAGGCAGTCATAATGAGTTTCCAAGATCAAACGAACAGAAAATATAGTCTCCTACATTATAAAAAACTCAATACACTCATCCACTATCCTCTTATTGGTTATTATCAGGCTAACCCACTTTAATCATTCTCCGTCATTGAAAAACATAACAATATTTGAATAATGAAATAAATTATTTAATCCTATTACACAAAAATTCATAATTTTGATGATGCTGACAAATTCCATAAACCCCCAATGTCATATCTCATTGGTTGATGCCACTAGAAAATACATGCTCGGTCTCACCCTACTATCTTGTCAAAAAACCCAATCTCACTCTTATGATTATTTATAACATAATGAATTTAATAATCACATCTGTTGATTTATTTCCCTTAAGTAGAAAATATTCATAGACCCCATCACTTTACTAACAAATTTTCTAATGATCACACATTATCATATAACTTAATCAACACAATTCATATAACAATCTCCAAAATTAATCCACACTAGAAACACCCAAAACCTCATTATATGAAATTCATATTTGGTTTCCTTCCACTTTATTGTGTCTAACATAGATTTGTATACCTAACATACATCATGAAACTGAAATGACCCTCGGTTTTGGTCCACTAACACATTATTTCTGAAATTCTCTAAAACAATACATAATGAATGCCACATGCTGCAACCATCGATGGTTGGATCCCCAACATTGGATATTTGTAAAAACTATTAAGCTGGAATAATACTTCCTAATATCCACAATCATCCATACATCATCATTCCTTATCCCCATTTACACTACCTAAACAATCCATCAACATGGTTTCATCTCAAGACTAAATTAAAATCATAGTGACACATTCAACCACTTCCCAATATTATTGATAAACCATCATTGTACCCTTGGTCATAAAGGGCCTTTATTAAGGTCAACAATATTTCTCACCACCACATGAAATTCATGTTCTTCCCACTATGGGCCCTACCTATACCCATTGAAAGATCCACATCTATATGGATTCCCATCTCATTGTAGTTGATTCACTCTCTTTTTTTTTAAATTCATCACACAGTGTGACTTAATATTCTACATGTCTAGTTTTTATCACACCGCAAGCCATACTTTTCATAGGAGGTCACAAAAAACTCTCCATATGAGTTGAAAATATCTTCCACAATGTGGGATTACCAATCCCATAGTTAGGCCATCATTGAATTCAGAGACCAAATCTCATATACTAATCATAACCTGATGTGTAAGTTCCCATGGAATCTATATTTGGTCATACCCTAGAGTCACATATAATTTTTCTAGGACAGAACAAAACATCAAGATTCCCCAACCTCTTCATCATATCAAATAAAACAAGGCATATCACACATTTTCACCCTCATTCCAAGGGAAAACATTCAATGATATTGTTGGTATCCGATAAACTCTATTCACATAGGTTAGTAATTCTATGGAGTCTTAGACCGCCACTAAAGAATACTTGCATATCATAATCTACCAGCCCCAATGAGTATTTGGGAAATGATCACACATGTTCCAAAATAGCTTATCTCTATATCATGGCTGTCAAAGAAACCACCATACCCTTCAATCCATCATCATGTAGTAACTAAAAGGGTCACAAAACATATCTTATCATTCTCCCAACCACATTAAATTCTCAAAATAACTCATCGACATGTCTCACATGTCATCCAAAGCTAGAAAATAAACATCGAAATCAATTTTAGCTCCAAAAATCCAATATTAGATTCTAACTACCCACCTATCATGATGGTTAGATAGAACCCACACTTATGACATGGTAATGGCAATACCTCATTTTATCTTTTATAACAATATTAAATAGCTCAATCTACTAACTAGACAACCAAAAAAAGCATACATCCTAGTGTCATTATGGTACACAATATGACTCGACCAATTCAATCTATAAACCAAAATTTATTATTCAGCACACCTAATAACCTAGCTGACCACATAAACTATTGGTAAAATCTTCCAGATAAAATCATCTCACTCTGTGATTTCCTAATTCTTACAACCCTAGAGAACCTCAACCATTCCATGGACACTACAAAATCACCAACCAATATAGATATTACTATAAAACTAGAGGTGTTTACACATTCTCTTCTCAATTTAGATCTATTCATCTTGGTTAAACAAAATAATATGGACATAAATTTATCTAATACTTCCCTTAAATTCCCAAAATTACATGTAACATCATGGTTGGGTGTTTACACCCACCACACATAATACATCTAAATTCATGTTCAAATCATGTTTTTGTACATCCCATGAGTTGACCATCACATAATATAGTTGTTAAGATTCTTGTATCTTAAGAGTATACAAGACCAGGATAACCCCTCTTTGGGGATACCATCATATATCACATCAATCTCTAAGAGTATTATAAAAAAACTGGATAAGTCAGGGATGGTGCTCAGATTTTTAATATATAGATCCAACATGAAACATCATAAGGAAACTCACAAACTAGAATATACCACCTTTTGTTCTTATATGAGACCATAACTATCATAACTTTTCCCTTCTCGGGATAGACATAAACTAATATGTTCCAAAAATATCAATAATTGGTAAAGATTCTTTTAATCCCACACTTCTCACATCATATTAGTATTGAAATCTTTGCTATCACACTATCCACATTTTCCAATTATTAGGCATGAGAGATATTCAATTAGGATCCCTCTTAGATCACATTTATTCTCTAATTCCAAATATTAAATCTCATGTAAGGTGATATCAGGTATAAAACCTCAATATTTCTTAAATATCACATCACTGGAAACACAAAAATCAGTTTTATCAATAACACCAACTACCATACACAATGCCCATATCATAGGCTCATATAGTCTATATCACATAAGTTTGATTCAAAAAAATTATTTATATTCTTTTAATAAATTATATTTATTTTACAATAATTCCCTTAAAAATAGGCTTACTTAAATGAAATGTCAACTGTAATTTATATACGAAAACACATTATATGTTATACATAGAATTTTAAGGAGTTGTTTCCACATAATAATCATGATAAAATACCACAAAACATTGTGTAATCCATTTTTGGGATAGATTTAGTAAAATAAAATCATTCACTTATACATAAAAATCATAAAAATGGATTTTGAAAATTGAAATTGTAGAACCAAGTCATTTTCATGGTAAAGAGTCATAAGAAATCATGAAAATGGTAATAAAATCATACATGGAAAAAATGATCCATGAAAAACCACTCTCTTTCCATACTAACCATGAGATAAAATCTCGTAAAACTACACCCCCATAATCACATGTATCAATCGGGTTGAAATCAAATCAAGGAAAAAAATAACAAAAACATCAATCCCATCCCTGGAAAAATGGTATTTCCTCATATGCGGGTTCTATAATCCTAGAAATAAGTTATATAACATGATACATCATTATCCCAACTCTTATATGACTTACCAAAATAGTCATAGAAAAATAAAATATTTGAAAAAAATTTATAATATCATGATCTTGAGGATGATTGATAGCTTACCCAACCTAGTTCTTCATAGGGCCTCCTTCAAGCTTCCTTATACGTCAGAGGTTTCAAACTAGTAGATCAGGTCTAAGGTGACACAGTGGGGACCCTATATATTCATATAAGAGTACAATAAAAATAAAAATTTTACCACTCAGATACAACATATATGTAAATATATAAATAGGAATCTAGAAAAGTTTCAAATTAATAATAACATATTCCTTTAAATATCAAATGAGACTCTCCATTAAATTCCAAAAAAGAATAAAATAGTAGGCAATAAAATATCTGAAAATACCAAAAGAAAAATTATTGAACACTCAACAAAAAATGACCCTAGTCATTTCACTATCACAATCCTACATGATCCTTCCTAGCAGTATAATAAATTACTAATCATTGGGTATATGCCCGGGTATAGTCCTATAACCAAGAATCAGCTACTCTGGTACCCATGTACCTAGAAGGCTAGAACTGGGTGTGAGTACAACCCAATAGGACACCATCAACGACATACCAAATTATCCTACCCAATAACCAAGTGCATGTGACGTGATATAAATAATAAATCTAATATGAAATAAATAAATAAAGATGATTATCAGGTTCTGTTACAACATTCAGGGTGTGACATACCCACTTCATCCAGTGTCAGATATCTCCGAGCATGATGTAGGATCATTCTGACTATAATAAACCACATATGGGGACTAATTCCAATACAAGAACCAATACCCAGTTGCACACCTACTTTGGCCATTGCATTGTGTCTATGAGAATTCTATGATAACAATAACAACCACAGTAACCAAAAATAATATAATTTCTCATCCAGTAATTCCCACTATCATATTGCATCACACAAAATACGGGCTCTAATCCTAGATTTCATTTGTATTTTGATAGTTCATGATATTTTTCTACGTTATCTGGGTCCATAAAAAATTTAAGCACTCATCCAAGCATTTCCATGAAAGTTTAGCACTCATCAAAACATTCCAAACCATTAGGTATCACATGAAATCCAATAAATCATCATATAATTATCATGTAATCTTCGAAATCATCCTAGAATTACCATGAATTAGGAATCACACCAAAATATAAGTGATGTTCCTAGCATTCCAATACTTTTAATATTATAATGAATATAGGGCCTCTTTATTTCACATCATTATAAAACCTTATTTCTATAAACATTTAGTAATAAACGGTTTACCGATTAACATTATCAATGGAATTTCATAATATTAGTGTCATCCTAGAGTGTCTACAAAACCACCCTTGGGTATTTACCATTCATAAAGACAACATTATGATATTTTTTACTAATTCACCATTTCAATATGTATTTACCATTTCACTATTTACCACTTAACATATTGATCTCATTTCACACTTTATCATTATCCAGTTCTATTTAATATTTAATTTTAATTCATACTCCATCAATCAATGTGATTTCATTTATTCACTATGACCTAATCTATGGTTTACCCCTTTACCTTATTGAGATCATCTCATGATCTTAACTATAATTTTATGAAATGTAATCTCAATTTTCCATATCAATTTTCCACTTCAAGGATTCACTTATAATATATGGAATTCCATTATAATCACCCTTAATATAGGCTCTTCAGCACATTATATAAATCATATTATTGTACAATACATAAAATTACTAAATTTTAAGGGACTGATCTATTTCAAACAACTCTCTCCATTTATTATTTGAAATCAAAATTTAATAAAAATTCCATAATCTGATTATACATTTAAAAAATCCCAATTTCTTGTTAATCAAAACTACATTAGTTTCTTTTATATTAAATGACCAACACATAGGTTCAATGTCTAATGTGAGGCATCCCATTGGTACCACATTCAAGGTAACCATTTAGAATAATTTCTAAGGCTTATGAATAATACAATATCATATGTAAGGGTTCCGTTTTAGATTTTTGTTCAGTAAATTATATGTCATCATGAATATAGAAACCATAAAATTATATAAAATAACTAATACTATGAGAAAGTCATAAGAAACACCTAAAATCATGTTAGATGTGCTCACCCATCTGATACCGTGCTTTAGTGGTGCCTAAAAAGGGATACATCGAAGAAGCATACAAAGGACCTGAGAAAAGGTTATATCAGACATAAAAATTGAGCATTCACATAATAGTGAAAAAATGAATATGGGAATGTAATAGATATTTATTATTAACATTATATTAAAAACTCCTTATATGGAAGTCGAGATAAGAAATATATGTGGAAGATCCTTCTCATCTAGAAAGTAAGGGAGAGAGGGTTGTTGGGAGCTATTACTATGTGATTAAATGGAGTAAATCATATGTGGGACTATAAGGGGGTGTCCCTAATGAAATTTATGGCTTACCCTATTTATAAAATTGGTCTTGTTCCTATTGGTTGTCCATTGGACTCTCACAATCTAGCCATTGGCTCTAAAATCTCTATGAACCCACTGTCCAGCTCATTGTCTTTTTGTGGTCACATACTATCTAACCAATTTCACTGTACTAGATCTATTATTTTATTTAATTTCCATGTGTTAAATTTAGAGAAACCACAAAACAATTAACACCATTTATTCTTCCTATATATATTGAAACATGACCACCCTAGGTTACTAAATGTGGATCATAAAAAACCTAACAAACCCATATTGTTTTTGAGGTTTGGGGTTTTACTTGTTCTATATGTCATGATAGAATTTTTTAAACAGAATTCAAAATGAGAAACATTATGTATAAGTGGTAGACATAATTTATATTTCAATGGGAATGGACAAAATTTCATCTTATCCTCACTATTAACGAAGCATTTATTAATGGATAGGGGATCAAGGATACAAAAAGATTTTGGGATATGCTATGAAGTATATATAACATAAATTTCAATGTAAAAATGGATAAATTAAAAATTTGGTGATTGAAGTATGATTATATGGGTATACATGAAGGTGAATCTATTGATGAATTATTTTAAATGAATAATGAGTCGGTGAGAAAAATTATATAATTTTGTGAAACATTTAATGAATTTATGGTGGTTAGGAATATACTTCCAATCTTACCAAATAGATTTTATGTGAATATTTAATTATTAGAATATCATCACCATTATAAAATTCAATTGTATGAGTTCCACAATATCTTGTATTAATAAGATTTGGGAAATTAATGACATATTAAGAAGATTAATTTGACTGAGAAGGAAATATAATTCAATAAAATGATAAATTAAAGGAAGTTAATGAAAATTTAAAAAAAAAAGATGAAGATGAAGTTGTAATTTTTGGTTATGATGATTTTTTTCTATGAAATACAATAAAAAATCATGTCCCTCATTTTATATTAAATTAAATGGAAAATTAACATCATTGTGATTCATCATTGGGGGTATTGGAAATTTCCCAATTTTTTCAATATTTGGAAAAATATTAAAGTAAAAATAAAGAGCATTCCTCTCATTATACATTGAGAAAAAATTATAAAATCGTACAAAGAGGTAATTTTTTAAAATGTAGTTCATAAAATAATTATCAATTTATCAAATAGTAGATTTATTTATCCAAGAAGGATAAAACATAATTTGGCGATAAAGAGGGAGGTTTTTCCTCAAGTGGTATAGGTGGGATGACATTCATTGTAATGATGAATTCTGATAATTCAATAATTAATGATAACTGATATAAAGAAGAATATGTCTCATATCCAAGTAATAGAGAGTTACATGGATCTCAAATTGAGTTGATGTTAATGAATGATTTGAATAAGTTCTTATCCCAAAATGTTATATTAGAGAAAGAAAATTATGATATGGACAATACAATCAATATGATTGAATAAGACGAGGAAAAGTTTGGAAATATGTAAGCTTATTTTCTATTCAGTGTTGTGGAAGTAAGATAATTTAAAAATTACAAGAATAAAAAATTCTAATAAGTGGTAATGAAGATACTTTCATAGGATAATGACTATGGATATGTCAAAGTCTAATTCCTAGATAATGAAAATCGTTTTAAAAACATTAGATATGATTTTTATTGTTCCATGTATATAGTGGGAGAATGCTCAATGAAAAAGAAGTATATTGTGGACGAAGTGAGACATAAATATTATTTTAATAAAAAAATATCTCAACTAATGAATAAAAAAGATTATGTAATCACAATAGAAAAGTATTAATCCTAATAAAATGTGAGAAAAGTGAATAGAATTATAAAATAGAAATAAATTTTGAAACTATTTTCTTCAGAAATGCTTAACATTGAATGAAAACAATATTTTATGAATGCATATAATTTTTTTAAAAATCCAATAATAATGTTGAACATGTGTAGATTATTTTGTATTTTTTTCATTACAAAGAGGTTAATATGTAATTCTAAATGATGAATATCATAAACATATTTCATCTAGATTGACATGTGGTTTTAAAAGAATATTGATATTTTATGGTCAATATTTGTTTTGTGAAGGATACAGACACCCGATGAGATGTTTTTAGTTTAGATAATGTACATTTTAGTATGTAAAGAGTTATTTAAGTCATATTTTTTGGGTAATACAACCATTGAAAATTAAAAAGGACAAGTATACTTTTAATCAAAAATAAATTATGAATTTGGTTTTCCATTTTGAAGACATGAGTGAAGTGTATTAGAGACACCATCATAAAGGTCGTATCAAAAAAGATTGGATCATTATCACACCATTTAAATTGATTCAAAAATATGAACTATCAATATTTTAAAAAATATACAAGAGAAAAAATCAGGTAGAAGAAGATTACTCATAATATGAACTTATAATTTATTTAGAATCCATTTGAGATTATAGACCCTAAAAGGGATAAAAACATGTATATTAAAAAATATGGATAAGGTATTGATCTCAAGTAGAGGAGATCATAGAAGTAATACTGAATAGGGTTCTTCTATTTTAGGTTAACAACATGAATGTTATAGAAAATATATTTTAGTGAAGGACTGTAAGCATAAAGAATAATTATCTTTCTTTATTACTAATGTATATAAGAATATGTGTTCTCCCATACTAGAATTTGAGTTGAAGAATCATTTGGATAATCAAGGTGTTTTTCAGTTAAAGGGTTGGTTGGACACCAATCCATAATATTTGAACGAAATATCCTATGCTTCACTCATAAATGTTTAATTTGTGTTGTTAACCATCCCTTATGTCACTTTTTATTTAGATATTTATATTCTACAGGGAGAAAGAAAATATAAACCCAATTATGTTTATTCCTTAATCTCTTTATAAAATGGGGGTTATTTGAGTAGAATATAAAAATATGTTGTTAATATAATGGAGGATATATCTATTATTTATATGGGGCATATTTTTAGTGTGATTTATTAAGAGGGGTGTGATGTGAATTCAACATTCATGTGTGTGGGTTATGTGTGTTGTGAAATATTATTCCATGTTTTTGGAGAATTTAAACACAAACATGTTATACATGGGTTCAATGAATAAATATTGTGATGTGTATGAAGAATTGGTCAAATAAATAAATCTAATTTAGTTTCAAGTGTTAAATATGTGTACATAAGTAACTTTAAAGGAAACCACAATATTATTATTCAATGTTTTCATTTCCTACATTATGTCTACTCAGATAAAATTAAAATAAACCTATAATGATTAATTTCTAATTATATTGATTTTGAAAAGTGATTTATGTTCTGTGGTTGATAGTAAAATCCATTGGGGGTATTGATTAGACATATAATGAAAAATATGGTGACATAAAGTGTGGTACTAACCATGGAAATGTTTTAAAGACCCATTGGGAGTTTTTTGAAATTATAAAAAGAATATAAATAAGAGTTGGAATTTTGAATATGTGGATTTAGTTTAGGTGATTAATTTTATTTTCAATGCATTAATCATGTTAAAACTCATGTGTTACATAGTGATTCATTTTAGGTTATGTTCATTCAATGGTTTTGGAATGATTTAAGGGATATGAATGAACATTGGAGGGTATTGGATAAAGTTTGAGACATTTTTTGTGATGAGTAGAATTGGATATAAAAAATTTTAAATTCTTAAATAAATAAGGTTTTTATCTTCAAAATTTAGGTATTTTATACATAATATGTAAGGTTTTTCAGTAACTAGACTATTGAAAAATTTGTAAATAACTCCAAATGGATTGTTTTTCTTTACAATGATATATTTTGTTTTCATATTTAGAACAGTTTGAAAATTATAGAGGAAAAAACCATTGTGTGATACATAAGGTTTTTATATTCATAATGTTAGTGTTTATCTGATCTGATAGTTTAAAAAATAGAAATGTTCTCAGTATATAAAGGTTACACTTTGGGTGATATATAATGATAAATATGTAGTATAGAGATATATATAATGGTTAATTTGATGATATGTAAGGGATACTCCTATGCTGACAATAATTTTTGAAAATTGGCAATGTCTATGGATGTAGGGTTTGATACATATGGGTTTTCAATAATACATTAGGGTTTGTACTTATATAAAACTTAATGTATGAATTACCAAATAAGGGTTTTACTATGATGATCATAATCATAGAGAAATTAAATCTATATATTAAATGATTCCTGTAACAAACTCTATGATTTGAGAGATAGTTATTCCATGTTGACAAGGACAGGTCATTGTATAGAATTCATTGTGTCCTTTAATATGGTGTCATGTCACAATGTGAATCCATGTAAACTGAGATCAATGATGTTTTGGGGAGGTGATATGGATTCTACCATGATTTTTGGTAACATACGTTAATCATTTAGAACGAAAGAAAAGAAGTAAATTATAACACCATGATGAATTTTGTCACACTACAAAGGGAGAAAAAGATTGAAAGTAATTAGAGAAACTAGTTTATTGTGATGAAATTTATATAGTCTAGTGGTTATTTATAGCATATTACACCTACATAGATCTAAATATTGAATAAATTTGATATAAGTTTAAGGGTAGTGGTAGGATGGTGGTAGTTTGAATTTTAAATGAGATTCAAATTTAAACATGATGAAAAGTCACTTGATGAAAAAGATTTTTTTGAATATGGATATTGATTGATTTTTTACGTGATAGAGAGGAAGTGGAAACTAAGAAAGTCTTTGTTCAATGATGTGTGCATAGAAATAGAGAATAAGTAGAATATTTCTTACAACTAATAATGTTTAAGAAAAAACATAAGAACAAGGGTACATACATGGTTTGTGTGTGTGCTCTTTACACTATTGTTGTTTGTTCTGAAGAAGTGTGGAAGAACTATATATTTTTTAATTTAAATAAAATCAGAAGAACAAGGATAATCCCTACCTCCTTAATTGAGTTTCTTTAGTACAGATTAAATGAAAATACAAATGATTCTTCAAAATAGAAAAAGTTGTAATTTTTTTATAAAATAAGAAATGAATTTAGATAGTTTTTTATGATAAAATTTGTGATTTAAAAAAGTAATGGGGGTTTTTAATAGATTATGTAGTGCACATGAAAATGTGTTAGAAAATGGTATGTTTCCTTAAATCGTCCTTGCTTATCGAGTTTAATTGAGAAGGGAACCTAATAAAATCTTTTATTTTCTATCAAAGGAAGATTAAATGATTTTGATACATGAATTTGGGACATATAAATGTAATTTTTAATATGTATATAAATATAAATAAGAACTATATTCGGTTAAATATAATTAACTCCTAACCCAAAAGAAAAATTGAAGCTCTTGAAGAATATCTTACCTTTAGTGGGAATGTGTTCTTTGCCTGTAATTACTGTATTCGATAATATAATATGACTCATAAATACATTAATTAAAAACCTATTTTGCTTTTATTTTATTTATTAAATTTTTATTATGTTAATTTTTGGCTTTTTTATGAGTTACATGTTTCAATTTTACAGTTTGGGAGTGTTAGGTTCCTTGGTTTTCATGATTGGTTCTCTTGTATATATGTCTGAAAGATCAGATTAAATAGAAATGGATATCCAAAATTGATTTAATATGTTGTTAATTATTTTAAATAATATTTGTAGTTTTAATTTCATTTTCTTTCAAGATATTATGTGGATACATGAGATGAAGTACTAATGATAACTATTTAGATTATTTGGGATTTTTTTCCATCACCATAAACTAGTTTTATCTTATTCATTAATATAATTCATATATAATGGTTCAAGAACACTAAATAACTTATTATATAAGTATAAAATATTTTTTAATCATAATTGTGTTTTTATAACAATACTTGATGAAGGTAATGGAAAATGAAGTCTTATAATCCACGATAGCGATAATTCTTCACATCACGGACGATGTTTTAATTTTTTTAAAAAGGGGTGGAGAAGGTGGTTGATGTGGATATTAAATTAAAATAGTATTATTCATGTATATATAAGTTAATTTAGTTATCATTAATGTTTTTACAAAATATGTGTGGATATAATAAGAAGAAAATATATTAAATTATATTAGAAGTGAACAATGAAGGATTTACCTACTGAATCCTCGTGTTTGTGAACCTTCATAAGGAATGTGAATTTTTTTAGGTGATAAAAAAATAAAATAACAAAGGGAAGATGTTTGGTAGTGGAAATGGATATAAATTATACAATATTAGTGGATTTGGAGGTGTGGGATGAAAGGTTCTTAGGGGTGGTATTTATAGTGTAAGAGAGGGTTTTTTTATTATTTTAGTTATTTGTTGATTATTTCAGATAAAGACAATAATTAGTATGGATTATTATGACCGTGTCTTGTATAAAAGATTTTTATTTTTAAATAATGGATAATTACAATATCCATGACTCAATATGGGCTTAAAAATTCATTTTTATACTTATAATGTAAAATACAATAAATACCCATATTTCACATTTCACCAAAAATTCAACTATTACATAAAAATTACAAAAATGTTCCCCAACCATATTTAGACATTTAGAATTAAAAAATATACCCCATTTTATGAATATAAATTTATAAATATGAAAATTTAATTTTTAATTAAAATCATTCTTTATTATAAAAAATAACGATTTAAATTATAATTGATTTTATGAAACAATACAAAATTGATTAAGGCCACATAAAATTTATATTATAATCATAAGACAAAAAAATAGTTATTTAATAATATATTTTTTAAAAATAAATATTCAATTAAATTGTTAAATTAATTATTAAGCTGTAAATAAACATATCATTTTCCAAAAAACTACCAACACAAAATTTATTATTTCTAAATCATTAATTTATATATTCTAATACATTAATATATCATATTTTAATTTATGAGATAACTAAATTTTTTTATACATTCAAAGGTGAAGTTATTATTTTCATAGTCAAATTACTATTCCTAAGTGTCACATTACAATTCCAGTGCTCATATTTAATTGTATATTATATTTATAAATATGTGTTTTCAAGAAGTATAAACTATCCATGATGTTAAATTTTAAAAGATACATAGTATAAAAACATAGGGTGTTAAATTATCCCCTCCTTAAAACAATTTCACCATCAAAATTTACATAATATTTCTACATAAAAATATTTGGGTAGTTCTTCATCATAAATTCCTATGGTTCCCATGTAGCCTCTTCAATCTTCTGATTTTTCCAAAGTACCATTACTAGCAATGTTATCTGATTTATCCACAACTGTTCTTTAGTGTCCATAATATGGATAGGCTCATCATAGTAAGATAATACATATTTAAATTATATTCCTTCATAAGTGAGGACATGCATTGTTTTTGGCACATACTTCCTAAACAATGTAATGTGCACAGTGTGTACATTCAAAAGACTAGGTGTCATTTAAAACATTACGAAACATGTAAGATTATATTTAGGAGTTAAAAAAGACCAATCTATATGGGGATTATTTTCCCTATCATTCCAAATCTTATAACACCCTTCCATTGAAATACCTTCAAGAATATATGATCTCCAACTTGACACTCCAAAACATTTATCCAGTGGTTGGAATTAATCTTTTTCCTACTATGAGCTACATTGATATGAGTATGAATATATTTTACCTTTTTCATTATTTTATCTACAAGTTCTTGGCCTTTATGATTTATTTCACCAACTTTACCCCAAAAAATTGTTGTACAAAATCACATACTATATAATGCTTCATATGATATCATTAGAATTCATGAATGGAACATATTGTTGTAGGATAAATCTACCTATGGTAATTAATGATACCACCTATTTTTAAAGTCATGTTAATAGGACCTCAACCTGTATTATAATGTATGATAAATATGTTTTGATTTTCCATCATTTGAGGGTTGTAGACAATGATCAAATGAAGATGAGTATCTAAATATTTCGGATGAGTTTTTCATAATTTGGATGTAAATCATGGGTTAAGATCAAAAAATTGAAACTGGTTCACCATAAAGTCTTTAAAATAAAATTCTATAGAGTACAACAATGTGATATAGTGGTAAATCCTACCGTATATCAAATATATATAAAGATTTGGTATGTTGATCAATAATTACCCTTTTTAAATATTTATTTATTGGTTTCTTTTGTAATTAAGTAAAAATATCCATAGTAATGCCTTCCCATTTCCATGAATGAATTATAATATATTTCTACTATCCTCAAGAATGTTGTCTTTTATCCTTCACATATTGATATACAAAACACCATGATAAATAATTTGATAATTTCTAATTCATATTATCCTACTAGAAATGATTCATCAAATCACTATACATCTTTGTACTACCTGGCTGGGTAGAGAAATTAGAGCTTTGTGATTCATCCAAGAACTAACTTTTTTGCTAGATTATAGAGGGAACACAAATCCTATTCCCATATTTCAGAATCCCATTTTCTTATATGAAGTCAACCAATTTCCCATCATTCAATGTTTTAATTTTCTATTGAATAATCTTATCATTATACTATGAAATTGTAATCCTTTCTACTATATATTGTTTAGAATCCATTTGAGAATGTAGTGATGCTTCACCAACATTGATAATTTCCATATCCATCTTTTCTAGAAGCATATATGTAGCTCCTTATCAATCCTTATTTTTTAGAACTCCATTATCCTTCCCACTCAAGTCATCTTCAACCATATTTTACTTCAATGGGTGGCAGTGTATTGAATAATCATAGTCTTTGAGTAGATCAAGACATCTCATTTGTCTCTTTTTGATTTATTTCTATGAGAAGATATATTTTAAACTCTTTTAGGTTTTATATATCTAAAATCATTCACCATAGATATAATAATTTTATTTTTTTAGGGAAATGATTACATCTAATAGCTCAATATTCTATGTAGGATAATTCTGTTAATGAGTTTTTAACTTCCATGATCCATAATAAATAACTCTATCATCCACACTATAGACACAACCTATTCATTCTTTGATTCATCAAAATAAAAAATACACCATTTTTCAATGGTATAGTTAGGACTGGAGCATTCCCTAATGTATTTATTAATTATTCCAAACATTCATCACATTTTTCTGTCCATATGAACTTATCCCCTTTATGATTATTCTTGGTCGACGGGATAACTAATCAGGCATAATAATGAATGAAACAATGATAGTAACCTACTAAACTAATTAAACTACATATCTTAGTTAAGTTAATTAGTGTATTCCATTCCTAAACAACCTTTTCATTTGAAGGATTAACTATGATTCCATCCATAGAGATAATATGGCCAATAAAAGAATATATTTGAAGCTAAAATTCACATATTATAAACTTCCCATATTAATATCTTATTCTAAGAGTCTTCAGAAAAATACCAAAGTGTTTCACATAGACTGCATAGATTTTGAAGTATATCAAGATATCATAAATAGATACCAGGAAAAAACCAACAAGATATTAATTGAATATTATATTCAATAGATCCATAAAAGTAGAGGGTGAATTAGTTTGTCCTAATATAATCAATATACACTTGTAATACCCATTCCATTTTCTAAATGATGCAATCCAAATATGTTTCTTCTTCACAGAAAATTGATGACGTCTATATCAAAGATCAATATTTTAAAAATAATGAGATCGATGTAGTTGATTAAATAAGTCAACAATGTGAGAAAAATTATATTTTCCTTTATTTTAATAACATTTATTTCTCCGTAGTCAATGAATAACCCCATGGGTCCATATTTATTTTTAACAAAGAGAACATGGGCACCCCATGGTGAAACATTTGGGAGAATAAATCCCCTATTACTCAATTCACATAGTCTTTTACTCAACTAATTCCACATTGGACATTATATAAGGATTCATTGATATTATACTTTCATTAGACATTAAATCAATATAAAAATAAATTTCTCACTGTATAGGATGTCCTAGAAAATCATCTCGAAATAAATCAATATATTTTTTTAGAAAGGTACATATTCGATTATTTTACCTTATTCATAATATATATTTTTCTATTACTAAACATGAATTTAATTCTATAGATCTATTATGGAGGATATATATATTAGTTAAATGATTATTTTTCTTCTCTAAAGATAAGGGAATTGGATTCTTTCTAAAAAAATTTAATTTTATTCTCCATGCAAAATATTTTTGAATCATATTTTGATATCATATCCATTCCAAGGATATATGAAAAAAAACCTTATGTATGATGATATGATTCACAATAAAAAAACACTTATGTGTCATAAAGGGGACTCATCGTCACATTTTTGTTATAATGAGACTACGTATAGGTGTTTTGATTGAAAACTCCATTAATAAATTTAAATAGAAAGCTGTATTTTTTTTGGAAAACTAGGTATATATAAAAGAGTGTGAGGATCCATAATAAAATTTAGAATTGGATATTTTTGAGTAAACAATTAAACTACCTTCCACTACATCTTTAGGTACATCAACCACGGTAGTTGTGATCACATATTCTTACCATTTATCCCATGACCTTTTATGGGTAATGTTTCCTTGACTAATATGAAAATAACATTCATAGTGTCCCACATCCATAAATTATTTCATTAAACATTCGTATCATGTTTATTTCCATTGAAACAATGAGCATTATGTCCTTTATCACCACACATGTATAAAACTCCTTTTCCTTTTATGCTCTCACAATGGTGTTTCCTTCAAAATGTATCACACATTGAAAAGTTTCCTTTATTATTACCTTTATTCATTAATTTCTCTGACACCATCTTATTCTCTTGTTTCCCGATAATGAAATGAAATTTAAAAGAAGCATTTCTATTTCATGATAGAACATGAGAAAATATCTTTTTATGATGTGAAGATTTTGGAGACCAGTTCCCTATTGCTAAATGGTTTTAACTATACAAAGAGTAGATCAATTTTTAACATTAGATTACATACGAAATCTGTACCATCCCTTGATAACCATGTAATGTTGGATTCATACATGGAAACATTTGAATCCTCTTTTTTAGATAGTCTAATGATTTTCATCTATATTTTTTCTCCCTATTCATAATGGAAATTCTTTTCTAAGGAAATTAATTTAAAATACTTCCATTCAATATTTGAAATTTCATCCTCCTTATATTTATTTTGAATTAAAAACCACCACTAATCCAAATCATCCAAGAGGTTATTAATACCATGATACAAATATCCCTTCAATTACTTCCCAATGTGAGAAATATATTTTCAAAGGAAAATATCCATTTCACAGCTAAAATGGATATTTATTCCCATTGAATGATATAGGTTTTCATCTGATTACATGGTGTAATATTTCTCTTCCTTGTTGTGGATTGTGTTTCTCCATACAGTTAAGGTTATTATATATAACTTGAGATAGTTGTCCAAATATAGTTATAGGTTGTTAATATCTAGTTTCATCTCCAAATAAAACATCATTATCTTACATGGTATGTAAGTCCCTACATGGAATACATGAATTGATACTATTTACATTCCTTCCACTATGCACCATTTATAAACAATGACATTGACAAAATTATTTTATGAATCATAATGCATAATTTCAAACTATAGAAATATTTAACATTAATTGAGAATTTATTCCAAGCTAATATAATAACCATAAAAAATATTTCCTTGGGTAAATATTTAATTATAAATCATTCATAATGGTTTTTAAGGAAAATTGGAATTACCTTAAGAATATCCCAAGGGAGTTCCACACTAGGTGCCAGACTATACATATTGTGATGTATAATGTTAGGTTGAATCCATCCCAACATACCTTGTCAGCGTTATTACACCAACGCACATCTAGGCCAGAACTATATCCACATGTAGTATCAAAATAGGGATTCATTTCTAGGAATAACCACATATAATCAACTATAAAGTCCTTGCACCCAACTTCGTGGGGCTAGTTCCTTACTTTATAACACTGGTATGGCGTACAAATAATCTCATACAAAAGGACCGAATAGTTTATTATCATTGAAAAACATATACCATAAGAAGTATTAAATCAAAACATGGATGGAAAAATTACATAGCAACTATATTGTAAACTCCAACTGACTCCTAGGTTATCCCTATAAGTAATTCATAATATATATGTTCACATCCAAGGTAAATAAAAAACAGAAGAAATGAGTGAGATAAGTTGATTGGTAAGGTTAATAAATATTGTATAATCTATCATAAATGAACTTAAATAATAAGGAACGATAAATAATTAAAAAATATTCCACTAAAACATAATCTTGAGCATAATATAGAAAGTATAAGAGATGAAAAAATAATTACATATCACATGAGAATAAACCATTACCATGGATATTATACATGTCAAATAATCACATGGATTATCAATTACTATCATCATAGTGATGTAATGAATAATAATGGACATTTGATACCTACCATCGTCTCCTTTACCCAGACAAATGAAAATAAATAGTTATGGCCTCATCCAAATCATTATTTCTCTTGTATCAGGAGACCAACAAATGCATCAAGGGGGTATATCAGGCCCTTACCATCACTTACTATATCAAATTAATTCTTCAGATGAATGAGGTGAAACATAAACAACATATGCATATGAAAATTTAAATAAAATTCCATAATGGGTAAATATAATCACTAAACATTCTGAGAAATACGGTGAATGGTATCATGGTAGTACATCCTTAGTCAAACTGTTGATAAACCATTTTCTGAAATATTGTAGATGACATAAAAAAATCATTCCTAATTAATATTATGATTCAATAGTGGTTTTGACATATATGAAAATACTCTAATAAAATCATCGAGGAATTATTGAGATAAGTACCATTTTTTAATTTGGAAAGATGTTTTCTTTTGGAATATCATTTTTATTGATCATAAAATCTGATTTTAACATGTATATCCCAGAAATGTAATTGGAGGGACATTGTTATTACAATATAGGCCCAAATTATTTTTAACTATAGTAAACATATATAAAAAGAGTTGTAAAGAGAATTTTCAATGAGAAAAATTATTGAAGTTTGATGGAAAATAATAAAGAGTCTTTAAAACTGAAAATTTTGAAAATATTGTTTAAAAATAGAAATGAAGAGAGATATTGAGAAGTTCCCCTAAATCCTGGATTCTTATAGAGTGGGATAGAGAATGAAACCATATTAAATAAAGTATTTCACATAAAAGGTGGATGAAATTATCTCGATGCATGATTTCAGATTATATAAATATAATTAAGAAAAATTATATAAACATAAATAATAATTACATTGGGGGAAAGAGAGATAAAGTTTTAACCGAATGAAAAATGGATGTTCAGGAATAATCTCTTACCTTTTGTCTGACACTGTTCTTCCCTTGTACATAATGTCCGAGATAATGAAATTAAATTAAATAATAGTTTAATTTATTACATATTAAAAAATTATATTTATTTATTATAATTATATTTTGTTAATTTATATAACATCTGGAGACATATAAGATTCGATTTTGATGTTTGAGAGTGTACAATTCTGTGGATTTCATTATTTGTTCACCTAAATATATGTTCAGAAGATCATGTATAATGGAAATGGATATTTAGAAATAAAATTAAAATATTTTAATGAAATAAAACATTTTAATGGTATTAAATACCATTTTATTTCCAGATATGATAATGATTCATTAAATATATCATTAATGATAATATTTAATATTGTTTAGGAATTGTTTTTTCAACCATCATAAACCAGTTTTATCTAATTAATTAATATCACGTATACATTTTGGATTCAAAACATTAAATAAAATATATAATTAATAATAAAATATGGTTTAACCGTAATTATGGTTTTTTTATTAGACATGAAGGTGGTAATGGAAATTGAAGTTATATCATCCACGATGGAGGTAAATTAACACACAAAAGATGATGTTTTCATTTTTAGAATAAAAAGGGGTGGTGAAAGGTTTTGATGATGGACCCTCTAGTAACACAATAATATTCCTATATATATGAGATAATTGATTTATCATATATGTTTTTTTTATTGAAGTGGTAATTACATAATAAGTAAAAAAGTAATTAAAATAGATTGAATGAGAAAGGAAAATGATTTACATCTTGAATTCTTCTCCTTGAGAACATCCTTAACGAACTTGAAATGACCTTTTTGGTTAGAACAAAAAGACCATAATGTGGGGGATATTTTTTTTGGGGGGGGGGGGTAAATGGGTATAAATTATAAAAGATTCATGGATTTAGAGGTGTGGTTAGACGAAGTGGGGAGGGATGGTATTTATAGTAGAGGAGAGGGGTGTCTTCTGATTATTTTATTCATTTGATTAGTATTTTGGATATAGAAAAGAAATATTACTTATTCTTATGACTATGATAATTAAGGGAGTATGTGATTTCAAAATAACTTCCACATACATAATCCATGACTTTATCATGAAAAAAAATTCATTTATTTACATATAAAGATAAATACCACAAATACCCATATTTCACTATTCAAGAAAATTCAAATATTTTAAAAAAATCCCAAAAATTTACCCCAAACACTTTTCAATGTTTAGAATTAAAAAATGAGATCTATTTTATAAAAGTATTTTTATTAAAATAAGAATTTTGTTTTATGAAATTCATTATTTACTCGAAAAATATTGATTTTAAAATTATTATTGATTTTATGACTCATTAATAATTGATTAAGGCCTCGTAAAATTTATAATATCATCATAAGATAATAGAATATTAATTTATAAATTTATTTTGTGAAAATAAATATTCTTTTAAATTATTATATTAATTATAATATTGTAAATAAACATTTTATGTTTCACAAATATACCAACAACTAGTTTATTATTTTTAAAACATTTAATAACTTATTATAAAATATAAATATATTATATTTTCATTTATGAGATACATAAATATTATTCATATTTTAAAATGTGAAGTTACTATTTTAATATTCATATTAATATACTTAAGGGTCACATTACTATTTCAATGGTCATATTTAATAGTGTATTACAATTTTCAACAAGGTTTCTTCATGAGGTATAAAATATCAATGATATTAATTTTTAAAAAAATTATATCCTAAAAACATGGGGTGATACAATTATACACATGATTTTGTAAATAATAAGGCCTATACAGGATCACAACCATTTATTTCATCAAAAATAACTCTTATCCAAGATGAGAAGTGTCACCTAAAATTTTGAAAATGGATCCTTTCTATAGAAACTAAAGGATATGAGTACTGATTTGTTTCTCATTCAAATTGTATATTGAAAATTAACAATTAGTCCACATTAATATCTATTACTTATTGGTCAATGTTTTTTAAGTGGATAAAATCTGTGACAATTTAGGCATATCCTTTGATAATATCTCATAAGAAAATATAAAATCTAAACTTCTATGACATTATTGGTAACCACCTCACAATCAACAGCACCAATATTTTAAGGTTCAGCTGCCACTGCCTAATGAGTCATAAAATGTTACAGAAAATTCAACATTCATATATAGAATAAAAATTTAAGAATATTCCTACAAAGATATTATTTTTAGATGGATTGTAATACACTCCTTAGATTCTTATAATTATACTCCTTTGACATCAATAAAAAATGTTTATCATTGAAGAAAATTACCACAAATTGATCTGGGATATCATCAAACATTTGAATCATGAGTCCCATTAATTTTTTTGTGCAATTTATGACACCAAAAGACATAATAATGAACTCAAAGATCCCATGAAGAAAAATGAAGAGAGTTTTTATGATATCCTTTTTCAATATAGCAATAAAGTATCAAAATATAAAATAATAAATTGAAAACAAGTATAATTCCTTCAATTGATTTGAAAATTAATTTATCCTTAAATAATGTGTAAATCATTTTATACAAATCAAATTAAATTTATGATAGTAAAAAAAATCAAACTACAATCTACCTTCATAGAAAACAACACTAATGTACCTCAAGGTAATAAAGTGGGCTAGATGAAACCCTTCTACATAAAATCATCAATTCAAATTACAAAATATTAAAAATACCAAATTCAAATCTGATAAGGATGAATCAATATGAATAGAAAATTATTTTTAACTCTATACCACAATTAATATCTAATGGAGCAGTATAATTACAATCACTTATGAGAAAAAATTAGGAAACTACTTGATGTCTCTCAGAAACATGTCCTCAAGGCCTTATAGAGAATTTGAAAAAAAAAATCTACCGTATGAGATGGAAGTGGATTAGAACACTTTTATATCATATTATTTTCCTACTCAACAATGAAATACTCATTATAGACTTTCATATACAAGGAAAACCCTATCATTTGGAGGAAATCAATGACCACAAACAAATATTACAACTAATCCATAATGAGATTGATATATTATGATTTTATCAACAATAAAAATGAATCACCACTTCTGTAAAAGTTCACTATAACCATAATTTGAAACTATGGGTATATCCCATTAAACCAGGGGTATAGACTTTACCCAGGGTTTGATGAATAGTGGGTTCCCGAGGCGTCAGGATTTCCCAATACCCACGATTTTACCAAAACTGTCAACATATCAAAATGAAATTTCAACATACCCATGGTTCTTGTGAACCATGGGTATACATATATGCCCATTGTTTCCAAAACAATCGCTATTCATTTTTACATAAGAAATTAGATACCCACTATTAAGAAAACCGTAGGTATAGAGGGTTCTACAACAGCATATTTTCCCATGGTTTAAAAATGTGGGTATAGAGGGTTCTGTAGAAACATATTTACCCATGTTTCTCATACCGTGGGTATATATTATTTTCCAGGAAATAGAAACTACCCTGCTGGACAGACCCCATGCAGCCCCACCCTTCCCCATGGACATGAACCCCAACACATCCCCTCCACCTTTTCACACCCCACTCTCCCAAATGAACAGGTCCCACTTGCACCACCCCATGAAACCCATGGACACCCACTCTAGACCCCCCCCCACCACACTAGACCCCCCTGTACACCCACCTCGACCTCTTGGACAACCCCTCATAGACCCCCTGCTTGACAGACCCCCTACAACCCCCCATGGACAGACCCCCCCCCCAGCACACAACCACTCTCCCATCTAGACATACCCCCTTGAACCCATCCCCCTTAACACCCCTGTACACCACAACTAAACTCCACTACCCCCCCTGGACACCCCCTGCCCCCCCCCGGCACACCACCTAAATGCCCCCTCCACCTGCACCCCATGCCACCTTCACCCCCATTACCCCATGCTCCCTTCACCCCAACTTCCCCAATACCTCACCCCAACAGTACCCCCCACACCCACACCCCCACTATCCACCCCAACCCCACCCCTCACCTACACCCCCACTTCCCCCTCATGGACACCCACCTGCTCCCCAAATATCACCTACACCCAAAACCCCCTCCCCCTGCACCCAGCCCAACTACCACCAACACCCATCCCCACACAACCCCCTACACCTAGGCCACACAACCCTCTACACCCACCCCAGCCCCACATACCCCCTACACCTAGGTCCCCCTCCCCCATGCACCCAGCCCGCCTCCCCCTGCACCTAGCCCCCACCCCCACATGCACCCCCACTACCCCCTCCACCAAGCCCCCTGCAACCAACCCCCACCCCCCTACCCCCCCACAACCACCTGCACCCAACCCCCCTACACCTAGTCCCCCTCCCTGAACCAAGCCCCACCCCTAGTTAAACCACTGTGAAACAATGAAAACCAAAATACAAAAAACAATGGAACCAAAATTCATTTTTTTCACCAGTTAATACATAAGCAGAGCTGGACAAAGTGTTTAAAGATGAAAAAAGATGTTATCAGAAAAGTTTGAAATTTATTTTTAATGAAAAATCATCACAATCAATTATCTCTTATTGTGGAAAAATAATATCTGATAGAGGATGCAGAAAATATATCCTTCAATCACATGGTTTCTATAGTAACCCGAATTGGGTTACAATAGTAATTAGAATTGGGTTTCTAGAGTAACTAGAATTTATGGTCGGGGGCCTATGCTTGGATTCATCTCCATGTTATTCATCAGAGATGACCCTTGATAGAGAATCTTTAAAATAAATTACCTCCTAGTATGGATGAGACACATTTACTATATCATCCAATAAGATAGTATTTTTCATCTTCTCTTGAATGGGAGGAATAGGGCCACTAACCACTCTACCAGAGGAAACTAATTCAAAAACAGGATCATCCAAAGGGGGTTATTATTGCAACCAAGGCTTGATTGGTTGTATTTTTGTAAAATATTTGAGGTATGAATGAGGTAAGTTTAATTAAATGGGCATGTGCTTTGTCAATAATAATGGCGTGAAGATCTATCTCATGAAGATGTATTGAAAATTTATATATGAAGAGTGAATTTGATGTGTTATCATAATGAAGAAGTCTTGGAAGGGGACCGGGTGTGATGGTATACATGGAAAAATATCATAATGAAATGAAATTCATGATTTGGAGATATTGATATGTCTTGGGTGTCTCGAAAAAACGATTAGTCACCAAACTTCTGAGAAAGATATGTTTGAAATCTGAATATCTTACAAGTGTAATTTAGTTTTTTCCTGTATATATTGACATGTAAATCTAGAGAAACCAATTATCCTGAGGCATTTCCCTGTACTTTTCATGATGAGTGGAATTCTCTGGAAAAAAACTGTGGGGGTGGCTCTAATAGTGAATGATATCTTTATAGAAGAACCCTTGAGAATATTCACCCTGTTCCTTACATTGTATCATAGAACGAAGGAAGCATCCGACAATCTCAGGTTTCACTTTTAGGGATATTGTTTTTGTAGGGTTGTGTGGAACTAAAATAAGGGTTTGTGATATGTGAATAACTATCTTAACCCCAATTTCAATTTTCTAACAAATTATGTGCCCTTCTATGTAATGTCCTGGACCTCTCCGGCCCATTCCTTTGTCAAAAAGAAGGTGTTGAAGTGTTCTAGAGGGTAAAATAGACTTTTCCCACACTTTCCAGAATTTTGAAAGTACACGTCGTGTAGTTTGTGTACACGTCGTGTACCCCCTTTCCGGGTATACCCTGTGTTGAAGACCATGTCCTTGTTGTGTGAAATAATTGGTGCATGCCGTGTTCCCAGTTCTACACGCTGTGTAGTCCTTCCCCACGTACGCGTTACCAGTAAACGGTCGTGTACCGTGTTGGTGTCATGTCCTTGCCATGTGCAATAAATGAGTACATGTTGTGTGTCTAAACTACACCCCGTGTACTCCTTCCCCACGTACATGTTACCAGTCAACGGCCGTGTACCGTGTTGGAGCTGTGTCATTGCCGTGTGCAATAAATGAGTACACACCGTGTGTCTAAACTACAGGCCGTGTAGTCCTTCCCCGCGTATGGGTTACCCTCAAACCGTTTGTTGACCAGTCAACGGCCGTTGAGCCGTGTTGGAAGCCGCATGGAGACTGTGTAAAATAACAGAGTACACACCGTGTACCATAAATTACATGCCGTGTACTTTTCCTTTTCACGCCTATAAAAGGAGGGGTCCCCTCCTCCTTTCAACTCACTCCTCTCCTCCCCTTTCCTCTAAGCAGAGTTCTCCCAAGATACTCGAAGGCTCCTTTTCTTCCATAAATTCTTCGTCTAAGCTCCGATTTACAATCTGTCAGTGGCCACAGGATTGTAACGACAAGGCCGAACTTTCGAGCCTGGATCCGTTGTCATTCCTTCAGCCATTCCTTTCCAACTTCCACCTGAGGAGGTTTTTCCAGGACCCGCCAGAAGTGAAGGACACCAACAGTCGTCTTCTAAGGTTGATCCGGGGGAGCGTTGTGATCAGAACCTATTGAGGTAGGGATATTACCTTTGTCTGTCTAATTTGTGCATCATGCATGGTGGGTATCCTCTTGTTTTCATGAGAAACAATTTAACCATTAAATAAAGATAATAACTGAATTATATAACGGGGTTGGGAAATTTGTGATTGTTGTTCCTTTATATGCTATGATATTCTGTTTTGAATTGAATAGTCTTATGTCTACTAAAAATCATGGTTGGTGGGGGCCTTTTCTTGCACAATTAATTGTTTCCCTATCTTTCTAGACAGTTTTTGTGGATGGAAACTTTGTGAATATGGAAATTGGTTAATAACGTAACGTTGGCTGTTTAAAATCTGGAACCCTTGAGTGATCTCCCCGGTTAAAAAAAATAGAATAATGAACATGTGGGTGTTGTCTTAGATACGTGGCATGTGATGATGGTTTTTTGTGGGTTGTTTTGGATAGGGTGTGCAGCAGGGCTGCGGTTGACTTGGTTGTGGGGTGGTGTGAATGTTATTTTGGTGACAAGTAGTGGGGCTGTGATAAGTGGTATTAAAGGGATAATGATGTATGGGTTTCGGTGCGGTTGTGGTTACGGTAGATGGCAGTGGGGCTGCGGGGATGGGTTGAATGTGAACGGACTAAGGGCTGTGAATAACAAATAAAAAGTGGAAGAGTTAATGAATGGTGGGGCATGGTAATGAAATGGAGTTTATAATCAATGAGGCTGTTTGGTTAATAAGAAGGACTTGGTTGTGTTGCCTGTGTTTTCCTAACTTGATTTGTGGATGGTAGGGATATGTTTTACGAATGATCGATGTGGTTGGTTGTGGATAGTTTCCCAGTAGTTAATAAACTAAATATACTAATTCTACAGAAACGTGAAAACCTAAATGGTGTTGGGCTTGTTAGTTATATGCATGATTCGTAGTAGCAGTGCCGAGGCACGTGCTCAGTTTCTCTGTTTAGAATCCATAGGTTAGGTTGTGTGTTTGGTATACATATATATATCTGTATCTTTTCTGTTTTATCGCACCCCACCAATGTTAAGCACTTAGTGCCGAACACTCCCATTTCATGGGAGAGGGTGTTTTTCCATTAGTTACTAGCTCCTTCCTACCCCTTCTCCCCAAGGATGTGATGGCTTGAGGCGACCTTACACCTAAGACTCTTCGGGTAGGTTTATATTGGGGTGGTTTTAGCCCAAGACTCTTTGAGAAGTTTCTACTATTTCCCAAGAATCTTCGGCATGAGGCCCAGGAGTGTGTGGGTGGGATACGTGGTTTTCAGGGCCAGGTGTGTGCGGGCGGGATACGTGGATGTGAGGCCCAGGTGTGTGCGGGAGGGATACATGGTTGTGAGTCCCAGGTGTGTGCAGCTGGGATGTGTGGTTTGTGAGGCCCAGGTGTGTGCGGGTGGGGAGAGTGTGGCAGCGTTAGGAAATTCTCCGTTAGGAAGAGCAGCTAACTACTGGGAAATGTTGCGAGGTACCCAATAATTTCGTTTCTTATATACTACTACCTGTTGTGATTGTGTTTTGGTGAGTGTGGCTGGTGAGGTTGGGTGGATATAATTCCTTACTAGGTTTTTTCTGTTGTTCTCATGGGACATTAGGATGTCTCCCCACTTGTGCACGAGAGCTTTAGGTTTCCCTTCTGAGTATAATTGTATGATCACCCTATGTTTACTTTCAGGATTCTAGAAGGACTACCAGGGCCGTGCGGGACCCTATAGGTCAGACAGTTGGAGTTTTTGCAGTTGTAGTACTCTTGTTTTCTTTTGGCATTGTTGTTTGAGCTTTCTTGTACTTTCACATTGTTATAAAATTGTTTAAACATGCATGTGGGCTTGGTTTGGGTTTATTTATATTCACTTGTTCTTTTCCTTTTTGGTTGTTGACTTGTCCTATTTCCCGATCCTAAATAATAAATAGGGTAATGCCTCCCATATTTGTGAAAACTCATACCCTTGGTGCTAGTCGCCATCCCGGGGCCTACTGGATGCGGGACTTGGGGGTCATTATCTCCCTTCCATCATTTCCAGCTCAGGAGGGGCATCTTTGGTGGGAGGGGGTCATGACAGAATGGTATCAAAGGTGATGGTTGAGAGATAGGATGGAGTCTGGAGTTTGGAACATTGAGGATTTCATGGGATGGTAGGGTGAAAATGTTAGTCAATCATGGTGCGTGACATAGGCCAGGGAAGACAGGCTAGGACACTGGATTTTAGGGCCCCCCGTGATCCAATTCAAGGACTCTAATCCTACCTCAAAACCAAGTGAAACTACATTGATTTCAGGGTAGAAACCCTATGGAAGGTACATGCATCATAATGATTGTGTTTTACATGATTTAGGTGTTTTGGGAATGAATTTGACATAAAATGATAAAATAAAACCTTGTGTTTTCCTTACTACTTGGGCTTAGGAGATCCTTGTTTACCATATAGATATGGCACTTGGACGTCATCCCTGGGTATCTTAGACTGCCGAGGCCCAGCAGATTCAGGCGGTCGCTCAGCTGTGGATTGACAGAGAGGAGGAAGATAGCTAGTGGCAGAAGACTCTCCATTCTTTCCAGCGGCAGACCCTCAAGAAGTACGAGGGTAGTACTTCGGATACAGAGACGTAGGGGTGGATTGAGGAGCTAGGGATCGCTTTTACCTTGATATGTGCTCTTAGTGAGTACTAGGTTCACCTAGCAGTCAGTCAGCTGAGAGGTGCGGTGCAACAGTGGTGGACACTCTACCTCGGAGAGAGGATAGAGGTAGAGGTTCCATGGGCTGACTTTGAGAAGGAATTCCGAGAGGAATTCCTTTCTTCCATGATCAATGCGGAGAAGCGACAAGAGTTACTCTCCCTTCAGTAGGGGAGTATGTTAGTACGAGAGCTAGGGATCCAGTTCAAGGATCTCCTGCGCTTTTCTCCAGATCTCTTTCCGGATAAGGAGTCTCGGGCGAGATGTTTGTAGGAGGCGCTTCGTCCTTCACTCCAGTATACTATCACCCCCTTCACCCTTCCGATGTACATGGTCGTACAGAAGAAGGCATAGTTTGTAGAGAGGATGCACTCGCTGGGAGGTGCACCCCGAGAGGGGATCGAGCCGGGCTCGTCGAAGGGGAAGGCAGTCAGCAGCAGGTCTCCTACTATGGGACTTCCAGGTTCAAGCAAGTGGGGATCTGGCCCCAGCAGTTTCAGTTCATATCTTCAGGTCCTCGTCCCTTTTTCACAAGCCCAAGACCTAGGTGTTTCTCTTGTGGAGGTTTTGGTCACGTTCAGAGTCGGTGCCCGACACGAGCTCACTATGGTGGAGGTGGGCAGGTTCAGCGCCCACCTCAACAGCACAAGTTGCCGGCGAGGCCCTTCCAGCAGCAGCACGACCATGGTCCTCCGAGGGCAGACTTTACGGGAGGAGTCCGACCTCAGGGTGCTCCATAGGGACCTCGACCAGGGCGTGGTCGGGGAGGTGGACGACATCATAGAGGCCAACGAGCTGGGCGTGGACCGTTGCACGGAGCAGAGTTGACAGCTTTGGCAGGACCAGAGGTGGTGCGAGGTATGATTTTTTAGCACTCTTGTTTCTGCTTTGTTCGATTTAGGAGCCTCGAATTCCTTTGTTTCACCTGGTGTAGCCCATGCATTTGGACTAGACGTAGAGAGACTTTCCATACCACCGTTGCGGAGTACACCAGTTGGAGGCCAGACCAGCGTATCTTTTGTTTGACGGGGATGTGGGCTGACATTGGGACCACATCGATCTTGTGGGGACCTTCTTCTGTTATAGATTCATCCATACGATGTCATCCTAGGCATCGACTGGTTGTATTCTGTTAGTGTCGTTATCGACTACTTCCAGAGAAGAGTCGTGGTCTCCGACGTGGATGGGAAGCGAGTATCTTTTGATGGAGAGAGGAGATATCCGGATGGAAGCTGGCATGTGAAGCTTCTCCTTTCCTTGTTAGGCGGGTTATCAGTGGTTCCAGCTGATACAGAGATTATGGATGTCCCAGAATTTGTTGGGGAGTTCCTCGATTTTTTTCATGAAGTGGTTGTGACTCTACCCCCCCCGACGTGACGTTGAGTTCGGGATAGAATTACAGCCTAGTGCCCATTCGATTTCGATGGCCCCTTATCAGATGGCACCTACGCAGTTACGGGAGTTGCAGATTCAGATTGATGATCTAATGGAGAAGGGTTTTTTTCGACCCATCGTATCGCCATGGGGTGCTCTAGTTTTGTTCCTGAAGAAGGAAGATGGTGGTCTCAGGCTATCCATAGACTACTGAAGGTTAAACCAGGTAATAGTCAAGAACCGCTACCCCCTTCCAAGGATATATGATCTCTTCGACCAGCTAAGGGGGGAAGGTTGGTTTTCCAAGATTTTTTTATGATCTGGATATCATCAACTGAGGGTAAAGGATAGTGACATCTCGATGACGGATTCTAGGTGTAGGTATGGGCACTTCGAGTTTGTAGTGATGCCGTTTGGAGTTACGAATGCACCAGATGTGTTCATGGGACTTATGAACATCTTCTTTCGAGTGTTTCGGGACCGGTTCATCATTTTGTTTATCGATGAAATCCTAATCTACTCAAGGTCAGAGGAGGAGCACGTTGAGCATCTCAGGGAAGTCTTGGAAGTCCTTCGACACCACCATCTTTATGGGAAATTGTCGATGTGTATGTTCTTGACATAAGAAGTACACATCCTTGGGAACGTGGTGTCTCAGCATGGAGTGTCAGTGGACCCGTCGAAGGTGGAGACAGTTGTTTCTTGGGAAGCACCCAAGAGCATGGCAGAAGTTCATAGTTTCCTGGTCTTATAAGGTTACTATCGGAGGTTCGTTTCTAACTTCTCTCGAGTTGCTGCTCTATTGACAGCATTGAAGAAGAAGAACCAGGTCTTTTTATAAAGCGAGTAGTGCCAAAAATCTTTTGAAAACCTGAAGGAGAAGTTTGTCAGTGCTCCCGTACTCAGGTTTCGAGAGGAAGGATTGTTTTATGAGGTGTTTTTTGATGCTTCTGGCCTTGGTCTGGGGTGCGTGCTGATGCAGAAGAAGGGAGTGATCTGTTATGGGTCTAGGAAGTTACGCCCTCATGAGCATAACTATGCCACCAATGACCTAGAGCTTGGATTAGTAGTGTGCGCAATGAATTTGTGGCGACATTGCCTCTTTGGAGAGGGATTTGTGGTCTTCTTAGATCACCAGAGCTTGCGTTATATCTTCTCCCAGCATGACCTGAACTTACGGCAGTGGAGATGGGTTGAGTTTCTCCACGACTATGACTTTGAGATCTCTTACACTGAAGGTATGGGCAACGTTGTGGTTGATGTCCTGAGTAGGAAGTTGCATAAGGAAGTGGTTCGGGAATCCGCTGATGCATGGAAGGCGATGGGAGAGTTGGTTGCCTTTCACTTTGATGCCAGGGTAGAAGGTGTTAGAGGCTGTTTGTTTCAGATGACGGTGCAGTCCTCCTTGTTTCAGTTGGTGGAAGAATCTCAGTGGGGGGAATCCGAGGTGGAAGTGATGCGGGATCGTGTCGATCAGGGGAATGCTCCAGAGGGATGGTCAGAGGACAGCCGACATCAGATTCATTTCCATGGAAGGTTGTTTGTTCGAGTGGAAATGCATGAGGGAGTTATCCTTGAGTTCCATAGATCAGCCTTGGTGGTACATCCAGCAGTTTCAAAAATGTACCGAGGCCTGAGGGAACAGTTTTAGTGGCCTGGGGTGAAACAGGTAGTGGTGGAGTTTATGGATAAATGCCTAGTGTTCTGCAAGTGAAGGTTGAACACCATGTTCCCAGTGGTTTGTTGCATCCTATAGATTTCCCCGAGTGGAAGTTGGATGACATCTCAATGGACTTCTTCACAGGAATACCCAGAGCTCACGGTGGTTATGATGCTATATGTGTAGTGGTGGATCGGCTGATGAAATCAGCTCACTTCTTGGTAATTAAGGAGCCTGGCCTGGTGTGTACCTTAGCAAAGAGGTATGTAGACGAGGTGGTAGGTTTTCTTGGAGTTCCAATGACTATCGTCTCAGATCGGGATACTCGGTTTACCTCACGAGTCTGGAGGGGGTTACATCATGCTTTTGGAACCCAGATACGCCTTAGCACTACTTTCCACCCCCAGACTTATGGGCAGACAGAGCATACTATCCAGATGATGGAGGACATGCTGCGAGCATGCGTTCTGGATTTCGAAGGATCATGGGTATGACATTGGGCTTTAGTAGAGTTTGCCTACAAAAACAGCTTCCACTCTACTATTGGCATGGCACCGTATGAGGCTTTGTATATAAGACCATGTCATTCACCCATTTGCTGGTCAGAGGTGGTGAGACAGGTGATCTTGGGCTAGAGGTAGTGCAAAGCACCATAGATAAAGTCTAGCTTGTAAGTGAGAGGATGAAAGCAGCTCAGGACTGATAGATGTCTTATGTTGATCGTTGGAGGAGGCCCATAGAGTTCGAGGTGGGATATCATGTGTTCATGAATGTTTCCCCTCGACGAGGGTAGGGGAGGGTTGGGAAAAGGAGCAAGCACTCACCTAGGTTCATCGGACCTTTTGAGGTGCTGAGGTGAGTTGGTGAGGTGGCATATCAGCTAGCCATACCACCTTAGTTGGAGAAGGATCATGATGTCTTCCACGTCTCCCAGCTTCATCGGTACTTACACGATGACTCCCACGTTATCGACTAGGGAGAGTTAGATATGGGAGCTGACGTGATCATCGAGGAATGACTAGTCAATATTGGGGATTGTAAAGTGAAGGTTCTACTTGGAATAACCATTCTGTTGGTTTGTGTGTTGTGGAGGCATGGAGGCCTCGAGGATATCACTTGGGAGCGGGAGATCCAAATGCACGATCAGTACCCAGAGTTGTTTTGAATTGTGTTTTCCCCTATTATTCTGATCATTGTGTTGATTTTGTACTCTGTACCTTTGATATATGGAATACTTTGCTTTTCAGTTGTGATACCTTTTGTTTCCTTGTTCCCTGGTAATGTGTAACATGCCTGGATGTGTGGGGAAATGAAAAAAACCTGACCCTTAATTGAGACACATTAATGATGATGCGATTGAACCCGTGCGGGCGAGTCAGTACCACCTAAAGAGGATAATATCTCAACATAGGAGAAGGAATTTCCTAAAACCACAAGTTCAGGTAGTGTGTTGGTTGTGTGGTGTTGGGGGTAGTACAAGTTAGAAAATCCTAATGTATGAAAGTGGGAAGACCCAATTCTTAATCGAGACGCATTAATGAGGATGCGATTAAACCCGTGCAGGTGAGTCAGTGCCACCTAATGCGGATAATATCTCGACATAGGAGAAGGAATTCATAACACATTTGATTAGGGTTGTTGGTTGGGTTCCTGTTATAACGAGAACCCTAATAGGCATCTTGTTGGGTTTCCTCTGGGTTGGTTTTTGAATTCTCGTGGATGAGAATGTTTTAAGAGGTATCTGATGTAATGGGTCGGACCTCTCTGGCCCTTTCCTTTGTAAAAAAGAAGTCACAAAGTGTTCTAGAGGGTAAAATAGACTTTTCCCACAGTTTCCATAATTTTGAAACTACACGTTGTGTAGTTTGAGTACTCACTGTGTACCCCCTTGCCGGGTATACCCCGTGATGAAGACTGTGTCCTTTCTGTGTGAAATAATGGGTGCACGCTATGTTCCCAGTTCTACATGTCATGTAGTCCTTCCCCGCATTTGTGTTACCAGTCAATGGCCGTGTACCGTGTTGGTGACGTGTCCTTACTGTGTGCAATAAATGAGTACATGTCGTGTGTCTAAACTACACACCGTGTAGTCCTTCCCCGTGTACGCGTTACCAGTCAACAGCCATGTACAGTGTTGGAGCCATGTCTTTGCAGTGTGCAATAAATGAGTACATGTCGTGTGTCTAAACTACATGTCGTGTAGTCCTTACCCGCGTATGTGTTACCCTCAAACTGTGTGTTGACTAGTCAACGGCCCCGGAGCTGTGTTGGAAGCCGCGTGGAGACCATGTAAAAAAACCAAGTACACGCCTTGTACCATAAAGTTCACGCCATTTATTTTTCCTTTTCTCACCTATAAAAGGAGGGGTCCCCTCCTCCTTTTAACTCACTCCTCTCCTCCCCTTTCCTCTGAGCAGAGTTCTCCCAAGAGACTCAAAGGCTCCTTTTCTTCCATAACTTCATCGTCCAAGCTCCAATTTATGATCCGTCAGCGGGAACGGGATCATAACGACGAGGCAGAACTTCTGAGCTTGGATCTGTTGTCTTTACTCTGGCCTTTCCTTTCCAACTTCCACCCGAGGAGGTTTTACCGGGACCCGATAGAAGTGACGGACGCCAACAGACGTCGTCTAAGGTTGATCTGGGGGAGCGTTGCAATCGAAACCTATTGAGGTAGGGATATTACCTTCATCTCTATAATTTTTGCATCATGCGGGGTCGGTATCCTCTTTTTTTCATGTGAAATAGTTGAACCATTAAATAAAGATAATAACTGGCTTATATAACGGGGTTGGGAAGTTTGTGATTGTTGTTACTTTATATCCTATGATATTATGTTGTGAATTGAATAGGCTTATGCCTACTGAAAATCACGGTCGTTGGGGGCCTTTTCCTGTGCAATTAAATGTTGCCCTATCTTTCTAGACCATTTTTGTGGATGGAAACTTTGTGGAATGGGGAAATTGGTTAATCACGTAATGTTGGCTGTTTAAAATCTTGAACCCTTGTGTGATCACCCTGGTTAAAAAATGGAATAATGAACATGTGGGTGTCATCTTGGATACGTGGCTTGTGATGGGGGTGTTTTGTGGGTTGTTGTGGATAGGGTGAGCAGTGGGGCTGTAGTTGACTTCGTTGTGGGTTCGTGTGAATGTTATGTTGGTGACGGGCAGCGGGGCTGCGATGAGTGGTATTAAAGGGATAATGACGTATGTGTTTTAGTGCGGTTGTGGTTATGGTGGATGGTAGCGAGGCTGCAGGGATGGGTTGAATGTGAACGGACTTTGGGTTGTGAATAATAAATAAAAAGTGGAAGAGTTAATGAATGGTGGGGCGTGGTAATTAAATGGAGTTAATAATAAATGGGGATGTTTGGTTAATAAGAAGGACTTGGTTGTGTTGCTTGTGTTTTCCTAACTTGATTTGTGGATGGAAGGGATATGTTTTACGAATGATCGATGTTGTTGGTTGTGGATAGTTTCCCAGTATTTAAGGAACTAAATAAACTAATTCCGCTGAAACATGAAAACCTAAATGGTTTTGGGGTTGTTTGTTGTATGCATGCTTTGTAGTAGCAGTGTTGAGGCACGTGCTCAGTTTCTTTATTTAGAATCCATAGAATGGGATGTGTGTTTGGTATACATATATATATCTGTATCTTTTGAGTTTTATCGCACCCCACCCTTGTTAATCACTTAGTGCCGAAGACTCCCATTTCATGGGAGAGGGTGTTTTTCCATTAGTTACTAGCTCCTTCTTGCTCCTTATCCCCTTGGTTGTGATGGTATGAGGTGACCCTACACCTAAGACTCTTAGAGTAGGTTTCGATTGGAGTAGTTTTAGCCCAAGACTCTTCGGGAAGGTTCTACTATTTCCCAAGAATCTTCGGGATGAGGCCCAGGTGTGTGCAGGCGGGATACATGGTTGTAAGGCCCAGGTGTGTGCAAGCGGGATACATGGTTGTAAGGCCCAGGTGTGTGGGGGCGGAATACATGGTTGTGATGCCCAGGTGTGTGGGGGCGGGATACGTGGTTGTGAGGCCCAGTTGTGTGCGGGCAGGATACGTGGTTGTGTGTCCTAGGTGTGTGCGGGTGGGATGTGTGGTTTGTGAGGCCCATGTGTGTACGGGCAGGGAGAGTGTAGCAGCGTCAGCACGTTCTCCATTAGGAAGAGCAGCTAACTACTAGGAAATGGTGCGGGGTACCCAATACTCTTGTCTGTTGTGACTGTGTTTTGGTGAGTGTGACTGGTGAGGTTGGGGGGATAGAATTCCTTTATAGGTTTCTTCTGTTGTTCTCAAGGGACATTAGGATGTCTCCCCACTTGTGCACGAGAGATTTAGTTTTCCCTACTGAGTATACTTGTATACTCAGCCTACGTTTACGTTCAAGATTCCAGGAGGACTACCAAGGTCGTGCGGGACCCTACTAGTCGGACAATTGGAGTTGTTTCAGTTTATGTTCTCTTGTTTTCTTTTGGTATTGTTCTTTGAGCATTCTTGTACATTCACCTTGTTATAAAATTCTTTAAACATGCTTGTGGGCTTGGACTGGGTTTATTTATATACACTTTTTCTTTTCCTATTCGGTTGTTTACTTGTCCTATTTCATGATCCTAAATAATAAAATGGGTAATGTCTCCCATATTTGTGAAAACTCATACCCTTGGTGCTAGTCGCCACCCCGGGGCCTAATGGAGGCGGGACTCGGGGTGTCATTATCTCCCTTTCACCATTGCCAGCTTAGGAGGGGCATCTTTGGTGGGAGGGGGTCATGAAATTCTATGAGGATAATAAAGGTTTTACAGGTAATATCAAACCAAACTATCTAGTGTATGATATAGTATTATTTAGAACCACGGTATTTTTATCGTCTCATTGGGGTGGAGTATAATCATCAAATCCACCAATGTACAGTTGTTCTGATCTGATATTATATTATCAAATTTTTATGAACTCATATTTCAATTTATTAATCCCAACGCATTATATTTTCATGACTTTTTATACCCATAGCATTTTTAGAATCAATATATATTACATAGTCTCCCATATATGTACTTTATAAATTTCAATGTCCTCGATCATTATTCATGGGAATTCACAATTTATTTATAGACATTATCATTACCTACCTAATTATCCTTGTTTCCTAGGAAATCCCTTGGTATAGACATAGAATCAGATATAGGAATACTGGGATGGAATATGGTGGATAGGTTATGCCCACAGGCGGGAACAAGTGTTCGGGAATCAATGAATCGCTAATCGGGAACGATTACCACCACAAACAATTAATTTAATCAATAGTAGGAAAATAAACAAAATTTCAGCATGACCCATCCGTAAGTTAGACATCCATGAAAAAGGAAAAGAAATTAAGCAGAAGAAACACTGTAAAAGTAGAAAAAAATGAAACACACTATCAATTAGTCAACTAACTCAATATCCCTCCTCTATAACGAAAACCGCGTAGCAGCCTATAGTGCCCTTATGGACTCCTTAGAAGAATATAAGTACACTCCATCTATAGAATGCGGTTTAAGGCCTAAGTGGCTGTTTTGATAAAGAAAATAAAATAAAAAATAAACTACAACAAACCTGTCTCCTGTGATTAAACAAGCCACCACGTGACATATAAGAACCAAAATGCCTCATGGGTCCAGTCATGTTCTTGCAAACAAGGGGGAAACAGAACCAAGCTTCAAAATGATAATGTAAAATAGTATCGTCCTATTAATTAAGAATCACTCTTCCAAATAATGTTATACAATCATTTTATCTTGAGTTCCAATGCCTCATGGGTCCTTCACCCTAGACAGAACCCCCATCACACCCCCTCCCCCTTGCACACCCCTTCCCTCTTCCCTAGGACCACCCCCCTTGAATACTAGAACCCCACCCCACCCTATACACCCCCTTCCCACCTGGACAGACCCCCAACACTTCCCCTCCCACATTGCACACCCCCACTCTCCCCTCTAGTTAGAACCTCCTTTCACCCCCTGGCACCCCCTCCTAGACAACCCCCTCCCCCTGCACTCTACCCCCTCCCTACACACTCTTGGACTGTCCCCCTCCAAGCCCCATACACATTCCTATATAGACCCCATCCCCCTACACCCCCACACCCCTTCCACCTCCCCCACCCCCTGTACACACCACAAACCTCTTCCCCAGCACCCCCTTAATGCCATCTTTCCCAGGACCCCCTGAATAGTATTAACCCCCCCACCCATCACACCCCTCCATATTCACCCCCTACCCACAAAACACACCCCTAACCTCTTTCATAACACCCCACACCCTCCCTGGTATACCCCCTTGTCCTCTTCCCCAACACTAGTGAGTTGACTGCTCATGTCATTGCAGAAAGAACGTCAGCAGTATTCTTCCCTTGTTTCCAGATTTGTCACCCTTGTATTTCCCAGACATATTCATTTTGAAAAGGTGTTTGTAGAGGTAATGTTTCTACGAACAGTTCTACTGTAACCATTTCTAGTTTAATAAATAATAATGTAAGAACTGCAACTGTAATGATTTTAATATAAACATTTATATTGTGAATACTACTCCTGTAAGAAATGATAGTGCAATGTTGCTACTAATGATGAAAAATGTGTAAATATGTAAACATTTCCAGTGTAAACATTGTTTTTAGTTTGGGCTTCTAGTGTAATAAATCCGAATATAAAGGTTACAGTAGAATCCATGATAATGTATGCAATTCTACATAACCACTCCTAGTATTATTCTGGTGATAATAATGTAAATATGTATTCAAGCATATTTTTTATGGCGTAGAATAAAAGAATATTGGAATTGATAATAAATTTACTTGGGGTTATGGCTGTTACTAAAAATAATTTAACCTGCATAATATGATTGGGAATATTATTAGATGTTTAATGTTATGTAAATTCAAATAATAAATAATATAGGAGTAATAACTTCCTAATGTATTAGATATCGTAAAAAATGCACCTTAAACATCTATGTCATAGAAGCACAATAATTAGAAGAATGATTACATTAATTGAAATATTAGTAGAGATAAGGATAAAATCATTTGTACTAACTATATTATAAGAATCATCAAGAAGGCTATATGTATCTTCTTCATCTTTGGACTCCTCTTTTGTTTCAAGTAGAGTTGTTGGTTTACTTTTTATCACAGTTCCATGAGATTTCATAGGCAATTTTTTCTACAAAAAAACATCAAATGAAAAATTAGTGAACAAAATTGCATATATTATACAAAATATATCAATCTAAAAACCACTGGATATATTTACACAATGCGTGAGCATTAAAAATATCTTTTACATCTCCATCATAATAAATTTAGATGAACCAGATGAATAAATCTAAAAAACCACGGTGGTAGAAAAAATTAACTTTTTCTAGAGAGTATACTACCCATTCAAAGTAGGATAATCTTTAGCATTAGGCTCCTAAAATAAATCATAGTTTAATAATCATTAAAAAGGAATGAAATAAAAAAAATGCAGATTGGTATTGGTTTGTTAGTAGCATAAAAAGAAATGAGAACCATAGTACACTTCTATTTATAGTTGTTAAATGCTTACTCCTTCATAAATTCATTAAAGGCCAATACTCAAGGGCCTCATCTAGCCTTCCTTCAGTGTATTAAGTAGTAATCAATAGAGTTAATTAAAGAAAATTTAGTTTTTCGATCCCTAGATAGAAGCAACATAAGTATCCCTAACACCACTAAAATTTGATTCAGTATTTAGAGACACGTTATAATATTATTACAAGTAATACTACCTTGGGTAAAGCCACTTTCAGTCATCATTATGTGGAAATTAAATCTATTGTCTTATTTTGCTTTTTAATGAAAATCATGCATGACATAGTCATATATGTTGATATCACCACACCATTGTCTTCTTGTTACCCTGCACATGAATAAAATATAATTAATATGATTCGAATATAATGTGAAAGGTGTTTAAACTGTATGCATATTTAATTTCCATAGTTTAACCTGGTTGTAGTGTTCATTATGAATACATTTTCATTTGAATACAAATTTAAAGGTGTTTCTTTTATTGTTCAATGAGAAGTTTGAATGTAATATTCATTTTATTTTAAACAATATACACACATATCTTACTAAATACAATCATAGAGAGAAAACAACTTTGATAATAGTTTTAAAACACATGTTAGAAACACACCATAGTGAAACATACATTCAATAAAGACAAGATCCATAGAATCCTATACATACAACCCACCTGAAAATAATGTCATAAAACAAAACTAATTCAATGATCCAGTCATACATGAGCTTATGACCATTCCATGAACACTAAGTTGCATAGCCAAAAAAACCAAAATGAAAAAAAGAAACTATGGCTGTATAAAAATAATTACTTGAAAAAAAATTTTCCTTTGAAGCTCAGTTTTCCATTAAGAACATCATGCATCATGGCATTGACAAGATCAAATGAACAACCATAATCATTCAGACATCCCAAAACATCATTGAATTTTTTATTTCAATGATAAACCAAAGAAGCTCATGATTATCGCTATATTAATGGAATAATATATCATGTTCCGTGTATGATAAAAATTGTGGGATTACATCTGATCTAGATTATTTTAAACCATATCTTGTGTAACATCATCAACCCAAAAAAAACTAATGAATATTAATAAAATGCAAGACTACAGCAATAATGAAGTGAGCCATCCTAACATTATTATTATTGACCATAGGCTTTAAAACCAAACATGAATTATGTTTAAGCCAATAATAATCATTTATACTATGTCTGATATGAAATATTGTTCTATTAATTCCCCTCCTAATGCCTTGGAATAACATGTAACCACATTCAGTTCATAACACCTTCCAAGTTTCACACTGTGATCACATGTATGCTAGTAAGAAGATGGAATGAAAATAAGCCTTATATTGGAATGGTGGAGAAATTAAAATCCTCTTGGAATGATAACAATGGAAATATATAACATGTTTTACATTTTAATTTATAATAAATTTTACATAATGATTAATTAATGTCAATCCATCTATCATGAAACTACCATCCAATTGAGCATTCAATTCAATTTTATTATATGTCATTTCATTACATAACGTTTCATTAATGATCATTCTATCCCATTCAATAAAAACATACAAACATGGGGTAAAAATTAGTATCAACATTAAAATAGAACACAATTTTAGGGAGTGGGAGGGATAAGAGTGGCATACATACAGACAATTGATTAATGGTCATGTAGCTAGAAATTCATAATTTAGAAATAAAATCAATTTGCACAAAAATAGATAGAAAAATATATGTATGGTTTACATGATTTTCACCAGAAATATTGAGATTTCCTTGCTAACTCAATCTCCTAGTAGTGGGAAACCCATTGTCCCCCCAACCCGCACCCCCCCCCCCCCACCTGCACCCCCACACCCAACAACCAGCCCCCCTACACCCTGTCCCACCCCTTACACCCAACCCCCTCCCCCCTCCCCCTGCACGTAGCCCCTCCCACTGCACCCATCCCCTCTCCCTCCCCCTACAACCAGCCCCAACCCCTGCTCCTTGCCCCATCCCCATCACACCCCTCCCCACACCTAGCCCTACCCCACTGCACCCAAACCCCTCTCCCCTCCCCTACACCCAGCCCCCCACCCCACCTCCCCCCGTCCCCCTGCACACAACACCACCCCCTACACCCATCCCCCCCCCTGCACGCTTTTTACAAAGCTACCTATAACCCCCAAAAAATCAATAGCATTTAGCATATCATTTAGGGACTTTGGATCTCGAAAAACCCAATCGGTGCAATCAATAGAACAACATAAGATTTCAAAAAATGAAACTTTTAGAAATAAAAACAAATCAATATATTCATTTTTTACCAACATTAATTTTGACATGTCAATTCAACCATTTATGACGAATAAAGAGATAATAAATGGAATCCAATGTCACTATATGGGATATCATTTAATGCTAATAATTATTTGGTAGTATGGACATCTAATACCTATATGCATGACTAAGGATTCAAATTTTAGCTTTATCTAAATGAATGTAAAAATTCATACAGAACTTTTTAGAAGTAAACTAATTAACCATTCTCATCTATACAAAAATTCAATTCATGTTCTTAATGTACACACATAAGTCTACCTACCATGTAAAAAAGAGAGGTGATTAATATCCCCCCATCACCAAAATACGCATCCCCATATCCATGCACATCATCTTCAACATCATCATCATCAACAACAACATTGTCAGTAGCCTGATCACCGAGACTAGTATCAGCAAAATCCTCACCACCAATAGCTCTATCGTCACTACATTTGTTTACACTACGACCCTCATTGTAATCACCTGACCCTTCATTTAAAGAGATCATTGATGACATATATGATTCAATAGAAGAAACAACCTCATCACCAACAATGGAAAAGACATTTCATGTGAATATGAGTGTAGCTAAGATGATGATGGGGGGATGGATAAAAACATTCCTGAATACTCAAGAGGAGGATGGAGAAGTGTGGTCGAAGGGTTGTTCTATGGTAGGTCTGTGTGGAAATTGGAATGACGGGTGCTCTTCTAGGTCTAGGAGCATCCCCACTCATACCCATTCTAACCAGATTATGAGTCAAATCCAGTGGAACTGTATGTCCCTATAAAAGTTTATAATGAATATTAATATGAAATTATATGTAATGTAGAAAAAAAACCTTACAATTATAATACTCACTAATGGAAGAGAACGAAACACACACTCACTCCCCGGTTGACCAGGATCATATAGTCACTTCCTTTATCCTTTTGTAGTATTTGGCATATTCTATATAAGTAGAAACTGTAATGTTTTTAGAAATTTTTTTTACAAATCATGGATACAACTAACATTTATCAGAAATTCATGATTGGAACCAATTTGACTTATTTTAATTACTAATTGTACAATTGATTACAAGGGAATGACTAAATATGTTTTTAAAATTACATTACCAACTTATTGATTTTTTAAAAACAATATTTAAACCATGTTTTGTACATTAAAATAGATCTGATTTAATAAAACCACACCATAAAATACAAAAAACAATCATTTCATTGCAAACTGAAACATAATTAAAGTAATTACTATAATAATAATGTGAGAAAATCAGTTCAATATAAACTGAATGAATAGTGAACATATATGGTTTCTTTTATATATTGTCTACCACTACTTCATGTTCAACATTATATCTCACAGCGGGACATTTTGATTCATCAAATGCAATATTTTGGCCAACACGAATTAGGACGTCAATAGAGGAAATTTCATCACCACCATCATGAAAACTATATCTTTGGATTACATCATTAATGACACCATAATTGGGTCTCAGATGTTCTTTCACATAAAACACTTGTTTATCCATTGATTCCAAAATGTATGGTTCATCGGTATGCAGGCATCGACTCATATCAATAACTTTGTATCCAGAGTCATCAATAAATCTACCATGATGTTTCATTGAATCAGTCCTTTTATATTTCATCATAGTGACTCTACCTTTAGAGTAGTAATCCAATTACAATATTTTATCAACTAGACCATAATAATAAAAACCATCATATCGAGGTTGGATATCTGATACACTGGCATAACAATCCATCATAGAAGTTAACATAACACCATCTTGTATTGTTCTCATTTTCACCACTCGATCCATTGTAACAAATTTATAGCGATTGATTATTAATGATTTACATTCACAAACCAATGAATTGGGACCAAAATACAATGTTCTAAGTTCTAGAGAAACAGAGTCAATAGGTAATATTAGCGACTATAAAATATTTGAATAATACAATTAAATGGATGTCTATTTTTGAAATGTAATGGCAATAAAATTGATTTCATCCAAGAAGGAAACTCTATGCTATGAAAATCCTCTCTCCTTCTCAAAGACAAAGATCTTTGAACTCTAGATATAATTTTATTATGTTCTCTACATAAAATGATAATAAAAGTGTATGGAATATGTGAAATTTCATAATATGAGATAACATATAAATATCCAAATTACATAATTGATATATTAATCAAAAAGACCATGGTTAAATAAGACTATGTGATGTTCTATCTTCTGGTCATCAAGGATCAATGTATCCAATGTATAAGACCCAAAAATTCCTCCTATTTGGGGAATAGATGGAAATGAGAGATCAATTTACCCATACTGGTCATCTTCATTTCTCATTGGCTGATTATTTCTTCTTGTGACATCAGACAAATACATTAAAGAAAAATCAACACATTCTTGAGCCAGATAACCCCTAAGAATCAATCCTTCAAGATAATTCTTGTTTTTAACATATTATTTCATTGTGCACATATTTCATTCAGTAGGATACAGCCTCGGAAAAGTAACTGCGCCCCTAGAAGTGTTTAAGTTGGAAGATGAACTGTTAAATTCAACTTGCATGTGATAAAGGATGGAGGAAAAAACATTTCGTTATCATATAAAATTAAGGGCGCCTACTACATAAATTTTATCAATAATGACTAGGATAATATTTTATCACTAAGGAATCTAAAAAATGGCACAACAGAATCACAATCACCCTTAAATTATATGACTAACAATGCCGAATTTCTATTGGAATCAATTCATGAAGAAGGATGTGATAATCATGAGATTTCATAAATTTTACTTTCAAATTACTTTTCTTGACTCATTTTTATATGTTGCTAGAATAGCCATTGAGAACCCTGATATTTGCCAATACTACAGGAAATTGATTTTTCTCTGACGGTGTCATCACATAAGAAGAACAAGGAACATTCCATTTGTTTTCACCAATACACACTTGATGCAGATCTGGTCAAATACCCCAATCCATCAAGGCTCGATGATATCAGAAGTCTTCTTTGGTCTTCCCCTTGATATTCATTAGAATTGTGAGAAAAATTTATCATATATATTTCAAAATATGTATTACATCTAAATAATGACATAAAAAATTGGTAGTCCAATATTTCAATTCAAAAAAATTACTTCACTTTTTACAATACTAAGTGATTTCAGTGTCAACATTCGTCCACTTTTTAGATTTCAATAGACCATTTCCTAATGAAAAACTGAAATATTTTAATACATTATGCACATCGATTACTTACATAGATTGTGGTGGTTGTTGAGTCTCAACGGCACTATGAAATATCCGACGATTCATCCTGTATTGATGATCCATTGTCATGAATCGGTGATGCCCCATGAACTGAAACTATGATGATATTTAAGCTTTCTCAATCATGTATTCTTCATAGAAATAGGACATGATAGTTTTCTGTTCGTTCTCCACCCAGAAATCCTTACATAAGTAAGGAAATCATTTATGGTCCATAGAAGTGAAGAACACATCTGAAACGTATACTTTAAAGATGCATCGAATGTGTGCACACCAAAATACTAATGTTTTATCAAATCTCTTATAAAAGGATGCATGTAGACATCTATATCATTACCAGGATTAGATGTCGCAGATATCGGTATTATCAAGAAAGTGAATGGTTTTTTAAACACATCCATGGAGGAAGATAATAAACATCAATAAAAACAAGCCACATGCTGTGAGAAGTAAGCATCTGACCAAAATAATTAAAACCATCACAGGATAGATCCATCCTAATGTTAAACACCTCAGGTGGAAAATCTGGATGTTGTGCATCAAATTTCCACCACGATAATCCATCTACCAGATGAACCAACGCATCATGAACTTTAATTCTCTTATCATCATGAAATCGCATATTGGCTGATATTTCTGCAGATATAAATAGATTTTGACGTTTAGTAATCAATGGATAGTTCCACATGACTTTTAGTGCCACAGAAGTTGGTGTTCCATCAGTTTCTGTCTTCCATAAAGATGTACCACATTCATTACAGTCATTACAGTCATTTGTTTCCTCCTAGAATGAACTATAATCTTTCAGACATGCGCGAACTTTATTAGTATCAAATCCAAGCTGCTTAATTAACTCCCATGACTTGTAATGATTTGACGTAATATCTGCACCCCTAGGGAGAAAATCCTTCAAAAATGTATGAATGTAATCAATAGGGGTATTAGAAATTCCATTCATGGTTTTCCCATTAAATAACTGCATTACAAATTCCAACATGGTCTTTATAGTACATTCTAAATATATTTGAGTTCTGGCATCATCCAATAAATTTTTCACTCTCTCATCATCATCTACAGTATTTTCCCCATTTGTATAGATAGCATTTTCTTCATTCACTGGAATACTATCTCTCTCAGAATGAAGGAAAAATGGAAACCGATCGAATATCATATTCTTCATGCCAGTTCTTTGATTTTGTTCACGACCAGTAGAACATTGACTCTTCTTTTCATGATGATACACGATGTAATAGTTTGTATGAATTACAAATTTCGTTTTATGGTAGCTAACTTCTTCTTGGTTTAACCATTGTCATCCAACACAATTATAGCATGGACACTATATACAACCTCCAACTGAAGTAGTATCAAAGGAAAAATCTAAAAAAAATTCCAAATTATTTTGAAACGTGGTTGAAATGCTATCGTTATGATATATAAAACATCAATACATTATATAACAAGAAAAATAATTGTTATCTTTAAATAAAAAATTTACACCATAATTTGAAAATGGGTATGTACTATAGAAAATAAAACTATTAGAACATAAAAACATAATAGTTAATTCACATATGTATTGCATGTTACTTTATTTTTTAACCAATTTCATCCCTGTCAGTATCGAAGATAAAATTATTACCTCTATCCTATAAAGGGATGATCAACAAGGTAAACCATAATGGGCCATGAAAGGTTTCATGTCTATGATACAATGCTATGTGTCATTATAGTTTAACTAAGGGAGAGATAAAAAACATTGCCCTCCCTTAGGTGTAACATTAAGAGGTCAACTATTAACATTAAAACACACACTTAAAATGGTTTATTTAATTTATAAATCAAGCGAGTATAAAAACATTCAGCCATCATAAAAAATATTTTAAACAAGCACCATATTCATGTAATTTAATATTTTCCATGGGTAAAATTTTTTTTCTAAGAGGGAAGAAAATTAATGAAAACCACTTCATCTCCAAGAATTAATGAAAATCATTTAGATAATTTATTTAAAACAACAATGGGATTCAAATATTGGTTTAAATATACATGAAGATGAAACTAATAAACTAAATCACATCATAATTTTTTTAATAAAATAATTAACCAGAAATACCTACTTCATACAAAGTGTAAAAAGCAACTACAAGACTCTTAAAATGGAAAAAGTAATTTTGGTCAAATAAATGAATTTAATTTCAATTGAAAAATCAAATACATATTATTATATTAATATAGAACACTAAATTTTACACATATCATGGTTAGTGTTCTCATAAGAAATGAATACTAGGGAAATTGAAGTGAAATGACTAGGGGAATCTCCCTTGGGATTTAGGTAATCTCTCATGCGTCAAATGCCATCGATTATTGTTTGGGATTCTTATGGAGTACCCTCATTCAATTTTGAATGATGAGTTAACTGGATTAGACTTGTTCTATTTGGTTGGAATACCTACATCTTATGTAATGGTTTATAGTACTACCATTATTATAAATGCCAAGGATGGTTACTTGAGTTTAGAAAAAAATAATGGATTAGAAAGAATGGAAAGGCTCTCCTATCATTTTAATTTAGAGAGAATGGTATATTTATCCTTCACATAACTTTTTTCAAGTAAATCAAATAAATAACATGTCTAATGAAAAATCATATATCCATTGACATCATTTTAAATTAAATAATATTTACCCATTTATCAAATTCAAATATTAACATATTAAATCAACTAAAATAATTTAGTAAATAATGAACATATTAAATAAAATAGTAATAGTTTCTAAATTATTTTAAATCTAAAAATCTCATTTTTATAATAATTTCATAAAACAATACATTATTAATAAAATAATTTCTTAATTGTCTAATATTTATTTCGTCATAATATTCCCACACATTCAATAATCAATTAAATAATTTATCTATTTTTAGGATGACCACATTTATAGGTTTGCTGTTAACCAATATTAAAAGATAAATCCAGACATGAAATTAAATTATTTAGGGCATCATTAGACATATCTAAAAAACTAAAATATTGGAGTCTTGCACCCTATATAATATATATATAATATAACTTACCCTATTTTTGGATCATCTTTAATGAGGTCCTCAAAGAAAAATTCCATCTTGTCCTATTGATAAAATCTTCCATGTTAATATTCCCTATATTAAATACTCAAGGAAAAAAGTATGATATTGTTTCTTGAACAACTATTTTTATCCCTCAAATGTATCAAATTTTATCATTTTATTTTATATTCAATCAGTATCCTCTAATGATGGATTTATGGTCAATTTATTTATTTATTATTTAGAGTATATAATAAGTTCCAAATTATATTTTGGATCATTTCTATCTTTTAATCTGTGGTCCAACTAAAAACATTTAAATGTGATTACTGAAGTAGAATGATTTCCCTTAGGGAAGATTTTACGTTTTAGATCTTTGTATATTATTGTCACCGACAATTGGAGTTGGGTAAACTTATATATTATCATACCTACATATTCACCATTCATTTTCAGTCTGGATTTGATCTTCTAAGGCCACTAAATCATCCTTAGAATCATCACATAGAATATGTTGTTTAGGCTAAAGGGATTCTATCCCCATCCCCTTAATGCTAGAAACTTTTACCCTTGATATTATTACTATTGGTTTTAGAAAAGTTAATAATCCTTACACCTCCATAAATTCGTCCAATATTTATACTTTTTTTATCATTTGATGGTATTTTATTCAAATTACATTTCTTATTCATAATAAACCAACATTAGTGAAGTGTTTTCATCACCTATGTGAGCCTCATGGGATGGAAATCCTTTACTATTTTCCTTCCCTAACCAATATTTATCAATAACAAAACCTTATACCAATTAGTTTTAATTTTCTTTCTGTATTCTACCACTTTACGTTATTCCTTATCATTATCCAAATATACATCATATAATCCTTAGTATTGTTTCCTACGATCAAGGCCTCCTGACAAGACATGACCCATCAAGGCACTTACCAATCAATTAGTAAGTCGGGAGTATCACCACATGCTTGATTCTAATAGGCCAGGGGATATTTATTATAACAGAATAATAATATATCATAATATAACACACCATATCATATAAAACCTATAATAGAAACATTTCTTCATAAATCTTGTATGATATACAAAAATGATCAACTGAAAAATAAATATAAAATACATGAGACAAAGATTAATAGAGAAACCCACAAGGTAAAAGTGAAGAAAATAAATAGTTTAACCATTATAAAAAATTATAGGGATAAGACTAGTATCATAATCAAAACTAAACAAAATGAAATGTAGGAGAGTTTGATATAGTATAGATTAAATACATAATATAGCATGAATGGGTTTTTTTCTTCTAATTTCCAACTAATCAGCCTATCATAACACCTTTAATGCATCACTGACATTCCTAAGAACTCTAAAATTCTTATAATAGACTTGAATTATAGGGATCGAAATAATGAAAAATCAAAAGGAATATATTTCAAAGCATGCATCACCGGATTACAACACATCAGAAAATAATAAAGAGGCTAAAAAGCATGAATGATATGAGACCAAACAACCCCAAATTCATCTTCATCAACTCATCTAATAGAAAAATAGTGGGGCCTAATTCTCCCTAGAATCACCTTTTTACACCAAACATCACTCTAGGTTCACCTGTTGATCAATTTCATATGTTGAGGTCTATCATAAGCTTCATATTGAAAGCATGATAAGTTTGAGAGTTGATATCTCAAAAAACCAACTCAATATAAAGAGATCTCAACCACTCGAAAAACAAGGAGAATGAATTTTTTACCTAGATGCATGAGCTAGGGGTAGGGATGCGGAAGCTGGGACAAGACGTTTTCAGAGCTGGGAGAAGTTATGGTGGAGGCCAAGGCCGAGATGGGAGGGAGCCTAGAGGGGGGACATCGCCCGAGCTAGGGGAAGGGAGGAGGAGAATGGGATTTTGAGGCTGAGTCGGAGGACGAGCGGGAGGTCAGGAGAAGAGGCGGAGGCTGGGGAGGGAAGGAGATGGCCGAAACATGGTGGTCGGATGGCTGGGAGGTAGAGGTCGGTGAGGGGAGTAAACGGCCTAGCGGTGGAGGTCAGACGGCTGGGAGGCGGTGGTTGGGGATGGGAGGAGAGGGACAGGAGTCAGGGAAGTGATGAAGAACGTAATGGAAGAAGGCGATGGATGTGAGGGTAAGGAGGAGCACGATTGGAGAGTAGAGGAGTGTAATAGAAGAGGTAGGGGCCACAATGGTATTCGAGGAATTGGGAATTGGTTTTCCACAGTTTTATTAATACTGTGGGAATATATAATAAAAAGGGATATCAAAAAGGTTTAGAAAAACCATGTGGATAGATACATGGGGAATGATCCCTTTTCCAGTAGTTCCCCTAACAACTATTGAAACCCCATAATCATCTCCCATCCTTAGAAAACATCAAAAAAACTATAATTTCCTCAAACTGGAATACACAACACCAATTAATCCCAAGGATTTGACCAAGGTATGTGAAATATAAGAATGTGATTATTCAAAATTCGACATAGAAAAAACCAAGGTGGATATTAAGTATACTTTCCCTCATATGATCTCTATCACTCCTTTCACTAACATATCCATGAAATTTAAAATACTATAAATTTACCTTATTCCTTACTGGAACTTCTTGTAGATCCTTTATAATCATATTAGACACCATGTCCTTGTAAATTAGAAATATCATGAGGATAACCTTTTATAATTCCATATACCCTCTAAAGAGTGAATTTTTTAACCATACCACTAAAAATAAAACAATATATCCCATGTTTAAGGATAAAATAGAAGATGAAAAACCCATTTTATACTGACCACCATAGCTATACAAGACACAAAATCCATGATTATAATGAACACTATAAGAAAATAACACTAGAATATACCTACTATTAGTTACATGGGAACTACTAGCTCTATAGAAATATATGGTGGGCTGGGAATGACTCCATTCTTGTCGAAAGCATGACTTCCTATAAATATGATATACTCAATCAATATTTTTACCCCTCAAGAAGATATTATAAATCACCCCTCAAGATAACCCACAACATTCATTCATCCTATAAATAAAAATATTCCTTAACATGAACATATATATACATAAGGAATGAAATTGGGAAAACATAATGCGAAATTGTAGAAAACAATGCCTCCTCAAAAAAATGCTCCATCCTACTCATCTATCAAAGGATCTATAAAAAATAAAAATTTCCTTGAATTAAATCCCAATATACCTCACACTAATTATCCATTGATGAAGAGAAATTACCTCATGATTATTCACTACACACATTATTGAATAATGAAACACTGTATGAAATTACATTCTTAAATATTACTATAAAATATTTGACTCCTCACAAGACTAAGAAAAATCCTCCACTAGAGGACTTTTGCCTATAACTATCTAACATCCAATGGGATCTAATGATAGTTCCTTGCATATATCATACTAAAATCAATACATTACAACTCATGCTACTTCATTGTCTACTAGTCCTTGAATGAACACTATTACTATGACAATCTTAGATACCGAAACCCACATAGTTTCTTCCTATATGTATTTCCCTCCACATCTATGTCAACCCTCCCTTGATCAACTAATCCATCCTATTGTACATCACCAACCTAATCAAAACATGGAAAATAACCACCAAGAAATATTTATAAGTTAAAATTCTCATAATCATGGAAACATGGAATATCACTTCTGATTATTTAACTAAATAGTTATCATTTCCCCATAATCAACATAATATTTTACATAAAAATAAACAAAAAATTTCATGTACTATTTCAATGTTTCTAATAGTTTCTTAAAATAAACATTCTTATCAAAGTTAATAATTTTAAGGTCTTTTCTCTATATCATAGGGGGGCCCTAAATATATGTGTTTTATCCTATATCCCATGAAATGTCTCATGTTAGGATCCACTAATACAATTTCCCTACAAAAACAATATTGTCCCATATGTTCCAAACTATGATCTATAACCTAAATATAACTCATAACTCTAGTACCAATCTATCATAATCCACCTAAAGGATAATGAATTCAGACCTATAGTGGAGATGATTGTAAACCCCAAGTTATCCTCAAATAAGCCATGGGTAAGAGACTAGAACAAAGGGTATAATCAAATAGAAATGGGAGGAATTACCCTCATAATCCTAGGAACATATACAAAATAACAAATTATATTTATTTAATATAAATTTAACACAATATATAATACGTAAAAATTATAAAATTTATACGGTCCCAAAAATATAATATCAAAAAGGAAACACATATAGAAATGATGGAAATACCGATCAAAAACTCATGGAGCTTGTATGGTCCAATTTGATCACTGAATACCTCACAAAAACCAATATATCATATTTAAATATCGGGGTAATTATATGTATATTTAGAAGGATCCTATTTAAAATCAATCTTTAAAATGAAAACATAGCATAATAATACATCAGTTGACAAATTATAGAGCCAATATGGACCCATTCTATATCAACTACCACTCATTGTCACCATCCCGTTCCCAAAAAATATCACAAACATGTATAGTAATGTTGTATTAAAATAATATATGTTTAGAGGGTATCCCACAATCACTTCTTCATTGATCAGGTAACCATCTTAAACAAATTACATAATTCTTATAACATAAAAAATAATATAAAAATACATCATTACAAATCCAAATATCCAAAAAAAATACAACATATTACAACCACATCACAAAATCAAATCACATACTCATCATAGTTGGTTATCTAGAAGATGAAGGACATCAAATGTGTTCCCCCCTCTTACCAGGCATGACAAACACAATGCATCTAAAATACAACCACATAATAGGGTAAGCCAATATATATATAAAACATAATATAAATACATTACAACCTAAATAAACATACATACCGTGAGACACCATGAATAGTACTATTTTTTTATGTTGTGTGGGGTTGATGTATTAGTCGTCCATATATTACACTTATAATTTGGAATTTAATGAAGACACCAAAAACTCAAAATCTTATGAAAATTCCAAAGGCTATCTGAATATGGTGGTGGTGCATAAGAAAAATAAAATATCATGTATATATATAGGGACATAAACTCCAACCTAAGGGTTTATGCCAAACCAAAACTAGCACCCCCTATAGCAGTAACTATTTTACTTCTAGCGTAAACTAACCATTGTTTCTATTACTATTCCCTAGCCAATTCAATCTGTTCACAAAATTAAAATATAACGTTATTACATACATCCCATTTCATTCATCATTTCAACTTCCAAAATTTCCATTACTAACAAATTACATCCATTCAAGCATATTTAATTTCAACTATTCATTAATTACATTTATCACCAAGCTATTCATTATTTGTTATTCACGTGTAATTTATCCTTAAAAATTTAAATGGCTTAATTATTCCATCAAATAATCATTATTCATTCAATAAATAATTATTTATTAATTCTATCCACTTACCTATAACCTATTTCATTAATTCTATCCATGCACCATATCATTTGGAAATCAAAATACAACACTCTATTTCTAAGACCATCACTACAATTATAGTAACACACAACCCATGTCAATGAACACAATATCGACTAAGACACAAATAGTTTTCCGAACAACCAGCCATGCCACCTCTACCACAACCATGAAAAAACCATCCACCACTACCAAAACCAATATACTACTCGTCAACCCAACTAATTACAATCACACAATACTATAACACATTACACATCAATAAATATATATCATACATCAAACAATTAGGGAACGCTTAGAAGAAACACACATCAAAGAATATCACATTAACCATTATTTCATATTAAACTAAAATCTCATGTTTAAACATCTTCACCAAAATACACTATTTACACATATAGAATTTGTTACCATATTTAAGTGGTTAACATATTATGAGTAGTCATTTTAATATATCTATTATGGGATATTTTTTAATCTCATTGGAAATATTAAAAAAAATAAGAAATAAATAATAATAACATAAGTAATTGTAATCACTTGTGAATCATCCATTCTTCCTACAAATTTAAATAGTATAGTATATTTTCTAATTCATTTTAATCAATTGAATCCACCCAAAATCATGAAACATTATATAAATTATAAAATATGAGTATTTATTCCCCTGCATAAACCAAATCATCACCATTTATATGAGAAAATGGGAAGAGATGAACACCTCATCCTAGAAAACCCTAGAAATATCTTAAATAGACTATAACACAATAGTATTCATCAATATCACGTCCTATTTATTTTAAAATAAATAAAAAACACTAACATATATTCTCCAAGATGAATTTACAAGAAGAAATCAACAGGGAACCATGAAAAGGAAGTGAATCTCAACATAGATGTAAGGATAATGATCTTATGAAGCCAGGAATCAAACTGAAACAACATGAAATTCATGGTTCTCAAAATACTCAACCATGGCCACCTAGGGTAATGTGAAATTTAATAAAATAGTTTAAATTTAAATATGGTTCCCATATATATATATTAAGTCATGAAATTCATAGCATCAGAAATTGATAGGAGAAATAAAATTATTAGTAATTAATATTATAAAGCTACTAAAGTGTTCACGCCAAAATTCCCAAATACCTTAACTTAAAGGCATGATACATGAACTTTTATCCTCCCAAATTCTCCCCTAAATGGCTATTGAGTAATTAAATGTACCATGGTGTGCAAAACCACATATATAAATATCCGTAAAAGCACTAAAGAATCCATGGTGTTGTGGTTTGGGATTCATAAAAAATATTTACAATATATTTTATATAAGATATCACAAAAGAGTAACATTTAAACCCATTTTTAAAATAATAACATAAGGTCCTCCATGAAAAAAACTACATTCCTTCATGCAATAATTGACTATACATATGATAAATATATGAAATTCATTCCTATATTCCCATGTAAATAAGATAAAAACAAGAACCCCCAGGACCAATCATGTTATAAAAAGATACACCAACCATCCATTATCCTTCCAAGAGGAAAACCTAAAAAATATCACATCGCATTCCCAACACGTTAACACAAATAACCAGGATTCAAAACTGTACCACATGGAACAAAACAGTAGACAACAACAAAGAAACATTATCTAAATAACTCATCATGACATAACGCATCAATCCCCAATGAAATTAATCTTTCATGCTAAATTTTTAAATCCAAATCTATTTTCCTCTATATAACCTTATCTTAAAACATTTTTCACCTAAATGATGTATTTCATGAACGAGTCTTGGTTCCATGGTAGATCAACAACTAGGCCAATCACAACATGGCCCCAAGGGCGTTCCTAATCCACATAGGTTTGAAACTAGCACCCATAATCATACAATAATGATAGTGGGAATGATTATTCAAAATACATTAAAGAATAAAAATAAATAAGTTAGTATGTATACAAAATAAAACCCATAAGTAGAACATTAACATATGTCAAAAAAGTATGAACAACCCAATGTACTATTACATAGTGCTAGAAAATAGGATAACAACTCAAGTCCCAATGGATTAAAATAACATAGTCCAAGGACCAAATTCTATGACCACCTCCAAGTGGTGCCTTACACTTGGTCGAACCTAGAATAGATTAATCAAAAAACACCAAAAGGAACAAGTAGGGCATGAGCTAATTTCCTAGTAGGGCCACCCCAATGATTCCCTAATAGATGCCAACATTTAATTAACAAAATATTGTTTTCAATTCTAAATAAATATGTTTGGAATTTCAATATAATGTATAAATAATAATTATTTACATTTATAATTATGTAAATACAATAAACAAAAGGAATATATAAACAATTAATATAAAATATTTCATATATATTAACAAAGGAAATTATAATAGTTTTCAACAACAACACAATATGTTAATTTCAAATACAAATAAGTGAAAAAATGGTAATATGAATAAGTGGAATGATAGTTCTAGGATATTGGAATCTATAAACTCAATGTGAAATGGATAGATGACTATACACATGGTCCATGGGTATGGAAAAATGAGACTTCATCACCATAATTTTGGGGATGTGATGAATTGCATTTATGTTTTGGAACATTTTAAATCTTAGGCTTTATCCAAATAAATCGTTAACTACCAAAGGATATCATGATCTCTAATAAAATATAAACTATTGGTAATTTAATTTAATAACTATTAAAATATAAACCATCTCACTCAATATTTTAAATATTCCATTTTCAATTTAATAACCAAGACACATGTTTTTAATAAAAAACATTCCTTTTCAAATGACAAAACCCAATGGTTAATATCTAAACAATTTTAATACATTTTCATAAAATACCAATTTGAAATAAATTTTAACAGATCAATTTTATAAATAAATTTCCCTAATTAAATTCAACAATTCAATTTTCCACCAAATTCATTAAATTTCTCAATTATACCATAATTCAATGGAATTGGTAGAGCGTGGTTCCCCCATTTCATTCCAAAATCCAATTTCCAAAATAAATCCCCCATTTCAAAGGAAATGGTGTTTTAAAATATTATATTTCAAAACAATTAAATACCTCCTATTTAATAGAATCCAATTTAATCAAATCAGGAAATTTAGGTTTAATTAATTTTCCGATATCAAAATGGAACCATGTTCCTTGGGATTTCTAGATCTTGAAATTCCAAACACTAATTGGGATTCACCAAGATAGAACATAGTCAATAAGATCTGGTACTAAAACGTATGATTTAGAACCAACAGAAAAGGAATTATATTTTCCAACCAGTATGGAGATCTATAAAATCCTAGGTTGAAAAGAGGAGGTAAACGGAGATAGCAACTATGTAGAGGAAACCCACCATGAGATGATTGAAAATCATTCAAACTTTATAGATTCACTTATATAGGAGTTCTGTGGAGCCAAAAATTGCTCTTCAGAGTTCACTAGGAATAAGAAATCACAAATGGGCCGTACATGTCCATAGGTGGTCTAAAAAGAGGGTTTCATGTTTTTTTAAAATATTCTCCAGATTAAAAAAATTCATACGCATAGTTATCGTGATAAGGCCCCACAGTTTTACCAACCCATGCACCATAGTTGTGGGCCCCTTTTAATGGCATGCATAATATCTATTAAGTGGGAACACAGCTTTTCAAACCATGCTTCAACTATGAAAACCCTCACTACCTTGGTTTGTAGTGTATTTTATAAGAGGGAATATAGTTTGGGAAAACCATGCACCAACTGTGCATCACCCATAAATTTTCAAAATTTCAAGAATCTCTCATGAAACCCCAATAAAACCCCAAAAAATCATGATTAAAAAGAGGGGATTATGAATACTTGAAAATAATAACAAGATGTTACTACCTCTCTACCAATGAATTTTTTTCCCAAAATATGTATAAAAAATCAATCATTAAAAAATATGACGCCACTTATCTCTCTTCAGTGCTTCCCACTCTAACATATCCTGATAATCAAAATCATGCTACCATTGAACAAGATCCAAAGGTTTAATCCTCCCTCGAAGTACGTTTGTTTCAGAATCAACAATCCCGAAAATGAATTTTATCCTGCATAAATCAGTTTCAATATCTAGATCACTCTATCTCTGAACATGAGGTGGATCTTATAGTTATTTTGGTAGCAATGATATATGGAACAAATTATGTATCCCTGTTATCTATGGTGTAAGTTATAAAGGTTAAGAAACTTTTCCCACTAGATCTATGACCTCAAAGGTTTTTACTATGTGTGGATCAATTTCACATTTCCTCCCAATCCATTGATGACATAAATGCGGTGAAACTTTCAGGAACACCTTGTCACCAATTGAAAATTAAAATAAGCTGTGATGATGATCAGAATAAGAAATATACTAAATTTTCTTTATCAAAATTATCTAAAAAATTAATCGAATCTTCTCTATCATATCATGAATGATTCTAGGTCTGACTAGAGATAATTATACACTTTTTGACCAACATAATGGAGATATTCAAGGAAAGAAACAAAATTCCTTAAAAGGATCCTTTTTTATTAAGGATTGGTAACTATTAATATTTGAAAACTGAACCATCCCCAAATGATCATCCCAAGCCCCACCTGTAACACCCCAGGTAAATAAAGAATATGATATTTTCTTATTTATCCATATTTTTGAATAAAATATTAATATGACTTTAAAGGGGACGCTATGCTCGATGGCATACCCAACACGCAACAACGAGTTTCTTGGGAATCTTACATTGCACTCTAATAATAAAATAATATTATTTTAAATAGTAGTTAACGCTTAGCTGCTGTAGTGAAGGGAATGAACAGAACTAACTACAAAATGATTATATATGTTTGTAAAATATTTTTACTTTTACAATAAATGATAGAGGATTAAAAATGCGAATGTATCCAATTTTAAGCATAAACATTCTAATATTTTTTAAAAGGTCGATTAACTTCCTTTTGAAGGCGAACCTCTTTTAAATCCACTTTTTGACAATTTTATGTGTTATACTTGACATAATAAAATTCTTCTTTAGAATTGGGACATCAAAATTTACTTTATGTAAATTTTTCGTATTTTTCCGAAAAAGTTCAATTTTTATTGAATATTGAAAAATGTTGTATTTTAATTCAAAACCTATTTTTAATATAATTTATTTATATGATTAGATTATCTTTTTAATTTGTTTTAAAGTGAAATTAGAATATATTTTTACCATTTAATCAAATAGTGTTCATTGGAAAAATTTCACTTTGAAATCGGACTTAAACTAGTGTCAATCTTTTGATACATTTTGTTTCATAAAAACACACTATTTGTTTTGACAATGGGAATTAATTGTTAAGTTAATTAATGAAAATTATATGTATTGAATTTTGTAAAATATATATCATTTTTGAATTCGAAATATCAAATATAGCTTAGGGTGAATTTTTGGTAATTTTCTATGAAACTTCAATTTTTGATGAATAGTGAAACCACTAAGTGGTACTTATAAAAAGTAATTTTCCGTTTAAATGAAATTTTTCCACCTTTGTGTTTTCAATTTAAAAAATACAACATACTTGGTTGTCATTAATAAGTAAAATTTTGTTCAATGGGATTAAAATAATTTTTTGGTGAACAGTAACATATTAAGTTTTTAATCGCGATTAGAGGTAATTAGTGTAGTTTAAGGTAAGAATAATGTTTTAATAAAATTAAATGACCTAGAAACATGTCCTACACTCATTGGATGAGTCATGGACGACCTAGAAAATCCACGGGTCAACTTGGGGACCCCATGGAGCCACTTTTGTTGGAAAATGACATAAATACCTTTTTATTTAATGTTAAAGTAAAAATCACACAAACATGAGATGTTTTACTAAAAAACATTTTACATGGGGTTATACAAGTCATAGATTTGACTATAAATAGTCATTGTAAAGATAAAAATATTTCCGACATCATAGTATTTTTTTTATAATTTTTAGACATTACATAAATTAAATTATTTATGACATCATGATGATGTAGCGATGGCCTCATTATTTAACGATTTAAATAAAATGGAAAGATAATGTAAAATCTAAGACCTAAACATGTCCAAAACCTACTGGATGAGGGGATTTAGAGCTATTATCACATTATCCTCGAAACTAATCAATGTGGGACCATTAAAATCTGAAACTCATTCTAAAATAATGTAACATTTCTTTACTTTCCAAGAGTGCCCCTCATCTCCTCTTATAAAAGGTCCCCACCTCTACCTCTTTACCCACACTTCCAAAGCCTTTGGCTCGGCCAAACCCTGCCCATTTTTTATCTACACATCCCTCTCTAACTCCTTGAATCCTCACTTTGGGCAGAAGTCTTCCCAAGGAATCCTTTTAGCTCAAACCAAAGGGAGTTACCCGATTTTATGGTAATGTTTTCACTTGAGTCCTTTTGTTTTATTTTTCCTCTCCAACCTCCTAAACTCTTTTTATTCATATATTTTGTAACAACTACAATTTCTTAAATATACTTGGATTTTGTTATAGGAAGGATTCGAGCTACACTTACACACACCTACATCTAATTGTTAAAGAACATACTATTTACGTGGATGGTGAATTTCTGCATCACGAAACGATGATTGTTCAACACTCATATAACACCTACAAAGGTTGAAATTAATATGTCACTATATTTATATATGATATATAATATGTTTATGTTTTACTTAAGCTTCTTTATTTTTCTTTTGTGGCATACCATTATGGTCTCCATTGTGGGTAAACATGATAATTTCATTTTATAAAGTGCAGACTACCGCCCCCTGAAAGTGATGTGATTCGTTAATGCCATATGTGGGACGTATAAAGGATGGATTTAAAGTTATTATATATGATTTTATATAGGAATTATAATATACCTCTATATACTTATTATTTATTTCCATTAATATATGAGATAGAAATGAAAGTAGCGTTCATGCGTACGTACGACTTACGGTCTCCATGAACAGTGCATTTCATTTCTTATCCCCAAATGTAATGTACAATTATAAGTACATATTTATAATGGATATATATAATTTATGTTACATATAAATGATTAATATAATTCTGGAATTAATATATACATGCCTCTCATTTAGTTTTAATTCCATTAATATGACAAAGAAATGAAAGTAGCGTTCATGCGTACGTACGGCTTACCGTCTCCATGAACGGTGCATTTCATTTCTTACCTCTAAATGATTATGTAATATTATAAATACATGTATATGATGGATATATATGATATATATGATATCCAAATAATTAATATAAATCTGGATATAATGAACCATTGACCACATGAACAACAAGTAATTGTAAGAAGTTCACTTTCGACTTAAGAACCAAATATCGAAAAAACAAACATTATTAACCTAAATGATTACATAATGTTTATAAAATGTAAATAAGTAATATAAAAGGAATAATTTACTTGAAAAGGGTTCTTAATCACATAGAAATTAACTCAAGTTTTTTATTCAGGATGTTAAAGAACGATCGACTCAAGTCGGACCCGAGGTAAGGGATCATACTCCTCTCTTTCTTTTTAAGTACACTCTTTTATATCATTAATTTTAAGCTCATATTTCTTGTGATTGGGATGTTCTTTTATATTACTCATACTATAATTTTTATGTTCATATGATGAGAGAACCTATTTCCTCTCATCGATCCATTTTGGAAGTTTTAAGTGGCGCCGTTAGGCTGCCGCGTTTTTGTAAGGGATTTTTCATCTCACTTTTATTGCCGCGAGATTTATGATACATTTTCCACAATTTCCTTTGAGTGGTGAATGTACTGCCCATATACTATACTCTTTGTGTAATATAATTTCATTTCTGGGTAATTACATATTCACTATATCACCCTTCTTCAATGAGGTGTACGTTAGGAAAGATACCCAAGTCAGTAAGGGAACCTTTCACCCTCCTCTTTTTGTAAAAGACTTCTTTTGTTATGTCTTTTAATTCACATACTATTATTTTGGGATATGTTCTTATATATCCTTATTTATGTAAATTTTATGTCCATGTTATGAGATCCCCTGTATCTCTCTCATCAACCCTTTTTGGAAAAATTTATGCGACGCCGTTAGGCTGTCTAATTTTACCAAGGGAACTTCTTAACCCAATTTCGATTTCTTTGGGTTCAACATGTAGTTATTGAATATATCATCCTTTGAATATATGTGAATAACATTTGATTGTTTTACACTTAATATCCACTTATATTGGGTGTATTTATATTTTTCACACATAATTATGATATTGATTTATCCTTAATTTAAGGATACCTTCTTTATAATCGATTTCATCTCATTTTACATTTCTTTTGAGACTTCATTGTTGTTATGCACCAATTCACTCTTATATGGTGTGTATACTATCCTTTGACATATTATATCATGAATCCCTTTATTCTCATGATATTATAAAGTTCGGATTAAATGTTATTCTGCTATTATTTGTATTCAAGAGTCTCTCATTTTGTAAAAAACTATTTAACAAAAATATCATTTTAAATGTTTTAATGATTTATTACTCTAAACCCTTATCATTAATGTCCATGTTTTCAAAGTGGTTTTCAGTATTTATTTATATGGACATTAATGTTTTAAAATTATAATTCCAATAAAAGCTTCATAGTGGTATGGGACACTTTGATTCAAAAATCTCTTTTAAATGGTTTTTGAAAATGGATTGCTTAATTCCATATCATGGAATTACTTATTGTGATTGAAAATGAAATGTTGTTATTGAAATGATTATATTTTCAATATTTTATGTGTAATTATGGTACTTGGACATTTTACGGGTGGTTACGTGATAAACCATATGACGGGTGGTGCCGTGAATACCAGGACGGGTGGTTATGTTATAACCTCCAATGCATTGGGTATGGAAGTCGGCCGTATGGCTATTCCATTAAGTATGTATGGAAGTCGTCCGTATGGATATTCCATTAAGTATGTGTGGAAGTTGACCGTATGGTTATTCCACCTAAGTATGTCTATGTCCCATGTTACCTTTATATGTTATGTGATCTTTATATGGGTTTTATGGTAATCTTTTGGTTACATAAGGGTAAGTAATGAACTTTTATTCAGCGAAGAGTTTTTACTACTTCGAAAAGGTGAAAAGTATTACTTTGATAAAGTATACGTGGTTTACTTGTTGTTTTGAAAAACTAACAGTTTTCATTCTTTGTGTATCCCTTATTGACCTTTTTATGATCATCCCAAGTTTTTGAAATGTCTTTCACTAGACTTAGCATGGAATAGGGTCAAGGATGGGATCAAGGGAAAGTCATGCTACCTAAAACATGGAACTAGACATGTTTCTTTTTAAGAGTTTTTATTTTATGGAAATTTAGTAGAAGCGACTACTTTGTAATCTTTTGAGATGTAATTGTTATGTCCTAATTCTCTGAAACTCTATACTTGAAAATATCCTCAATGTGAATTACTCATTTAATTCAATATTAAGTATGGATTAAGGCTGGGGACTTATAGTTGGTATCAGAGGTCGGTTTAGATAACTTTAGGGGTTAGGGTATTCTTTAAGCATAAGTGACATAACCATAATGGTTAGGATTTCAGAAAGAGTCATAGTTTTTAGATAAAGTGAATGAGTTAGTTTATCTTCCTCATTAGTACATGATGGTTTTGTTGATATACTCACACTGACCATTTTTTGTTTTAGTAAATGGCTGGATCTAGCAGGCACCAGAGTAATAGTGGATGTGAAGGAATCTGTGACAGTTTTCTAAGCGAGCAGCTGAATGATATGGTAGCTGCAATGATAACTCTTGTTTTTATACTCAACCAACTATCTGGAGTCATGATTGACCACCTAAACCTTGGTGATTTCTATAAGGCATCATATGCGAGAAAACAAATCCCTACAGAACTACAGGTAATAATCATAAAGGTAAGTGTGTTCAAAAACATATGAGTCAAAGATGTTGAAATAAACACCTTGGAAAATGCTTCAAAGGGACAGAAATATGCTATAGATGTGGAAATGAAGGTCATAAAGCAAGAACCTACCATGGAAAAAGGAAGCATCTAGGTGACTCGAGGAAAGGGAAATAAGTTTTTTCTGAGGGATCAATAGAATGTTTTAAATGTGGTGTGCATGGTCATTATACAAAAACATGTCCTATGAAGAAGTTTCGGGAATGGGATCACCAAGATCGTACAAATATTCATTTACCAATACCTAATTCCATTTTGATTAAGGATGAAGAAACTGACAATGACCAATCAAAGGTATGGATTATTTCTTGACTATTGTTTTCCTATTTTGGAATCTTAGGATATGATTCATGATTTTGTTTGTTGGAAAGAAGTATTTCAGAATAAGTTGGAAAGGAATGGTTAATGGATCATGAAGAATGTTGAATGAGTAAGATGTCTACATATATGGGCTTCAAGAGTCATGGTGAAATTCTTAAGAGTATTAAGTCACTTTTGATGATGGGGTTACATTAGAAGACATTTTACATTATGTGTAACCCTGATGTTTAATATATGAAAATTTTATTCAAGGAATAGTTATCTTTTCTTTTGTGGGAATAGTTATAAAGAACCATTTGGGTTTATATGATCCTTACTTTTGAGGTAATTATGGGTTACTATATGTTATGATTGAAGTGAAAGGCATGCGATAAAATTGAGGTTAAATTATTTTATGGTTATTTTTGATGATTTTATCCCTTTTTGGGGAATTATTTGAGAATTATATAGCTTTGGAAAAATGACAACACACAGACCGTGTGACTACCCATCGTATCGGACAAAGCTGCAAGAATCGAACCCACAACCATAGTGCAACTGGTATTTGTCGCCTACCACAGGACTACGTGAATTCCCTGGTTAGTTTGAATGATTCTTTTTAGTTAAATGATTTTAGGAATCAAGAGTATGTTTATTTTTGGGTTATCTATGGAAATGATTAACCTATCATGGAGGATATGTGATTAGGTTAATTACTTTTCAATTTGAGAATTTAATAGCAACTGATGTTATTTAGAGATAAAAGATAATTTGTACCTTGGAAGACTGTGTGATTAACTCCTTTAAATATTTGGGTTTCAATCTTAGTTTGGTTTACGTTCAAGAATTTTATGGAAAAAGTGTTTATCGAATAGTCCTCATTGAAATTTGGGTTTTGTTCGACAAATTTTGGAGATTAAGCATAGATTTTCTTTTTAAAGGGTTATCCTTTTCTAGATTATCTGATCCAGTACTAACCTTTTTGTTTTTGGTTTTGGTTAAAGCCTAAAGACATGGGAAGTATATAGTTCTCTTTGGTGGATTAGTTTATTCTCTAAAAGTTGACTATAGTACTCTTAATATGAACAAGTCTTCCTAAATACTCGTCTTTTGGAGAATATATGAGTTTGTGTAAGGAATCTAATAAAAGTTGAATGTCAACATGGTAAGTGATTATGTTTACTTATGAATAACTTCCTAAATAAAAAGTAACATAAAAAATTGTTGTCTATTAACTTTTCCTACTGAGGAATCGAATACCATTTAACCCATCACAAGTTTGTGATTTTCTTATGGTTAACTTTCTCCTAGACATGTTTACTATCACTCTCCCTCAAGAACATGAACCTTTGATTTTTTTTCCATGTCCATGTTTTCCTACACGGAATCCTGTATTGGGTTATCTCAGGTGACCTCTGTACTTATCATTCATTATATTAAAGTTATTGTTTTACCGAATCTTATTCCGATGTGGGACTTTCAAGGATGTTTCCAAGCTCAATTTTAAAATTGTGAGGACGCAATTACCGAAAGGGGGGAAGGATGTAACACCCCAGGTAAATAAAGAATATGAAATTTTCATATTTATCCATATTTGTGAATAAAATATTAATATGACTTTAAAGGGGACGCTATGCTCGATGGCGTACCCAACATGCAACAACGAGCTCCTTGGGAATCTTATGTTGCACTCTAATAAAAAAATAATATAATTTAAAATAGTAGTTAACACCTAGCTGTTGTAATGGCAGGAATGAATAGAACTAACTACAAAATGATTATATATGTTTGTAAAATATATTTACTTTTTACAATAAATTTTAGAGGATTAAAAATGCGAATGAATCAAATTTTAAGCGTAAACATTTTAATATTCTTTAAAAGGTCGATTAACCACCTTTTGAAGGCGAACCTCTTTTAAATCCACTTTCTGACAATTTTATGTGTTATACTTGAAAAAATAAAATTCTTATTTAGAATCGGGACATCAAAATTTACTTTGTGTAAATTTTTTGTATTTTTCCAAAAAAAGTTCAATTTTTAATGAATAGTAAAAAATGTTGTATTTTAATTGAAAACAAATTTTTAATCTAATTTATTTATATGATTAGATTAACTTTTTAATTGGTTTTAATGTGAAATTAGAATATATTTTTACCATTTAATCCAATAGTGTTCATTGCAATTAATTTCACTTTGAAATCGGACTTAAACTAGTGTCAATCTTTTGATACATTTTGTTTCATAAAAACACAGTATTTGTTTTGACAGCGGGAATTAATTATTAAACTAATTAATGAAACTTATATGTTTTGAATTTTGTAAAACATAAGTCATTTTTGAATTCGAAATATCAAATATAGCTTAGGGTGAATTTTTGATAATTTTCTATGAAACTTCAATTTTTGATGAATAGTGAAACCACTAAGTGGTACTTATAAAAACTGATTTTCCATTTAAATGAAAATTTTCCCCCATTGTGTTTTGAATTTCAAAAGTCCGACATACATGGTTGTCATTAAGAAGTAAAATGCGGTTCAATGGGATTAAAATAATTTTTTGGTGAATAGTAACTTATTATGTTTTTTATCACGATTTGAGGTAATTAGTGTAGTTTAAGGTAAGAATAATGTTTTAATAAAATGAAATGACCTAGAAACATGTCCTACAATCATTGGATGAGTCATGGCCGACCAATAAAATCCGTGGGTAAACTTGGGGACCCCATGGAGCCACATTGGTTGGAAAATGACATAAATACCTTTTTATTTAATGTTAAAGTAAAAAAGACACAAACATGAGATGTTTTACTAAAACAATTTTTACATGGGGTTATACAAGTCTGATTTTTGACTATAAATAGTCATTGGAAATATAACAAGATTTAATACATCATATTAGTTTTTTTATAATTTTAGACATTAAATAAATTAAATTATTTATGACATCATGATGATGCATCGATGACCTCATTATTTAACGATTTAAATAAAATGGAATGATAATGTAAAATCTAAGACCTACACTTGTTCAAAACCTATAGGATGGGGGGATTTCTAACCCTTATCACCATATCCTCGAACCACATCAATGTGGGACCATTAAAATCCGAAACTCATTCTAAAATAAAGTAACATTTCTTTACTTTTCAAGAGTGCCCCTCCTATCCTCTTATAAAAGGCCCCCACCTCTACCTCTTTACCCACACATCCAAAGCCCTTGGCTCGGCCAAACCCTGCCCATTTGGTATCTCCACATCCCTCTATAACTCCTTGAAGCCTCACTTTGGGCAGAAGTCTTCCCAAGGAATCCTTTTATCTCAAACCAAAGAGAGTTACACGATTTTATGGTAATGTATTCACTTGAGTCCTTTTGTTTTATTTTTCCTCTCCAACCCCCTAAAATATTTTTATTCATTTCTTTTGTAACAACTCCAGTATCTTAAATATACTAGGATGTTTTTATAAGAAGGATTAGAGCTACAATTACACACACCTACATCTAATGGTTAAAGAACATACTGTTTCCGTGGATGGCGAATTTCTGCCTCACGAAACGATGATTGTTCAACACTCATATAACACCTTCAAAGGTAGCCATTAAGATGTCACTATATTTTTATATGATATATAATATGTTTATTTTTTGCTTAAGCTTCTGTATTTTTCTTTTTTGGCATACCTTTTTGTCTCCATTGTGGGTAAACATGATAATTTCATTTTAGGAAGTGCGGACTACCACCCCCTCAAAGTGATGTGATTCGTTAATGCCATATGTGGGATGTATAAAGGATGGATTTAATGTTATTATATATGATGTTATACTGTAATTATAATATACCTCTATATAATTATTATTTCTTTCCATTAATATATGAGATATAAATTAAAGTAGCGTTCATGCGTACGTACGGCTTACCGTCTCCATGAACTGTGCATTTCATTTCTTATCCCCAAATGTAATGTAATATTATAAGTACATATTTATAATGGATATATATAATGTATGTTACAAATAAATGATGAATATAATTCTGGAATTAAAATATACATAACTCTCATATAGTTTTAATTCCATTAATATGACAAAGAAATGAAAGTAGCGTTCTTGCGTACGTACGGCTTACCGTCTCCATGAACGGTGCATTTCATTTCTTACCTCTAAATGATTATGTAATATTATAAATACATGTATATGCTGGATATATATGATATATATGATATCCAAATAATGAATATAATTCTGGATATAATGAACCATTGACCACACAAACAACATGTAATTGTAAGAAATTCACTTTCGACTTAAGAACCAAATATCGACAAAACAAACATTATTAACATAAATGGTTACATAATATTTATAAATAGTAAATAAGTGATTTAAAAGGAATAATTAAATTGAAAAAGGTTCTTAGGAACATATAAATTAACTCGAGTTTATTATTCAGGACGTTAAATAACGACCGAGTCAAGTCGGACCCAAGGTAAGGGATCATACTCCTCTTTTTCTTTTTAAGTACTCTCTTTTATGTCATTCCTTTTAAGGTCATATTTCGTGTGATTGGGATGTTCATTTATATTACCCTTACTATATTTTTTATTTTCATATGATGAGAGACCATATTTCCTCTCATGAATCCATTTTGGAAGTTTTAAGTGGCACCGTTAGGCTGCCGAGTTTTCGTAAGGGAATGTTCATCTCACTTTTATTCCAGTGGGATTTATGCAACATTTGCCACAATTTCCTTTGAGTTGTGTATGTACTTCCCATTATTATACTCTTTGTGTAATATAATATCATTAATGGGTACTTACATATTCACTGTATGACCGTTCTTCAATGGGGTGTACATTTCGAATGATACCCAAGTCGGTAAGGGAACCTTTCATCTTCCTCTTTTAGTAAAAGACTTCTTTTGTTATGTCTTTTAATTCACAAACTATTATGCTGGGATATGTTCTTATATATCCTTATTTATGTAAATTTTATGTCCAAGTGATGATACCCCCTGTATCTCACTCATCAATCCTTTTTGAAAATTTTATGTGACGTCGTTAGGCTGTCGAATTTTACCAAGGGAACTTCTTAACCCAATTTCGATTTCTTTGGGTTCAACATGTAGTTTTTGAATATGTCATCCTTTGAATATGTGTGAATAACCTTTTATTGTTTTACACTTAATATCCACTTATATTGGGTGTATTTATATTTTTTACACATAATTATGATATTGATTTATCCTTAATTTAAAGATACCTTATTTATTATGGATTTCATCTCATATTACATTTCTTTTGAGACTTCATTGTTGTTATGCACCAATTCACTCTTATATGGTGTGTATATTGTCCTTTGACATATTATATCATGAATCCCTTTATTCTCATGACATTATAAAGTTTGGATTAAATATTATTCCGCTATTATTTTTATTCAAGAGTCTCTCATTTTGTTAAATACTATTTAACAAAAATATCATTTTAAATGTTTTAAAGATTTATTAATCTAAACCCTTATCTTAAATGTCCATGTTTTCAAAGTGGTTTTCATTATTTATTTATATGGACATTAATTTTTTAAAATTATAATTACAATTAATGTTTCATTGTGGTAAGGGAAACATTGATTCAAAAAGCACTTTTAAATGGTTTTTGAAAATGTATTGCTTAATTCAATATCTTGGAATTACTTATTGTGATTGAAAATGAAATGTTGTTATTTAAATGATTATATTTTCAATATTTTATCTGTAATGATGGTACATGGACATTTTACGGGTGGTTACATGATAAACCATATGACGGGTGGTGTTGTGAATTCCAGGACGGGTGGCTACGTTATAACATCCAATGCATTGGGTATGGAAGTCGGTCGTATGGCTATTCCATTAAGTATGTATGGAAGTCAGCCGTATGTCTATTCCATTAAGTATGTGTGGAAGTCGACATATGGTTATTCCACTTAAGTATGTTTATGTCCCAAGTTACCTTTATATGTTATGTGATCTTTAAACGGGTTTTATGGTAATCTTTTGGTTACATAAGGGTAAGTAATGAACTTTTATTCAGCGAAGAGTTTTTACTACTTCGAAAAGGTGAAAATTATTACTTTGATAAAGTATACATGGTTTACTTTATGTTTTGAAAAACTAACATTTTTCATTCTTTGTATATCCCTTACTGAGCTTTTTATGCTCATCCCATGTTTTTGAAATGTCTTTCACAGGACATAGCATGGAATAGGGTCAAGGATGGGATCAAGGGAAAGTCATGGTACCTAAAACATGGAACTAGACATGTTTCTTTTTAAGAGTTTTTATTTTATGGAAATTTAGTAGAAGCGACTACTTTGTAATCTTTTGAGATGTAATTGTTATGTCCTAATTCTCTAAATCTCTAAACCTGAAAAGATCCTCAATGTGAATTACTCATTTAATTCAATATTAAGTAAGGTTTAAGGTTGGGGCTTTATACCACCAAACTCGAGAAAAAAAGCACGAATCATATCTTCAAAAAATATATAAAACATTCTGTCTGGACATCAATCTATGGGGGGTATGTAATACTCAAATAGACATGAGATCCTTGAGCCATATGAAGCTATCTCTATGAATGATAATTGATCCAAGGATCTCTATCAGAAACTAATGCTGATGGAACTCTATGTAACCATATAATCTGTTTCACAAAGGGATTTCCAAACTCCTCTAATTCAATTGTATCACGAATGGGTTTAATGTGAGATGATTTTTTTTCAGCCTATAAATCACAACAAATATTGTGTTTTTCTTTCGTTGTGAATTTGGAAACTAAACCAAAAATCCATAGAGGTTTTATCCGAATTCCATGTAGGCATTGGAAGTGGATGGTGCCAACTCGATGGATTTACGTGCTCCAACATAACATATTGGAACATATAACAATGACAGAAAATAACAGAAATGTCTCATCTCATAAATGGCCAAAAACAATTCCACTTCATGTGCTAGAACTTATTCGTTGTTCCTGGGTGCACAACCCACTAGGAACTATTAAACCCACCCCCATTATATTTTCCTCACTAATAAAGGTAAAACAAATAAATTCTGATAGCATAGTATTTTTTCTTTGAATAAAGACCACTCATTAATGGTCTCCCCACCATTATGTGAGTCTCCAATTCCACAAATCTAAGCTTCAGGCTATTGTTATAGAAGAATAATCTCTAAAAAGTAGATGTCAACTAAACACTGGCTCAATAATACTCATACCCTAATTCCATTACTCCAATATGAAACTATGAAAAAAGATCCATCATGATCTACTATTACTAATATTCATTCAATTTATGGGTAATAAGCTTCATGATCAACGAATAATTTATGACATTCCATTTTTTCAGGATGTAGGCAATGGAAATGATGAAAGAATGCATGTATTCAACCAAAATCCTCATGGAGAGATTTAGATATTTATGAGAAATGATATAAATCATGTTCTTTTGGTCTCAATACACACAAAACCATTATCCATAATGGTAATGCCACCACCTCCTAAGTGCATTCATAATTGCTATGAGTTCATGGTCATGGGTTCGATTGCACTTCTCGTGTAGCCTAAACTGAGCAAAACCATGTTAAAAAATAAGATAACCCTATATAATAATGTATCCCAATCCCAAACATGATGCATCATTTAAGAGAATATAACGCTGTCCTACGTCTAGAGTAGTGATCATTAGTGTAGTAGTAAAATTCTTTTTAGATCAACAAAAGAACAATAAAATTACACATCCTATGAAAAAATCACTCTATTATAGGCCCGAGAAGTCATCAAAGAATCTAATGTGGATAACTATTTAAAAAACCCATGATAATACCTAGATTAACCCAAGATGCTCTAAAAATCAAAAACATTCCACAGTTTTTATCATTTCATAAATACATTCTCATTTTCTTGATCAACTGAAATAACATGTTCCAATATGATAGACCCCATGAATTTTTATTCTCAAATGCAGAAATAAAATTTCAAAATCTTGGAAAAAATTCTTTTATTTATCAATGGGCTCATAATCATTATCATCTAATTAATATGATCCTCCTTGTACAAATATTAAAAAATGATTTCATCCACAATACTACCACAATGGTATCACGATACTCATCGAAGATCATGTTAATCAAATCCCTAAAAATTATAAGGGCATTAATTCAACCAAAATACATGACAAGGTAATAATAATGGCCATAAATGCTTCGAAAGGTGGTTTTGTGATTGCTAGATTCATTTGTCATCAACTAATGGTTTCCATACAATGAAAAATATTTGTGAACCACTTATCCCCATTAGATGACAATGTTCATTAATCAGGAAAAATAGATACTTGTTCTTTATCATCACACGATTGAGTTTCTAGTAATCTTTACAAAGAGGAAGTGAACAATAATCTTTCTTAAAAAAGGGAACTTGTGCTGCACATGGTGACACACTCAAGCATATGAATCATTTCTCATAAAGATAATCCAACTATTAAATTAGCTTCGTCAATTAATCTAGTTCATTATGGTAGTAAGGCATAGACACTAGTTGAGTATCATTTGTTATGTCAATGGAAAACTCCTCCTCATATACTAGTGGAAAACTAGAGATATAAACAAAAAAAATGTTGTTGAACCTAATGAAAATTGTTTAGATATCACCACTTAAACATTCGAGATCGAGAACAATATTGATCAATGATATCAATTTCCACAAATCTGGATAAGAAGGTACAACTTTGCTCATCCGCAGGTATCATTCCCCTTAGAAGATCCTGAAAACCCAATTTGTTGCAGTAAAGAAAATCTGTAGAAGATAACAATCAATATAATATTTACTGGAAATGATCCAATCCCTCCATAAAATGACATCAAGTAGTTTCATGTTTAGAATTTGTAAACTCAAATCCAGATCAACATATAATAAAGGGGAAACATAATAGGGTATTTAGAGACCCATTTCTCTATTCATTCCAAGTTCACTAGTGATATCCATGTTGTATTATAAAATATTTATAGTAATATTAATCAGATAAAAAATTAGGGTCAAAATAAATGTGTGAGATAAACCAATACCAAATTCCTTCAATTTTTCAATTCTACCATAATTAAATGGAATTGGTAGAGTGTGTTTCCCCAATTTCATTTCAAAATCAAATTTCCAAGATAAATCACCTATTTCAATGGAATTGGGGTTTTAAAATTTTTGATTTCAAAACAATTAAATACCTTCTATTAAATTGAATGTAATTTAATAAAATCATGATATTTAGGTTTAATTAAATTTCCAATATCAAAATGGAACCATGTTCCTCTAGATTTCTAGATCTTGAAATTCCAAACCCTAATCGGGATTCACCAAGATAGAACATAGAAAATATGATCTGGTACTAAAACCTACGATTTATAACCAACACAAAAGGAATTATATTCTCCAACCAATTTGGAGATCCATAAAACCCTAGGTTGAAAAGAGGAGATAAAGGGAGATAGAGACTAGGTAGAGGAAACCATCCAAGAGATGATTGAAAATCATTAAAATTGTTTAGATTAACTTATATAGGAGTTCGACGGAGCCAAAAACTTCTCTTCGGAGATCATTGGGAATATGAAATCACGTATGGGTCGTACATGTCCATAGGTGGTCTAAAAAGAGGGTTTCATGTTTTTTTAAAATAGTTTCCAGATTAAAAAAACTCATACGCATAGTTATCATGGTAAGGCCACACAGTTTGACCAATCCATGCAACATAGTTGTGGAACCCTTTTAATGGCATGCACAATATCTATTAAGTGGGAACAAAACTTGTCAAACCACGCTCCAACTATGACCACTCTCACTACCTCAGTTTGTAGTGTATTTTATAAGAGGGCATATAGTTTTGGAAAACCATGCACGAACTATGCATCGCCCATACATTTTCAAAATTTCAATAATTTCTCATTAAAACCCCAATAAAAACCCACAATATCATGATTAAAAATTGGGTATTATGAATACTTGAAAATAATAACAAGGTGTTACAACCTCTCTACCAAGGAAATTTTTTCCCAAAATATCTATGAAAAATCAATCATTAAAAATGATGAGGCTAGTTATCTCTCTTCAGTGCTTCCCACTCCATCATATCATGATAATCAAAATCATGCTACGATCGAACATGATCCAATGGTTTCAAACTCCCTCGAAGTACATTGGTTTCAGAATCAACAATCCTGAAAAATAATACTATCATCCATAAATGAGGTTCAATATCTAGATCTCTCCATCTCAGAACATGATATGGATCTTATAGTTATTTTGGTAGCCAAGATATATGGAACAAATTATGTATCCATGTCATCTATGGTGTAATTCATAAATGGTAAGAAACTTTTCCCACTATATCAATGACCTCAATGGTTTCCACTAAGTGTGGAGAAATTTCACATTGCCTCCCAATCCATTGATGAAATAAATGTGGTGAAACTTTCAAGAACACATTGTCACCAATTGAAAATTAAAATAATCTATGATGATGATTAGAACAAGAATTATACCGAATTTTCTATTTCAAAATTATCTAAAAAATTAATCGAATCTTCTCTATCAGATCCTGAATGATGCTAGGTCTGACAAGAGATAATTATCCGCTCTTTGTACAACACAATGGAGATATTCAAGGAACGAAATAAAATTCATCAAAAGGATCCTTTCTAATTAAGGATTGGTAACTATTAATATTTGAAAACACAACCATCCCCATATGATCATCCCAAGCTCCCCTAAACTCGAGAAAAAAATAACGAATCATATCTTCAAAAATATATATAAAACATTCTTTAGGGACACCAAACTATGGGGGGTATGTCATACTCAAATGGACATGATATCCTTGTGCCATATGAAGGTATCTCTATGAAATATATGTGATCCAAGGATCTCTATCAGAAATTATTACTGATGGAACTCTATGTAACCATATAATCTATTTCACATAGGGATTTCGCAACCCCTCTACATTGATTGTATCATGAATGGGTTTGATCTGAGATGATTTTTTCAGCCTATAAATAACAAAAAATATTGGGTTTTTGTTTTTTTTGTATTTGTAAACTCAACCAAAAATCCATAGAGGTTTTATCTCACTTCCATGTAGGAATCAGAAGTGGATGTTGCCAACTCGATGGTTTTAAGTGCTCCAACATAACATATTAGAACATATACCAATGAGAGAAAATAACAAAAATGTCCCATCTCATAAATGGCCAACAAAAATTCCACTTCATGTGAAAGAACATATTCATGGTTCTTTGGTGCACAACCCACTAGGAACTATTAAACCCCCCCCCCATTATATTTTCCTCACTAATAAAGGTCAAACAAATAAATAATGATAGCAGAGACTTCCTTCATTGTCGAAAGACCACTCATCAATGGTCTCCCCACCATTATGTGAGTCTCTAATTCCACAGATCTTGGCTTCATGCTATTGTTATAGAAGAATAATATCTAAAAAGCATATTTCAACTAAACACTGCCTCAATAATACTCATACCATAATTCCATTACTCCAATATGAAACTATGAAAAATAATCCATCATGATCTACTATTCCTAAGATTCATTCACTTTATGGGTAAAGAGTTTCATGATCAATGAATAATTTATGACATTCCATTTCCTTAGGATGTAGGCAATGGAAATGATGAAAGAATGCATGTATTCAACCCAATTCCTCTGGCAGAGATTTAAATATTAATGAGAAATGATATAAATCATGTTCTTTTGGTCTTAATACACAAAAAAACAGTATCCATAATGGTAATTCCACTACCTCCTAAGTTCATTCATCATAGATACGAGTTCAAGGTCATGGGCTGGATAACACTTCTCGTGTAGCCTAAACTGAGAAAAACCATGTTCAACAATAATATAACCCTATATAATAATGTATCCCAATCCCAAACATGATGCATCATTTATGAGCATATAACCCTGCCCAGACTCTAGAATAGTGATCATTAGTGTAGTAGTAAAATTCATTTTAGATCAATAAAAGAACTATAAAATTACACATCCTATGAAAAAATTACTCTATTATAGGACCGAGAAGTCATCAAAGAATCTAACGTTGATAAGTATTTAAAAACCCCACGATAATACCTAGATAAACCCAAGATTCTCTGAAACTCAAAAACATTCCACAATTTTTAGCATTTCATAAATACATTCTCATTTTCTTGATCAACTGAAATAACATGTTCAAAAATGAAAGACCCCATGAATTTTATTCTCAAATGCAGAAATAATATTTTGAAATCTTGGAAAACATTCTTTTATTAATCAAAGGACTCATAATAATTATCATCTTATTAATATGATCATACTTGGACCTATAGTAAAAAATGATTTCATCGACAATACTACCACAATGGTATCACGATACTCATGGAAGATCATGTTATTCAAATCCCTAAAAATTATAGGATCATTAAGTTAACCAAAATGCATGAAAATTCAATAATAATGGACATAAATTCTTTGAAAGGTGGTTTTATGATTGTTATATTCTCCTATCCTCATTTAATGGTTTCCATACCATGAAAAATATTTGAGAACCGCTACTCCCCATTAGATGATAATGTTCATTAATAAGGAAAAAGAGATACTTGTTCTTTATCGCCACTCTATTGAGTTTCTAGTAATCTTTACAAAGAGGAAGGGAATAATAATCTTTCATAAAAAAGGGAACCCGTGCCACACATGGTGACACACTCAAGAATATGAATATTTTCTCATAAAGATAATCCAACTAGGAATTTAGCTCAATCAATTCATCTAGTTCATTGTGGTAGTAAAGCATAGACACTAGTTGAGTATAATTCGTTAGGTCAATGGAAAACTCCACCTCATATACTAGTGGAAAAAAAGAGATGTCAATAAAAAAATGTTGGGGAACCTGATGAAAATTGGAGGGAGATCACCACTTAAAGATTCCAGATCGTGGTCAATAATGAATAATGATATCAATTTCCCTAAATCTGGATAAGAAGGTACAACATTGCTCATCGTCAGATCCCATTCTCCTTGGATGATCCTGAAAACCCAATTTGGTGCAGTAAAGGAAATCCAGAGAAGATAACAATCAATCAAGGATTTTCTAGATATGATCCAATCCCTCTATAAAATGACATCATGTAGTTTCATGTTTAGAATTTGTAAACTCAAATCCAAATCAACATATAAAAAAGAGGAAACATAATAGGGTATGTAGAGACCCATCTCTCTATTCATTCCATGTTCAGTAGTGATATCCATGATGTATGATAAAATATTTATAGAATGATTAATCAGATAAAATTTAGGGTCAAAATAAATGTGTGAGATGAACCAATATCTAATTGAGTAGTCACCAATTAAAAATCTCTAGAAATGGGACCTATCACATTTTTTGGACATGTATATGCTTCCTCTATAGACTCTTCTATTGCATGAAGAGGCTTTATTCTAGATCCATTTGGATGGAACCCCCTTGTCCTTGAAGCATCTGAATTCCCCATATATTAAGAAGGTGATGATGATCCCATGACACTATGAGAAGTGAAATAGACATTTAATAACTTATTAATGTGTCCAAAACATCTACAAGAGTCACAATTATTGGTTTCCTCATTGTAAAACCTCATTTAATTGCTTGGATTGTCACAATTATATTAAATCAAAGGGCCTCTACCAGGAACTACAAGAGGTCTCAATTGAATCTACTATCTAGAAAATGCATGAATATCATCATGTTTCTGTATCCCTTGATTGGAAGTCATGCTGCCTCTATGAGAAAGAGACACTCCCAGGAACCCTGACATGCCAGCAAGGTCCATTTTGACAATCAATTCAATATCCATATCATCACCATAAAATTTTTTTAGACTGAAAAATAGATAACAAAAATATATTCTAATTCCTAACATTATTTTCATGAATTCATCATCTCATTATATACTCTCTCTGGTATAATCTAGACAAGCGTAGAAAAAATACTTTGTATATTAATTCATTGTCTTGTAAGCCTGCTTGATTTTAAAAAAAATGGCCTTGTCTATTAGCATCGAAATTGTATTGAAATTGTTTTTAAAAATATCCTTTAATTATTTCCAATATAAGAACTCCTATTTCTTCACCATTACCATCATTTTCCATCAACACATACATGGTCCTTCCAGAATGAGGGTTTCACACATCACCAAGATTTATTTGGGAGTCTTCAAGAAACCAAACAAAAGATCCATCCTGATTAACCATTCCTCTTCATCTGGAGTATCATTTGAGTCTTTGAATGATGGTGGCTTATGGAAAAGTACCTATTGATAACTAATCTGGAGAATATACATCTAATTTCCGTAGATAGATCATAAATAAGAACCGGTGTCAGTGCCTATCCCAGATCATGGACAAAATGCATGATCACATCAACTAGAATCTAGCCCATAATAGGATTTTATAATCGATATTCATCATAATCGTCATCCTGGATTAGATTATCATCTATTCTCAGAGTTCTGATTCTACACAACATCATCATACATCATTGAAGACATTATATTAACACTTAAATAAATCAAAAAAGGTAATTAATTCTAAAACATAGACCTATAAGATTTTGATTTCATCCAATCCAAATCAGATTTTTGGAAAAATGTTGAACTAATCCATATGAAATCATTCCATAACCCCCAATGGTGAATTAATTCCCAATGAGGTGAGAGCTCCATAGGAACACAATCACAAATACCTTCTAAGTCCTTACAAGATTACAAAACTACATACAAACATTAAGGCATGAAGATCAACGTAGATCTATAATACCAATTTGTCAAAAACCAGCCCCAGTACACTAGTAACTCAATAACCGAGCCAATACCGACATGGGCCAAAGGGAATTCCCTATCCCCATTATTTTGTAACTAAAAATTGGAATAATACAAAAATGAAAGAGTGAATGATTTTTCCAAAAACATTATGGAAGCAACATAAAAAATTTGGTATCAATAAAAACAATCTCCATATGGAGAGCTGTATCTAAAGACAAATAGGTATTAACACCCTAATGTACTATAATAGAGTTCATGAAAATTGGAAAACATCCCATGTTCCAAAGGAAACAACTCACCATGTGAAAGGATCAATAGCTATGACCACCTCCTTGTGGCACCTTGACCATGATCATACCTGGAAGAATATAAACTACTGTCAATAGAAGAAATAAGTAGGGTCTGATCTAAAAGCCAATTAGAGTCTCATCAAAGATTATATAATATATTACAACATCTAGTTAATAAAATCGAGATTTTAATTATAAATAAACACATTTGGGATCTCAAAATAATGATTAATCAAATCATTATTTACATTTCAAGTGATAGAAATACATAAAAAATGGATTTAATATACCTTTTATATAAAAATGATTGTATAAATTAACAAGGAATGTATACTAGTTTTTATCAATAATGGCATATATTCATTTGAAATACAAACAAGAAAGAAATATGTTCACATGCCTAAGAGATATAATAGTTCTATGATATAGGACCCTACACAATGAATGTGAAATAACAATATATTTATAGACATGCCCCTTTGGTATAGACCAAGGTGAATTTAGTACCATCCCTTTAGGGATGTGACAAGATGTATATAGGTTTTGGAACATTTAAAACCATATAGTTTTATTCAAAAAACTAAATAACTTCTTATGTCTTTCATGTTCTCTTATAAAAAATAAACGATGTGAAATTTAATTTAAGAATACATAAAATAACAATTATCCCATTATCCATTTTAAATATTCCAATTTCAATTTAAAAACCAATAGAATTTGTTTTTAATCAATGATAATCCTTTTTCCTAGATAAAACCCAAATGATTCAATCAAAAACAATTTATACCATTTTCATCCAATTCAAATTTTAAATCAGTTTTACCAAATCAATTTCAATATTCGCGTCCCATAATTTAACTAATTAATTTAATATTCCACCAAATTCCATAAATTTCACATTTCGACCCAAATTCAATGGAATTCAAGGGTTTTCCTAATTTATTGAAAAAATCCATTTTCCATCAGCAAATCTCCTAATTCAAGGTAATTTGGTATAAAAAATTCTATTTCATAAGAATCTAATCACATATATACAATGGAATGAAATTTAATCAAATCAAGTATTTTAGACTTAATTAAATTGTCTAAATAAAAAAAGAAACCACCTACCTCATGATTCCTATATCTTAAACTCATAGGCCTAATCAAAATTTACCAATAATGAATGAAGACCACAAGATCATTGAATAAAACCTAGTTTTGATTCCAAAAAAGAGGCTATTTTATTCTACAACAAACATAGAGATATATAAAACCCTTTGTAGGAAGGAGGAGGTATGAGGAGATAGATATATGTAAGAGGAAACCTATCAGGAGATGATTGAATGTCGTTATCCTATCATTGATTTGATTCTCGAGCGGTATTGAAAGGCCCAAAAATACTCTTGAGAGATTTTATGGTTGAAGAAATCACATATGCGTCATACAGGTCCATCATGGGTCTAAAAAGTGGATTTATGGTTTTTTGAAACAATGTTCTGATCAAAAAAACCCATACACATTGTTAGCTAAGCTGGGATACATGGTTAGACCAAACCTTGAACCCTATCTACGTACCCCACCAAGTGGGTTTCATAGTTTCTCCTCTGTGGGTGTATGGTTTTAATCTATTATCATACCCCTGTAAAACCCCATTTCATGCATTTTTATAATTTTCCTTGAGAGGGTGCATGGTTTGGGAATATAATGTGCCAACAATGCACACCCCATAAATTTTTATAATTTCTAAAATTTCTCCCAAAATAGCCGAACAAAACCAAACAAAACCATTATTAAAAATAAGGGTTTAGAAATACTGTAAAAAGTATTTGGATTTTATAAATTAATAAAATGGTTAGAGAAATTTTGAATCATTACCTCATGGTGAATGTTCTATTAATTTTATTTGTCAACACAATATTTTCAGTGTGGGGATTTTATATTAATATTAATATTATTATATATTATTTTTACTATTAATTTTATTATTTTGTATATTTATATTATTATTATGCCACCTGAAATGATCATGTTCATGAGTGGATAACACGAAACCATTCTATCTATTGTATCATGGATCTAATCATGACTCCCTCTCCATTATAGGGTTCAGGTTGATGGGGGAGGGGTTATGATGGATCATTTCTTTCTAGGTGTTTGATTATTTATTTTTCACATGAATATGTGAAAATTTAGGTGGGATCATGGGTTAATGTGGCTCCATTGAATTAGGGGATGCACATACATATGATGTGCTACTCATATATGAAGGGATGTGAAAATTACCAGGCTTAGGAACACTTCTTGAGGGAACCATGGGAATGATTTTCAACTGAAACGTCGGGAAACAACAAGGAATGAATGTTATTCATCATGTGGGTATATTAATTGGAGTAATGATTCATCATGAATCATTGGGTTATGTAAATTTCGTTTTATAAAATTATTGATTTAAATTTGGTTATTACAATGCCCAAAAATTAAAGGTCGAATAAGGCAATTGAAAAAACATTTAATAAGGAACAATTTGTGATGTATTTATACTATTATAGGTCGATTAGGGTTCATTAAATGTTATTCCATTATGTGTTCTTGGAATTATTATGTTTACTTTTTTACCCCTCTGCATAATTTAGATTTTAATTTTTTTGACACCCATATTAGTGTAAGAGGATTATTTATTGTGTGAATTAGTATGTTTTTACCCTTTTATCCCAATCCAAAAATATAGAAAATGTTAGTATTAGATATTTAAAATTTAAAAAATATTGATTGTCAGTGAAAGGGGCCATTATGGTGTACAGAAACCATTTCATTCGAGGTAATAGTTACCCAAACCCAAACACTAGTAGCCCAAGTCGCCTCCACTAGAATATGCAAAGCATCACTTTCCCACCTATACTATCATCCATCTTTCCTTTAACAACAGCACCATATCATCATACTATTCACCATAAGTACAGACACCCCCACTAAATTTAATCCAACCCAATATGTGAATTCTCTTCCATAATCGCTACCCACCTTACCTATACACCATCCTTCTTTCCTTGTTTAATGTAACCAAATTGTATTAGCTCACCCAAATGAAAATATTATGTCATTCCATATATGAGATATGAACCTCACCAATCCTGTAATGAAGTACATGATATATCATCCATCAATGTTGGCATCACCCCATGTTAGAAACCTCATACCAATATCTTTTGTAAATAACACTTGCATATTAATGTTAGTGGTTTTCCTTTTTATAGGTGTTTTTGATAAAAATGTTTCAATAATGGTTCATGTATGGTTTGTATGAGTATTTCATTAGAATAAGGCTATGTGAAGGGAGGATAGTTTGTGTTATACTATACGATTCATTAGTGTGGCAAGGGAGCATGCTGACAATGATCAAATATGGTCACTAAGTTGTGTTCTATTTAACATTGACTGTCGATTAAAAATAAATATATGAGACGGTGTTTTACAACTAACCTATAAAATAGCATGGTGATGGAGATATAAAGAAGAATTAAATTTTTTGGATGATGATATATTGTTAAAAACAAGATATTAGTGAATTTCTTATGAGTATTAATCTCTTTAAATTTTCTTTTGATGTATTTTGATCATTGTTAAATAATTTATTAGCTTATTTTCTTTGAGAAACTATGCTACATTTTCATGGATTTATTTATATTTACCTTTTGATTACCAAGAAATATATTTTAATGGAAATTTTTATTTATTTAACAATTTCTATGTTTGATTTATTTAATCAATAAATTAATACATCCTATTTTTTTTCATGTGATACCTAATAATTAATGACAAGAAAGATATACAATAGTGTGTTAGTATTATTTCTTAACACATATCCACATGTGATACCAAATAAGTAATCATGTCTAGGAAGAAATAACATAGATAAATATCATTATTTTTTTTAGAAATGAGACTTATTATTATAGAAATTCGTTCAACTATAAAAAAATTATATAAATTATTCAACATACTAGAGAATGATATGTTAGTTTATTTATGACAGAAATTAGAGTGTTATTTAATAATAAATAACTATACTTAATAATATTATAATTAAATTTGGAATTAGTTATATTTATGTAAATAATAATTTAGATATATAAATAAAATAATTGGCATCACATGTATGAGAATGAGACTCACATCTATTGAATTATCTCATATATTTGATCCTCTTATCTTATTTTTTGTGATTTCATAGATTACATAAATTCAATCATTTTATCATAAATCATTTAAATAATAATATTTATAAATATTCTTGAGAAAGGATACTAATAGTTCTTACACAAATTCTCTATATTGGATGAGCCATATGACTATAGTTATTATTTTGATAGATTTATAAACATCTATCCTTGAATCATCATAGGAATGCATAAAAATGATTCATATTATTTTATATTAAATTTCAATATATCTATTATTATATTCAATGGGTAATATATATATATATATATATATATATATATATATAATATTTGATGTTATTTATATAAAATAAATTTGATTTGATATAATTCTATCTTAATACTGAAAAAAGTATACAAAAAAGTAGACTTATCTAGAATAAATGTTTTTTATCCATATTATTTGTTTAAATATGAGGGAAAGAGTACCCACCACCAAAGAGTGACATATTTTTAATAATAAAATATTTATTTCAAAATATTTGTTTAATCATATAGAATAAAATATATTATATAGTTAATAATAGTTTATTGGTGGAGTATTCTCTCAAATGAACTATGTTTTATTTTTTAACCCCGAAATCTTTTTTCATAGAAATAATTTTTATCGAAAAAATATTTTCTAATGGGATAGTGGGAGTATTTTTGAAATTATAAAAGATCATATAATGAAAAAAAATGATTCTAATAGTCTAATATGAAAATAAGTTACTGCACATTATAATGATTAGGGCATCATTGTGATAAATGATATTATTATAAAGAGTTATTTTTTTATTTAATACCAAATAATCTATATGTTATTTTGGAATGGGAATCTTCTACTATGATATTAAAGGATCATTTAGAAATTGTTTTATTTATTCATATAATAAAATTTATTATGATTGGAAAATTATTTGATGTAAATTAAAGAAGTATGAATTTTATGTTCTATGAGTTGAATATAATGATTATGAATCCTAATCTCTACATTATTCAACAATTATTCATCATTGATATTAATCCATTAAAGGATTATATAAAGAGAATTTATAAGATGGTCATAGAGATACCTGAATGGAATTACATAGTGATTTAATGAGTTTAAAAAATCAATAAAAATATCAATAATATAGGGCCTCTCTAGTGAACTAATATATGATATATCATTAAAATATATTTGATGTATCTTTTTGTTAGTTTTTATAAAATAATTTAAATATATATATATATCATCTAATATAAAGTGAGTTCTCTAATTTTAAAAACGTTCATTTAGGGTGCATATATTACATGATTTGGAAATATATTTACCCTCTAAATGACTGATTATTAGATATCCCTAATCGATGGACATTATGGTTTATTAAATGTTGTGCTTACATTTTAATATTATCATGGGTTGGATTTCACATAATGATATATAATTTATACATGTTGAATGAAATTATATTTTTATACTAGATGATCCACTATATACACCACATGGAGTGTTATACACTATATATATGGTATACTAGGGGTGAATTTCTCATATTGAATCCCTATAACCTATGGTTGATAGCATACATATAATGAGAAACATTATACTTTGTTAATTTTCATAATATATCCTTGAGGCCAATGTAACTAGGGTTTGATTGTGTATGTCTCTAATCATTTCATAAAATAATTTTTAACTAAGATTAGACTATATAGAATACATACAAGAGCTGAACCATGGAGTTGTACCATTAATTATATCATGCTTTATGTTTTAGGAAACTATTCATTAGTAAAGGTCACAAAATCACTATTATGTGTATTATAGTTTGTGAATTATAATATAGTACTTTTTAACTAGTTATTTCCCCCACCATTCTCAAACATGATTGGATCGATCAGTATTAGATGGTGTTTTAATGAGTTTGATGATGGGATAAGAAATATATATTGATTAAAATGTTTTATTTGGTTTTTAAAAAAAATATTATATCATTGAATTCATAGATGAAACATTTTTATATTTGGAATGATAACATGTTAATTTTTTTTGAATATTTCGACCTTCAAATAGAATCCTTGGAGTCTATAATTGTTTTCAAGACCATGAGATATTACATATAATTTCATACTATTAAAACTCCTCAAATTAAGTACTCATTCTCTATTTATATTTAACTCTAATGTTATAGTAGACTTCGTGGAAGAGTAGAACTCTCTAAAGTATTATAATATCCATATAATGTTGTGGATATGTTTGGAAGAATAATTCCATCGAATTATTATTAAATATCTTCATTAATTGTAGTTATGATGAAGATAGAGTTAGTTTTAATAATATAAAATGTACATTCATGAGTATTTTTTTAAAATTTTAAAAAATGAATATATCTTGTGGGAAAAATTTTTTCTTGATTAAAATAAATTTGTTTTAGACTTGATTTCCCCTCCTAAACAATTCATGTTTTATATTGAAGTTTGTGATGATGAGAAAACCAAATTATATCATAAAATCCCAATAATAAATATTATTTATTTATCCTGAATATATTTTACTGGTATTCATTTAATCTGTAAATAGAAAAATTATTTAATATATAATTTTTGTTATTGGAAAATTTACTCTTCTTTAGAGAGAATGATCTTATGTTATTCTACCATACTTTGAAGTTTACCAAGAACAAAATATTCAAACATGAGACCATGGATGTGTGTCCTAATAAATTAATATTCTTCATAAAATGGAAAGAACAAAATTGTTATCAAATTTTCTATAATAACTCTATATATAATTAAAAAATGGTAAATTTGAGTCATAAAATTAATTTTTTATGTTTTTCAATAATAATAAGATAATCACATCAAATAAAATGATATATTTTTCAAGAAAACCAAGGTTAAATATATTATTTAAGCTATATAAAATATCTAAATTGTTGAAATATAATGAATATAAAACCATGGAAAATGACTAGTTAACTTACCGATAAAACTTTTTAATATTTATGGATTATGATTAGAGGCATTTAACATTTGTTATTGATTGTATTACTAATTTTTTGGGGATGGAATATTATGGTTTTAACTTATTCAATGACATGGATATTGAAACCCATAATATATGGACAACGATTTTGATTCTATAAATCCTACAGCCCTTCATAATACAAAAAAACAGTTTGTTATATTCCCCTCTTATTGATGAACTATGATAACCTAGATATAAATACAATGACTATATAAATCCATTGATTGATGAGATAAATGGTTTTTTAGTCAATGATAAGATACTTTTTTCAATGAAAATGTAATTCTGTTATGGACATTGAAGAAGAAAGAAAATTGGAAAAATAGAAATTGATCAAAACATTATTCTCATACTAGTCTTGAATGCGTAAATAATAATAGATATGATGTTAATTAAAAACAGTCAAAATTGAATTAAAAAAAGGCCACTTTGAACATCCCATTAAATTGATAAAGCCTCTAAATATGGTAACTTCCAACTTGAGATATTAGTTGAAAAACATTTTGATATAGAATATAATTGTATTTTAATGATATCAGTATAGTTATTGTAGAATATTATTTATTTACATATATATGAAAATTTATTAGGTTGTATCATAAAATAATAATATTAAATTCTAAATTATAATAAAAGTATAAAAGCTATCATGGAATAAGAACAATTTAAATTTTCACGATACAATAACATGGGGTTTCATACTCCACTACATAGAATTATGAGTTATAATGTTTTATTTTCTAGTTATAGGGAATACAATGAAACATCAGAAATACAAAATATTTTCTAATATTAGTCCTTACTGACTTAGATAATATATACATAGTGAATGAATTTTTTATTTTTTGGCTCCTTTTCTACTTTTTATTCCTATAGAAAATAGAAGAAAATATAATTATAATAAATAATTCATCAATTTAGCATCATAAAAAGATATAATTTTATAGAAAAATAAAGATTTTATGATCATCGAAAAAACCCAATGATATATTGAAGACTATTATTTATGTTATAGTGGAATCAATTGATAATTCCATTGCATGACGTGTTCTAGATGAAATTATTTTGATAAAAAATTTTATTAATATTCAGATTATTTTAACAAATAATACATTCAGGATTTAGAGTAATTGAATATTAATATAGAAAAAGAGGAATTCCAATCAATATTGAATACTATAGTGGATTATGATATATACAATGATAATATTTCAATGTAAAAATGGTGAAAAGAATAACATTCTAGGGGTATAAAATTCTTGGTGATAACATAATATATCATCAAAAATTCCATAAACTATTCATAATTCGTCAATACCTAATTATTTTGTGTAATTGATTCTGGTTAGTAAATATATATTAAATGAATGTTTATGATATTATAACATTATTAGCTTTTGAATTCTATATCATAGAATTTTGATCCCACCATTGAATTCATTTTCTATTTTATTTTATCTATCTATTATATCGTGTCCTAATTCTTGAGTTTTGGGTTGATCCAGACCAAGGAGCTAAAATTTTAGAGTTTCAATTAATGTTACATGGTTAGAACATGATTAATTATAAATGTGTAAAGACCTAAAATTCATAAAATCTTAGCTTTTCATAATTGGATCATGGTTTATTAAACCGTCCATTCAATTGTTTTAGTGTTCTAGTTTTTACAGCTTGTCAAATTTTCAATCTACCATAATCATCCAATGTATGAAATAAACCCCTAACCCCTATATCAAATTTCCCACATAACAACCTGTCCTCTAGTCATGGTTTCCTGTTCTCCCCTTCTCCTTATCTCTATTTCAAGTGTGATACTTGTATTTTTCATCATGGAATTCCATGGTATGAATCATGAAATCCCACCATTGGTTTATTCAATCATAATTCCATGGTTTTTATTGTCATAATAACCTAGGATACTTGGTATTTTAACCATATAGTGTAGTGTCTAGGTTAATAAAATTTCCCTAAGTGTATATGTCTTTTTGATCTCAACTTGAGACTAGTTTAAGTGGTGTATGTCAAAGGTGATATGTTTCTCTCTATTTTAATGTAGGTTCCTCCATGCGTAATTATTTGAACATAAAAATCCTGATTAGTTTTTATATATTATGGATTTAATTTTAGAAGAATTTAAATGAGAGCATTATTCATCAGTATTTTGTTTTTTATGTCTTTCAAATAGATTTTCAACCGGATTTGAGCCATTTGGAGTGGATAATTGATTTCTAAATTCCCAAAATGTTTGAAAATTTTTATCAATGATTAACTAACATAATTTAATCTTTTAAATTTTTTCCCTAGTGATTTCAATAAGTTATTTTATTTCAATATCCAATATTTCTACTTGTTTACTAATTAAAAGGGTGGATTCAAATATGTATTTATTGATGAATAATTTTTGTTTTCCATGGCTATGAATTAATGGTTTTCCTTATCTGCACTGTTTCCCAGTTTGATTAGGGATGATTTACGATCTTTTCAGAGTTTCCATTTAGTTCCATACTGATTTATACCATGTAATGTATCTCTTTTTTTAGTTTAAATGCGTGATTTCATTATTATAGACTCATTTGTAAATATGTAAATGGATTTATTAGTTTGAGTTTATTAAATATGGTATTAAGGTCTGGTTAGAACTTTTTAAAAATGTATTGTGTGATATTTGGAATTTATGATGGATGTGTTGAATGTTTTTCGTTGGTTTAACATGAAAAATGATTTTGGATAACATGGTTGGATATAATGAATGGAATATATTGTGAGATGTTTATTAAAAGTCCATTTTAATATAAAATGTGATGCATATGAAATGGGATTAACACATGGGAACATTTTCATCTGTTAAGGGATGACTAGATTAATTATCCCATTGTATTTCACAGTAGCTTACTAAACCTATTTATGTTGATAAATATAACAGTTTCATATATGGTAATCACCACACTATTAGTCCAAGGTATATACTCAATAGTGGTTAGTTGGAAGTAGAGTTTTGGATTGGTGGTAACACTCCTAAGCCCAATGGCATATTATCTTATGTAGATCAGACACATATTGGATTGTTGAATATTTATTTGACTAGTTTGTATGAGGGTCTAATATGACCATAACCATAGATGTCTTTGGGATCTACCATGACTAAGGATTGTGAAATGGTTAATTTTGTTTCTATAAGTTCCTTTAAAAAAATTTTAGGCATATTACATTATTTATTAATTTAAAAAGTTAAATGTTAACTTTCATATGGTTTACCATTTTTCATAATTTTGTGTATGATTGAATTTACTATCAATCTTAATATATGTGTGTGTTTAAAAGTGACCTTTCTTTGTTCTTTTTTCCTAAAATATAGTTGGATAAAATTGATGTTGTATTTACAATTGATTTTTTTCTTTTGGATTCACTTTTCCTCAAAAGGTATTATTATATATTTTTTGGATTTAAAATGGGAAACTTGGTTTTGAGTCAAAATTAGTAACAAATGGGCTACAATGATTGGTCTTAAGTCAAAATAGATAGATTATTTAAATTTTTTTATTTTAAAACTACCTTGAAAAGTATATCATGTTTAATGATTATGAATGGGATGTATATTTTACATAATATCTGGGAATTTTTACCCATGAATACTTTAATGACTCAAGTATCAGTTGAAATCGATGAGAATCCCCCTTATATAGAATTCATAGATCTGTTCTCTCATGGAGTGCTTGTGTTTGAAGGTGACCAAGGGTTACGAGGACACTTCCTTTTATTACATTTTAGCTTTATTTTTACTATTATTTTATCCATGTATGATTCTTATTCTCATCCTTATTTGTGGAATCATGTATTTTTTTAGTCTTCATTACTAATATTTTATGTTATAGATGACCATTTAATAGTTATGTTTTATTAGTCCTAATTTCGAAAATCTTTTATTTTGGAACTGATTATTCATTTGGCTTGGGATTTTTAATTAAAGATGGGTCTTAATATAATTATAGATTACTTCTAAAGTTTGTTTAATAATATTTAATATTAAAAAATGATCCCATGTGTTCGTATATGACACCTTTGTCTTTTTCACTATACCATGGGGACTTCGATGGGCCGAAATGGGTTCCCAGACCAAGGCTTCAACACATTCATTCATAAAAAATAGTTTTATGGTGTACGTTATTAATAAGTAGTAGGATCACGGAGCTATCATTTTCTACATGGGGTAATGGTAGATTGGATTAAGACTTTGGGAACATGAGAGGTAAATGAAAAAATAGTCTATCTACTCCTTTCTCATTCTAATATTCGTTTTACCATGGGTGGTTGGGTAGAATTTTGTATTTCAAATTAAATTTCCATGTATTTTGATTTTTTTGTTTTATATTGATTGTGATTTTGGTTTTATTAAGATGTTGTGAGTTTCTTCAGAAATTTTTAGGTATTTGCGTTAAAATTGCAGGAGATGAAATGGATGACAGTTATATTAGTTGGTAAATTAAACCATGTAGAATCCGAGACCATGGTTCTAATAATATCTTAGTGACTATAAAATGGTTGATTCTTAGTCCACCGAAAAATGAAACCAATCCATTCACAACAACGAACCCATCCTTAATTAGTTTTTCATTAAAACCTTTTCTTATGGGGGAAGATTTATTTAGGATTTAATATTTCATGGGATGAAATATGGTAGTTTTCTATGATGTTTCAATATTATTTGGTTAAAAATTTTTATTTAATAATGTTGAATGACTTATTTTTAATAGATTCTGGGACTGTTCTATGGGTAATTAGTGATATTTTTTAAAATAAATTCAATCATTTTAGATGTTTTTAATGAGAAAATATATTCAATAAGGAATTAATTAAATGATAACTTATTTTAATTTCACCTAAAATTTATAAAGGGTATTTAGAAATATAAAATGTTAATAAACTATATATTTTCATTATAAAAATATTTTAGATATAATTATTGAAATTATAGTGCTATATCAAAATCGAATATTTATATTCAGAAAAAAATTGGATTTTTTTAAAATTCAATTTATAAATTATATTGAATCAAAATTTTGGTTGATTTGTGGTTTTTCAGATGATATTTTTTTAAATAATGAAAGCCTATTTTTAAATTTATAAATTTATGTTCTCAATTGAGTTGAAATTCATTTTTCATGGTATATAATAATAATGAAATTAATGAGAAAACTGAGGGTTTAAAATCTTAATTTTTTTGGAAAATCATGGTTTTGGTATAATTATAAGATGTATTTTCTTACTTTCTTGGTTCCTGAATTTCGTGGGAGGAAGTTAGTCTTTACATAAATGAGTTTTAATTTTTTTGGGTTCTACAGTTTGGCGATAATTGATATGTGGTTCATATGTTCTGGAATCATTTTATTCGTATTTCCTATTATGCCTCCCAAAAAAATGTTTCAGAGTTTTATTGTTATTTGTTTTTTTCAGGTTTTTATTGTATGATCTAGGGTAATGTGATATTTTTATTCCATGTCTTATATGATAAATCCAGTGGGGTAGTAAATACAAACACTTTTAATTGGTTAAACCATACATGACAATTCTATCTTTGTTTCTACTTTTTTATTTGTATGTGTAATTAAATTTAAGGAAATTTAGTTTCATAGGAATTGATGTATGTTCAATTTTTATAGACACAATTCCTTATAATTTGGATCAGGAGTATTCTAATTTTACAAGGATCCATTTTGGGATTTGATACATGGGAAAATTGAAATGAATTTGACTTTATGGGGAATACAAAGATGTGTGGAAACCCAATTTCGTTCAGTACTGGTAATGTTATTAAAACCCATGGGGAGAAACTCCACTATACTTTCTAGTGTGAGTGGATTAGGTATTCTAAATTTTATCATTTCATGTCAAACCGTCATTATGGATGATGGATGAGTTGTTTTAGAAGCCTTGTGTTATAGAGTTTTATTTCTCGTATTCTCATAACCATGTTCTTTCATAAAGACATAAATGATTGATTTTATGGGATTAATTGATTATAAGTATCCATCTGGTTGTGGTTTTTCCTTAGGAGAATTTTTTTGATCTATTTACCATTTTTTCCTAGTGAAATCCTTATAGTGGAAAGAACAATTATCAATATCATATATACTTTTCAATATCATCAAGATATCTTGTGTTTTTTTGTTTGATGATTATGATATATGAGTTGTGTCTGTTTTTTTAGATATCTAGATCGATTAGGTTGGTCTTGTTTTCATTTTAAATGTGGATAAATAGTTATAGATATCACTCATAATAGACACATTTCTTTTTGGGGACATTTGATTTGATAGATTTGGGGTTCATCATGGTATTGAGGAGGTTATAATATTCATTTGATATATTTAACAATTCTGTTAGTTTTCATTCATTTAAGAAAATTAACTTTTTATTATGAAAAAACTTTTGAGGAAAAAGTGAGAAACCGAAATATCCAAACATTACAGAAAACTCGGGTCAAGACTATAGGATCTGCATCTTCCCAATAAATACAACGAGATACCAAGCCTTCACCATCGCATGAACACTCGGCTAGCTGTCCCGTGCAGAGTTGCATGGGCCTGGTACTGATGGTAGAGCCATACCCTCCCGAACATCCAAATCCAAATGGTATGCAAGGTGAAAGCTTTCGGCTCTGGACCTCATCTGAAGAAGACCCATGTATTATGCTGGTTATAACACACCCAAAATTCAATGGAAGAGAAAGAATCAACTTCACCAAATATCTCCAGTGAAATGAACATCTTGTTGTCAACCACTCCAAAAATTGAGCACGAATAAGAACTGAAATTGCATCATCATGATCTAGGCAATGAAAATTACAACTTCTTCATCTTGATATCAACATAACACCACATGTTCAATGTAGTAGGACATGGTCCAACGTCACCGAATCATCCAAAAAAATAGCAGAATCACACAAACAGCAAAACCTCGAAAATCAGAAAGATGTTCAGAACACCAATCATGTCAGACCCCGCAGAAAACCAGATCCCATAGAAGAAATTCCAAAAAAACACAGACCCCAATCCGACCAACGAACATCAGCATCCAAATCCAAAATCAAACACCGAAGGAAATAAATTACGATCAAGAAACATCACCAAATCACCGGAAACAATAGCTTCAGAGATCATTGGAAATGCCCCGCTGAAGAACAGATAAGTCACGTCGCCGCCATCCATAAAACCCTTAGGGACCACAATGGACCATCCTACACAAACACCAGTGTCAAGTCTGCAACCCACAGTCATCGAGGCTGAATCTTGGCCACTAGATCATCATCGTGCCGCTGGAAGAAACCCTATCCAATGTGGTGGAGTTGGGCGTGAGGAAGGCCGGAACGATGAGAAAATCCAGAAGAGCCAAGTCCCCAAGGTCGGACGATGCTGCCATGGATCGCAAAAAGCCGCTGATCTAACACCGAAGGGAGCTGCTTAGACAACCAAAGGCAAGAGGTAGGTGGCGATGGAGAAAAAACTTAGCGAAGACGCCCCTTACAGGCTCATCGCTCCTCCTAAATCACCCACAATATTTGGATGATAAATTTCAGTTCGCATTAATTTGTATTTCAATGTTTTAGATTTCCTTTAGAATACATTTTAGGTTGGATTGGATGTGTCCTGCTCTAACTGATTAACTTTCTAGGGAAAAAGTGTTATTTTTGGGAGAACTATCTCAATATGATACCAAAAAATCTTAAGATTTCCACTTTTTATAGGGTTGTGAATTTATTCATTAATTTTTGGTTGTTCAATTATTTTTTAATTTTTTCAGTTTTAGAGAAGGGTAATTTTAATCACATATTTAGTAATAACTATACGACAAAATATTTAAAGGTATATAATAATGAATAGATTAGTTTTCCATGTTTGGAACAAGGTGTACCAAACCATATCACCAACACATGTAATGTTTGAGATGATTTTAGTATACCTCACTTGGTGGGATCATGGTTTGAAAAAATGTGTGACCAATACATGTGATCTTCCATATTTTTAATGTTTTCAAAAAAAAATTCCTTTGCTTGAAATAAACCCATAACCCCTCTATCTCCCCTCTCAATGACCCCCAATCCTCCTAACCACAGATCTAACATAAACCCCTCTCCTTAGTTCAATTTTAGGTGGTCTCATTGTAATGTTCTTCATGGCATTTCATTGAAAAATTCACTTATTCTTTCATTGGTATCTTTCCTCTTTCATTCGATGGGTTTTCTTCTCCTAATTTTATACTTATCTTGTTGTCTTATCCCTATAGTGTAGGGGATGGTTTATTCCTGTTTCTATTAGTGTTTAGGGATTATACATATCTTTTTGAGACATTTTCTAGTGTTTTCAATAAAGGTAATGAGTTTGTCTCTAGTTTATGGTATGTTCACCCTTAGTAATCCCTTGAAATTATGAATGTTGAATTATTTACGGGTTTCCATTAAATCATGTATTTACATATATATTTTATATAATATGAAATTTTTTATCATTAATATGGAAATTTTTATAGCTTTTAAATGGATTTTTATTGGGACTATAGATGTGTATAGTTGGGAAACGATTTTAAAATCTACAAGGTTTTTGATAAGATTCCTAAATGATTATATTAAAATTTTTAATTTTTTCAAAATGATGTTTATGATTCCTGGTGATTTCTAAAGGGTTTAGAAAGTTAATATCCTGTTATTTTAACTTTTTTTCAATTACATGGGTATTTTGAATGAGTTTTAAATAGTTATTAATATTTTTTTTCATAAGATAATATTTAATGGATTTCCCTATTTGGTTTATTTCATATGATGCATGTTGATGTATTAAGTGGTTTTATTTGTTTCTGTTTGGTTTCATTACTTTTATGTTTTCATGGATTTGGGATTTCATTTTGTTCAATGGTGCAGTTTCATGATTTAAATATCATTTAGAAACTTATATAGTAACATTAATTTTTTGGTTATTAAGAAATTATTGGGAATTTGTGAAAATCCTTTATGAGATCATTTGAACTTATAATTTCAAGCATAATGGACTTCTTGAATGTTTCCCCTTGGATTGTTAAGGGAAACAGGTTTTGATGATACATATGGTTAAGATGAATGGAATGGATTGTGATGGGTTGAAAAAATGACCCTTTTATAAGAAGTTAAACAGGTTTGGAATGGGATTAGTACATAATAACCAATGTATCAAAGAAAAGAAGACTATATTAAGTAACCCATTATATTTCACCACTACTAACCAAAAATCTATACCCAGATAGTGGTTATTGTATTTTGGAGGAAATCATCACATCTTGAGGGAATAGAAATTTTTTTGTGGTTGGTTTGATATGGAAGGGTGATACAACACCACTAGGATTAAGTCATTTTCTTTTTTTAAAGTTCATTATTGCATTGTATTGTTGACCATTTATATCAAATGTTTATATAGGGGTATAGGGTTCCTAGAACCCTAGAATACATATGAATCTCCTATGATGAATAACTATGAAATAATTATTTTTACGGAATTGGATTCCTTTGAGAAATTATTATTATTTTTAACATTTTTTCCCTTTATATGTTAAATTCTTTCGATCTTATGATATTATTTTTGGTTTTTTCTCTGTTAATGATTGGGATGATCGTTAAATTCCATATTGTTATATGTGTTTGTTTAAATTCAAATTATCTTTCTTCTTTGAATATAAAACTTTTTTCGATAATTGTTATTTGGATTTGGAATTGTTTACATACTTTCTGTGATATTTTATTCAAATATATCATGAAAGAAGTTTTGGGATTTAAATTGAGAATCTGTGTTTTAAATCAAAGCGATTTTCAAGTTGGAAATATGTTATTAGTATTAAATAAAAATAGAAAACTTATTTTAATACTTTATTTTAAAACTAGAATAAAATGATTTTATATATAAAAATTATATTAGTGGATTGGATTTTGAAAACCAACTAGGAATTTATGCTCATTACTACAATATAATTTCAGGTTCATTGTGAGATCATTGGGATCCACATTCAAATGGACTTATTAGTTCATATTTCTCATAGAATAGTCATGTAATAATGTGACCAAGGATCATGTGGATGATTTATTTTATTATTTTTCCCTTTTTACTATTATTGTATTAAGGTTATATTGACCATATCATCCTTATTTTTGATATTATATTTTTTATTCATCACTACAACTATTTTATGTTATGGATGTAAGAACAAATTTTTTAACTGAGGTATGGATCCATGAGTTTTATGTTTTAATACATAATATTATCTTTATTACTCACCCCAATACTTTAATGAATGGTTCAGGAGCATCTAGGGATTTGTAGATCCTGATGTTTCAGTTATTAGAAGAAATAGTTGGGCCATATAGTTAGTATAAACTGTGTTATCTAGATAATAAAGTAAAATAAACGGTGCAAGTGTATGCATGGATCCATAGAGGGGATTTCTTGGACTACACATAGATTGTTAAACTATGTCATACAACCCATGTGGGGTGTCTTCCTTAGATTGAGGGGGACACATGGGTAGAGAATGGTTGGAAAAATAGTGATTCCCCAACCCTATAATCAACATTCTTTAGATAATAGCTAGAACTTTTTTGGTGAATGGTTGGACTAACCGTGTGGTCAAACAAGTTGTTACATTAAATTTTGGGGGAAATGAATATATAAACCCTCCCTATTTATAACCCAAACCTCTTTTCTCGCTCAGATAAATAGTTATACCCCATCTTTTTTCTAGTCTCATGCTTTATCCATGTCCTAAAATAGGTTCCTTGATACATCCTCCATTGAGAATCTAAATCAAGATCTATATATACCATTCGATAGACACCAATATAATCTCTAATACATAGGCTATTTTCATCATTTTTATTCATATGAATGATGCTATTTTGGTGTATGATCATACGACCTATTTTCATGTTCCAAAATTATTCCATTTTCCTCCAATATAAGAAAATCAATGGGCCAATACTAAATGTGGAATTTACAAATTTAATATGGTAAGTGTTGTATTAATATTCCCTCAATGACATTCTTTTTTATAAATAGTGTCCTTTTTTGTGCATGCCATTTTAGGTAGGTATATCCTATAAAAATACATGTTGTCTTATTTTAATTTTATAGATGGTGTTGTAGCCCTTAATTAAACCTATTTCCATCATTTGATGTTTATACTTCAATGTTATCCACCAAATGTTGGGTGTGTTCATTTCAATGCCTTGGGTGACAAATTTTTGGTTTATTTTAGACACCATTTGGTAGTACCCAACTAGAAATTTCTTAAATAATGTGTTTTATAGTAATTTAATTAACCATTAAATTGTTAAATAGAATATATATATATACATATATAAATATCACTTATACATGTAAAATGTCATTAAATTGATAATTGGTTGCATGTCCTACATTCACCGTGTCACATAAGATTAATGTGTTGGAATGAACCAAAAGAATTGAATTTGGAATGTGTATTACAAAGACTATTATGATATATATATAGGGAATGAGTATAATATTCCCACAACATATGTAAATTTTTCTTCTTTCTAGGAATGATCAGACTTGAAGCAACCATGGATTCTTGAAGTAATTCATTGAGCACTTAGAGGATACCATTCCAATTTATTGAGCCAATTACCATGGGAGATACCCACTATAGAATCCAGTCCTTATCTTGTTATGTTAATTCCATGGCATTGTAACAACCATTGACATGACTATTTGTTGGACATTATAATTCTATACACACACTCCTCGAATTCATCTTGATCTATTCAAACATGCAGTGCCATGGAATCACCCCATTACGCTCAGTTATTCTTAACCTGTTATTAATGTGGATGATCTCTATGGACTATTAGACTATTTTATAGTGTAACACATTGTGTGTACCTCTTTTATTACACTCATAACAGTATATTCAAAATGTGTGAGTTAATTATATGAGTTAGTTGGACCCATAAGGCCAAGGATTCTTTAGTATATCCCTAGATCCTTTTTATAACTATCATTCATATTTCTCCATGATTTCATCAATTCTAAAATTAACAACACCAGTCTAATAATAAAAAGAATAAAAATTTAGGGACAAAAACAATGGATAAATTAGTTTTGGGGTATTTAATTATTCACTAATTTATTTTTATATACCTTCACGGTAATATAGTTTATATTTTCAGATTGTATTGTATAGAAAACCATGGTGGTGGACTAATAAGTTTTTCTCACAACCTATTTATGACTTCATTGACACTCAGGTATATAATATGATCACTAGTGTTGAAAAAGGTGTGATACCCTCTTTGGACACCTAATTTCTTACTTTTGGATAGAATCATGGTAGCCAATGACTAATCCAATTCTCAAGATACATGGATATTTATTACATTTTTGATTAAAATACACATATAGTGTTGTACCATATTAATAATTCCATGTATGATTTTTTTATGGTTTGTAGAGACATTAAATTCAATCATCATTGGTATATGATACATTTTATGTCTTTTGATGATTATTTAGTGATTCGATGCATATTCTTATTTCTTCTTCATTGTTTACATATAATGCTCCTTCTGTTATTTGTTTATCAATCTAGTTTACCACTGTGCTCCACTCTAACATGGGGGATAGTCTTCCTAGGAAACACCCTAGGCCCTCACTAGTACTAGACATCTTTTGGCATATTGGAGGTGTGCTTGAGGCCAAGTAGCTAACTAGGTTTAGTTAGTTAGGAATGATGTAGATCCAAGTTTTCAAAATGTGGTATTAGAGAATATTATTTTCATATATCATTATTTGGGAAATACATATTGGGTATTAGGAACATGTCAAAAATATGCTATAATCCGTGTCTGTGAGTTTGTAACCAATGTACAAGGTAAAAACTTGGTTTCCCAGTTATGATGAATTGTTGTTATATATTACACCAATTACAGTTCATGAGTTATCATTTTTATAATATGTAAATGAATTGTGGTATTTTTTTAGGATTTATTGATATTCCTCCTTGTCCTCGTATGGTAAAGAGAATTATTATATGCATCATTACAGGCACTTATGACAAAAATTCAATGAATATTATATTTTATATCAGTGCATTTTATTACTTTAGTTTCCTATTTTTCCAATGATTGTTGAGTATTCTTTGGTTGTAATATATGCTTGTTTCGCTAATTTCTTCTATTGGGATGGTGAATTAGTCATTTAAAATTTCAGCATAAATCTAAATGAAATGTTACAATATAGTTTCTTGGTGACATCTTAAATAACCAATTTAAATCCATGTAATCTATGTAACCCTTGTTATAACGGTTAGGATTTGGATGAAATTACATGACTACCAATTTCAATTTACAAATTGTATGGGAATTTATAATGAAAAATTGGTAATTTAATGAATCATTCCATCTTATTTTACCCATTACATTTTGAAACTAAATTTTTGTGGGCTTAGTGGTAATTAAATGGGATTCAATTTCAATATATAAAGAGTTTGAAACATTATAAATTGGTAATTAAATTCCATTTAATTGAGAATTATATTATGTAAATACATACATTTGAACCAAAAATATAAATTCTATCATATTATTGAAATGGATTCTTATAAATGAAGAGGCAATGTGTGGATTATATAGTGATTCCTTCCATTACTTGAAACTATCCCTCCATATAATGGAACTAGTTTAAATAAAACATGAACACATACAAATATTGTAAAAATAGATTTGTTATGTTGGGGTAGTATGTCAGGAAGTGTGACCTATTTCTTTGGTTATAATATTATTAGTGATTAAATTTCAATTGTTATATTGTTATGAAGTGTCTGCATAGAATTTGTAGAGTTATTCCACCACCATGTCCTTGAGTCATGTTCGATGAGGGTGGTTATCACCATGATCCATGGATAGTGGGCCCTGATCAACCAGTTTTACCTCTAGGAGTGCCACCGGTGGAACCACATACTATTTCTGAATTATAAACTTCTACTCATATTCTAGAGAGTTTTCCGTAATTGATGCAGTCTATCAAGGGTTCACCAGGACTCACACCAAATATTTTTTATCATACTCATGTGTTCTAGAAGAATCATACTCCCATATTTTTATGCGATGGTTTTCCTCAAGCTACATAGTCATATCTTGAAGTAATTATTTCTATCTGTGAGCATCGAGAGATTCCCCTCAAGAAGAGGGTCATCCTCTCTAACTAAATTATTTATGATTCACTAATGTGATTGTGAGATGTGATTACACAAATAGGTCATTTCCAAAGAATGGTCTAGGTGGACATTCATAATTCCTTATACGATTAATTTTTTTTCTACAAATACTAATAGATAACATAGATTCACACACTTGGAGTATGATGTTATGACTATCATGGACTATTCAATTCATTTTAATGAGACTCAATTATTATCATTTCTTCTTGATGGTAATGATGAATTGCACGCGAGGCACATCGAGTATGGGAATGAATATTCCATCCACAATTAGGTTAATGTCTTAACGCTATCTACAATTTTTGTGATTATATACAAATATCTTATAACCAAGAGAATTATAAGAGAAATCCAATAGCGTAGGGTATAGAGGATCAGTTTAAGACATGGTAGTAGTTCTTCCAATAGTGGGAATCATATCCTAACGGTTTCTCATCATATCAATGGGGGCCAGAGTATCCACACTAGTAGATCTATTATATAACATTAGTTTGGAAAATAGGGTAATATGAAGCCACAGTGCTATAGAGACCCACCAGAGTGTCGTGCATGATACCAGATTAGCAATGTTCTATAGAAAAGTTAGACCTTTCTTCCTTATTCTAGTATAATTGGAACCAAAAAAACTAAAACTTCATGTTAAGGATTAGGGACATCAAATTAGGAACGATACAATAGTAGTACTTGTCGAACATGCTAAGAAGGAGGTTGTCTCTAGGTTAGCCAGAATTTTGATTTTTAACACTAGTTGGGAAGACCATCTCAGTGTAGTCTAGTTGTCGAACCAAAACCTTGATTAGACCTGTTTCATTTCTTATAGTTGTTACCAGATGAGTAGGGTGAAGAAAAATATACTATATGTGGTAATATTCTAGTATAATTTACTAATGTATCTTCTTTTTTCGATATACTCACTTCACACTCCTCTATTTATATATGGATAATAGAATTTATTTCAATTGAAATTTTTTATATTTGTGTGTGTTGAACCCAGACAATTTTTTTGGTATATATTTATATGGTAAACACAAATTCAAGTATTTTCCTACTGAGGTTGTCGGTTATAACTTCTTGTGGAACTTCAATATCTTTAATATAGAAGGGTTTGATGTCATACATGGGATGGGTTTGCATGAACCTTATTCTTCCATCATTATTTGTTATAACTTTTGTGGGACTTTCACATCACCATAGGGAGGTAGATATATATATAAGCGTCAACGGGACGTATAAGCCTATCGAGTGGGATTGGATCATTGTAAGATAAGATGAGTGAAAACCTAGATTTATGGAATTTTCAATGATAAAGGGATGATTGGTTTGATAGATATTCCTCCCATGGTGGATCATTTTAGGGATGTCTTCTTGGATGAATTCTTTATACTAACTTTAATGAGTGAGTTTGGTTTTACTATAGATCACAGACAAGGATCTTCTCCAATATTTATTCCTCTCCACCAGATAACACCTAAAGATCATCGGGATGTCAATATATAATTTAATGATTTGAAATATTAGGGTTTTATCCAAACCAGTACATATCCTTGGATTTTCTTATCAATTTTAGAAACTAGTTTGATGGATACCTCTGTCCTTTTGTGGATTACCAATTTTTGAGAAGTATCATAGTGATGAATCAGTGTCCATTTCCTCAAACAGATCATCACATAGACTATATCCAATGAGATATAGTGTTATCCAATATAAAAATGTGATCCCGGTATCATCATGATCAGGTCAAGACATCATATATACTACATAAATCTATACAGAATTTTATTAGTTTAAATATGCACCTAGTTATATCATTCAATCATATGAACTCACATGTTATTTTCACCGGCCTAATGAATGGTGTTATCCACCCCTACATGGATTCCATCATCAAGGTCTTGGTGGACGACATCTTGGTTTATTATCATATAGGAAGTGCCAATTCCAATTTTTTGGATATTATAATTAAAACATTGATATACCATCCATTATATGTTAATATCACAATGAGCATCTTCTAGATTGACAAGGTTCACTTCATGATTCATATAAGCTTAGAATCAGGAGTGTTAGTTGACATAGAGAGAGTGAGTGTTGTTGTTTCGTAAGGTAAAACCAATAATGTGATCAGTATATATATTTTTTATTAATTGGATAGATATTTATATTGTTTTAGATAAGAATCATAATTCCTAGAGGCACATATTAACATTCTAGATAATAAATTTTCAATGTTATTGTGGTCTGAAGTGTTCGATATGTTCCCTAAGGAGCTGAAAGGAAGGCATTGTTCCCCATCAATCTTGATCCATCATTATCTAGGCAGAGGCTATATTGTTTTTTTGGATACTTCAGTTAGTAGGCTGGGTGTATTACATATGTATGATAATTGATTTATTACATACATGTCTCAACATTAGAGACATAGAATGCATAATTAATTAACACATGATCTCTATCTAAATGACGTTTTTCATTCCATCCATTATTGGGGACACTATCTTATGGGAGATCACTTTATGATGTTTATATTCCACAATAGACACAAATATATCTTTAATAATTGTGACATGAATCATAGAGTTGGATTATGGGTAAAATATCTTTAAACTTTCAACATTAATATTTTTTACATACCTAGGTTAAGAATTGTGGTAGCTGATCCATTGAGAAGAAAAACTCATGCATGACATATTCAATAATCCAGCGATGAATGGAAGTTTATGGCCCTCTTTTCTGAGATTCATATAGAGTTCCAATATATTTTTCGATGGCCATTTCATATATATTTTACAATTACATCTTTACTACTTGTTAGGGTGATGAGAATGAGGTTTTTAGATCCAAAAGGTTGGGTTCTATGAGAATGCATTTTAGCTGAGGACCCACCTCTCGATAGGTTAGTTGATGGAGATGATATTATGTACATAAAAGGGTGTATTTGCGTTTATAAATACATGATAGATGAGTTTATGTGAGAATCTTATGATTCATAGGGGGAGGTGCACCCAGGTATCTCCAATATATATAATGATATTCATCATTAGTATTGGTGGACTAGTTTAAAACATTAGATTATGGGTTTTACCCCTAGGTGTTCCACCTATCAGCAGGTGATTGTGAAACAACAATGGTATGTCAGATTGCAATATCCATTACTGGTCCCTGAATTGAAATGGGATAATAAGATATAAATTTTGTGATTTTTTTCCAATTTCTCCTCGAGGTAGTGATGTACTTTGGGTAGTTATGGTTTGACTAACAAAGGTCGCCCACTTCTATTTTATCTAATTAACATTATTAGTTTATTAGTTGGAAAGAATTTATGTCCATGATATTTTAAGACTAGAAGTGGTCCCTCAATATATAATTTAGGATATGGATTATTATTTCACATTGTGGTTCTAGAATGTTTTACATATATCAATGGGTATACGAATGTTTCTGAGAACAAATTTTCTCCCACGTATGGATGGCCAGTTAGAATGGACATTGAACGTGTTAGAGTAAATTCAACGAGGATGCATAATTATTTTCCAAGGTTCTTGGTAGAACCATATACCCCTCTTTGAGTTTTAGTAATATAATATAATTTAGTAAAAACTAAAATGGATCCTTATGAGGCCTTATATGGTAGTCAGTGTCCTTCACCTAGGTGATTGATAAAGGTAGGGGAAGTGCTACTAGGTCCTCACCTCATGAATTAAAGTTCAATTTAGGTGTAGTTGATTAGGACATAAATGGTTACTGATCAGTATATAATGAAATCATTTGATTGTCATTGTTGAAGACCTCTAGAGTTCGAGGTCAGAGATCATGTTTTCATGTGGGTATCATCTAGACATGGGAATTTATATTTATAGTTTTTAGTTAATATTTTAACTCAATTTTTCATGCATTTTAGATCATGGATATGGTTAGTCTAGTATCCTATAAATTTCTATTACATTATAGGCACCATTTCATGCATTATGTCATCACAATTTAATAGCTTCACCAATACCATGATGAATTATCTCATACATTTTATCATGAGGTTGTTCGATTAGATGATGATGCTTTTTTTATGAGTATACCATTCAAATCATTGATTATAGAAAAAATTCATTATAAATAAATTTGATCCCATTAGTGTAGGTTAAATGGAATAATTGACATGTGTGGGAAGATATTTGGGAGTGAGAGGAAAATTTTTGTGCTTTGTGGTCAGAGTTGTTCTCAGTTGATGTTCTACAACCCTTGGAATGGAATGTCGAGTAATAGTACCTTAATGGTGGAGGACTGTAAGAACCTAGTTTTTCTTTGAAGTACATAATATTTAGTTTTAAGTTTGAATTCATATTTTTAACTTTATGAATGTTCTCAATGGTATATGGAGGGATTTATGAGTGTCCAGGGCCTGTTCGGAGCATGATCTTTTGATTTTGGATGAAACATATGGGATAAATAGTCTGAAGAAACTATGATATCTAGTTTACATGGTTATATAAACTGTGTCTGGTGTCGTAGGGATCCATAGAGTGGAACTCATAGGCTATAGACAGTTATTTTAACCATTCACTATAGCCCATGGTGAGTGTCTCCCCTGGGTCAAGAAGGAAACACAGGAAGACCATGGATGGAAATATCATGAACCCCCAACCAAGCATCCCACTATAGTTAGAAAGTAACTCATGGGTGGTGGGCACATGGATTGTTCATCCATGCAGTTAAATCATGTTCCTCATTAATTATTTTGTGAAATGACTAAATTTAACCTTTATAAGTCATGCATATTTATTTTTTAAAACATTGGACAGTAGTACATTCATATCTTCTATCTTTAGAAGCACGTCCCATGGCCTAACCTCAATACACTGCTATCTCTTCATCCCAAAATCTGAATCAAGATCCATCCATCACAATGGAAAGCAACCGGTAAGATGTCAAATCCTTAGGATAATTTATTTATTATCCACCCTATTGATGACACTATTTTCATGGGATATCATAATATTTATTTAATAGAATTCATATATTCTATTTTATTAATCTAATTTCCGACAAACCAATTGCTAATACTAGATAATGAATCAATTACAGAAATAAGGTAGGTGTTCTATGAATGTTTCCTCAATTTATCATCTTTTAATAAATGTTTGTCACTATGTGTATGCAAGATTCACTGGGTGTTTCTTATAAAAATTAATCTTCTCTAATTTTAGTTGACTACATGGTATTCTAGACAATAATGACACCTATTCACATCATTGGATTTTGAGACATCAATGTTAACCACCCCTGATTTGTGTATTTTATTTATTCCATTGGTGACCCATGATGGGTTTAATTGAGACATCTATTAGGTGTGATTGACTTGAAATTTTTTATGGTATGTGTTCTATCACAATCAAATGAAAAATTAAATTGTAAAATTGAAATTATATATATATATATATATCACTTGGCCTTGGAAAATGTTTTTAATTTGTTAATTTGTTTCACTTCCTTAATTCACCAAGTCTCATATGATGAATGATAATGAAATGAACCAAATGAATAAAAATTGACATCATTATTACATATAAAATTAAAACATATATATATATATATATTTAATGAGATTCTAGAGCCTAATGCATATAGACCTTTTTCATAACAAAGAGAGAATCGATATAGTTGTTCCATCATGATATTAATTTGTTAATTCCTTAAACACTCAGAACATGCAATTACTATTCATTAAGTTGATTTTCCTGAGATATATCAACAATGAAATTTGAACTTTAAAGGATTATGTTAATTCTGTAACATTTTACCAATTACTCCCTTGATAATTTTCCATATATTAGAATGCCCTGGACTCAATTCATGGATTCCTCATGATGTTCTCAAATACACAACACAATGGATTCAACCCACTGGATAGATTCATGTTATTCAAAAAATTAATTTGGATGAATCCCTATAGACTTAGTTAAACTCTTTTACAGTGGAATGCATTCTGAGTACCCCTTGGATTACACACATCCGCATATATCCAATCTACATGTGTTACCACTACGAATTGTCTTGTCCCCTAAGGCCACAGATCCCTTAGTTTCTATTTGGATCCTTTTTATTATTATTATTAATATTACTCCATGTTACTAGTATATTAAAATTTTTAACACCTATCTAATAATTAAAATAATGCTTGTTCAGAGTCACCAGTTGGGGATGAGAATGGTATGTGTTATTTGTTTTCAAAGTGATTTATTTTTATATACCTCTACACTATTAGAATTTATATTCTGATACTAGATTTGTACAGAAATCATTGGTTTTGGCTTACTGATTTTATCTAACACTATTTTTTGGACTTTTTTGCTACCCTGGTAGATTATATGTTCACCGGAAATGCGATTGTTTCAAAAATTTAAAACATTTTTTAAAACATGGATTTTGAAATAATATAGATTTTTGATCGAACACAGAAATATAGTCAGATTTTTTTAAAATGTTTTTTAATTATATTAAGTAAAAAATAGTGGAAATGGTACTAATACATGGATATGTCATGAATAAACATACTATAATTGAACTCTTGAGTTTTATTGAAGGATGTATCATTATAGTTCAACAATATATGCATAAGAATAAATAATCTTAAAAAGAAAATGTGATTGTCTCAATAAAATCATATCACTGGGTAACATGGTATGATACTCTACATGTAATGAAATATTACTACATAAATCTTAATGTTTCATTAAAATAATTAGATCAACTTTATAACATGTAAAATGTTATTATACACACCTTGAATAATAATTTTGGTTTATACCAAAACATGATTCTCAAATAAGGAAAATTGATTCAAAACTATTTTATAGATTTTGTAACTTTTGAAACATAAAACCCATGAAATAAATTTAAAAAAAATTCAAGTAAAAACAAATTAATATAATTATAAAAACAATATAATTAATCCAGGGGATGTATAAACACCACACAAAATTAGTGGGTGGTGAATAAATCATGTATCTCTCAGAAATAAAAAGTGTGATGAAATTCCCTTACCTTATGTATTTTCTCTCATAGTACTTATAAAAAGATCATTTATAATAAATATATATTAATTATAAATCTATATCATAACAATATTATTATATATAATATAATATATGGTTTTTTTATGTCTTTATGTTTTCCATTTATTAAAAATTTTAGGTAACATTTTCACTTCAGATAGTATTCACTTTGTTTTCGCACGTGACTTAATTTATTATATCTTTGGCCCTTAAACTTCTATAATTATTTACATAATATAAAACAAGAAATAAATAACCTTTATATTGATGATATTTTTTTATAATAATATATATAATATAAATGATTGATATGGAATACACCATTCACGAAGAAGGTAAGCTGTACAAATGTATGAGCACTGTATTCTATTTTTATTGTTGTATTAAAAGAAAGAAAAAAATGATATATATATATATATTATAATTAAATTATAATTATTATATCATATATATAATAAAATTAGTAATTTAATTATAAATACATTCCATGTAGTCTGTGAATGAATCACATCACATTGAGGGGGAGTTAGTCCACACTTCCTCAAATTAAATTATTATATTTACACCAAGTGGAAAGTATAAAAATATTTGTTATAAATTTATTAAATAAGTATTAATATATAAAAAACATATAATAAATGGATAATATTACCTTTAATGGAATGGTAAATCAATATATTTGAGTTGTATATATAATTCATAGAATAAATGGATAATATTTTAATGGTAGCCTCCTAATTCATTATACATTCTACTTCTGTTTCCTTTAAGATGAAGAAATTTATCTTCATTTCAATTTGTTTCTCATGAGGTAAATATATGTATAATAATTCATCCATAGAATATTTACATTCAATGAGTTATAATACCTATAACACATTAGTATTATGGTTTAATGAACATAATTAATCACCATTTACTTTAACATAATACTTTTTAAGTTCAAACCATTACTTTATACCATATCCCAAGGATGTAAATATAATTTATAAAGTATTAATCCACTTCTAATATACCAATGGATTAATTTTCCCACAAAATATAGGGGGATTATTTCCTCTAATGTGATCCATCAAAGGTGAATCTTGATGTGGAATAGTTTTTTCATAATGGAATGGTTATTTTTCAATATTAGATTAATATTCACTATACATTCATGATTTTCATATTTCCAATACCATCTATATTGGATTCATTAGAATGGAAATAACTATATTGTCTATGATTACTATTACACTTCTTCCAACATTGTTCCATTTTTGAACAATTATATATACATGAATATCTTATAAAATTATTAATTTTAAATCATAATTTGTAATTCCAAAAATATTCTAACTTAGAGAAGAAATTAAAATTTAGGTGTTCTTCTTATTAGAATAATAATCATGATTTCATCAATGATATCTTTATTTATAAATCCATCGAAATGGGTTTTAAATAAAATGTGAAATATCCTAATGATATCACCCATGAGTGTCAGAACAAGTGCACATTAATGCCCCTTTTCTGGCACAAGGTAATGACCTTGTAAATCTTAATGTCCCCTTTTTAGAATTATTACCCCTATGGACCACTATTCCAGATCATAATTAATCTATAATATAGAGAAAGGGGTGTATTTCATAGAAAAACAACATAATATATTTATCAAAACATTATAGAATTTCTTTATGATTATCAACAATTTATATGATAGGGTTATGATTATTATTCAATTTTCTTCTTAAGTTAGTTATCTTTTTTTCTAATGAACCTACTTGGATACCAACTATATTGATCCTACCCCCAGTAACTCAGATCCAGTGTCTTTCTTTATTATATGAGAATAAATAAAAATGTTCAAATCCCGAAGTAAGTATAAATTTATTTGATTTGGACATCAAGAAATATACATGATACACATTTTACACTAGGAAAAGAAAATTAAACATAATACATAATAAAAGAAAATGAACTACATTAATGAAAACTCATTCAAATTATTATTCTTCATATCCTGGGAAATGTAAAAAAATAATAGTGTGATAAAAGGCTCAATAAGTTTTAAGTAAAAAAAATGATATCATAAATCAATAATCATGATAAACATGGTATGGTAAATAACTGAACACATATTCTATTCCAATAACTTCACAAATAGGATAAGGTAAGGAATAATCTACATTAAAAAGTAAATAATTGGATAAAAAATCCATTAAATCAATATTTGATAATGAAATACATCTATAGAAAATATTATAGTGAACATATAAAAGATAATAATAATATTTGTTTTTAAAATTATAGAAATTATTAATTGTTTAATTTCATGATATCAGGCATCATGATACTTCTAACACCAAGTCATTTCTCATAATGGATTAAAAATACTGGTTGAAACCCATTTGATGTTCACAAATAATTTTCCTCAGGAGACATATCAATTCATAGAGGGAATATGTAATTATGGGCACACCCTTCACTACATTTCGAAAGTATTACTCATATATAAAATCATCGATTTAATTCATGAACAATGATCCTTATCTAAAAATATCTCTATTGAGTAAGGGATAATGATTTATATGTAATTCCTTAGTAAGTGAAATAACATTTAAAGAAATAATTGTATGTAAAAATTGTATATAGTTAAAGAAATAATCATATCCCTTAAAAAATAATTTGTATATTTATGATAAATATAATTTATAATGAAAATGGTCATAAGGAAATTAATATTTTAGGGAAATGATTATAATCCTAAAAGAAAGTGATATTGTTCAATAACTTTTTCCAGTTGGTAGTCATCAATTAAAGTCCCCTTGGATTAACTAATTCAAATGGAAACATAGAATACCATGAATTATTAAGTAAAAATTATATTAAAATTAAATCGAAATTATATTCACCATATAAAAGAAATTAGTTTCCGAAAATTATAATACGACTCAATGAAGGAAAATTGGTAAAATGTCCCTTACCTTGAGTGTGACATTCTACATACCTCAATATCTTCATGAAAAATAATTTTATGTAAACAATTTATTATATTAAGTTCCTATTAATATTTATTTTTACTTTATCTCACTTTTCAAATTGTAATATATAATTACTTAATCAATTATGTTTACATCGGGTGTTTCAATGATATTCAACTATTGTGTCAAAATGACTTTGGAAGGTTATTATTGGTTTAAGAGTAAGTTATTTCATCATATTTGTAATGATGATCTTGAAATAATTATAAAATTTTTAAATAATATATAATTTTAATAATAATCATGAAATATGGTTTTGATAATTTACGTTTGTTATGATCATGGGGATTTTAGGCCATGCATACACTTGAGTAATGTTTCCATTTTCAAACGATAACTACAGAAAAGTGGAATGTTGTATATTATCATTAATGAATGATCATAATATCATAAATATCCTATTAATTCCTTGAATATATAATTATATATCATCCATGTGGTGTGTTAATGAAAATAGAGGCACAACTCGTCATAAATGCGGTAGTCCACACATACAAGAACAATGTTAGCTTCTTTCAGGGAGTGAACAGGTAAAAAAATAAAATGATGTATTATATTATTAGAAAGATAAATATTTAATAAATATCATAATTATTTAATCAATATTTCATATAATTTGTAACATTATCCTTATCTCCTTCCACATAAATCATTAGGGAATGAAGGATCACATCACTTCACTGGGTTGTAGTCTGCCGAATATACTATTGAAGTTATCGTATATCCTACGTAACGGAATGTAAAAATTGTAAATATTATATAAAAAACATTATATATATATATTTTAAAATATCACATATATAATTTATATACATCATCATACCAATCCATTAGATATGGTAATGAAAATATGAATAGCATTGGTTAGTTAGGTGATTTTCTTTCAAACCCACAAATGATGACATTCTAAACCATTTAATTGAAGTTGGGATGGTTGTAGATAATTAAAATAAAAAAATATTTTTATTTTGAATATAATTTTCACGGCCCGACCCTACCCGGGCTCGAGCCGCAACTACCACAAGCCCACCTCCTTAGGCCAGGGGCTGGCAACCAGTGCCGAAAGCACAATAAATCGAGGAGGCCTTTTCCTAAGTAACTGTACCCACACAGGCAACACACTCAATGAAAAAGTGAAAAGTAAATAGAAAAGAAAAGGGAAACTGATATAAATAACCACAAGAGTGCATCGACCTATGAACAGTACAATGCAAGTACAGAAAGTAAACTGAAAAGAAAAAGGGGAAAACACGCACCCGACCAGAAAAAGTGGCACAACCCGGAAACAGGTGAACAAATGTAAACAGCTGGAAGGGTTCCCCGCCTAGTACGTGACTCCGACCACCGCACGTGGTCCAAGATCCCAAGATCCTAATCTCCTCTGACATCAGAACCAACCTTTTTGTCGTCTGCAAGGGCACACCAAGTGCGGGAAAAGCCCAAGAAGGAGTGAGTATAAAAATACTCAGTAGGATACCTCGATGGCTTGAGGGAGCAAAAAAAGAGGTACCAATGGGTGAGCAGTAGAGAGAACAGGGAATAATAGAGGAGTACAACTGAAAATGCAGTAATGAGAACAGTGAAGAGTCCAGCTCAACCCAACAAGAGGAAAGAAGGTAGACTCGTCCAGACACAAGGACATGGAACTAGTGAGAAGATGAACTTCCCGTCGAGTCTTCGCTACCTATAGCAGGAGAGTAGACTCGTCCAACCATGATAAGCGAGACACGGAAAGCACGTGGCATAGCCCGCGCATCTTCACCTCAACTAGAAGGAGAGTAACCAAACCCAAGAAGTGGGTAATGGAACAAGGTATATACATATCCTTATGCTCTGCAAGAAGCCTGAACAACTTCATAAGGGGATCTCAGTCCCATAGCTCAGCCCAAGAAAACGAGATTCCAACAGCCCAAGAAGTAAAATCCATCGATGCCCAACATCCACCACATCTACCCCGAACCGCAAGCCAAGGGGATCATTCACCGCACCTTGACACTATCAGCTTTGGGCGGCACTGAATTGCCCACACAGTTTTAGATCGCGTAACAAGAATGTGTCTTAGTGGGGAAAGTGCCCCTCGTACATGATAGTTATAGGGAAAGTCAAACCACACCTCGTCACTGCCCTGCAGTCGAGAGGTCTTCTCAAAGTTAATGCCATCACAATACTGACCTGTACAAACAAGGGTCCCGCTTCGGTAATCACTATGTAAAGCCACAAACTAGCCTATTATAAAGGACTGAGTCTGGAATGTCAATGGGTGTCCCACTGCCCATCCCTGCTAGAGGGTAATTCATAATATGATATCGGGTGACCCACTTCCCAGCCCTTCTGGGGTGTAAACCCTATTAAATGATCCGGTGACCCACTGCCCAGCCCTGCTAGAGGGTAGACATTAATACATCATCAGGATACACACTACTAAGCCCCGCTGGAGGGTAGACATGGAAAAAGTCGATAGGCGACCCACTGCCCAACCTTGCTAGAGGGTAGACCTAGAACTAGACGAAGGGAAACCCACATCTCATCCCTGCTGGAAGGTAGACCCTAAGAGGTCGTCGGGTGACCCCCTTCCCAGTCTCTACTGGAGGGTAGACCCTAAGAGGTTGTCGGGTGACCCACTGCCCAGTCTCTGCTGGAGGGTAGACCCTATGTGTGTCGGGTGACCCACTGCCCAGTCTCTGCTTGAGGGTAGACCCTCTGTACGTCAGGTGACCCACTGTCAAGTCTCTGCTGGAGGGTAAACCCTAGAAGTTGATGAGTAACCCAATGCCCAGCCCCGCTGGAGGGTAAAACTCAGAACTGCTCTGGCCATCTCTACTGGAGGGTACAAGACTGGCCAACCGAACACGGAGTGGGTATCTCGCAAGCACCCAACTCCCAAACAAATCACCCAAATGAAGATCAGTGCATGTACCATCACTAGGTGTCCCTAGCATTGCCACAGGCCGATCCATCGAGAATGAAAACAGGGGGAGACCACCCAACCCTTCTTGTCAAACAAACAAGCATAGAGCTAGGGGAAAAACTCCACCTTGTTGGTCAAACACACGAGCACAGAGGGACCCTCTACGTCGTGAGAAGTCGAAGTACGCAAAGTAGAGCTCGGAAGCACCTGGGGCCCACACGACATGTGGCCCCATGTTAACCCCAACCAAGTGCTCTAACGTCTTAGGTACAAACCACATGTACCTCCACGCACTCCCGTATACTCCCAGAGTGTAACTCATATTCAGCCCAAGGGATATCGTGCACCCGACACCCAACATCAACGCGAAGGCATGTTGTAAAATCTCCAACTTTCTGCCTCAAAGACCGGGGCATGACCAACCACATCTATTCATGCATTACTTCACTCACACGGGAGTGCACGCGATCACACCCCAAGGGTCCATTACAAACACACTAGAAGAATCGCCCTCGGGGAACTTTCACATTTCTTCACTTAATAAGATTGCATAAGAGGCTTCGCCCGCCTGAACATATTACACCGTTGTAATCCTCTCAGAAAGACATGCGAGATAGAGTACTTACTCAACTCAAATGGATATCCAAGAGAAAAGTTGACAACACCTCCTCACGCCTGAACGGTGTCCCGTGGTCCTGAGCCTCGGCCCTGAAAATAGTCAGGCGCATCGCACCAATGCGACCCCCTTAGGAAAACACGTCAAAAGCACTACTCACATGAGTGCAGTGGATATCCGGAGAAAAGGGGGCATTCCGGCGCACACCGCATGAGTGGTGCTTTGTGGGACCCACAACCTGGTCCCAAAACACAATGAACAGATCACAATATTGTGATCCTCTCAAAATATAACACAAGATGGACTATTCACTTGTCCAAAACGGTCGCCCGGTGATAAAGATGGAAAATCACCGCCGATGCCCAAACGGACCTCGTGGGCACCACACCATCTTACCGAACTAGAGCGGTCGAATTGAACCATTACAATCCCCTCGAGAAAACATCCAAAATTGACTGCTCGCACACCCCGAACGAACACCTAATGAAAAAGCCGTGAAACACTACGCATAGCTCAAAAGACGGGCTGGGGGCCCATGCCTCAACTTTGGCCTCAATGCCTGAAACCACCCTTGAATGCTCCGCCTCAGTGCCAGGGTTCTAACGCCACTTACGACGCTCGTTACGGACGTCGGACGCGTCCGCGTCGTCCAAAACAATCATTACTGGGATAACGTCAATCCCCTCAACGTATGTGTCGCGCCACTGAGGCCCCAATCTCGTGAATTATAATTTTCTGGGACCATCTCAAAAGATCACCTCATTGTTAGGTCCGCGCTGACATAGACAGCTCTCAAAACTGACGACCGTAGCTCAAAATACAGGCGTCCAAATCTTTAAAAAGTGGGGGGGGACCCCCCCTTAGGCCGGACCTGCCCGGTCTGGCCGGTTCGCCCCACTCCGGCCGGACCGCTGGGACCGCGGCCTAGCCGCCTGTTCCCGGCCCAGCCGGACTCGCGGACCGTAGCACAGTGGTCCGCCCTCCCGTGAGACTTGTTCTGCGTGCGGGTCGCTCCACCGACCGGCCGACATGGCAGGTCCGCTTCCACGCGGAGACCCGCCAGCGGCCGGTCTCGGTCTCCCCAGCCGGGGTCGGGTCGTGCACCCCGGTCTCCCGCTCAGCTCGCCCCTCGCCGGCGTGCCCGAGCGGTGCCACTACCTGAAGAATCGGACCGCCGCCGGGATACCGGGCCACCACTGCGCCCAGCCGAGCCGCCGCGCCACCTGGGAAGCCGCCGTCCCGGGCCGTCGGATTCCGTCGCCTGGAGCCGCTACGCCGCTAGAGCTCGCCGGAAAACATCAAAAACCTCCCGGAACTTCATCGGATCCATACAATCTCCTCAGGAATCGAAATTTTGATCTGAAAAGAGCAAAGGAAACCCTAGATTGAATCCCACGCAACTACGGGCTTCGCTGCATTTGAAAAATAGAGATTTGATGCAAATAAAACAATTCAAGGGAGTTCTGGGTATGGAAACAAAGAAGAACACGAACTCCAACCTCTTGGGCGATGCCCGGAGCTTCACAGAGAGTCTGCCACCATGCCACGCCTCGCCGGAGCTTCCTCGCCAGAGTTGAGAAGGAGAGGGAGGAAGGGGTGTTTCTTGCGCCAGGGAAACCCACCAAGAGGGGGGGAGTGTTTAAAAACAAAACACTTAAACTCCCGCCCGTGGGCCCTGTACCCAAACCCTCAGCATGGTCAAGGGTAGGCCTCCCCTTGGGTAAAAACCACCTCCCGAGCATAACGGCGATCTCAAAATTTTAATCCGAGGCTCCGTTCGAATGTTATTAAACTCAACGCTCGATGCCGCTAAATTACGAAAACTCCCCTGGGGCCATTATTCAAAGACGACCCGTACCCGTGAGAACTACACCCATCCTAGGGTAAACTGCATCTTCCGAACTCAACGGTTCCCTTAGTTTTCTTATCTAAGCCACCGTTTAAGAGATACTTGAGTTTTAACCATTAAATGAATTAATTAATTAATTTAATTATCCGTCTAACGTTTCGAAAGTGGGCGAGGGGTCCAAAAGTCCTGTGCCGACAAGTTTTATGTCGTTCATAGGGTAAATACCCCATTCCGGACCCATCTGTACACTTGGATATCTGATCTGGATCAGCATTCAGGGGTTATCTCATTTATCAGGCGTTTCCAGTGTGAACGCACTGAAAATTTAATTCCGGCCACCCCTAGACTCGGAATCGCATGCCTTATGAAGGAGTTGCTCTGGAATAATATCAAGAATATTCCAAAGTCCTTTGTAGAAAAAAACAAGGTTCTTACATCATTCCCTCCTTCAAAATTTTTGTCCCCGAAAATCCAAACTAGGTAGCAACACAGGGTATTAATCCCACACCTGGCTCTCCCGTACCCAAAAGAACTCACGCACTGCTCTGCGTCACCACACACAGACCAAAGAATTTGATCTGTTCATGCGAGGGCTTCTCTCGCCAATGATGTGCATAGGAGCACGCACACATCTCGTCAGGTGAGTCACGTGGGAGTTTCTATGCACCCAAACCAGCCTTTGGGTTTAGGGAAAGGAGGTAGGGAATCTCAACATCCCTTCGCACGGTCACAAATTTCCGAAAGGCTCTCGAGGTAGCTCACCTGCTTGACCGAACCCTTACGTCGCTCACCGCGACTAGAATCACTACCCGCACCCAGGACAAGGCCTGATGATTCCCTCCTTCAAAATATCCATATAGTGAAACAACCAAGGATTTCTAGTCACGCATGGTTTCACAGTCGATGTCCCACAACCAAGGCCCACTTACAAGCTCGAAAGGCGAAGGATTCGACACCGTCGATTAGAGAAAAAGGTCCCACTCCTTTTACCTTACCAATATAGGGTTACACCCGACGCCCTGCATCACCCTTGTAACACGTCAAACAAGGATCAGGGAGGAAAGAAGTTCACACACAAAGTCTAACAATTGTACTGAAAAAAGTAAAAGAGATATAGAGCGTACCTCTTATCACCTCATGCTCTGCAGGATGGTAGACATCCAAAGCTCGCGACTGTCTGTGGTCCCAACTGTTAGCTCTTGTAGCCTGATGTGGACCACCTAGTGGTGATGGGAAGACCTCGTAAAGCCTTCCCATACTACCAGCTCCTCCCACTCCTCTGTTAGCACCACCTCTCTGGGTACTACTCTGATCACGGCGCTGCCTCTGTCGTGGTGGTGCACCTGCTGCCGGCCCGAAGCTCTCTACATGCCTGGTCGGGCTGTCCCGTGCCAGGTGACCTCGCCCATCACAAGCATAGCATCGAATCTCGCTGGGCTAAATTGGTGCCCTCTAGTTCCACTGGGGTGTACGACCATGCCCCTGAGTCTGGTTGTCAGAAAGCCACCTGCATCGAGGTTCTGCTTGCTGATGCCCACTAGCTGCGGCAAACATCTCGGATCCAACGTGCCTGCTGCCACCACCAACTCTAGAACATGATAGGGAGCTCTCCGTCACCAGAACCTACTCTAGCACCCCGTCATATGTGAAAATTCCCAAGGGTACAATGAAAGAAAGAATCTCTCGGCATAGACCCTGCTCAAACATCCCTGCTCGGAGGTTGTTGTCATGGACCATGTCCAGGTAAAAGCGTGCACGATCTACAAAACTCACCACGTACTTGGCCACCATCATCCCTCCCTGCTAAAACTGCAGGAGCTTCTAAATCTATAATGAGCATATGCAGGAGGGGAAAAACTCCACACAGAACAACAACAAAAAGTCTCCCCACGAAAGCAACGACTCATTAAGGAGCTGAGCCACCAGACTCCACCGACGCCAAGATACTCCATGAAAAAGGGTGGATGCCAAAGCCACTCTCTAATCTGTTGGCATCCGCACAATCCTGAAAAGGTGAACCACTGTCTCAAGACAAACCTCTACTGCCTGAGGGTCTGGCTCACCACTGAACCTCAGTGATCTCTGCCAATGGAACACATGGAGCGTGCTCAACCCGCGCTCAAGCCCATCCTGCTCTGCTGAAGCTGTCTGCTGCTCAACAGGTGGGGGTGCTGCTACCGGCCCACCTGGAGAAATTGGCTCGCATGATGGGTCCTGGATTGAGGACTCGTAGCTCACATCATTGTCATCATCAACCAAAGATGGTATCCTGGCTGGCTGTCTTCGCGGAAACATATTGAATTTTATCAAGGAGTGTCTTGGTCAGATGAGTATATATGTATATACTAAAAACAAAAATGGGGAGATGAATCAATAAAGACAGTAGAAGACTCAATCGTATGTGATGCACAAACTAGTTTTCCATACAACAAATGTCTCAGCATGACGAGTTAACAAGCGGGTTATCAAGGTCCTGGTGAATGTATACATCTGCCGCTGCACCATCACTGGACTACCTGGCCTGAGATCCGCTCTTGAGACACGTTAACACTATTTCCCTAAATCACAACCAATTCCTTTTATTTTAGGGACGTTCGAACAACGTCCCATGGAACGAACTACCTCTGATACCACTTTGTCACGACCCAACCCTACCAGAGCTCGAGCCGAAACTACCCCAAGCCCGCCTCCATAGGCCAGTGGCTGGCGACTAGCACAGAAGGCACAATAACTCAGGGAGGCCTTTTCCTAAGTACCTGTACACACTCACGCATCACACTCAATGAAAAAGTGTAGAGTAAAAAATAAAAGAAAAGGGAAACTGCTATAAATAACCACAAGAGTGCATCAACCTCTAAACAGTAAAAAGAAAGTACATAAAGTAAAATGAAATGAAAAAGGGGAAAACACGCACCCAACCAGAAAAATTGCCACAACCCGGCAACATGTGATCAAAAGTAAATAGCTGGAAGGGTTCCCCGCCTGGTACCTGACACCGACCACCGCACGCGGTCCAAGCTCCTAAGCTCCTAAGCTCCTCTGACAACACAAACAACTTGTTCGTCGTCTGCAAGGGCACACCATGTGCGGGCAAAGACCAAGAAGGGTTGAGTATAAAAATACCTAGTAGGATACTCCGAAGGCTCAAGGGAGAAACAAAGGAGGTACCAATGGGTGAGAAGTAGAGAGAACATGGAATAATAGAGGAGTACAACTGAAAGTGAAGTATGGGGAACAGTGAAGAGTCCAACTGAATGCAACAAGAGAAAAGAAGGTACACTCTTCTAGACACAAGGAGATGGAAACTGTGAGAAGATGAACTTCCCGTCGAGTCTTCGCTAACTATAGCAGGAGAGTAGACTCGTCCAACCATGAGAAGCCAGACACGGAAAGCACGTGGCATACCCCGTGCATCTTCGCCTCTCCTAGAAGGAGAGTAACCAAACCCAAGAAGTGGGTACTGGAACAAGAAATATACATATGCTTATGCTCAGCAAGAAGCCCGAACTACATCATAAGGGGATCTCCGTCCCGTAGATCAGCCCAAGAAAATGAGTATCCAACATTCCTAGAAGTAAACATCATCAATGACCAGCATCCCTCACGTCTTCCCCGAACCATAAGACAAGGGGCTCAATCACCGCACCTCGACACTATCCGCTTTGGGCGGCACTGACTCGCCCGCACGATTTTAGATCGCGTCACAACAACACGTCTTAGTGGAGAATGTTCCCCTCATACTTGAGAGATCTAGGGAAAGTCAAATAACACCTCGTCACTACCCTGCAGTCGAAAGGGCGTCTCAAAGTCAAAGTCGTCACAACATTGACCCGTAGAAACAAGGGTCCCACTCTGGTAGTCACAGTGTAAATCCACAGACTAGCCTAGTATAAAGGACTAAGTCTGGAATGTCAACGGGTGTCCCACTACCCAGCCCTGCTGGAGGGTAATTCGTAATATGATATCACCTGACCCACTACCCAACCCTGTGGGGGGTAAACCCAAATACATCATCTGGTGTCCCACTGCCCAGCCCCACTGGAGGGTAGACCTTAATATCTCATCAGGAGATGCACTGCCCAGCCCCGCTGTAGGGCAGACCTAGAATTAGTCGACAGGCGACCCACGGCCCAACCTTGCTTGAGGGTACACTTGGAACTAGACAACTGGTGACCCACTACCCAGCCCTACTGGGGGGTAGACCCTAAGAGGTCGTCGGGTGAACCACTACCCAGTCTCTGCTGGAGGGTATACCCTAAGAGGTCGTCGGGTGACCCACTACCCATTCTTTGCTGGAGGGTAGACCCTAAGTGCATCAGGTGACCAACTACCCAGTCTCTGCTCGAGGGTAGACCCTAAGTGCGTCGGGTGACCAACTGCCCAGTCTCTGCTGGAGGGTAAACCCAAGAAGTCTATGAGTAACACACTGCCCAGCCCCGCTGGAGGGTAAAACATAAAACTGCTCTGGACTTCTCTACTGGAGGGTACAACACTGGCCAACCGAACACGAAGTAGGTATCAGATGACCACCCAACTCCCGAACAACTCACCCAAAAGAGGTTCAGCGCCGATACCATCACTGGGTGTCACTAGCACCGCTACCGATCGATCCATTGAGAATGAAACCAGAGGGAGACAAATAAACCATGCTGGTCAAACAAACGGGCATAGAAACAGGGGAAAAACTCCACCATGCTGGTCAAACACACGAGCACAGAGGGTCCATCTACATCGCGAGAGGTCAATGTATGCAATGTAGAGCTCGGTACGCACCTGGGGCCCACATGATGTGTGGCCCCATGTTAATCCCAACCAAGCCCTCGAACGTCTCAGGTACAAACCACACATACCTCCAAGCACTCCTTTATACTCCTTGAGTATACCTCACTTTCAACCCAAGGGCTATCATGCACCCTACACCCAACATCAATGTAAAGGCATGATGTAACATCTCCAACTTGCCACCGCAATGAAAGGGGCACGACCAACCACATCTATTCAAGAATTACTAAACTCACACGAGAGTGCACGCGATCACAGGCCAAGGGTCCGTTACAAGCACAGTAGAAGAACCTCCCATGGGGCACCTTCACATTTCCCCATTTAATAAGGTCAGGTAAGAGGCTCCACCCGCCTGAACTGATTACACCGTTGTAATCCTCGTGGAATGATATCTGAGATAGACTACTTACTCACCTCAAAGATATATCCGACAGAAAATTTTCCAACACTGCCTCAGGCCCGAATGACATCCCGTGATCCCGAGCCTCGGCCTCGAAAACAGTCGGGCGCATCGCACCAATGTGATCCACTCGAGAAAACACATCAAAAGCACTACTCACATGAGTGCAAAGGATATCCAGAGAAAAAGGTGCATTCCGGTGGACCACACATGAGCGGTGCTTCGTGGGACCCGCATACCGGTCCGGAAACACAATGAATGGATCACATCGTTGCGATCCTATCAAAAAAGCACAGAAGATGGAAAATTCACTTGTCCAAAACGGTCACCCGGTGATAAAGATGGAAAATCCCCGCCGACGCCCAAACGGACCATGTGGTCCCCACACCATCATGCCGAATTAGAGCGGGCGGATTGCACCATTTCAATCGCCTCGGAAAAACATCCAAAATCGATAGCTCGCATGCCCCGAACGAACGCCCGATGAAAAAGATGTGAAACGCTGCACGCAGCTCAAAAGACGGGCCAGGGGGCCCATGCCTCAACTTTGGACTTAATGCCTGAAACCACCCTGTAAAGATTCACCTTGGTACCAGGGTTCCGAAGCCACTGACAGTGCTCGAAACGGACGTCGTACGCGTCCGTGCCGTCCAAAATAAGAATTCCCGGGATAACGTCAATCCCCACGACGTATGTGTCGCGCCACCGAGGTCCCCGTCTCGGGAATTATAATTTCCCAGGACCATCTCAAAAAGACCACCTTGCTGTTAGGTCAGCGCTTCCGTAGACGACGCACAAAACGGACGCCCATAGATCGACATACAGACAACCAAATATTTAAAAAATGGGGGGGGGGAACCCCTTGGGCTGGACGGGCCAAGTTTGGCCGGTCTGCCACGCTGGGGTCGTGGCCCAGCCACCTGGGCCTGGCCCCGCAGGACCTGCGGACCGCCGCATAGTAGTCTGCCCTCCTGCAAGACCCGCGTTGCAGGCGGGTCGCTCCACCGACCAGCCGACTAGGCCGGTCCACTTCCACGCGGAGACCCGCCCACGATGGGTCTCGGTCTCCCCAGCCGGGGTCACGCCGTACGACCCCGGTCTCCTGCTCGGCTCGCCCCTCGCCGGTGAGCCCGAGCCGCACCACCGCCTGAAGACCCGGACTTCCATCGGGATGTCACGCCACCACCACGCCTAGCCGAGCCTCCGCGCCACCTGGGAAGCCGCCGCCGCCGCCATCCCGGACCGCCGGAATCCGCCACCTGGAGCCGCTCCGCTGCCAGAGCTCGCTTGAAAACACCAAAAACCTCCTGGAACTTCGTCGGATCCCTGTGATCACCTCAGGACTCGAAATTTTGATCTGAAAAGTGAGACAAACACCCCAAATCGAATCCCACACAACTACGGGCTTCGCTCGATAAGGAAAACTGTGATTCAATGCAAATAAAACAATTCAAGGGAGTTGCGGGTATGGAAACGAAGACGGACCCGAACTCCTACCTCTTGGGCGATGCCCGGAGCATCACGGAGAGTCTGCCACCGTGCCACGCCTCGTCGGAGCTGCCTCTCCAGATTGGAGGAGGAGAGGGAGGAGAGGGAGCTTCTTGCAGTAGGGAAAACTGCCAAGAAGGTGGGGGGAAATGTTTAAAAACTAAACACTTAAACTCCCGCCCATGGGCCCTATACCCGAACCCTCATCAGGGTCATGGTTAAGCCTCCCCTAGGGTAAACACCACCTACCGAGCACAACGGATTTGTCGGAATTTTAATCTGAGGCTCTGTTCGAATGTTATTAAACTCAACGCCCGAGGCTGCTAAATTACGAAAATTCCCCTGGGGCCATTTTTCATAGACGGCCCGCGCCCGTGAAACATACACCCCTCCTAGGGTAAATGCCACGTTCTGAACTCAACGGTGCCCTTGGTTTTCCAATCCGAGCCACCTTTTAAGATATAATCAAGTTTTAACCATTAAACGAGTTAGTTAATTAATTTAATTATCTGTCTAACATTCCGAAAGCGGGCGAGGGGTCCAAACGTCTTGTGACGACATGTTTTATGTCGTTCATAGGGTAAAAACCCCATTCCGAACCCATCCATACACTCAGATACCTGATCCGGATCACCGTTCAAGGGTTATCCCATTTATTTGGCGTTTCCAGTGTCAATGCAATGAAAATTTAATTCCGGCCACCCCGGGGCTCAGAATCACATGCTGTCAGAAGGCGCTTCTCTAGAATAATATCAAGAATTTTCCAAAGTCCTTTGTATCCAAAAAATGGTTATTAAAATAATATAGTTATTATATCATCATGGAATAATAATAAGTTAATTATATGGAGGAAGAAATAAAATAAAAACACTCGTTGAAGAACATTAACTCTTCTTCGGGTAACATTTTTTGCATTATAACTTAAGTATTACAAGATTGGGTTTCTAAAAAAATTACATTGATTGTTAGGGGATATAATTTGAGAGTTTTTTTTGGTTGGTATTGGGTGAACCAATAGGGTTTTATTGTGTCACAAAGAGAGGAGATGGGATGGAATTTTATAATTGTGGTGAGTGACACACATGTATTTTTTGGAAAGAAAAATGTATACGCACATTATTCCCAAGAAACAAAGGACCAAAACTGTGTTTTTTATAGAATTATAAATTATAGGGTATATAATTTCTATAAATATGTTTTATAGAAGTTTTTAGGTCATTTTAACTTGTATATATTTAGTTTAACAACTTAGTAATCCAAATTTTTTACTTTAACATGATAAATAAATTTGACTATATTTAATATTAATTGTTGTAAAAAATAATTTAAAATGGTTAGATATAAATTTTTTTAATTCCATATATGTAATTAATTTTTATGAATTCCAATCAAATAAGTGTAATATTTTGTCTTAAAATTAATCCCTGTAGATGTAATGATAAACCTAATTTTCAAAGAGAAAATTTTGAAAAGTGTACAGAGTTCCTATTTGAAAATTAAATATAAAAGTGATTAAAATAACCCAAAAATGAATTAATAGATATAAAATTAATATATTTTAATTTTAAATATTTTTTAAAATATGGTTTTACTATATACATGATTTAAAAAAATGGATTTTATTCAAATAAAATTCAGTATTTTTCACTTTACCCAAAAAATGAATCATTTCAGAAGAATTAGAAAAATTCATCAGAATATAATTTTGATATTATAATTTTAGAAATTTATTTCATCTTATCAAATAATTTTAAAAAATATGATAAAAATGATAAATTATGCACCCAAAGTGCGACCAAACTGCCTTTTAGATAAAATCCTGTTTTTTTTCAGAAAACATATCTTTTTTCATTCATATTGTTATTACTTTATTTCAAATTAGTAGATAATCATACTTTTTATAATTATACTTGTAGTATCTATACCCATATAATAAAAGGATACATTATAATTTTCATTTTTAAATAATATTTTAATATATAAATTTTTTGAACTCAGTGTTATGTCCATCACAGGCTATCAGCGAAATTAAATTTATTCTAAAAATATATTTTTTAAAGTTTTAGGGTGTAACAAAAAAACATGTAGTTATTCCAACAGATAACACTAATAAATCCACATAGTACTTGACACTATTGATATACCTTCAAAAATAACACCGTACCCATGAGGTACCAGATACTCCTTCATCGAGTACCCGGTGCTTTTACAGCACCTAAACCCAAATTTGATTCCTCTCCCATTAATCCAATAAAAATTATTATCACATAAAGAAAAAATTAAGACAATATTAATAGATAAATCAACAAAAAATAAGAATTTTAATAACTATAACGATGATGTTCATCATAAATTCTCCACAATTTCACTTCCCATCCTAAAAAAATTTAAATTTCCTTTTGAGGAATCATGATTTGATAACGGGAATTAATTTCATATTTTTATTCAAATTTTTCATCTTAAAGTCTTCCATGTTTATAAATTATCTATACATGAGGAATTGTACACCTCTTTAACACCTATTCACACTAATGGATGACATAGACATGTTTTTTCCATATAGGAACTATCCAATTCTAGCTCGATTTCACTAAACATAATCACATGTGGGTGAGTTGATATGTACTTTCATAGTATTGATTAACGATATTTTAGATAAAACAAAACATAATTGGTAACCTAAGAATGTATTTCATTTATTTCATTTTCTAAATGATATAAAATTACATAAAAATTATAAACAAATTGTTCTTTTACTTATATGATTGTGACCTAATTAATGTGAAACTAAAACTAAAACAAAATAACTAACTAAATATTATTTGGGTCTTTACCTCTAATCATAATTATAATTCTAGAATCTGTTATTGTTGGTAAACCATTATTGAATCAGATTTACCATTTAAATTGATTCCAAAAACGATACTGAACCCAATATAATTGGACTCACTAATTTTAGTCCAGTATAAATGTGATTAAAAAATACTACCATAGATATTCTCAAAAGGGCAAATGAGTGATGATTAATATATGTTATTATAAGAAAAAAATATTTATAATAAATTTTTTATCCATGAGAGAATAAAAATAATAATGTAATCCTAAACCATATAAATACGTATATGAATAATATACTTTGCCTTATAATTTGAGTGGGTTATGTTGTACTTAGGTTAATATTAGTAACCAGTGATTTATTAATCAATTTTTAGAATAAATGCATAAACCATTGGTCCTGATTGGCAATGGGTCTAACTATATATAGTTGAAACTTTATGATATCCCAAATATACTTCTTTTCCAATTCATAAATTGAAAATTACTATTAAATAGAAAATAAATGATTCATCTTCAATTGGTGATTAGAAATCACACACATTGTATATAGACAAATAGAATACGGAGGCGGGATAACTACAACGTCCATCATAATTTCAATATATTTACAAATAAGTAATGGAAGATATTGTAATACACTAGAATGTTTTTTGATATTGAGTTCAACCATTTTTATAACTGAAACACATATCAATAACATTAAAAATAACTCTATTAAAATTAGGTTAAAAATACTATTTACAGATTTTAAGATAAATCAATGAAATGTTAGTATTATTAACCTATTTAGATGAGAGAAATTATATAATAACTTCTTCAAACTGGTAGGAACTAAAAGTATTCGATAAATATAGTGAAAATATTGAGTGTATTGAGACTAACATTTTTGTATATCCCTACCATATAGTGTCCTTCGAAAGATGATGTAATCATGGTAAAAAATTATAGTTTTCTATATGATCAATAACCGATGATGTTCAATTAAAATGACATAGGTGTAATCTATACAAATATTTATAATTGTCTTAATGATTTATAGTTATATAATATATAACTCTAAAATCATCATTTTTCACTTACACTATTTTAGGTGGTGTATTAATTCTACAAAAATTAGTAAAAACATCATTTTCCAAGTGGATACATGAGGTTTAAATCAAATGAGATAAAGTATTACAACCATTGAAATTACCTTTCGTTTATATATCCATATAAATAGATATATCTTTGACTTATTTGGTTGATGTATAACACAAATCATTCACAGAAGATATTATGTTTATCCTACTTCGTGGTTTTGTAATTGTTGTAAAATAATTCCAATATATTAAAGGAGAATTATAATGATGGATCATGAGACTTTTAATAAGATCCCAAAAATTTTATTTTTAAATGTATTATTAATGGATGAATTATTTGGGAATATTATTTTTGATATTTGAAGATTAGGCTATATTTTTTAACTACATTTTATTTTAAAATATTATTCATTTTAAAGGAAAATCAAATTTAAATTTTCCATGTATGATGGAAAATTTCATATAAAAATAATCTTTGATGATGATTGTGATAATGAATTATTTATTAAGAGTAAGGAATAAAAGAATTATAATTTTTTTTGAGGATACCCTAATTCAAATTGAGTAATGTGTGACTCATCGTTAAATCCCCGTTCCAATACTTTTAAGGTCTCTTTTATGTTTTTTCAATACCCTAATCATTTACTTATATATTTTATTTTCATTGTAAGTTATTTTTAAATGAGATTTATTTTTTGGGATAGTCATACATTCATTATTGATTGGTTATGAATATGGTCATAACATTGTATAGGTTTCTAATCCTCATGGTCAATCAGATTATCATAGTTGATTTTGTTGATCATGTGGTTAATATATATATCCTTGGTTGATTTATGCTTATTTAAAATATTCATTCTATACATAGAGAATTTATAATGAAATTATTGGTGAAAAAATAATATTTCCATGTGAGAATATATGAAAATAAATTCATTGAGATAATTCTTGGACAATATTCCTATGATTATAAAATGAAAAAATTAATGTTATAAAAAGTTTGAATTTTTTATTGCTAATTTTTATAATGATAAAGTAAGATTTTATAACTCGAGAATCGTGTGGAGAACATAATTATGATGATTATAATGTTTGTAATCTTGATTGGTCCACTATATGTTCAACAAGTGTTTTCTTTTTAAACATAATTATATTAAAACTAGTATATAAATATAAGGGGAATAAAAATAAGTACCAAAATAATATGTGGTAAAACATTAGGAGTATAAACATCAACCATGTTTACATTGATCATTGCAGACATGGTCTACAATAAGGAATTTGTTCACCAAAAATCCAGCAGAGGAGGACATGATATTTTTCGCATATAGAATCTAGATGATACCAAAAAATATGTTCTTAAATTGAAAATATATTTATGATCAATTATATAGTGATTTATAAATAAATAATTATTATATATAATTTTAAAAGATATTTATTCTACAAAATTTTATATAATGGGAATAATTATTTTTTTTCATATTGAGTTTTGAATTCATAAAAACTTTCAGGTATATAAATAAAATGAAAACAAAAAATGTGCATTATTTCATGTAAACAATAGATCTTAAATTCATGGAATTCCATAGAAAAGGGGAGATATTTCATTGTTGTATTGATGTGGGAAAATGTAAATATTATAGAAGAAGAATATATTTCTATGATATTTACTTCAAAAGATGAAAAAGCCAGGATTTTAGGTAGTGCATACACGCATATATATATATATATATATATATATTATTTAATGTATGAAATTGTTTATGGAGAGAAGATGATTAATTCCATGATTCAGTAAGGAAGAATGATTTATGAGGTTTGTGCTAAGAATGATGAAGCATCATATTTATTTGAAATTATAAATTTTTTGCATTCATGAATATATTTAAATGCTTGAATTAAGGATGAAACAAGATATGGAAGCAGTTTCTCATGGAATTTATTTTCCAAATAAGCTTCTATTGTTTAGTAATATCATATTATATGGGCTTTAATTGATGTCAATTATAGATATTTGAATTATGGTGTTCAAAAAATATCTTAAATATATATTAGGAGCAAGATAATAATGAATTAACAATTATTAATAATTTTTCTTCTTGATAATATAAAAATTACATATTATTAATGATAGTTCAGGGGATGCATGACACTATCGTTCAACAAGGGAAAATATTTTCTTCACGAAATATATACTTGAATATTATATTATCAATGTGTAATATATGAGTCAAATTACGGAAATAATATCCAAACCACTTTTTGTTTCATTAAAGGAGAGGAAGAATGAAGTTGAATGTGAAGGGTGAAGAAGTGGATATGTTTTTATGATATTTTCTAGTTTAATAATTTATATATTAACTTCCACACATGTAATTGATGATAAATAAGAAGAAGATGTAGTGAATTATAAATTACATAGTTTGATGATCATGTTTGAAGGTGGAAAGATATAAGAAAGTGAAATATTCACTTTAAAAGTGATCATTGTAAATAAAAATGGGATAAAAATATAAATTATCGTTAAAATAACAAACACTTATTCACCCTCTATTTAGTGTTGTGTTCATCCCAACTGATCCTCAATAATTATCATTAGATCCTTGTTCACATGTTATTGGACTCTATACTTTTAAGGTTTTTATCTTTTGGTTTCTTTATGTTCATATTTATAATTTATATTAAAGTAATGTCATAATATGTTTCTTTAAGAAAATTATATATAGAATCAAAATGAATAATCAAATTTGATTCATGTTTTTAAAAATATGGATGTACCTGCCAAGAAAATATTTATCAAAAAAAGCTAGAGAAGAAGATGTTGAGGGATATTTTCATCTTTTAAAAAAAGAAGTATGTTTTGTATCTTCATACAATAATTATATTAAATATAAATTCAATATTAAATAATATTGAAATGTAGGTTCATTCAAAAAATCAGGAAGTGGGAAGTATTTCTACCTAAAAGTTTTTTATTTGAGTCACGTGATCCTATGGTAAGTAGAAATTCTTTTGAAAACTATCCTAAAGAAAATTCAATAACTAGTTGGAGTGAAAGTATATCAATATATTTATTCATAAAATGAATTCATGTATTTATTGTATTCTTATCCCAAAGGAATTTCTATTTTTATTTGTGAAATTTTTGAAGGTCGTTAGGAATAAATCACCTAGATTAAATGTGAGGTATATAATGTAGATAAATCATCAAGACCATGATATATAAATATAACACCCAAAAATCTATCTAAATAAATTATTCATAAAGAAGATTGAAATGAGGATCATGAAGAGATATGGTTCAAATATAAATAATACTGACCCAATACCATATTTAAAAGGGAATGGACACCTAAAAATCGTACAAATTACATATATAGATTGTTTGAAAATATGAAAAACATCATTTATTTCAAGAATGTATAATTGTATTTCAATGATAATAGGATAAATTAACATGAAACAATTTTACAAGAGAAAAATAAAATTCATAATGAACAGGTTTAGAATGAGGGAAAGGATAAGAAAGAGAAGGTTATGTTGATTAAATATTTAGAGAACACTCTCAATATGAAATATCCTGAATTGTAAGTAAAACATTCAAACATTTAGATGACTCATTTTGAATCATCACAAATGAAAATGAAATGTACAAATATAAAATGTTGTTAAATGGTGGATTCTTATGCTAAAAGACATCACTTATGTGAAATAATATCCAAAATACATCCAATGATGTTATTCAAGTATCACGAAAAGAGGAAGTACAATATTAATAGTCATAGAACCAGTCTTATAGATTTGATGCTAAAACCCCATTAAATAATTTTCGCTGATATTTTGAAAATTAAAAAAATTGAAGCATAGAAATTGTACAACATCATGAGGAAATATTGGATCACTTATAAACCAATTATAATTAAATGTTTTATTTGTTATATAATTAGTAAAAAATCATAAATAAAAACATGGATTTTATAAAATCTAGTTCAAAAAAATAAAATTCATCTATCATTATGTTCTTCAATTGTAGTGACATACTTTTTGCCATTCAGCAAAACCATGGGAAAAGGAAATAACAAATGGTGATACTTAATGATAACTAAGGGTAAAAATAATCATTAACCATTCAAGGACATTAGTGATAATAAAAAGATAATAATATTAATATTACATTATTAAAATACATGAGAATAACATAATAGAATTCATTCCCCAGAAAACCATTCTCATAAAACATGTTATACAAAATAAGGATTTATCATTAGAAAAGATTTATATATTCTGATAATCATAAGGCATTTGAAAACAATCCTTGATAAAATGATTCATTATAACAATGATACAACCATAAAGAAAACATTTTGGTAACTTTCAACATGAAACATTCATTACAGAAGTATGAAGTCGGATAATTCTCATATATCTCAGAAGTAACCTATAACAAGTAAATTTTGAAATATCATTGGAGTAACATAACTCCATTATCTATTAAGAGTAACTTCAATCTTGGTAGATACATCTAATTAAACTATACATTATATGGATATAAATGACCTACTCTTCCTTTGTTTATAACACAACAACGTGTTTGTGGTTTATAATGGAACCAACCATCAATCAACTATACATATATCCAAGTACTATAGAATAAGAAAAAATCATAAGCATTCACATTTCAACATAATAATAACCATTGTGGATTTATATATTGATTTAACCATGGAAAAGAAACTATTTTCATGATTTTTTTGAAACAATCATAATCCATCTAATGAAAAACTAAGGATGGAATCATAAAAACAAACTACTAGTGTAGTATAATAAACAATAAGGGTTTTTTATGATGAATAGAAATACCATATAGAGTTTTTTAAAAGAATTATCAAGTAAAATACACATTATAATTTCAAAATCACTAACAATTCTAAAATTACATTGAAAATAATTTTCTATCAAAATAAACATGGAAACATAACATGATGATTTAAATAAAATAATGGCCAAAATGAGGGGGGAAACCATTCATAATATATCTGTTAAAAATAATTTTTTTCAATTTTTATAAATTCCAAAAAAACTGATTGTTTAAGGAATTTATCTTTTAATGTTTTTAAAATAAAATAAATATAATGTAAAATAACTATAGTAAATAATTTATTTTTATAAAAAAAATTCTTTATTTTTTTTGAATGAATGGATATGAAAAATAATTTTTTCCAATCTAAAAATTATATAAGATTAGTAGCACATATAAATATTTTATTGATGCTTGTTTAATTCATATGGTAGGAAATAGAAATTAACCATGTAAACCATAATTATAACTAGAGGGAACTAATTGATATGGTTTCAAGAAAATAATATCATATGACTCCACCAAATAATCCTTGAACTTAACGAATCCTAAAAAGAAATTATATTGTGAAATAACGCCTTTAATGATTTGGCATCATACAAATAAAATTATTTAACATAAATAATATTAAATGGATCTATAAATCTCATTAATTAGCAGAATTATTATGTAAAAACTCATTCATGGGGTGCTATTTACACCATATAAGGAAATCATACCATACAATATGAAGTTTGTCTTAGAGAAATGAGATTGGGGCAAGGAAAGACTATAAAAAGATCATAACATATGATGTGATAGTTAAAAAATTTAATGACTATTTAAAAATATGTAGATTCTCATAAAAATGTTTAAATTTTTATGATAAATCCATAGATATCCATTCATTCAATATGATGCAATGAAAAATATAACAAATATTTTTTATCACCCAAAGAATTAAAATTGAGTAATGTAACCCTTACCACATGGAAAATTTTAATTCTTATCCCCTTAGATGAAATAATTTCAATTGAAACATAAAATACCCTGAATTATTAATTATTCATGAAATATCATTTAAAATGGGTTGTATAAACACCATATAAAATATTTTATCTCCATAAAATTAAAATATTACACAAAGAAAGGAAAATAAGATGAAATACCTTACCTCAAGTATATACATTCCATATATTTCTATTAAATGATTTATAATAAACATAAATTAAAATTAATATATCTTTTGAAACTTCTCCAGTTTGGACCCCTTATCATCAAACCATTTATTTTGTATATTTTAAATTACATGTTTAATTACATATTCATTTATGTTCAGATCATGGGTTTCGAGGACATATAGTTCATTGTACCAATTGGCTTCGGTGTGGTGAACATGTTCAATGAGGAAATTGTTCCATCATATTGAGAATAATAATACATAAATAATTATAATTTTTATATATAAATTATACATTTAAAACAAAACATGGATGATGTTCCAAAAAAATGAACTATTTTATAATCATGGAGACAGTAGGTCGTACGTACGCAAGAGTAAGATTTACATTTTTCAATGATCATGATTGAAGGAATGTAATTGTTATTTTATCATTCAAAAATTATATTTATATAATACATATTATATTAATTATTTATATATACATATATATTACATCCATGTGATGTGGTAATGAAAAATTAATCACATCTCTTTTTGGAGGTGGAAATCCACATGAACGCAAAAATAATATTATCACCTTGCAAGGAATGTAAATGTAAGAAAATATATGATTTATTAAATTTAAATAATGATAAATATCTAATAAATATGATATATATAACATAAATACATCATTATAAACATCTATGATAGATGATAATGGGAATGTAGTTTCATTCGTTCATGATGTGGTAGTCCACCATACACATGAATGACTATTTCATTCAACTTATAATAGATGAGAAGATGGATATTTGTTATACCCTTATCCTAATAATGTATAATTATATTATATTTAATTATTATATAATATAATAATTATTTAAAATGATTTTATGTATTTTAGTGAATAAATAAAACCAAATGGTCAGTTTAAAATTATACCTCTTCTTGAAACAACCTCTTTAGGTTTACACCAAAATCTTTCCGTGGAGGTTTTTATAATAACAACATGTACTCTAAGATTAATTAAATGAATTAATTATGTAATTTGGGATGTTATTTTAAAAATAAAAATGTTTCTAAATATTTTATAAAAGAGGATATGAGTTTCCCATTTTTAATTGAGGGGGGGGGGACTTATGTGATTTCATAAAATATGAAATTAATATAAATTACCTTTCAGGAAAAAAGGATGAAAACTAATAAAATTAATGTATTGGATAATTACATTTAAAAATAACATCATAAAATAAAACTATTACAAATTTATTTTAGGTTCTTACACTTATATATTTATTTTTACCTGTGTAAACCCTTTTTTCGTTTACCAGGATAACCAAATTTATAAACTTTAAGGACCAAGATGGTTACTATAATTGAAAAATTGGACAATAAATTGACCACAGTATATATTTAAAACCATATACCAATCACTTGAATAATTATTTGGTTTTTTGGAATTTAAAATCGTTTAGTAGAATATTTTTCAATATAAAATATCATTGATACCAATTTGAGAACTATTCATCTAATTTGAATTTGAAAAAACAAGAATGTAACAAAATTAAAATATATTCCATTAAGAAATCATTTTTTTATTTTTATGTAAAATAATCATGGAACTTTTTAATTAATTATGTTTATGTAACTATTCAATGTTTTAAAATCATTTTATAATATTTTTATTAATTTAATAAAAACCATGACATCATTCCATAAGAGTTTAATATTATTATTTCATGACTAAAAATTATAAATTAATTACCTGTACAAGAAATAATTATCCTTCAATAAAATATTTTGGACTGAAAAAATGTTATTTTTATCCTTATCAAAAAAATATTATAAATTCAAATCAATAAAGTGAAATTTTTTAATATATTTTACTCAATTATTATAAAGGATAAAATAACTACCAAATGAAAAAAAGGTCATGTATCTAATCCTTTTACGAATATGGATTAAATAGAAATATACATTAAAATTATGGAAGTTGTTTTATTCAATTTTTATTCCATATCATATTACTTTTAAGCTTCATTATACAATTTACCCTTATCAGTGTGATACATATTTACAATATTTACTATTAATAATGATAAAAAAATATTCATTTTTACCAAAAATGGTAATCCTAATAAAAAAATTTGAACCCATTTTTTCATATTCAATAAATATAGGTATCATTATTATATTAAATATTAAGTCGGTAATACTCCATGAAATCTGGGATTTTAGAAAAATGCCATTTCGACTATAGAAATGTTTTTGTAACAAATTTATTTATAAAATTTATTACAAAAAGTGTAATTAGATTATTATTAATCAGAATGAACTCATGAAATTATAAAACAAATCTAAAAATAATAATACTATTTAAACCCATAATAATATTTAATTTCAATAAAAATCAATATTTTTCATTAGTCATTGAAAAATAAAACATTCAGAAAAATCTCAAAGTTTCGCCTTAAGATAATTTTGAAATGTTGATTTCAAAAAATATATTTTTTTAAATAAAAATAAAGAAATTTATTTAAATTAATGATTTTTTTAATGAAAATTAATAAAATAAGTTTTCAATGAAAAAAAATTATAATGAATAAAATGAATTTACTAAAAAACTATGGATTATTTTCAATGAATATATATATAAATATGCATTTAAATAGAAATATACCAAATTTATCAAAATGTATGGACCATTAGTAATTGATTAAATACCTTTAAAATAACCTAATATTGATTCCTAAAAGGTAACATGATGTGTTTGGTGTGTTCGGGGCTCAATTGAATCCCAGAGCCCTGAAAGGGTATGTTGTAGACTAGGATACACAATTAAATTGAACCATTCAGTTGTATATAGGAAGGTGCAAAGAAAAACACAGTTTGTATGAAATTGTGTGACCCTATATGCATACACATACAGCTATATATAGTTTTCGACCAGTGAATCTTCACACAGTTTTCACACGGCTAGTCAAACTATGTTCATAACCATGTAGTATGCCTCTTTAGGGAAGTGAGTGGGGCCTGGCATTTTCACAGTTCAAAAACGATAATGCCAAAATATGCATAGTTTAAAATATAGCTAAAATAAACATTTTTACACATTTAATGATATATGATCACCCCTTTTTTCCCTTTTTTCTTTCTAGTGGGATTCATATCCTTCCCTATGCATAGCGATTCATCCTCTATCATTCTAGATTTTGTGATATCTCCCTCTTCTGTGGTCTGATTCATTCACAGATATAAGTAATAGATGGATATTGGTAAGATCTTAATCCTCTATGAATATATTTATATATTCTCCTTCCATCCATTGTCATATTTTGGTGCTTTATATTTTGACTTATTTTCAGTTAGTTTAACTAAATCTGTTGATTTATTCCGATTTAGGTCGAATCAAGGCTTGATAGCAGATTAATAGAGCACTAATATATCAAGGTAGGTGTTCTATGATATTTCCTACTATTTTGTAACATTTTAAATATCAATCCATTGTGTTAGTCATTGGATTATTCATTATAGTCTTATTTAATGTGACATAAATTATTTAAATTAGCTTTACATGATATGGGTGACCTTTACCGGTAGAAAAACACATTTATGAGATGTTATCCTAGCTTTTAGCCATATCTTTCGGTGTGACCACTAATATTGGGATATTTCCCTATCATAGGAATGTTTAATCACTACATGGTGTGTGCATTATTATTATTATATATATCTAAATTAATTATTTTAACTAAGTCACATGGTCGACCATGAGATTGTCCTTTGATCTTAATGCCAACTGAACTATTATTAAAGGCTTATTCATGATGCTTTACATTTAATTTTTATATTACTTATATGAAAAGTGATTAATGAATATTAAATGAATACCATTATTCATTCAATCTGAATTTCTTACATTTATGTCATTCTATTTTCCATGTTCCATTTCCTTGTATAATTTTTATTACTTAAGCCCTTTCATTGATTGAATTATGTGATAGTCATTCCAATGCTTGATAGCATTGGATATCAAAATTTTATTAATGACGTGTGATTAGATATATGATAATTACCTATTACTATGCTTATTTTCATTGTTTATTCTTGGTGAATATTTCCCAGTGATCAAATCTTGTAGATTGTTCTTATACATATGCTAAATTCCATATAGCCTTTATGATACAAAAGGTTCTATATTATTAGATGGATTTCTTTATATCCTTCAGATGATTATTTAGTGGAATGAAATTATAAAAATTAATTTTCTTGTGATTTTACCCTGTTATATAGATCTATTTCTTTGGGTCGAGGAAAATCATAGATCCCAAGTTAAAGACTCCATGGTTGTACTCTCCAAGCTCAATTGGATTCACGTAACATGCTTGGAGCGATAATTTGGCGTACTATGTATGTGATCTTAAAGATGTTTATTTATACTCATGAGTGGGGCTTGTTATCTAGGGGAGTAACCAAGGATGGAATTGTTTGGAATGAAGTTTATACCATGCCTCTGGTGATACCATGTCCCATTTTTGAGATACATGGTAAGGACTCAGAGTCACCATACATTATGTGATTCAAGGTATGCCATATGAGTTTCCTTGGATGGACTCGAAGGTATTGGGTTATTGTAGAGACACCTATAGTTACCCTTTGGATTCGATTAGATCACCTTATATTCAATTGAGACTCCAAAAAATGGATTTGATAGATCTATGTAATGATTACTTGATTATTATCACATTATTCCTTCCTTTTACATTATGAGGATACATATGTGATGGCATTTTATTGTTACCTTGAAGCTCAAAGAAAATCTTTGGGTCTCCTTTTATTTTGGTTGTTTTTTTGTACTTGGGTACATATTATGACTTACAAAGGAACCTCATATAGATTTATAGTTTAGGCTCAAGTAAGTGGTATAGGATTTGTGTCCATGTAGGAACTCAAAATAATGTTTAAATTTTCTATTTTTTTAGTTTTATATATTTATTTATATGGAACACTTTAAAGTAATTATTACAAGAGAGGGATTAGCCTAGAAAACATGGGTGTTGGCCTACTAGGATATATATATCAGACCCTCCTAGGGTGCTGTTTAGTACCCAAAACAATTATGATCATAGTTATAGATTAAGGGAAGCACGAATATTCCTTTTCATTATTGACTTATAGTATATGATTTAGAATGAGACAGAGGACTGATATTATTATAAAGATTATCATAGTAGTATTTTTTATATTTCTTACCACATTTAATACCTCAATTGATGAGTGTATAATCTCCCAAAACACACACCCTAGTCCCTTGACCAGTAATAAATTAATCACTTAACACTTAAGAATAACAATCAATGTTGAAATTCAATCATTAAATAAATAACTACATAAAAAATTCATCATCACATTTTTGAATAAGATTGAAACAAAATAATTATAAGGATTTTATCACATATTCTCTAGATATTAATTTAACATTTATCTCTAAATAACAATAGTCACTCTTGAAGTCTCATACCATAACATGATACCTATGATTTAGTGTTTTGTATAATTATGACCAACTCATATATAATAATTGTGATTCAAAAAAAAAGTGTTTCAAATAAATTCTACATCATCTATCACTAATTATTCACATTATATGAAATACAGAAAACAATTATTAAAAACCATAGTAAATTGATAACTAAGATTGGTACGCATTAAAGATTAATAACATTAAAAAAACATTGATAATTCATGGTTCTCATTGGGAAAATGATGGGAATAAGAGTATAATGAAATAATACAAATTCACCAGCATATCATTAATAAATTATTACCCATAAAATCATATATCATAAATCATGATTCATGGATTATTTATTTTACATAATACAAGAGTTATATAATTCAACAATCATGAAACATGTGGAAACAATCCTCGATAAAAAGATATATTAGAACACAAATGAAAGTATAAAGAAAACATGTTGGTAAAATAGATCATAATAAATTCATCATAGAATTACCGAACTATATAATTCCCAAATATCTTATAATATATCTAGAATTCCTAAACACTTTAATCTATATAAAGTAACTACCATCTAGTTAACTCCATCTCATTGCCTGATGCATTTGAGGGCTATAATAGACCCAACTGTCCTTAGATTATAATTTAACCATCAGTCCTTATTTTATAATTGGTCAAACAATATTCATTGAATAATGTATCCACCCTTAAATCATCCATGAATATGTACATTTGTGATAAAATGAGAAAACAATTAGAATCAATCACTACTCAACATAATAATAACAGTTATTCATTCATTGATTTGTTTTCCCATGGAAAAGAAATATGATTCAGGAACATATCATCAAAATAATCATAATCCATATATATAAAGAATAAGTATTGAATAAGTACAAAATTTATCCAATGTAGTATATTAAAAATTAAGGGATATTGTCATTGTATAATATATATACAAAAATAGTTCATTGATAAAATTCTTAGTAAAAAATACTTCCAACTATTAAAATATATAAAAATTCACAAATTTTACTGAAAATAATTATCTTTGAAAATGAACTTGTAAACATATAATATAGTATTATAATATAATAATGGTCCTGATAGAAGAAAAATATATTCATGATTTAGATGTTAAAAATAAAAATTTATTTTTAACTTTTGTAGAGAGGGGAAAAAGTTATTCATTAAGGAATTTACCTTTGATTGATTTTAATAGTCGAAAGAATAATTAATAATAACATGAGAAAATAAATTATATGTAGAAAATAATTCTGTTTAATTTTTTTAAGAAATCTTGTTTATGAAATAGAATGACTACCGATAAAAAATATGATACATTATCAGTATCACATTCAGAAAACATTCAATATGTTTCTTTAATTAATAAGGGAGGAAATAGAATATCGTTATGAAAAAAAATTCATAACCATAAAATAAGTAATTATATGGGTTTAGGATGATAATATCATATAATTCCCACAAAAGAACCATAATCATGAACAATCCCAAAAAGTATTGAGTTTTTTTAAATTAAATCTGTTACTGTTTTGGAGTTGTTTGATAAAAAAACATTTGAATAAAGGTATATGATATGGCTCTATTTATCCTATGAATTGCATGAAATAATATTTAAATAATAATTAATGTTTTGTAAGGTAAACAATAAAAGGAAATTATGGTGCATGACATGAATCATTTCACAATAAAATGACATTGTGACAATTAAGACGCATTAAAAAATCAAAAATTTTGAAGTGATAATTAATCCATGAAGTTATTATTTTTAAATATTAAATTAAATATAAAAATATTGTTTAAATATAATATAAAAACATATTTATCTATTCATATATATTCATGTCCTAACCATATACATTTAAGAGGAGTAATAACCCAGTGGATAGAAATTGAGTTAAGAAACAATTTCCATTTTTTAACGTTTAACTGTAATCCCCTTGGGGAAATTAATTTTATATTAAACAAAAAATACAATAAATTATTAATGATTCATAATTTAAAATGAATAAGGTCCATCATTTACATTATATAAATGTTATTTTAATAACATTAATATTTTCCTCAATGAAATAAAATTAAGATGAAATTTCTTACCTCAAGTCCAAACATTCCATATATGTCCTTTAAATCCTATATTATAAAATTCAATAAATTATTAAACTAATTAAGAATGATTTAATGGTTTAAAAACATATCCTTAAAAAATTATTTTATTTAATTTGAATTAGATATTCATTGAAGTCCACATGAAGTGTATTGCGGTCATTCAATCCATAATCATAAAATGACTTTGATGTGTTGACCAAGGTCAAAGTGGAAATAATTACATAATATATAGAATAGAAATAAGGACATAATTACACTTTTAAAAGATTAATTTTTCTACTAAATCCAGGAATGATATTTTTTATGAAAAATGAAATTCATTTGAATCATGGAGATAATTGGTCATACCTCCCCATGAGTAAGATTTCCATTTTTCACTAACCATGATGGAAAGAATGTTAGTGTTATTTTATATTTATAAAATTATAATTATATTATATATATCATTTTATTTATTTAAATACTCTTTTTCAATCCATCAATGTGATTTGGTAGTGAAATATGATTTGTTTTTTTATGGAGGTGGTAATCCACAGATACACAAGAACAATGTTATCATATTTGAATGAATGGAATGATATGAAATAGTTGATGTATTAAATTATCATAATTTAAAATAATTATTTAATATTATATATTCAAATTAAATACATCATCATAAGAATTAGTGAGAGGAGATGATTGTAAATGAACTATATCAGTTCATAAGTCAGTAGTTCTCCAAACACATAAATGATTATATCACTTCATATTTGATGGAAGGGTAGATGTATATAGGTTATTTCATTTATATAATTTGATTTCTGTAAATTGGATATAAATAATTTTATTACACCATAAATATTTAATAATGTCTAATGGTCTAGGAATAAAAAAAATGACATGTAAACAATAATACCTCTTCATAGGACAATATCTTCTGGATAACACCACAAACCGTACTTTGAGGATTTTATAATCAAAAACTGGAATATAGGATGATGGAATGGGCTTTTAAGATATTTTTGTATGCATTTTCTAATAAACCAACACTTTTCAACTAGAAAATCCACTCAAAATATCCCACTACTTAATATCAGTAAAACATGATAATAAAAATTAGTCCTGAATATAAGAAAAAAATTGCTTACAAATAGAGTATAGAGTGGAAAAAAATGATATTCCCAAATGACATTTGATCCATTTAGAAAACAATAAACTCCAAAAGGTCTTCCAAAACACCATGTGACTTGCAGTTCACCTACAAACAAACTCGAACCAAAAGAAATAGTAATATGAAATGAAAATGTGATACACGATACTATTCTATTTACCAAGTTCATATAAAAAATATATAAACACACAATGTCACAATTAGGGAATGATACATATCCTGGTAGGATACCAACAAAATTTAAAAAAAAGGTATAATATCACAAATGAAATAATTCAGTCTTTTAAAACAAAATAGTTATATATAGCATATTCATAAATTTAACCCAATTGAAATTCATTTTCCATTTTATTTTTCAAAAAATCCTTTCATATTATCAAATCAGAAAAATGATAAGTATATGCCATAAAATATGAAATCAAATCTACACATCAAGAGGTAATAAAGTAAACACATATCCATGAAACCACCTATCCTTTGAAGCTACGTGATACAACCTCATCTAAAACCTATGAGAAACAGTGCATGATAAAAAAATAATGCGATAAATAACCACAAATGAAAAAGAACCCTACATTTTGGGATATGGACTATGGGAAATTGTGTACAAGATGCTTAAAATCATAAAATACATAAATTTGGATCCATCAAATATCAATTCCTTATAGTAGAAATAAAAAATGGTTACCTCTTATTGCTTACATACACAATCTGAGGAAACTTATGTCTCATTCTAGATGCACCCAAGGTTACCAATGATAAATTATCCAAATTAATTTCAAAACCATGCTCAAAATTTCATAAAACATTTACATATCTAGTCTGATCAACTTCTGTGTTTGAAAACCTGTTTCAAAATATAGCAAATTCAACTTCAAGGAAAACCCCCTTTTAAAAAATATTTTCATTTATATAAAAATCCATTAAAACCACATTTCACTTATTATAAATGAACAACCTAATGAAAAATAATCATTATTGATAGGAAATTTATAAAAATTAAACCATTGTATAGAAGAACATATATCAACATGGTAGAAACCTATCTGTTATTCAAATCAGTGACAAGAAACCAAGACAACAAACTTTTAAAGGCAAGGCATGATAAAAAGACAAATAAATATCGTTAAAAATTGTAGTTCATCACAAATATTATCAATACTATATCCAATGAAATATTCATAACCCATTGAAAAGAAGAACCACAAGTAATGAATACCCTGAATGAAGCAATATGACCAGAAAGGTGATCATTCATTGAAAATATTGTCTAGAAGGGAAGGAGTCACAAAAAATCGCCAAAGGAGATTCTCTTGGTTAAGAGAAAGGAATATTTAAATGAATGTTATAGAAATTCATAAAATAAACCTATATAAAAATACCCATTATGATATTTACATGGTGTTTAATCCCATTATAAATCATGAATTCCTCGTCTACATTATATGGTAATAAACACATAAATATTTTAGTAAAAAACAAATATTTTCCTTAAAAAATGTAATCACGTTAAATGGCATGTAAACCCCTCACACTATGTTTATATTTCATGGATTCAACCAAGTTTCCATTAAATTTGTACACTCCCCTTTCATTTAATATAATCACCCAATGAACAAAGATACATGTAGGTTTAAGATTAAAAAAACATAAAAAACATAAACAATATCATTAAATATATCCTACAAATTTTATTTTTAATCATTAATCATCCAAAAAAAGGAAACCCAATGAAATGGTTGTTATATACCTAAAATAATGGTAATGGGGAATCACAATATCCAAATTATAAATTAATTCTTAACCCAGAAATCCCTTAAGAACCAATATCCCCAAAAAAATAGAAGGCCACTACTATATCATAAGTGACTCATTGCCCTACATCTTATGGATACCATGTCCATAAATACATAGTACCAATAATAGGGGGTTTATTTTAACATGTCATAACTTATCATAGAGACCAATAATCTAAATTGAATTCCCAACCACTATGGTATGTGGATCAATATCAACATCCAACCATCCATCAACATGGGAATGATAAGGTAAATACCTCGACAAATGGGAAAAATAAAATACATCATGGATATATATCAGTCCAGACATAATGTCAAACAAATTGACCATAATAAATAGTCATTTGATGATCTAAAAGGGTCCCACAAACCATGGTTCCAATTAAGCCTTCTTACCCAACATACGATGTCCCTTGTGTTGCGAAACTCTGAAAAAAAATCTATCCACCAACTTCAAACTATAGTGGTTGATGACAACCATCTTTATATGATTTATGATGAATCATTTCCAGGATCAGACTCCTTTAAATAAATTGCACTATCATCATTGTCTCATAGAAGAGAATCATCCCAACCAAGGGCCACTCACCTAACCCTACAAAGGATAGGGGATATCTACTATTGTTCCCATTAAAATACTACAAGGGAGTAATCTATATAAAAGATATATAACTGTTGTTATAGTAAAATTGAACCAAATGATAATCCTTTTCAAAAGATCTTTCAAAATCAATAACACAAGCTTGAATCGTATTCTATTGATCTATGATAGTTAAATCTATCTGTGGATCCTTGTATGGATAATAATCTTTTGTTAATATAATATTGGAACCCATATCCCTTTCTGAAAATTTCCAAAACCTAGATGTTATCCATTGGTACCTATCAGAAAAAACTACATAGGGAACCCCATGATGTATCACAATCTCTTAGTCATACAATCCCCATGTAGTTTAACTTTTTCACCACTATGATATGTAAGAAATGCGTTAATTTAATTATTTATTCACTGATCACACAAATTTCATCCTATTACTTGTATTCAATAGAATCCCATTGATTTAATACACTTAAATATCACCCCATGTTCATACCATAATGGAAATGGGATGTGAAAAACCTATAGGTCATTTTTTCACAATAATTCTATGAGTAGTGAGACTACCCAAAAAATAATCTATAATAGATATCCTCATCCTTAGACACCAATGTTTTCATCCCAATTAATGATAAATCAAAGTTATACATAGGTTAAAGGACTGATAAGACTGCTTCCACTATCCAAAAACTCATTCCATAGAGAACACGGAAGAACCAAAATGCTATGAAAGAATAAGGCTCCACCAAGAGTCTAAAACCACTCATTTGGGATCTCCCCACTATAAAGGATTTCACAACACCTCTCATGATCAATGTGAGAAATCTTATCATTCTAAATGAATTCATCAATCAATTATATAGAATGCATCAAATCTAGATATAACTTTCCACCAGACTCTTTCACTTCCATTCCCTTCTTTGAATAAATCTCATTATATACCACTCCTCAACTGATTCCATCATGTCTTGTTTTTTTATTTTATATGCAACACAACAACAACCACATTCACATTACCAGTGGTATAAAAAATATCAAAAAAAACGTTTGAAGATAATTTACCCAATGACACAATTGAAAATTCATATTCCCATGGTTAAAATTTTATTTCAGACTCTTATGATCTGAATACACTATAAACCATTCCTCAAATAGATAGTGACACCGCATTTTGAGTTCATGCATAATATATTACAAATCAAGATCATGGATATGGTAGTTCTTATCCTGAGTGTGTTACTAGAATGAGCCATAAGCCACTAATTACTTCTCCTACTTCAAGACACATCCCAAACTATTACTAGAAGAGTCAGAGAAATCAACATATCCAGATATCAATTTTGGAAGAATAAAAAGAATTTCTGATGTCAACCTCACATTAATATCAACAAAATTTCAATTACACTTGTCATTTTACTCAATATTAATACCATCAAGAGTTAAATATGTCATCAAAGATGTGATATTGGGTAAGTCATAAAAAACTGACTATAGTAAGAAACTAAACCCACGAATATGCATATCATAAATACCTTTCTAGGATGCTCCAATGAAATAACTGATTTTACCTATTTATGATCCACTGTTACACCAAATATTGAGTGAATGCATAACTTCTTAGAAATCAAGATCTTATATAGGGTTGTTCTTCTCTTGATGGAATAATTGTCATGATCAACAGGTTAGCCCTTACATACCATGCATCAATACACATACCAAATTCATAACATAATCATCACAAAAAAACATCATAGCCAAATAATGACTCAATAAGAAAAAAACTATTGATGATTTCAATATCACATCCAGTTCCTCAAAATATCTTTGAAACTTTTAATTTCATTCAAACATAAAACTCCTATGAGTTAACTGTCATCGAAGATATGTGATTGGAGAAATTTAGAAAAATATGTCTTTAGTAAGTATCCAATCCTTAGAAGCTCCATATCTCATACATATTTCTGGGCTGGTCCCAAGATATAACCACTTTAACCATTTTATGATCCACTGAGATGACACTCCTAGATATGGAATTCCATTGAAACATCACCTCATGTTTCGAAAAATCACACTTGGAAAGCTTAAGATATAGATGATGTTCATTCAATGTTCAAATAATGATATAAAAATGGTTCATATTCTCCTATACTCACATGGAGTAGAAAAAAAATATCATCCATTAACATAACAAAAAATGGTCTAAAAATAATCAATGATCTGATTCATCAAATCCATATATAGCAACAAAGAATAAGTGTGATTGGATGGAAATCCCAAAAATTCGAAATGTCAATACCGTCGCACCCTAATATATTATAAACAACATTTTTAAATATTTAATTTTATTTTATGTATTGTATTGAATGGTACAATAATTTAATGTTATAATATATATTACAACAAGATATTGTTGTGCTACACATAAAACAGTTTTGGATTGCATTATATGTAACACTAATTTTATATGAAACATCAATTTATTACGATAATAATTTAAGAGAGATAGTTATAACGTAGAATTTAATATAACTAAAAATATTAGTAATATATAGATATAACTATTATTTACAATATTTTGAAATAAATAAAACATATTGATAATAAAAACTATGTTTTGTGGTAATGTCTTTATATTTTTTAAAATTCTATTTTTCAATGAACTACTTTTTATGTCCTTCTCTTAATAATAATAAAATTAATTTTATAAAAATATAAAAAATTAATTTTATAAAATAGAAAATAATTTTTTATTTTCATAGGGTAAACAATTATTTTAGGTATAATTCATATGTTGTTTCGGAAAAACATCATTTTTGGATTAACAGTGAAAAATTATATATTTTAATTAAAAAAGTTTTTTCTTCAAATTTATTAATATTGTTAAATTGTTGTTTAATTTTATTTAATAGATTAATTATAATTCTTTTTGAAAATTAATACAATTTTGGTCATTAAGATCCAATTTCACATTGAATTTTTTTTAGAAAAACTTTTCAAACATTTTAATATTTTCGTTTAAAAAAATATTTTATCGCAACATGTCTGTGAGATTAATTTTTAATTAATTGATGACACCTCTGTAATTATAATTTGGAAAAGTTATCTATATTTGGAATCAAAATAATTTATGATTTATAATAAGGTCATATAGGTTTTTTTTCAAAAATAGTAGTTAATATAAATAAAACTAATTACAATGATTATGTTGAAAACAGGAATACATAGTGGTCCAACAATAACATAAGTTGCCAATGATCCTAGAGAAATGTCCAAAAGCATATAGAAATATTCATCCAAATTTTATTTTTATTGAAAATGAAATATTATTGGAGGAACATGGTGTAAGGTGGACCTCTTAATATTGTTTACCTTTTTATATTTTATAAGAATGTCACTCCTCCACTATTAAAGGACACTCACCCCATCAATTATTCACATCTCTCATACCATTTTCTCATCCAAAAAACTGAAAAAAATATCTCCCCAATATATCTAAATTAATAAATGAATAGTTATTTTTGGATTTATTCAAACCAAGTGATCCATTTGGGGATAACCATGAGGAGTTACCCAAATAATATGTAACATGCTTCCAAAAAGACTTTTATTTTATTTTTATTCTACACCCCCTAGACTATTATTATTAAATGATTATATAATAACATGAATATCCTAAATAAAATAAGGTGTTTTTATAATACATTTTAAACTAAAATATATATACATCTCTATCAAATGGGAAGCAAAATTACTGTTCGTGTTTATAATAGACTTCCTCCTAATGAAATGATGTCATTCATTTTTCCATTACAACGTCTCATGGTTGGGAATTATGGTAGAAATAATATTTTCATATTATAAACATGATATTTGTTATTTATTTATTATTTTTTTATTATAATATAAAACATACATTCATTCATTCAATTTTTTATAAAAATGATAACTTTGTTTCTTGATGTTTTCACTACCACTTCCTCAAAGGGATATGATTTGATCACACATTACATGGAATGTTTTAAGGATAGGTTTAGTAAGCGCATAAGATATATATTAATTTATAATAATAATATAATTATAATATATATATATTATTTACATTCATTATTTCAATATGACAAGAAAATGGAAATGACGTTCATGCATATGTACGACCTACTGTCTCCATGAACAATGTATTTCATTTACTATTTCATTAATTTATAGAAAATTAAAAATAAAAATATACTGAATATATATTTTATTAATAAATTTTTTACAGTAAATAAATAATTAAATAATTATTTATCTATGATTACAAATAATAACAAGTAAAAACATTTATGAAGAACATGGTGGTTATCACCTGAAACATAACTTTAGTATGTTTTTTTAATGAATGAGTTATTTATTGTGTGGTGTATATAAATACCATGAATGAATTTTTTAATTATTATAAATAAATTTATGCTTATTAAATATCAATTTTATTATCATTGTTTCATGGGGTTTTACAGCCCTATAGTCATCCAATTAGTAAGGTTTTTTTTGTTTTTTGGGAAACATATTTTGTTATGTACCTATATTATTTAATGATGAATATATACTAAAATTTTACATATTATATAATGAACCTCATTACTTTAATGATATTTTTTCTTTATTCAACTTCATTTTCTTATATTGGGTGTAATATTTAAAGTTACAATGCGGTATGAATTTATTGTAACAACTCATCATTTGTCATGATTATTTATCAATATACTTACATTAATGAAATATTATGGTCCATTTATCAAAAACAGTAATTATATTTATTTTAATTTAGTTATTAATTATTTATTCATGCAGTAGTACAAATTTTCACTCTTTGGTACATAATATAAAAATGATTTTTTTTATAAAAAACTTACCTCATTTCTCATTTCGGTCGGAAATATGTTTTATTCAAAAAAATAATGTTATGAAAAATATTTTAAATTATATTTTAAAAAATAAATTTCATGTCCATTTTTATGGCAGAATGATTTTAAAATAAAATTTAGGGATTAAAAATATTTCATTAAATGTTTTTTAATAATATTTTCAATTAAAATGGATTTCAAAAATGTTTTATGTTTAAAAATTGTTATTCAAAGAAGAATGGATATTTTACTGATGAATTTTTTTACGGATATTTCCATATTTTTTCCATCATAGATGACATCTTTTGGTGTTAGTCGTGACTTTCTGGGAAAAATATCCAATGGTTCCATTCATATTCATTCACTTATTTGTTTATGCATTGATTATAGGATGTTTATGAAACTCACTTCTCTTTCATGAGTTATATCCTTTTGAACCCCACAACTTTTCATGAGTTATGATTTAATTAAAGTATTATGAAACAAATATATTTTAACATATGATATGATATAATTACATGTTTCTAATACCCATTTAATTTTATGGGTTATGATATGGTGAATTTTTATAATCCATTAGCACAAAATTTTAGGATCTCATTATGATATGGGTGGTACCTAAATCTACCTCCAATGGATTAGTTGAATGTTTGTATATCATGAGATATACATGGATGGAATGAGGTGTCAACATAATTCAATAATGGTCTTTGTCTGCTAATCTGGTCGTAGAATTGATCCTTGACTACTAAGATTGTCATTGGAGTTAACCATGTCTATAAATATTATATAGATAAAAATACAATAAAAATCCTATATAATTAAAAATATTCCTTCAATTTTATAAAAATAATCTAAAATGATTATGTGTCTTCAACAATTCCATGTCATATTCATATATTATGAATTTATTCCTTGTTCACATGACACCCTTATTCTTTAGGTATTGTTATTTCCTAATATTTATCTATGATTCATTTTTATGAACTTTGATATGCATGTTATGATCTTCTAATGTTATTTTCATGTTCTCGTAACCTTATTATATTTTTTATGCTTACATTTCTCCCTTTCTTACCATTAGAGAGCATCTATATTCTCCTACTTCATAAATGTTTCATTTACCCAAGTTTTGAAGATATGTATTATGTATTATGTGACTAAGATGGGTTATAGTCAAGAAGAACCTATAAGAGATTATTTATCTCACTTATGAACCAATGTAAATGATTCCATTTTTCCAAAGGCTATAAAATAATATGGTAATTGGGATTATATTTTTATAACATAAAAATAATTCTGAAAATGTGATGGAATATTAATATTTAAGAAGTGAGGGTCTCTGTAGTTGGTATCAAAGAATAATTTTAGTTATCCTTTAAAAAATAGGATTATAGAATATTAGTGGGAACCCTACAGTAATGAATAAGGATATGTCTATGGATAAAGAAATGTAAAGGAACATGCCCAAGAATTTTGGTAAAGGATAGTGTGAGTTGATTCCAATTAATATATACCATTATAGATAAAAAAAGTGGATTTAGATCTAGTGTAGATGTTTATAGGAGAATAAATCCCAAAAACAACTTATTGAGCTAGACTTGATCAGGAACTGGGTAAGGAATATAAGCAATTTTTCATAACTGGGTTGACACTACCATGGGATATACATTAGGAATTCACAAAATATTCATAAACCATCATGAAGGATTTGAATATATGTTGTCCATGAATAATCTATGATAAAAGTAAGGCATCATTGATTATTTAATGTTTCATAATTAAGACATATTTTAAGTATTTCTTCATTATTGTGTGGTTCCCGACTATGAAAATTGTTTATTTCTGTATTATTTTTAGTTTTATCCAATGGCTGGAACCCCAAGAAACCACATCAATAGAGAGTGTGATGTGAAATGAAATTATTGTTCTCTTATATGTCTTAATTCGATGGGATTTGAAATGATAAACAACATTACTATGATCAATAATTTTTTTGAATCTATGATTGATGATAAACTTCTATTTGAGAAAAGGAGGGAACAATATTCTATTGAGTCTTTCATAAGGAAACAACCTCCGTCTTTCTACAAGTCTTCTGATCTACTTGTGGTTGAACAATGGAACTATACCAATGAAAAGGAACTCCATTTTATTTATTTTTCTGAACACGAGAAAGTCATTCTGGATATTTAACGGTTAAAAGGAGAAGCAAACTAGTTGTTTCCGTTACTCAGCAATATGAGGAAGAAAGAAAAAATAGAATCAATATATTGGGACAAGTTAAAGAACATATTTTTCAATAAGTAATTTCATCACATTGTTTATATGATTTTGGAGAATGATTTACTCAAATTAAACTAAAGGGATGTTGAAAATTTTTAAACATATGATTCTAATTTTACAACGACATGGTAGGTATGACTCATGTATTATTATCCGACCGGAATTTAATGTTGATATGTTCTTTAGAGTATTAATGGCTATTATCAGAAGGGAATTGTCCATAATATACATTAAAAGATACAAAGAGATTTTTTTATGTTCTATAAATGTTAAAATGGATGTTCGAGTTATGTATCAATCTCTTGGTTTTGACACAAAAAAGAATTAGTTCAAAGGAAAATCTATAAAATATAGAGAAAAGAAGATGATCTTTATTTTATTCACTATGTGTAAGAAGAATCATGGATGAAATTGTCTTAAGGGGTATTATAAATTATTTTAGTATATAAGGGAAGTTTATAATTCATTTGAGAAATGAAGTTATGGGAATAAGTTATCTAATAGTGAAAATAGAGAGGAAGCTGCATGTAATTAACCTACCTCAATTCAATGATACATGTTTAAGGAGAATGAGAATTTTTCTAACCAGTTCCCCACTAGAAGATTAATAATGATGATCGAATTCAGAAACCTCATATGCCTAGATTAAATGGGAAACCTCAAGATATTTATATTTTTATGATGGGTAAAATAATGAAGTTGTGATAGGTACACCTATTTTCGGCTATAGAACAGATAATTAATTATTTGATTTTTGATCTAACAACTATTTTATATATAAATATTTTTATACGGGTATTAAGATTCCACCAAAATTAATATAATTGAAGGTATTTATGCAAAACCATAATGTAAAATGATTAAATATCATGTATATTATTCCTCAGTTTTTTATGTTTGTGGGAATGTTCTTCAAAAAAATCTTGTTATTCATCCCCAAGTAGAATTTTATTTATTATTTTGTGTGGATTTTCATTCTCTACATAAATCCCACATCAAATTTTGAGGAAGGGAATTTATGTTTGACATTTCAAACCAAAATATGATCATCTATATATTTTATGATAAGTATAAAAATCCTTTGGAGATTACATCTGGTTTATGGGTTTTAATTCCTATTGAGAAGTCATGATCATCTCAAATGGTTGTGGAGACAATTGATATCAATGATATGCCTACTATTGGAAAATTTGTTGATGTCTTTCCAGATGAGATCCCACCTTCCCCCAAAACCTGATATTGGGTTCTTAATAGAACTCACACTTATTTCAACACCAATTTCAATGAATCCTTAGAGAATACACCCAATTGATTTTTAGCTTTTGATGAAGAAACTATAAGAAAACCCTGATTAGGGATTAATTCCGAAAATTATATCACCTTCGGTTCACTTGTTATTTTTTTTGAAAATAAATGATGGATCAATGATACAATACATCGATTATCATGAGTTTGAGAATATCAAAATCAAGAAAAAGTATCATATTCATTATATTGATCTATTCATTGATAACCATCCCAAAGCTGAGTAGTTTTCAATGTTTTACTTTCATTACAGATATCTTCAATTGAGGTTCAATGAGGAGGATATACCCAAGAGATAATTCCATACAATTTATGGACACTATGAATTTATAGTGACAGTTTTCTATCTTACAGATCCCCATTATTTATTCATGTATTTGATCAATAGAGTCTTTAAGGATTACATTGAAATATTTTTGGTAGTCTTCATAGATTATATTATTAACTATAAAATGAGTAAGGAAGAGCATGAAGACCACTTTAGAATTGTATTAAAGATAATAAGTAAGAAGAAATTGTATGACAAACATAAAATGTATGAATTTTTTATACCGATGGTTTCATTTTTAGGACATATAATCTCAATATATGGCATAAAAATAGATCAATCATGGATAGAGGTTATTGAATGTTGTCCTAGACAAGAAATTAAGACTGATAACTATATGTTTCATGGTTTTACTTGATATTATTTACATTTTATGGATAAATTCTTATAACTATCTAATATTCTATCCAATTTAACATGGTAGGGTGCCATTTTAATCTAGACATGTAGATTTGAGGGAAATTTCGAGGAACTGAAGTGATGGTTAGTCATCAAACCTACCATTATGTTACCCAATAATGGAGAAGTGTTTTTAATCGATAGTGATGTTTCCAAGAAGTTATTGGGATGTTTTTTATATAGAATAACATAGTCATATTAAATGAATCATGACAATTGAAGATTCATGTGAAATTTTACCCAACTAATGATTTTGATTTATCTACAATAATTTTTTAGAATAAGACATGGTTTCATTATATTTATTATGAAGGTTTGATATATATAATGATCATAAAGGTCTAAAATATATACTCATCTAAAAAGAGTTGAGCAAAAGTAAGAGAATATGTTTATATATCATAATGTTTTATGACTTCTCAATACATTACCACCCTTGGAATGTGACCATTGTGGTTGATACGTTGATACTAAAGGAGTATTCTAGCATATCAAGGTTGGGGATCAAAAACGATCCAATTTATCTTAATTCTCAAAGTATGGTTTTAAAATTTCTAAATTATGGGGGGAAATCATATATTATATAATGGAATGTTCAACCCTTTATCCAAGTGAATATCAAAGAGGAATAAAAGGAATATGTTGAGATGAAAATTAAGGGTATAAATTTTCCTATGTTTAAACATTATTTTTATATAATGATAAGGTTTTGGAACCATGTATGTGTTCCATCAATTATAGATTTAATTAAGGGGAAATTAGATGAATATCATAGTTCTTCATTCCCTATTTATATGGAGGGTATATATATATATATATTTGATTTAATAATTCTGGTGGAATATCATGTGGAGGGATATCACTTATTTTGTATCACGATGATTTGTATTACAGAATGTTAAGGTTCAATTAAAAAATTCTAAGGCGATGTTCCATCCATTACCCACACAAGAATGGAATTAGGAGAACATCACTATGGATTTTGATTTTGGACTCCTCAAAACCTATAAAGGGATTAATTCTATGTGGTTGATATTCCATTTCCTTACAAATTCATCACACATTATTTCAATCAATGAAGTCTTCTATATTGATTATCATACCGTGATATACATTAAAAAAGTGTTAATGATGAATAGATAAATCATTTAGTTATATATGATTTGGATTCATGGATTACCACAAAGCCATGAAAAAGTTTTCAAGAAGCCCTTGATGTAGAATTGAGCTTTTTTAGTGATTATCATACATAGATGGATGGCCTGTTTGAATAAACAATTCAATCTTTATAAGATATGTGGAGATATTTTTCCCTATATTTAAAAGGTAGTTGGGATGAATGGATTACTATAGTTGGGTTTTATTTTAATAATAGTTATCACTAAACCACTCAAATAGAACATTATAAATCCCTCTATGGGAATAAATTTTGATCTCTAACATTGTAGGATGATTTTGGAGAAAGAAAGCTATTGTGACCGGAGATGGGTGATAAAATTATAGAGAAGTTTAGATCGATTCTTTAGAACCTCATGGAATACCAAAGTAGGTATAAGATTTATGATGATAACAATTATCTTGATCTACAGTTTGAATTTAGTGAGAAGGTGCTGCTACGAATTTCTCCCTAGAATAATGTTATGAGTTTTTAGATGAAATGGAAACTAATACCTAGGAATTTAAGTCCCTCTGATATTATTTTTCATATAAGGATGGTATCCTATCAAATAGGAATTACACAAAATATTTCTCAATTGCATTATGTTTTCCATGTATATCTCATTAAAAAGTACATACCTAACCCTTCATATGTACTGAACTCAGTGGCCATACCAATGAAGAAATTTTTTCTGATGAGGAACAACAAGTTGAAATTCTCGATTATATAGATAAATTTATACGTAACAAGAAAAATCACCTAGTTATTTTTTTGGGAGGAATAACTAATTAAAATAATATATTTGGGAACATGATTAAATGACGAGGTGGAAGATTCCTCATTTTCTTATCTAAATGACAAATTTCTATGGTCGAACTCTTTTTACAAGAGCTAGAATGTAACCCCATGAGATTTTATAAACCGTTTTATCAAATAATTAATTTTCACTGATTTATAACTTTGAAAACAACACCAAGTTAATCATTTTTATATGATATTCCATGATAATCCTATAATACATGCAACACAATCAAGTCACAGATTTCACAAAACACTGAATTTTTCTGAAAAATAATTTTAATATGATAATTATTTAAGAGTTATATTTATAACATAGTCGTTACACATAGTAATATGAAATTTAATAACAAAATTATAAATATTTTTCGAAAATTATATATATATATATATATATTATTTTTTGAATATAAAACCTATAATTTATAGTAATATATTTAAATGTTCCAAAGTACTAATTTATCAAATGAACTTATTTTTATATCCTTCATTGAAAGATAATAAAACTAATTTCAGAAATTTTTCGATATATATTTTCATAAAATAAAATTTGTTTTTTAATTCATAATTTAAAAATTATTTAAGGGTGAAATTTTTATATTTTTCTGAATAACATCATTTTTGAATAAATAATGAAAAATACTGAATTAAAATTCAAAACATCTTTTTCATCCAATTTATTTAGGTTGATAAATTATATTTTAGTATGGTTTTAATGTTTATTTAGATATATTTTACATCAATTAACCATTCTTAGGATAATTCCACCAATTTCACATTAATATTCTATAAAAAGCTTTTCAAGCATTAACCATTTTCACTTAAAAAGCCCCACAATCACCACATGTATGTGGGATTAATTTTAAATTAATGACATCCATTTATGTGATTGTAATTTTTAAAATATATTAAATATTTTGAAATATAATAATTTATAATTTATAATATGGATACCTTATTTTACTACATGAATTATTTATGAATGTAATTAAATTAAATTAAAGTGATTAAGTTTAATAAAAGATTACACTATAGTTAAAATTAATGTTATATTTTCATATAACCTCGAAACATGTACAAAATACATTGGATTAAAATATTTAGACCAATTAAAATAATGAATTGAAAATTGGACATTATTGGAGGCACTTGAATTAAGGTATACCTCATAATAAAGATATCCTTTTAAATTTTATTATAATGTCACTCCTTCTCTACTATAAAAGGTCACCCACCCACCACCTCACTTATTATAACCTATCAAGAAATTTTGATCATAATTGCATGACTTGAATATCCTACCAAAATAACTACCTTCATCATTGATGCCTTTAATTAGGAAGATATCCATCTAAGGAATCCATCTGGTTCAAACAAAGAGGAATTACCCAAAGAAGAGGTAACATCCTTCCACATGATCTTTTGTTTTATTTTGTCTCACCACACAAAAATTCTTATTATTAATTGGTTATATAATGAAATCCATATCCTAAATATTATAATATTTTTTTATTATAAGGGATTAACCTACACCTTCACACACATTAATAAAATGGATAAAAATCTTACCGTTTTCCTGTACGGAAGTCTACCACAACATGAAATAATATTGTTTAGTTTTGGTTTACCACCTCTCATGGTTAGGAATTATGATATACATTATGTTACTATATGATATATTTGATATTAATTAATTATATATTCTTATTTAAATATTATATCAAATACACATTCATAAATTCAATGATTTTGTAAAAATGATTACTTCGTGTGAGGACATATTGATTACCGCCTCCCCAATGCGATGTGATTCATTCTCAATAAACATTTATTTTATTAATAATTGGTTTGTAAATATAGATGATATAAATGATATAATATATATTTTTTAGTGGTACTATATATATATATATATCATTTACGTTCATTCGATCATTAGTACAAGAAAATGGAAATTGCATTCATGCATATGTATGTACTACCATCTCCTCATATATGATGTGATTCAATCACAATATACATGGAAATGATTAATGACAGGATTTTTTCATTAATATGATATATATGAAAAAATAATCATAAAATCTCATAGTTATATCTATGGACATTCCCTTCTTATAATTATGTCACATAAAGTCACATTAAAAAAATACAATGCCCCATCATTCTTAAATAGACTACTAAATACTCTGTGACCTTTATATCATTGTTGTTAAACATATCTTTTCCACATATTTGTTATATATTTATTAAAAATTATATATACAGTGTATTACAATAAGATATTTAGGGTCTGAGAGGACAAACGTAAGTTTTGTGAATAGTAACATAACCTTATGAATAGTAATGCTACCATTATGAAATGTAAGATGAATCTTATGAATATTAAATGTCCAAATTAACAGTAACCTCAACCATGAAAGTGAAAATATAATTTAGAAACCTTATTAATGAGAGATAATGTTTAAAAAATTAATAATTACGTTTTGTAATTTTTGTGAGTAATAAATAATTAATTATAAATTTAAATTAATATTTTTTTTATAATATATAGTAAATTTTAATAAAATGTATTCCTAAATAAATATATTGTTGTACCATGATTTTAGAACAATTTTATGAGACCTTAAGTAATTTTTTAATGTACTATAAAAATCATTTATACTTTTCAAATTTGTATTTTCAAAGTAAATGATGTTTTTCATTAAAAATTAAATTTCCCCTATTTATAAAATTATTTTGTTAAAATGAAGTATATTTTATTAATTAGACACATCTAAAAATGGTTAGTGTTATTTTTTCGTTTTTTTCTAGAATACATTCATTTTTGGTGAATAATGAAATTCTATAATTTATGAAATTTGATAAATAAATGAATTTATACATCATGATTGAGTCATGGAATATGTAAATGCAAATTTGTTTGAACTCACATGCAGTGATTACTGTATTAATTCTCAATAATCCTCACTATTTATTGTCTTGATCAAAATAATAACCTAATTATTAAAATAATAAGAAAAAACCCCTCTTTACCACTATAAATACCACCATCACACTCACTTCTTCCCACACCTACCATGCTTTGATAATTACCTATATTCTAACCAATAATATTCCCTAGTCCCCCCCACACCCAAGAGAACATGGTCTCATCAATAGACCAATCTAGGTTCCTTGAGGATGATCTTGAGAGGATAATTCACGAAGTAAATCATCTCCCTTTTCTTTTGTATTTTCGTTCCATTTCAATTTTTTTACATTCCTCAAATCCATTATTATAAATTGAATGATAACTCCAACAACATAAATATACTACCATTATATCTTTTTATGTTCGGATATATCATTACACTCCTCCCTCACTCATTCTTTCTTTTTAAAAATGAAGTCATCGCCCACAATGTGTCAGTTTACTGACATCGTGGGCGATGCACATTCATTTTACATAAACATATTTATGTATGATAATAAGTCCCTGAATTTTTGTAAAAAATATTCTAATGTATATGTTTAAAACCTTTTTATGTGATTGAAATAACTAATACTCTTAATACTAAATGATAAAACAAAATGGGTTCGTAGCATACAAAAACCCACTAAAATTAACCTAAAACGATCATCACTAAATTTTATCTAATAAATCATTTTGATGGTAAAAAACCAAATAAATTGTAAGATAAATTACTCTTATATAATTTAAGTAGTAACATATAATCAATTTTTTTGTTCATCCTCATTATAAATGATCCTCCATTCATGAATACAATGTGAACTGATCATGGAATCCATGAAAATGAACACTCCCAAACAATGAATATAAACACTATAACTCATGAAAAGGAATATTAAAGAAAAAAGTAACCCCATAATGAATCATGTAAATTTATAAAGGATTATATAATTCTTTAATAATTAATATAATGTTATTATACATCATATTAATGTAAAGGATGCTTTTAGAAAAAAAGGTAAGGGGAATTCTTGAACCAAACTCTGTTTCTCTGGGTTTTCCCTCTTTCACTCCATTTTTTATTATTGTTATTCCATAAAATAATTTATTCATCATTATATTTAGATTTTTGGGATATTAATGTTTTCCAGTTGATTTTATGACATACACATTGTTTTCCTAAAGAACTGTTCTTAAAAAAAGACCCAACTTTTACATTTCAAGATTGTTCCCTTAAATCACGGTTGATGATTCATATATCATGTATGTCATTCCATATTTCCTTTGGGAACCCAAATTTTATGAATGTATGATTATGAAATGAAACCAATTCCTATACAGGGTTATTATATGTTCAATATTGATATATGTTCTTTGTGTCCTTCATGATAATGTAAATGTTTTGATGTGATTGGACCACCTGGAATTATATAACACAATAAAAATGTAATTATGTGATCGGTTCGACCAGAATTATATAGCACTCCAATTAATATTTTAATGTGAAGATCCCCATGAGTAAATTAATATATTCATGAACATTAATACTGATTATTTCAAAACAATGTGTTGTAGTATACCACTAAGTCATGATGATACCTTTTTATGCATTTCCACATTCAAATTATTTTATTAATTATTAATCTCATGATTGTGATCATTTTCCAATGTTATGATGATAATGATTATTATAAACCATTTAATATTTTTTCATGTTCATATCTATCCACTTACTCAAATTTTAGCTCACCACATTTTGATGTATAAACTGAGTTGACTATTTATACTAAGGAGAATTCAAGGTCTGCTAAGAAGCTAGAGATGAAGTAATCAAATAAATTTTTGTGTTTATGTTATAAATGTTATCTATGGTCATATTTTTCCAACAAATATTAACCATTATATCCTTTTTTGAAATTATTTTATTTTTTTCACCCATATAATTATGAAACAACAATGTTTGAAAAACTAGGGTTGTTAGAGTTGTTATTAGAGGACTTTATAGTTAATTTCGGAATTAGGTTTCAAGAACCATAGTGAAAACCACTATTATGGGACTATGTATAAGTAAGCACCCAATATGCATTACTTAAAAAAGGTATCCAACAAAATATTCCTTTATACTTAATTTCACAAAGTATTGAATTATGTATTCATGACTTGTTGAGTTATGTTTTGTTCTATCGTTTTATATTTTAGAAAATGGTGGGAACTAGGAAAAACTAGACCAAAAACTGTTCAACGGATAGTACAGTTATTGCTCGAATAACATCCCCAATTCATTGGTAGGTGGAGTTAAAAATTTCCTTGAGATTCGTAACCATCTAGCTTAGTCTATGAACAATAACCAAAATAATGTGGAATTTCGTCTTTCAACTAAGAGGGAGAAACTGCTTATCGAGTGTTTTATGCATCAACGACCATTGATGTTTAGTGGTTCTCCTGATCCACTAGTCATATAATAGTGGTTAAACTCAATTGAGAATATCTTTTTCGTGCTTCATAGTAATGAGACGGAGAAGGTGACTCTAGATATTTATCATCTAGATAGAGTGGATGACCAATGGTAAGAATTGATTAAGAACACCATGACGAGGGTTGAAGTTAAATATATTTAGTGAGAATACATTAATTCAATGTTTTATAATAATTAATATGAAATAAATCATTGAGCTAATACGAAGAGAGAATTCATAGAGCTAAAGAAAAATGATGGATAATTGTTCACTTCCTACAAAATAAATTCACAAGGATCGAAAGGTATGCATTATGTTTTGAAATAAAAAATGATAGAAAAATTAATACATTCTTTTCTGGTTTAAAACAACACCTTTTAAATTATCTATCAATTTGAGACATTGGGAGTTAAGAAAAAGTTAACTGATGTGCTCTCAAAGTGTTGATGATGCTTATAGAATCGTCCCATGGAAATGGTCATAATAAATGAATGATGGAGTTTCATTACAGATAATCTAATGGGAATGGTGGAACGAAAATTCAACTACCCATATGTCCAAAATGTGAGAAGAAGAATCATGGGATCTACCTCAATGGGATGGGGAAATGATTAAAATGTGAGATAGAAGTCCACCAAGCACATGGATGTTGAAAAAAATGAAAAGGAAAATCAAATTGGTTGAGGAAAGTAGAGCACGACCAATGGTCTAATGTTACAAATTTAGGAATCAAGGGAACATTAAAAACTAGTGCACTTAACCTAAAGACATCAATGGTAAACAACGTCATCATATACTAAAACCCTTAGATCAAGGGAATGATTAACCCATCACTACTCTGGATGTGGAGTGAGATAAATTATTCATACAATGTATAATTCCAATTCAATGAAGAATGGGAAAATTATTATTTCATTACAGTTCTACACATTCCTTTATATCTCGAAAATTATCTATAACACTTTAATTGATGCCCAAAACCATTAAGTAGATATATCCAAAAAAACACATAGGGATGAAATCATTGCAACCTAAGTGTAGGATACATCACCTATTGGTGAAGGTTTAATGATTCTTCTATCAAATCATGTGATACATACCTTGGTGGAATTCGATGCAATACTATGTATGTATTGGTTCTATTAATTTAGAGGACATATAAACTTTTGTAAAAAGAAAATATCATTACATATTCTGAACCGTCCCATGATCCTCTAAAAATTCAAGGAGGATCATGGATATACTTTGAGAAATCCATCAATGGTGTGGGTGTTGATTCACTATTAAGAGGAATACCTAAATTAAATGGTTGAGTCAAAGTATGTTATCCACCAAGGGTTAATTAACATTATGAGGAAATAAAATGATGTATTTTTTGAAGAGTTGCAAGAACTACCCTCTGACCTTGAGGTAGAGTTTTCAATAGAACTCATACATAATTGTACTCCTATCTCAATATTTCCCTATAGGATGCCTCCTATCATATTAGAGGAGTTAAAAAAGAAGCTACAAGATCATTTTTTAAAAGGGTTCATACACCCTAGTGAATATCCTAGGTGTGAGATAATTCTCTTTGTCAAAAATAACTATTGGTTAATCTAAATGTGAATCGATTGTCGGGAACTCAACTAGATCATCATAAAGAACATGTATTATATTCCAATGATTGAACAGTTTTTTGATCTATTGAGAGGATCCTAATAATTCTCAATGGTGGATATCCATTTGGGATATCATCAACTAAAGGTGAATAAGGAAGATATTCATAAGAATTCCTTCTATACTAGGTATTGGAAACACATGTTTTTGGTGATTCCCTTCGGACATACTAGTACCCCTGAAATCATCATGGATTTGATGAATAAAATCATTAGAAATTACCTCAATAAATCTATTATAATGTTTATTGTTTAAATTCTAATCTACTCTATGAGAAATGTGAAAAATTAAGAACATATAATACTTGTGTTGGAGACATTGAGGATGGAGAGGTTGAACGCCGAGTTCAAAAAGTGTTACTTTTCTATGCAGTAAGTCACGGTCTTGTGACATGTGATCAGGTGAGGGAATTTTTATAGAACCTTAACTACCATGGAAATTTTTCCACGTCTAAGAAACTCTATTTTCATAAAAAATCATTAGTTTTCATGGCGTAGCGGGGTACTATCGATGTTTTTTAGAGATTTATCATGATTTTGAATCCTACTATCTAATTTAACATGGAAACGGGTAAAGTATGTATGGATAAAATAATGCAAGGAATGATTCAAGGAGATAAATAGAAGGATTATAATTGAACCTATAACCACATTTAAAAAAATTGGAGAGTGTTTTATGATATATAGTGAAGCAATATGAGTTTTGGTGGACCGACACACTAAGAATAATCATTTTATCACGATTTGAGATGGTCTTTTTCTTGAAAAACATGCAATGATATATGTGAGTAATTGGTGAGACTATATGGGATTATACTCTCTATTTCCCCTAATCCTGATCCCATGTTCACATCTAAATTCTGGAGGAGTCTTCAACATTCCTCGAGTACTGAAATGAATTTCAATATGACCTATCACCCCTAAACTGATGAAAAATCTAAAAGGACTATTCAGAAGCTCAATGATATTATAAGAGTTTTCTCATTTAATTTAAAATATGGATGGGATCAATAAATACCCTTGGTTGAGTTATCATGCAATAATACCTTCCACTCGAGTATTTAGTTGGCTCCATTTGAAACTATGTATGGAAAGTGATGTTGAACTCCAATCTATTGGGATGAAGTTGGAGAAAAAATATATTTGGACCTGATATTTTACAAGAGATGACTTAAATGGTTCAATCCATTCAGTGACAGATAAAATATTCCCATATTTAGAAAAGGATCAATGCTGACAACCATCGATGGAACTTGGTTTTCAGCTTTGGAGATAAATTATTCCTTCTAATATCACCATGGAATAATTCATGCAGCTTGGAAATAAAGGTATGCTGGGCTAGGGAACATTGGCCCCTTTGAGATCCTTGATCATGTACGATCCATGGTTTATTGGCTTCAATATAAAACAAATATGGCATAAATTAATGATGTGTTCCACGTATCACTCATGAGGAAGTATATTCTAGATCCCTATCATATAATGAACTCGGAGGTGGTAATTATGGAAGATGACATCTCTTATAAAGAGTAGCCAATAAATATTATGGACCAAAGAGATATGGTTATACTCCACAAGATAAAACAAATTTTCAGAGTGTTTTGGAGGAAGCATAACAATGAAGATGAAACATGGGAACTGGACAAGGTGTTGAATAAGAGGTACCCTCACCTATTTTTGTATAATGTCATTTTGAGGGTGAAATTTCAAAAGGGGGCATAATGTAACAACACAATGTTTTATCAATGAAAATTACCTTAATATAATTATGTCAAATAAATTCAAATTAGGAAACACAATTCTAAATCATGATTAAATGCACTACTGCATAATATGTGGCCTCTATAGCCTATCCATTAAACATAATATTTCCACTTTTTTGTTCTGAATTTTGAAAATATGACATATATATTTGTGATTAGTAAGATATTTAGATTCTAATATGAAAAAATTAATTATTATCTAATAGTAAGATACCCTTATGAATAATAATTTTAGCCTCATTAATATTAGTATGAACCTTATGAATAGATATCCATCTATATGAATATAAATCTCATGCATGAAAGTATAAATAGAATTTAGGAACCTTATAAATGAGAGGGAATGTTTTAAAAATTAATAATTATGTGTCCGTATTTTTGTGATTAGTAAATATTTAATTGAAATTTTCAATTAATAAATATATTTTTAAAAAAGTATCATATTCATTAATTGTATTCCAAAAATTATATATTGTTTCCAAATGAATTTAGGATTATTTTATGATACCTAATGTAATTTTGAAATATGTTATAAATGTATTTTTCATTTTAAAATATTTATTTTCCACGTTAATGATTATTTTATTTAAAAATACAATTTCACATATTTTGAAAAATATTTTGATAAAACGGAATACATATTTGAAATCAACTCATAAAAAATGGTTGTGGTAATTTTTTGGGATTTTTCTGAAATACATTAATTTTAGTTTTATAATGAAATTTGATAATTTAGGAAATATGAAAAATAAAAAATTTTATGCATCATCCTTGAGTCATGGATTATATAAATAGCCATTATTTTTAACTCTAATGCACTAATTAATGTTTTTAGTTACACAAATCATCTCTATTTATTTTAATGAGGAAAATAATAATCCTATGATTAAAATAATAAGAAAACACCCCTATCCTACACTATAAATACCACCCCTCACACCGTACTCTACTCACACCTATCAGGCTTTAATCATTGATAAAATTATACCCAATACACATCCTGAGTACCTCACCCATGTCTAGGAGATTTCAGTCTCAACAATAGATCAATCCTAGGTGCCTTGAGGGGGATCTCAAGATGATAATTCAAGAGGTAAATCCTCTTTCTTTTATTTTAATTTCCTTTCAATTTCAATTTCATTTATTATTACTTCCAAAAATCCCTTCATCCAAATAAAATGATAAATATAGTAACTTACATATAATATAATTGTATCATGTTATTGTCTTATCCTACAATATAATCCTCCATCTCTCTCTTACATTTTAAAAATGAAATCGCCTCCAGTGCTGTGTCAATTTACCAACATCATGGGAGATACACTTTAATTTTCATTAACAATACTCATGGATGTTCAAAATATCATTAAATGGTTCAAAAATTATTTGAAATTTTATTTTTTAAACTTTTTTATCTATTGGAAATTACTTATACACATAATATTAATGATAAAACAAAATGAATTCGTAGCATTTTTAAAACTACCAAAATTAAACTAAAAAGATCACCATTATCTTTTATTTACTGAATCATTAAAATGGAATAAAAAAAATACATTTTAATAACATTTAACATTATTTAATATCATAAATAAAAAATAAAGACAATTCAGGATGTTATCCTTATCATAAACAAACTTCCATTCATGAATACTAAGTGAACTGATCATGGAAACCATGAAAATTATGACTCCCGAACAATGAATTTAAACTCTATTAAAAATATAAAGGACTATAAAAGGACATAATAACACAATAATGAATAATATTTCTATATAAACGGATATAAAATTTTTAATTAATGAGTCTAATGTTATTTCGCATGATATTAACATGAATTTATGTTTCGTATAAAATGTAAGGGGAATTATCGAAGCTAACTCTCTTTCTTTTGAGTTTCCCTATTTAACTCCATTTACATAATGTTTTTTCATTAAAAATAATCCATTATTAGTTATCTAACCATTTACAGGATATAAAATATTTCTACATGAGTTTAAGACATGCCTTTTTTTTCAAAATAACTTTTCATTAAAAAACACTTTTACATCTCATGATTGTTTCCTTCACTCAAGGATGATGATTCTTATATCAAGTATTTTATTCCCTCTCTCATTTGTGAATAAAATTTTTGTCATTTTATTCTTATGAAATGAAACCCATACCTTTCTATGGGTTATTATATGTTCATTATTGATATATGTTCTTAATGGCATGCATGATAATGTAAATGTTGTGATATGATTGGTTTGACAGGAATTATACAATGCAATGTAATGTTAGGATTTTATGGGTGAAAAAAAATTATATATCACTCCAATTATTTGGGTTATGTAAGAAAACACATGATTAATGTGAAATATACATGAGCATGAGGTTATCTTTTTTCACAACTATGTGTGGAAGTTGACCAGAAAGACATGATGTTTTATATTTATGCATTTCCACATTCCATGTCATTTCTTAATGTGTACTATCATTATTATTATCCAATGACTATTTTAGATGATAATGATTATGCACATAACATGTTATATTGTTTCATTTTCTTATATATCCTCTTATTGGCATTTCAGTTAACCCCTTTTTGATTTATATCTACAGGTAAGGGCCATTAAGAAGCAAGAGAAGATGGTATTAAATAAATTTTTATGTCTCTATTGTAAATTTTTTGTATCGACCTAGTTTTCCCAAGACACTAAACATTTGTACCATCAATTTTTAAATGAATTTATTTTGTTTATCATTAAATTGATTTGATAGTAATGTATTAAAAATTAGTGTCCGTATACTAATTATTCTACAATTAAATAATATTTTTATATATTTCATTTACATTCTTTATAAGAATTTGACAATAAAATGGAAGTGGTGATCGTGCATACGCACGACCTACAGTCTCTAGGACAAATTTATTTCCTTTTCTATTTATTTATTTTATATATTATCATAAATATAAAAATAATGAATATATATGAAATTTACATCAGGTATTACAATCTATAAATAATTAAATAATTATCTATGTAAAAGTAAAAAAGAACTATAAGTTGAAACTTGTATGAAAAATAAAGTGGTTATCCAATTAAACGTACCATTATCATTGAGTATATAATTAATGTGTAATACAAATACATATGTAAATCACATATGGAATGATATATATTAATATGGTTCTATGATAGATTTATAATAAACTTATACTGATTATACATGAGGTCTGAAAAAATATGAAAAGGAATATAAAATAACATCCCCCAACATAACAAAGAGTATCTTAAAAGAAGTTACAAAAAGTAGAGTACATAAAAAGAAAGAGAGAGGTTAGATCTCTTACGAAAATTCGGTAGCCTAACGACGCCACCCAAAACTTCCAAAATGGATTGATGAGAGAGAATAGGGTATCTCATCATATGAACAATAAAAATTATAGTAATAGTAATATAAAAGAACATCCTAATAACAAGAAATATGATCTTTAAAAGGAATGACATAAATGAGTGTACTTAAAAAGAAAGAGAGGAGTAGGATCCCATACCTCGGGTCCGACTTGACTCGATTGTTCTTTAACATCCTGAATAATAAACTTGATTTAATTTGTACTTGCTTAAGAAACTTTTTCAAGTTCATTATTCCTTTTATATCATTTATTTACAAGTTATAACATTATGTAATCATTTAAGCTAATAATGTTTGTTTTGTTGATATTTGGTTCTTAAGTCAAAAGTGGACTTCTTACAATTACATGTTGTTCGTGTGCTCAAAGGTTCTATATATCCAGAATGACATTCCTGATTTGGATATCATATATATCATCTATATCCAGCATATACATGTATTTATAAAATTAAATAATCATTTAGAGGTAAGAAATGAAATGCACTGTTCATGGAGATGGTAAGTCGTACGTACGCATGAACGCTACTTTCATTTCTATGTCATATTAATGGAATTAAAACTAAATGAGAGATGTGTATATTTTTAATTCCAGAATTATATTAATCATTTATATGTATCATAAATCATATATATCCATTATATGTACTTATAATAGTACATTACAATTGAGGATAAGAAATGAAATGCACCGTTCATGGAGACGGTAACCCGTACGTACGCATGAACGCTACTTTCATTTCTATCTCATACTTTAATGGAATGAAAACAATAATGATATAAAGGTATATTATAATTACAGTATAACATCATATATAATAACTTTAAATCCATCATTTATACATCCCACATATGGAATTAATGAATCAAATCACTTTGAGTGGACGGTAGTCCGCACTTCCTAAAATGAAGATATCGCGTATACCCATAATGGAAGCCATAAAGGTATGCCACAAATGAAAAATACATAAGCTTAAGTAGAAGATAAAAATATTATATATCATATATAAACATAGTGACATCTTAATGGCCTCCTTTTAAGGTGTCATATGAGTGTTGACCAATTATCGTTTCGTGAGGCAGAAATTCGCCATCCACAGAAACAGTATGCTCATTAACAATTAGATGAAGGTGTGTGTAAGTGTAGCTCGAATACTTATTATAACAAAATCCAATTATATTGAAGATACTGGATTTTTTACGAATGAAATGAATAAAAAGAGTTTAGAGGGTTGGAGAAGCAAAATAACACAAAAGAGCACAACTGAAGACGTTACCTTAAAATAGGGTAACTCCTTTTGGTTTGAACCAAAAGGGTTTCTTGAAGAGGTTACTGCCTAAGTTAAGGCTTATAGGATTAGGAGAGGGATGTGGAGAGTCAAAATGATCAGATATTTTCCAAACCAAAGGCTTGAGAGGTGTGAGTATGGTGGTAGAGGTGGGGCCTTTTATAAGAGGAGAGGAGGGGCACTCTTGGAAAAGTATAAAATGTTACTTTATTTTCAAATGGTTTTCTTATTTTAATGGTCCCAAATTGATGTGTTTCGAGGATAGGGTGATAAGGGTTCTAAATCCACCCATACAATAGGTTTTGGACATGTGTACGTCTTATATTTTACATTATCTTTCTATTTTATTTAAATCATTAAATAATGAGGTCATCGCTGCATCATCATGATGTCATAAATAATTTAATTTATTTAATGTCTAAAAATTATGAAAAAAATATTATGATGTAATAAATCTTTTTATCTTTCCAATTACTATTTATAGTCAAAAATCTGACTTTTATAACTCCATGTAAAAATTGTTTTAGTAAAACATCTCATTTTTGTGTCATTTTTACTTTAACATTAAATAAAAAGGTATTTATGTCATTTTCCAACCAAAGAGGCTCTGTGGGGTCCCCAAGTTGACCCATGGATTGTATTGGTCGGCCATGACAAATCCAATGAGGTTATGACATGTTTTTAGGTCATTTCATTTTATTAAAACATTATTTTTACCTTAAACTACACTAATTTCCACTAATCGCGATTAAAAACATAATAAGTTACTATTCACCAAAAAATTATTTTAATCCCATTGAATCACATTTTACTTCTTAATGACAACCATTTATGTCATATTTTTGATATTCAAAACATAATTATTGAAAATTTTCATTTAAAGAGAAAATCAGTTTTTATAAGTACAACTTAGTGGTTTCACTAATCATCAAAAATTGGAGTTTTTTCAGAAAATTACAAAAACTTCACCCTAAGCTATATTTGATATTCCGAATTCAAAAATGAAGTCTATTTTACAAAATTAAAAACATATAAGTTTCATTAATTAGTTTAATAATTAATTCCCGATGTCATAGCAAATAGCGTGTTTTTATGAAACAATATGTATCAAAAGATTGAACTAGTTTAAGTCTGATTTCAAAGTGAGATTAATTCCAACGAACACTATTGGATTAAATGGTAAAATATATTATAATTTCACTTTAAAACCAATTCAAAGGATAATATAATCATATAAATAAATTAGATTAAAAATATGTTTTGAATTAAAATACAACATTTGTCACTATTCATTAAAAATTTAACTTTTTCTGAAAAATGCCAAAAAAATTACACAAAGTAAATTTTGATGTCCCGATTCTAAAGAAGAATTTTATTTTGTCAAATATAACACATAAAATTGACAAAAAGTGGATTTAAAAGAGGTTCTCCATCAAAAGGTGGTTAATCGATCTTTTAGAGAATATTAGACTGTCTACGCTTAAAATTTGATTCATTCGCATTTTTAATCCTCTATCATTTATAGTAATGAGTAAAAATATTTGACAAACATATATAATAATTTTGAAGCTAGTTATGTTCTTTCCCGCCATTACAACGGCTAGGCATTAACTACCATTTAAAATAATATTATTTTATTATTAGAGTGCGACTTAAGATTCCCATGAAACTCGTTGTTGCGTATTGGGTACACCATCGTGCATAACATCCCCTTTAAAATAATATTTAAATTTTATTCACAAATATGGATAAATGTGAAGATGTCATATTCTTTATTTTCCTGGGGTGTTACAAGTTCCCATTCTAGTCTAGCTCAAAGAGGTGTTTTTGGGTTTTACCCCTAGGTACATCTATGCCAGAGCCGCCTCTTCCAGCTCATATCCAAACACAGATGTATTTGCTTGTAAAAATCACAAAATCTCTTCATTACCAAAATTATACGAAGTTCTTCTATACTAATCCTCAATGTCTATCTTGGGGTAATGTGATCTAAGTAGAGTTTATAAAAATTTAGTTTCCAAGGATATTTCTAACCATCCTTAGATACCAACTGTAACACCCCGACCCCAAAATCCCAGTTTCGATGCATTATTATGTATCATTGGCATGATCATAAAATATCATGTCTTGAAACAACGATTAGTTTAGTATCCCTAGAAGAACTAGATACATTCTTAAGGTTTAAATTACATCATAAAATGGAAAACTACAATAACATTGTTTCCATAGACAACACTGATATCCCATAGACTATCCCTGGAGGTTAGTCATAATATACTTCGTTGCATCTTGGAAAAAATAATACATAGAATGGGGTGAGCTCAGATGCTCAATAAGGATAACAATATAGCGGAAACTTTCATAAATAAGCATAAACATTTAATGTAATGTATACGACCAATACAAAATCGTTTTTAAACTTAAAATTTATAATAATTTGGAAATGATACAACAAAATATATCCATTTACTTATTCACATGGATATTATACTAGTCGAATAATAAAATGCAATATCAATTGGCACATTCATAATGATGGAATGCATACTAACATTCTATCAAAACCAAATATTCAAGGCCTTGTACCAATACTACAAATAAAATTATTTCAATGCCTTGTGCCAAGACTACAAATAAGATTTTGTCAAGGCCTTGTGCCAAGACAGTAATTTCTATCAAGAGACCTACCGATGCATCGAGGAGAAATAGTAGGCTCCACCCATCACTTACTATGTCCAATGCATTCCTCATATGAAAATTTTTAACCATAACATAAACATTCATTTTAAAACAGGCATACGAAATGTCAATACTTTACCCATAAACCATGAATGGTATAAAAATAGCACATCCATAGTAAAACAAATCAAAAAACCTTTAATACAATACAGAAGATTTTTATCATAATAAATCAACTTCAAACATGTTTAAAATCCATTAAACAATTTTGATATATTTGAAAATGACTTGTAAAACTCTTTGAGAGAAATATCCCTTTTTCATGAAAACATTTAATAGTCACACAATTCAGAAAGGATGAAATTTAAATACATTTTTGAATCAATGTGTCCCATACCACTATAAAAGATTTTATGGTAATTAACATTATAAAACATTCATTTCCATTTAAATAAATCCTTAAATCCAATTTGAAAACATGGACATTAATGAGAATGGTTAACAAGAATAAATCATTAAAATATTTAAAATGATGTTTTAGTAAAAAGTACCTTAAAATAGTCCCTTTGAAAACTATTTTATGAAACATGGGCATGTATAATAAAAATTTCCCATTATATTCTTACGTAAAAATAACCTTGGATAATAAAGATATTGTGAAATTAACCCTTACCTTGAACTTTTCTTTAGTCGAGGGTATGTTTAACCTCATACATGAAGATCGTAGTATGTTATTAAATTATAACAAAACCATATTAATATTTATGATATCATACATGATTCATTTATGAATTTATACTTCTCACTGAATAATAATTTCCATGTTAAATTAATATTTCAGGTAATAATCACTTTCTTTATCATACGTGTTTTAACTTGTTACTCTTGATGTATCACTTAGACCAATATTTAAATAACTCCCGAATATAAAACATGATTTATATATCATATATATTTAGAATATAAATATGTATAATTGACATATATATGAAATGAAAAACATAGTTTATGGAGACGGTAGTCCGTACGTACGCATAAACGATGTTTCCATTTTCATATCGTATTGAATGGAAATTAGTGAATAAGATAAATGTAAGTAAAAATATATATAAATATATATATCTCCAGTAGAATAATTATGTCATATATTATATACTTATTAGTAATATATATTTTTATAATCGTCGATGAATGCTGATCGTGGAAATGAATCTCATCGAGTCGTGGAGACAGTAATCCGTATTTACGCACGAGCGACGATATCATTTCCTTAATGGTGTGGAATTGGATGGTATATTAATTTTACATAGACATTATCAAGTTATTTTCATTATTTACATACATATTAATCATCATTATATCCTTCAAAATAACATAGTGTTGAATAAAAAATTACACCACGACATAGAGACGGTAAGCCGTACGTACGCACGCGTGGTGACATTATCATCCATAAGATATACATAATAATGAATATTGTTGTGCCATATTTATAATAACATGAATGTATATATAAAATACTGGAGTTATTATTTTATAATTGAAACAATAGATAAATATTTAGTGGATGAATAAGGGAACTTGATAGAGGGTGGTGAATTCATTACCTCTTCTTCTGGTTCTTCCTTTTGATATGATCAAAAGGGATCCTTTATATGGCTTTCTGACCAAATTAAGGAGACTATGATGAAGGTAGGATAGTTTGGAGGATATTTGGGTAGGGGTTTTCCAAGCCAAATGGCTTTGGAGGTGTGATTTTGAGGGAAGGGGAAGTGCCCTTTTATAAGAGGGGTGAGGGTCACTTTAGGAAAAGATTAAAGTATTAATCTATTATACAATCATATTCGGTTTATAATGGTTCATAATGAATTTATTTCGAGGATTATGTGGTTATGGGTCGATATCCTCTCATCATATTGGTTTTAGACAAGTTTAGGTTACCATTTTAACCTTATATTTTAGATTTAACTCATAGTTAAATAGTTTAACATTTATCGTGCCTTTTTGTATTCTTACACTATATGATTAATAAACATAATCTAAACATACAAGTGAACATAAAGTGGATTATTAATGACATATATAATTTTATTTAAGCCCTTGGGCCAAATATTACATTTTAGGAATATTATACCATCAATAAATATATTATTTGTTCTAAATATTAATTAATGTTAATTTTGACTCTATTTCATATTTTGTTTTTGTGAAATCCATCAAAAATTGATTTTGTTGAAGACGATACATTGAATCATCGATAACATGTCATAATCACCTATAAAATTCGTGGATGTCATTAAAACATTGAAATTATTTTTATTTTAATATTTTTAAGGTCATTTATTTGATTCTTTCATTAATATTGTGATTACTGCATCGTCATTGTGTCATACATAAATTTAATTATTAAATGTCTAAAAATTACAAATAAAATTCCATGATGTAGGAAATAATTTTATATTTCTAATTAATATTTATTGTCGAATTTATCGTGTGTATAACCCTATATTAAAAATGGTTTATTTAATAAACTTTGAATTTAACACTTTTAACTATTCTCTAAATTATATAATAATTAATATCCTAATATAATCCAAAAGGACCTAAAGGGTCATATTTTATTCCTATGTTTGTTTTTCTTCTAATTACACTTATCCAATTTAATTATTACATTTTTTAAGTAATAATAATATCATTTTACCCTTAATTACCCTATTTACTTTTAACCGTGGTAATTAATAGTAAAAAGGTACTATTACCCAAAAATTGTTTTTATCATATTGAACTACTTTTTACTCCTTGATATTAACCGTGTCTCTCGGATTTTCCAAATTAAACTCACAAAAAAGGTAAAATTATGCATTATGTGAATTTAGAAATTTTCCTTGAAGGTGGTTAAAGATGGTGAAAAGTTAAATAAAATATATATATATATATATATATATATAATTTTTATAAACTGACTCCAATGAATTAAATTGAACTTATATATGTATTACGTATCTATTTAAACCTAAAACAAATTTAAATAAAATAAATAATTATTTAAATAAAAATTCGGTTATAAACTATAACTAAGTGTTTTCACTATTCATCAAAAATTAAATGTTTTCAGAAAAATATCAAAAATCCTCCCTAAGATAATTTTGATAATATAAATTCAATAATGAAAACCATTTTATCAAATTCAAAACATAGAAGTGTCATTTATTAATTTAAAATTAATTCCCGCTGTCAAATCCAAAAGACGTATTTTTAAGAAATAATAACTATCAAAAGTTTGACACTAGTTTATGTCCAATTTCATAGTGAAATTACTTAAAATGACAAGAATTGGATTAAATGGTAAAAATATAATCTATTTACACTTCTAAACAATTTAAATTTATAATTTAACACTATAAATTATTTTGATTAAAAAAGTTGTTTTCAGTTAAAATATAGTATTTTTTACTATTCACCCAAATATGAAAGTTATCAGAAGAACACCAAATTTTTATTATAACTAAATTCTTATGTCGTGATTCTAAAGAAGAATATTATTTTTTGAAAATTGAATATATAAAAGATTCAACTATTGGATTTAAAAAGGGTTCACCACTAAAAGGTGGAAAGAGTATATTTTAAAAAAAATACTTCTTTTATATGAAAAAAATAAATTAGTTCATACATTTTGTCTAAGAAACTAATAATATGGATCCCAAAATTATAAAGATTTTATATAGTTCAACATTTAGTTAATACTATTCATAACCGCTTTTGAACAGAAAGTTTGGTAAGTCGTGGTGTGCTTAAACTCAATGTTGCGTATAGTGTAAGTTATTGAATTACTTTGAAGAACTAACATAATATGAAATTTTGGGGTGTTAAAATATTACACAATACTACTAAATATATTGATAAAATTAGTTTTTATTGCATTAATTTAGGACAGTGATTTAAATGAAAAGTTTCTTCCAGGAGGTAGATGGTATGCCCATATGCACAAGTGACATTGTCATTTTAGATTTATTAGAATAGAAGGTAGATAATAGTATTCCATTAAATAATTATAATCATGTCATAAATATAATTTTAATTCCCAAAATATATTATCAAAAAAATCCATTTGTGTCTATGATGAAAAATGAAAGACATAGTCCATGGGGGGTAGTCTGCACATACACTTGGACGACATATTCACTTTTCTAAGGAGATGGGGGAAGGTTGATAAATATTTTTACATAAAAAAATAAAACAATGGTATAGTAATGAAACAAATTATTAGTCGATTATGATATAATAAATGTTTAGGTAGACAATGAATATTTAATGAAATATATATAACATGTAGTTATTTTGGAATTGTATCCCTACACCATGGAACAACTACTTTTTATATTGGATTAAGAAATATAGGGAATTTTATTTTGAAGTGACCAAAACTACTAGAACATTTATAGTAGTCTTGGGGATATGTTTTTCTTTGATATTGGTCAATATAAAGGGATTATGTAGTGGTGAGGATTTATATACTGAAGGGATACTTTTATAAGTTAGATTGGTGAAAAATTTTTAAATATTAATTCCTTAAGATTATAGATATTACAATTTCAATGTAAAAAGGTTCTAAAATTAGAATATAATTTATATGGGATGATATAATGTCTATATAGCCTTAAAAACCCAATTTATGACATGTTATTAATATGTTTTAGGTCATATATCCTTTAGATTTAACCATTTACCATATAGACTTTTATTGTAGGAAGAAATTTTACATAAGTAATTTTTGTTTTATACCTAAAAAATATATTATTAATTTTTATTAGATTATGATTAAAAATGATAAAATCATTTGATAAGAAGAAATTTCTAAAAGTGATAAAAAAAATAATAATGGAAAAAATGTTTAATGTATTAAAACTGTTTAAGAGAAAAAACGGGAGAATTTATAAAATGACAAATTTACACATGCAAATGAAAATTAATATTTTAAAATTAATACCATTCCTTATAAATTAAATAATTTTTCATGAAAATGGTTTCATGACATTTAAATTATGTTTATATACTAATGATGTCAAAATTTTAACACTATTCATAATAATAGTATTTTGTTCAGTTCATGTCAAAAATGAATATTTTAATATAAATACCAAGAATAAATCCGAATATAATCTTTTTATGATGAATAAAAAAATTATATAAATTTATTCAAATTCAAATTATTAAATTTTGAAATTTAACTTTTAATGGGTGGTCTAAAATATAATAAAACCTGTTTCATGAAGAAAATTACTATTAAAATATTAAACAATATTGATCATATTACATTTTATTTTATAATTAAAAGAGTCTTAATATTTTTTTTATTTTTCTAAAACATCTCCATAGAAGTATTTTTTCAATGGTAACAATATAATATTTTTAGGTAAGAATATACAACATTTTATATATCAATTTTTTAATAATAACAATTTGTCCAATATTAGGGTTATTAAATTTATCCCCAATGACTTATTTATATGATATGAAATAAAATTTTCATAAGTAATTAATTTATTCATTTTGATAAAAATATTCAAGTCATTTTATCTAAATTGATTTTTAAAATTAATAAATATTAATTTTCATGTAAGTACTCAAAACAGAAATTTTTTTGGAAACAAATTAACATCAATGAATAAATTCAAATTATTACATTCCAAGTAAAAAAATTATATATATTTTGTCTTATTTTATTACATATAATATAATTTTTTCAGAAAAATTATTATATAACCATAATATAATAAAACTCATAGTGCATAAAAAGGGAATTTTTATTAAAATATACTTTTATGCATAAATTTATTTCAATAATTATTTCGGTACAGTAATTGAATGTTATTATTGAATTAGTATTAATACTAAACTTTCTTCCTCTTTTGAGATATATTTAATAATGTTTTTAAATCTATTTATACCCACAAATCCATAAATTGTTTGATAGAAATTATATAGATCATAATAAAATGTGGTTCGGTTTATTTTAGATTGGCATTGAGTGTGAAACAATAAATTTTATAAATATAAATTTAGGAATTTAAATATACTAAAATATCAAATCACTACATCCCCTCTTCTATTAAAATATAATCCACACAATTTTAATTATTGTTCACTACATAAAATTCATACAAGAATTTATAATATATAGAGGACTCCAAACATATTTAAAAACACGCTATCATGGGTAAGAAAATAGAACTCATTTGTCCCATTTCAAATAGGTAAGTACTATGATTCCCAACCATTTATTTTAAATTTGGCTCATCATGTATCTATTTGTCTTAATTTTTTCTTGATAGATTCCTATAACAATTTCAATTTAATTATCTGGTTTCCCACCAAATACTAGAACCAAAATGGTTATGATAATATTGAAAAAAATAATATTAAATTATTATATTAATATAAAAACACAATAATAATATGTCTTCTCAAATGACACCATAAATTCAATATATGATAATTTCATCTTCTTGATTGATATAACTAAAACAATATATACCACCTTTTATTTAACCTAGTTCTTCCATGATTATATTCCTTTTATTTTGTCTAACATAGTAGTTAAATATCACATCCTTAAAATCCATTCAAATCCTTTATAATGGTTCATTGAAATCATGTGAACCACTATGTCATATGCCAAGGTGTTTCAAAGAATTTTTTAAGATAGTCACACTAGTTTAAGAATCATGTGATGATATAATTAATAAACAATAATACTTTTTTAGAGTTATTATCCCAATATGTATTTGTACTAGATCCCACATCTACTTATGTATATAATGAAATGTATGACAATAATATGAAACCAAACAATCTCTATGTTACCAATATTTAATGTTATTATTCAAATCATGAACATATCTCTTGGGGTTGAGAAGATATTATATTGTCTTAATCCCCCAAATTAAATAATATAATCTCAAAAAATAACTAAATGTTATATAATGTTAATTGAGGTGACCCAAAATCACACACTCAAAGATGGGGCTAAAAAATAATTTAATTCTTAGCATTGATAATAAGTGAAATGAATCAATTAAAACACACATATAATTACATAAATCATATATTACATCCATAAATAATCATCCAATACTAAAACTCAAAGAATTATATTTCTTTAGATATTAGATACATAAAAACTTTATGGAGAATATTTCTATATAATCTCAAAATACATGATCTCATTAAAGATGTATATTCCTTTATAATCATCTAACAAACCTAAGGAATCAAAAAATAAGAATATTTTAGGGTTAAACACTCAGTAATATAAATTATTTTCAATCATTCATTAATGGTTTATATAATAAATGTAACACCAAATGATTCTAGATGTATTCTTCCAATAAAATAAGCAAGATTTTTTCAATATATTTCATTACAGAAATCCTTGATTCTAAAAGAACACTGATATAATATAGATTTATAACATGGTCATCAGATTTATGGGTATTACTACGATTGAATATATATAATGACAACAATCAATGAAAAATTATTGATTAATTAATTGTAATTATTAACACAATTTATAGTGAGGTTGTTTTATGCTTCAAAAATAGTTTATCTACAAAAATGATTTTATTTATTTTAGTGAGAAAATATTATAAACAATTTCTTCAAATGCTAAAAATATTAATTTAATTAAAGGGAAAAATTTTTAGGATCAGTATATAATAATTTATTTATGGTTATATTTTGGGATTTTTTTGAAAATTTTAATCTTGATGAGAGTAGTAAAAAATAATTTTTTTAGAGAAAACCGTCTATTATTTTCAATTATTTACAGTGCACCATTTCATATTGGATTTATATTAAAATATAAGTATTCTATTTGTATAAAAAAATTCCAATTAATTTCATTGGAATCGAACATATTCATAATTATGAAAAAAAAGATTTATACTTAACAATACAATTATCTTAATACCCATTTCTTCTCCATGGGTTCTGTTATGATGTAATGATGAATTATTTTATGATATTGTGGAACTCTAATGGTTTTTAGTTATCTAATTAGTGGGTTCATTATAACCCTTTAAATAATTTTGTGAATGTAGAAAACTTTTTAGATAATTATGTTATGTTTGATCATGATTTCATGTTCCCAAAAAGATGTCTGGACTAGGTATCTTTTCCATATGTTTTTTTGTGGTCCTAGTTTCATATCCACATTTTTATATGTGGAATTAGTCTTATGTTCATATGTTCATTATAATTCTTAATATTATGTCCTTAACTTATGGAGTGTAAAAATTTTTATTTATAAATTTGTATAATGATAAAAGATTATGTTCCTTGACATTCCTATGTTTTTTATATGTTCTCATGGATCCTTAATGAGTTTTGATTATTCCACATTCTGATGAATTTTATATTTTATTAATAAAAATAATATTTTCATGATGTGTTATAATGGATATTCAATTTATTTTACGTAACTTCCATTTGTTAATAATAGATATTTATGACCTTTATTTAATGTACAATCCTTGATTGATATCACCTATATTTTACCTTATTGGGCTTCAATGATCACCCTTATGTTCTCCATCCTAATCTTTTTATATAAGGATATATGTATTATATTTCTAGTAGGGTAATAATATATAGATTATTTTTTGAGATATTGATGACACTTTTTGGAATAATTTTTTTGTCTAGTATCCAAAGACACCAAACCCTTACGGCTTTGGGGTATGAATTATTGTGTTATTTATTGAATATTTATCTAAAATGATATAATTTTTATGAATTTTATTCAAAGAGTCAGCAATTTGTATCATAGAAGAGTTTATATAATTTATGGAGATTTGGATTGGTGAAAATTATTGAAATGCTAAGGGATAAAACTATGTATATGAAATGATCTTAATGTTTCGGTAATGTAAGGATTATGTTGGTTTTATAATAATAAATCTCAATATAAATAATATAAGTGGATTAAATGTTTGTAATGTATTCCTATAATGGTAATAACCCTATAAATAGTTCATTGATATTATCCTAAATATCCTTTTGGTTCATAGTTAATGATCCCTTACTGAACACCAAGTTTGACACATCAAAGGTATATGAATGGGTTAATTCATCTTATTAACTTATAAACCCATTATAATTATGTGAATAGATTATGATCATAGAAAACCTTAGTTAAAGATTATGTGTGATTAGATGATATGTAGGATTCAATATTTAGGACATATCCACAATGATTTCAATGAAAATATTGTTTTGTACTCAACTTTTTATAGATTTATTATTATACTATGTTTTTTGTTTTAGTCAATGGATAGAACTATAAAGAATCATTAGAATACTAAATATGATGTAAATAATAATTATAGTAATCATGGGGAACTAAATATCATGGGATATGGGATATAATACTAAGAAGTATTCCCAGTCAAATTTATCAAGAAATGTGAAGTAATGTAGGAAATGTTGATCTTCTAAATGAACCAATGAGAATAAATAGTATTTAATTATTTATATGAACAAAACCATCCTATTTTTATTGGACTTGTAATGAATCTGTTTTTGAACATTGGATAAATTAAAAGAAAATAATTTTTTTTGGTTTTACAATGATCAAACCATAAGATATTTTTCATAGTAGTATATATCATGAAAGGTATAGTATAACAATGGTGGAATCTTATCAATAATTTGAGGAATTTATATGAAATAATCATTACTGAATAATAGTGGTTTATTGAAATATTATGTAATAATTACATCCCCCATATTAATTTTAATAAAAATATTGGGGATTTCAAATGCTATATAAGAATAATAATATATGAATCCTTACCTATGAAATAAATTTATAGTACTTGGATGGAATGATTATGGTTTTAACAATGAACAAAAAATAACTACTGATTGATTCATTCGTGGATAGAATCAATGTATTTTAAATTTATAAGCCATAAATGACTATGGAATATGTGAAGACAGCATTCAATGTATAGTCAAAGTGAAATATGGAATATGTAACCCATTATGGTTATGGTGATAAGAAAATGAAGAAAGAGTTTCATAAAATCCCCAGTGGTATGTCACATGGAAGGAAAAATTTATTTCAATATCCTGTATGTAAAAAATGAGGGAAGGAGCACTCAGTTAATTTCCTAAAAGTAATGATAATATTTTCCATGTGTCGGAGGCTTACGCATTGAGAAAATCAATTTATAATTGATAATAAGAATTAAATAAATGAATTTTATATGTAAAAATATCATAAAAAACACCACCACAATTTAATATTTTAGTGGTAAGGATTTTCAGAATTATGAAAGATAACGCCCTAATCTATGTTGTAAAGTGTATATTTGCCTAAGAACAATCATAATTAAAAAAATGGAAAGCACATGTTATCAGAACTACTAAATTGGGATACATCAATGACATTCTTAAAGGAAAACATATAATTCAGTCTAGAAAAAACAATTTTTTATTTGATTATATCCCAACCATTATTTTATATCATACGAATGTGTTATGGGTATTACATTACCATATGAAGGATTATATATTAAGTTAGTATTGAAACATATTAATTCTAAGATAATCACAAATCATGTTTTTTGTACCTATCACATAGAAGAGTCTTTGGTAATCTACATATTTCAAATATTACAATTCCCCCATTTGTGGAATTTGAGGTGATTTTGGGATTATATTGATTCATTCTATATAGACCCGATATCAATTTTTTATAAAATTAATTCATGTTTGATGTTTTTAATCAACATATTATCACCCTATTGGGTGACACTACCAGAAATGGGGGTTTTCCTCATCCATCTATAACCAAACTTTTTATAAACTATAGAGATATATGTTTTTTATTATCTATACATATAGTTTTATTAAAACTACTGGTATTCAATCCCCAATTTCACTCTTCCATCAGAGTTTGCCTCTTTCACTCTACCATCACATTCATCCCCTACACCCTTCCATCACACTCCCCTTCTTGAACCCCCACTTCACCAACCTCCGCCTCATGGTCCTCTCCTCGCCTAGTTGACCTCTGCCTCACGACCATCCGAACTTTGCTTCCTAGACATATCCTCCACTCCTCAGCCCCTTCCACCAAGATCTACCTCCGCCGACCTACCCCTAGCTCCGGTTATGTCCTCCCTCCCCATATTTTTCCCCTCCCCCGACAACTTCCTGACCGATTCCTTGCATCTAGGTATGGAATTTTTTCTCCTAGATTTTTTATTCTTTTAAACTAATAAAAGATTTTTATATTCTCATCCTGAACATGTTGAATACAAAATTAATCTTTTTCATAGTTTATTTAGTCAATAATCATTCATCTTAGACATAAATTATACTTATTCTAGTTGTTATTTCAACATCTATTTTCATTTACATTATTTTATACCAGTTCTTTTTGTTCTTTGTATATAAACAAAAACACTATTAATTTAGGTTGGTGTTAACAACCTAAACAAGTTGACTAAAAATGTTCATTTTTTCATTTTTTTATTTATAATTAAGCATTCATATTATAGGTAAACTCTATATACTAAAATTTTTATTGCAACATATATTTGAATTTACAATGTTTTATAACATTGCATTTTGTTCATTGTATATAATAGTTAACACTACTAGTTTAGGATAATGTTGTTGAATCCTTTATAATAAGTCATTCCCACATTGAAATTCAAATATGTATTCCATATGATCCCCCCTATTTTATGATCCGTAGGTTATTTCAAGTATGCATACTATTCATAGTAGTGGAAGTAAAAAATTTCATGGATTTCCTAGCTACTAGAGCCTCTATCTTTGAATAAAGGTAATTACTAGAAAAATTTTTATATCCCCTTGGTAGAAATATTCAATATCTTGGATTATTTCCATTATTTGTTTAAATTGTTTCTCTCATAATTTATAACATATTAATTTCCAATTTTGAATATAACTCTAGCGTCTTTTTATCATCAACTGCACCTGATCACTCATGATATTGCTCGATAATCATGTATGGCCCTTAAATGTCGAGTTGCATTTTATTCTCTAGGAACTGAGAAACTCTTGTGAAATACCTATAAAATTAATCCATCTATTTCAGATCATGTTCCAGTTCTAGTGTCAATGCAAGACCTTCTACACCACATATGCCATCTTTATTTCTGAGACATTCAATTCTTCCATAATTGTGACAACATATTCCAGGAACTACTCCTATCACCCAATAGAGAAATCAAAACTCACACACACACACACATATATATATATTATTGAGTTCCCCCCTAATTGATCACTAAAACTACCTTGTGTTTCTTTTCATATAACAATATTGGATATATTATAATATGATGAAAACTATTTTGGTCAACACCTTCCACAACACAAATATAAACATTTAAATAATTATCTTTCATGTTGATTCAAGATCAGTCCATCTCCATGTTCTAGTATTCATGATTTACTATAAGCGTTCTCCATAATGGAAACAATATATTTTATCTCCACACATCAGTGGCTCTATGATTACATTAAAACTCATTTTCTACATGATCATGCACAAATATATTAGAAAGACTATATGCAATATCCAATGACCGACATTTAATCTATACTATCCCCACACATTCGACAAACTACACATTCCTATTCTATATTCCAATCTCACCAAGCATAGAGAACCCTTATAATTTCTTGAAACCATAGGTGTCTCACCATGTAAAACAGTGTAAATGAAAACACATAATTGTATCATCATTATATAATTCAATAGGAGTTCATTTATATTCTCAAAAATGTTATAAAATATAATCCTTATTTTATAGGGTCATGCCCATAATCACTTTTCTGCTAAAAACTATAAACTATCTTAGAACACTAACACATAATGTGTATTCATCTCAATATCAGCATCTATCTCTATATAAATGATCCCAAACTCCTCCAAGAGTGTTTTTACCCATAGGAACCATACATTCTATCCACCATTAATACAGTATTTCTACCAGAAATTTCCCAATGTCACCCTGGCTAGGAATATGAATGATACTTCCCTTCCCAAAACCAACCATAAGGATGAATGAACTTGAACATATATACTTATCATAGAGAACCCAAGTCACCTAACAAACCGATCATAAATACGTTTTAAAATTTGAGTTAATTGATATCATAAACCAAAGTTTTTACTTATGCCTCACACACCTGAATGTTCCTAAAAATGTTCAAACAGTCTGATGGGTAACCCTCAAATTTCAGAATGTACTAAATTCCAATCCTTCAGTCATTCCATATAAGGTAACCAATCTTTCAAAAATATTCCACACATTATTCTTAATAGTTTATATAACTATGGGTTTCACATATCCCCATATAATGGTAACACAACTATAACATTAAAAATAATTTCTTTTATGTTCCAACCACCCAATGAAATTAATTTCTACCTACCCATTCCATGGTCAATCATAACCCAATAGTTTCACAAGCAATCACTACACATCTCAAAACAAGCTCACTCACACTTTGACCTATATAAAAATTCACTTCAATTTTCGAGCCTCATGATCATAGGGATACCACATAACTTTACAACATTCAATATCCCCAACCACACAAACATAGGGTCCACATCTACTACCCACCATGTCACCAAATATATATATATATATATATTTATATAATTCACAATTATTTTCATTACACAATTATATTTTATATTAACACCAAAATTCCACAATAAGTGATTAGATAAATGAAATTTTAATTAAATTCGATCAATTATATAAACAAATATTATATATAGAAATTTAGTCCCAAATAACAAGGACATTCGTCGTACATGGGTTGGCTAGTCCTCGGTAAAATATCCATACCATGTCTCAACACATTATTTATCTATTTTGTACCTTTCCATAATAATAAAACTAAAAAACCTATAATCACATTTTACTAGGTCTTACTAAAAATTGGTTCATGCACCATTGGTGGATATAATACCCTATGAATACTTCCCCTTATGATGGAGGATGCTCACAAATAGTGAGGGTGTCACGTAGTATGGTGGGATACTATACCCGCATATTTATTTAAAATATATCAGGAATATGCATAATGATATAAACATATGTAAATAATACATTTAATGACACAATTAACTGTTCCAATAATAATCGAAATAATCCATGCAATAAAAAATTAATTTTATTATCCAATTTCAGGTAGTCATAATTTTACTTGAATATCCAAAGATAAAACAATGAAAACTAGGAAAACTTTTCTTAGGTATAAACCTAAACCCAACACCCAAGCTTAGTATTAGAATCCATGAAATCAAAAATATCTGGTGATTTCCCAAATATAAATATACAATAAAATATTGAAAACATCTCTGGTGCGCAACTTCAATTGTAGAAAGTGCATGTTTGTACTATAACTCGGTAAGACTCAAAAGATGGTGTTCCAAAAATTAAAAATCAATTTTATTTTACGGAGATGTGATTTAATAATAAATTATTTATTATCGTATTAATATATAATAGATTTATAATTTATGTTAAAGTGTAATAAATATACTAATGAGGCTTGATCTTCACAATGGAACTCAAAATCATTTTGTAACTACTTTTTCCATCATTGGTGGGTCTATAGTCATGGTACATGTCAAATCATAAATGATAACAATCTAAAAAATAAAGGATTCAAAGGGAATAATAATATGTGAGAACCTAGAGGGATCAATATAGGGTTATCTCTCAAAAAATCTCATACAATAAACAATGTGGTGAGACTTTCCATTCTTTATAATCCATTCTTCTAGTCTAAACTCAAGGAACCATCCATGAAATTTAGAAGAATGGTAGTATTATAACCCATATCTTATGATGCTAGTATTCTAACCAAATAGATCAAATATAATCATATTAACTCATCATTAAATATTAAATGATGGTACTTCATAAGAATCCAAAATCTTAATCAATGACATTTGATACATAGTACATTGCCTAAATCCTAGGGGATATTCCCCTAGTCATTTCACTTAAATTTCCCTCACTTTCATTTCTTATGAAAACCATAATCATGATGTGTGTAATATTTAGTGATTGATATTAAACTAATAATGTATTTTTTATTTTTTTATTGATTTAAATTCATTTATTTTTCCAAAATGATCTTTTACTTTTGAAGAGTCTTGTTGTGACTTGTTTCACTTTATATGCAGTAGGTGATTATAGGTAATTATTTTATTTTGAGAATTCATGAAGTGTTTTAGTTTATTAAATTCATGTTCTAGAATATTTATAACAATATTTTATACACAATATTGTTTTATATAAATTATCTAAATGATTTTCATTCATGGAGATGAATTGGGTTTCTATAAATTTATTTTCCTTCTTTGAAATAAAATTTTACACATGGGAAATATTAAATTAAATTTTTATTTGGATAGAATAAAAAAATTGATTTTGGCTTAATGTTTTAATCTCTCCCATTAGTCTTAAATGAATTATCCCATGTTTAAGGATGTGTTTTAATGTTTAAAGTAGTTTTTTTCATGTTACAGCTATGGGAGGAAAAACATTTTTATATCTCACATAGTTCAATTAAAATGATGGATACCACTCAAGTATAGACAAGAAACCTTCCTTGGCCCGTTATGGTTTACCTTGTTGATTATCCAATTATAATATAGAGGTATGAATTTATCTTTGATATTGAATTGGTTGAATTTGGTTATAAAAATCAAGGCACTTGCAATAAATATGTGAATTAACTATTACGTTTTTATGTTCTAAATTTTTTTTCCTATTGTATATATCTCTTTTTAATTATGGTTTGAATTATTGATTGTAAGATAACTTTTTTTTCTTGTTATAAAATGGAGAGATGCTGGATTTATCATACCGATAGGATTTAAACAACGATTCATAATAATTTTGATAATTTTTTAGATTATTCATTTTTCAATGCTTCAGATAGAGGTTATATATAGTTTCCATTATATAAATGATTTGGAAGACCATGGTTAAGATGATATGAAGTTACCTATCATATAATGAAATTTGGATTTCAATCAAACTATTGTGATTGGTATCACTATGGATAGACGAGTCAATGTTCTAGTGGTCTTGAAAAAAATAAATGAAGTGAATGGAGAATTTATTATTTGATCGGTTTCCATTTCTACATCATCTCGAGAGAGATTGTATGATAGTTTTTGAAGACTATGATATTAATACACATCAAGATAAAACTGAAGATGATGATGAGAGAGTGAAAATTTTATAGGATGATTCTAGAACTCCAATATATTAGGAATTAACTAAAATGACCAAGTTGGAATTTGTAAAGCAGTTATATAATGGGAAATCCATGTGTGGAATTTCTAATAAATAAATTAATTATTTTATAACATTTTTGAACGAATTTCTTCTTAAGGGCATAGATATTCCCCCAAATAATTACATGGAATGGAAGTTAATTAATCCATTTGTATTAGATACTAATAATGTTCATGCATATACGAAATATTGTAGTTTATTTTGGGAAGAAAAAACTCACCATAATCACAGTAGAGAATGTGTTACATCTAAATGAAAGAAAAATGTACTTGGAAACCCATCTCATTTGTCACATAATTTCATGTAGCAATTTCCATTATTCCTAGACATTAATATATATATTCATGCTAGAAGAAGTATCAACCACTATGTGATGGCATGATGCTGGGAGAATTATAGGTAACAATGTGTTGGATTATATTATAGATGGATTATCATGGGAGAAATTTGATTCACAATATCATGATTTTGCAGCTGAGGTGCATAATGTTCGGGTTTGTCTATCATGTATGGTTTTAATCCGTTTTCTCAGATTCTTACTTCTCACAGTATGTCGCCTATTTTTATTCATGTTTATAATCTTCCTCTATGGATGTGTATGTAAAAAACATTCAGTTTAATGAATATATTGATATTTGGGACTTCTGATCCCAGTAATGATGTATATTTTGTCACGACCAGTCCCTCGGGGCCCTTTCTGTGACTACCCTAATCTCACATATCATAGGCTAGGGGATAACGACTAGCACCGAAGGCGTATTCCCTAAAACAAGGAAGGCATTGATTTTATAACCTATAAACACATGCAACCAGTCACATAGTAAGATATGAACTCACATAAATTTAATAGTAAACAGAGTGTGTACAGTAAGTAAGAGGGGTCAGAATAAAATCTCAATTGGAACATATAAGAAACTGAAAGTAAAACTAAATTGGAACGACTTAAGAAAACAATGTTGTCATCTCTCTGACCACATGAAGGGTTTCCTTTTCATAGTCAACGCTGATAGAGGTGCTGTAACTCTAGAGAAATCTGGCTCAAACCTCTAGTAGTATCCAGAAAATCCCTGGAAACTCCGTACCTCCTTCACACTCATGGGTGGCTCCTAAGAAAGTACCACCTCAATCATCACTAGATCCCCTGCAACCCCCGCTTCTAATATGGCATGTCCCAGAAAGTGAACCTCTCGGTTTTAGAACATGCACATTGAGAGCTTACCATAATGTCTGTTATCTCGATGTGTGTCCAGTACTACCTACAAATTATAGGAATGCTCCCCCTCGGTAGTTGAGTTGATCATAATGCTATCAATGAAAACCACCACAAAGTGCTCAAGGTATGGCTGAAAGATACTATTCATGAGTCCCATGAACACTAATGGAGCATTGGTTATGCAGAATGTCATAAAAAAGACCACTTAATGGTCGTACTGACATCTAAAAGCCATCTTCTACACACCATAATTTTTCTCTATGACCAGGTGATAGCCCAATATGAGGTCTATCTTCGAGAACCACTGTGCTCCCTTCAGCTGATCAAAAAGGTCACCAACCCTCGGAAGTGGGTAATTTTTATTCACAGTCAATTGGTTCAGGTGCTGATAGTCAACACAATGTTTCAAGCTCCAATCTGCCTTCTTGGACAACAAAAATTAGTCTACCCAAGGATAAACACTAGGTAAATGAATCCCTTCCCCTGTGAGTCCTCCGGCTATACCCAGAGCTCATGAAGTTCTGCGGGAGCCATCCAATATTCTGGTGTAGATATCAGTTCTATCCAGAGGTACATGTCAATAAAAATTCCACCTCTCTATGAGGAGGTAGACCCGGAGCATCATCATGGAAAACATCCTTATACTTGTTCTCCACTACAGGATAACTTAGACTCTCCACATCAACCGCTCTAAGGGTAAGGCTATCCAACTAATGAGTGATCAGCTGCACTCTCTTCCGGGTAAGTTTATAATGTGTTGTAAAGGCTTCCTTCTCACCGGTGAAGGTAAACCTGGTCCCATCCTTGCGGAAAAACTGCACATTGTGCCTAATACAATCAATATGAGCATGGACTATAGATAACCAATCCATACCCAAAATGACATCATAAGGCCTCGATGCCACTACTAGGAGATCCCAGCCGAAGCTCTCTCCTCCTAAAGAAATCTCACACTACCGGAACTAGTGAAGAATCATTGAATCTGCTCCCATAGGAGTCTCTAGCCGTAATGATCAATCCAATGGCTCCGTCGGAATCTCCACGCTTCGAACAAGGGTAGTGGAAAAAAAAGAATGACTAGAACCTGTGTCTATAAGTACTAGAGCTAAGGTGGAGTAGACACAGATCATACCTCGTATCATTTCTGGAGTTCCATGGTCATAGGCCTTAGCATCCAGGAGATGTGATCTCCCATCTCCATCTGCTCCCTGTGGTTGGGGTGGACTACCATGTGGTGGTGGCGGTAACATCTCGAACCGTCTCCCACCGCTAGTTGCACGACCATCTCTTTTGCCACATCCTTCTTATCCTTATAGAACTCCTCAGTCAAACCTTTTTATCTGCACGAGCGGTCCTTCGACCATCTACTGATCTTCTTTATAGTGGGTTGGACAGTCACGATCCTTGTGACGTTGCCCGCCACATGTGAAACATTTCTTATTCCATACATGACTGGATCTATCTTGGGTACCCCGCTCAACCGATCCTGAATCATCTGGTCATCCACCTGTATGTCTAGTCCTCTTGGACCTCTGTTGAATCTATCTTCTACCTTCTACAGAAGACTCTACTATGTGACGACTGGTGGTGGGTCATTCTATTGGTGACTACTCCACAAGAAAAATCTCCATTAAGAGGGCTCTCTCTAACACCCCTGCCTGTGTTCTGATGATGAGTGAGATCATCGAAGCCCTGATCTCCCACCAGAGTACCTGCTCAATGGCCTGGGCTCTAAACAATGGGTCTCATACTATATCAGGGGAGTGGTGAGAGAGATATGTGAACCTCACTATATACTAAGCCACAGTCATGCAGCCCTGCTGCAGATGAAGAAGCTCTTCAATGCGCACCACGTGAGCAGATGTTGGGAAAAAATCTACCCGAAACATGCTCTAGAAGACTTCTCAGAGAAGTGTCACCCCATAATGAACCTGGATCATCAAGCACCACTATCTTCCTACTACTACCTGTAATAGACTGGCGACAAGGATCCCCATGAGATCAGCCTATGTCCCTACCAGTTAGGGGAATATAACCAAGTCCTCCATACATTGCTCAATCGCATGTTGGTCTATATTTTCACTAATCCTGAGTGGCCTCTGGCACTGGAACTCGTGAAAATCACATATACGGTGTAGACTCTCTACCGTTGGGGCTGGTGGCATCAGTGGCCCAATGGGTAATGGTACAGCTGGTACCTCCATAGGTGCCTCTTATAGAAGAGTCCCCTACACTGAATCTTTGTTGCTTGGTGGGCTATTAGTGCATAGTATACATGTAACCCTTTCTAGCTATCTACGTGGAGGCATCTTGAAAAGAAACAGGTTCTCCATGGTCTATTAGTTATACCCGCTGACCTGAATCCAAGAGATCACAAAGAAAACTCTTGAAAAACACACACACAATCATGTTTTTCATGCACAGAGTCGGAAATCAGAAGTCAGGGTCCTAATGTATGGATACATCAGCTGTTGTACCTATACTAGATTCCCTAAACTAATAACGAAACTCACGATACATAATACTATTATCATTAAAGAAAATGACAAGAGTCCTATGTTCTACGATATAACCGACTCATTTGACACAAAATTTTCACAATGTCCCCCAAATTATATCTCAAAGGACCCCCACATCATAGGGGTCTCAACGTAAAAGACAGTACATCAATCAGGCACCCAGTCTGTGAGTTTTTAGCCTTTTAGTCCCGTGGTCCTGGTTGGATTCATGCTCGATCTACCCAACCATTTCCCAACATTATCAAAATCTCCAGTGGGGTATTCCAAAGGGAGTGTATCTCTCCAAGGTTTCCTTCACTGCTAGAGGTTCGTCAATCGGTCATCTGGTTCCAATGTTATGGGCCAAGTAAAGTATATGGTCATATCTCAATCACATCTGATTCGACCTAGTCGTACCGACCCGGCCTGACTCGTCCTAGGTCGACCCGGAACATGTCGACGCAACCAGGCCCGTTGGGTCTAGCCTAGCACACTAGGTCCGGCCTGGTAGGCCGCATGGACCGGGAGGCCTCGATGTTGCCGTGAGGGCGCGGGGTGGCTCGGCCACTGGGGTGCCGTGAGGGTGCCCTGTGGCTGGGCAGCTTCGCCTGAGCAGCTCAACTACGGGGGGCCGTGAGGGAAGACTGCATGGTGTATCGGCTAGAGCAGCTCGGTCGTGGGGTGATGTGAGGTCATGGAATGGGGTGGCTCAGCCGTGAGGTGCCGCGGGGGCATGACACCATGCGTCTCTGCCAGAGTGGCGCAACCGCGAGGGCGCACCATGAAGCTACCTGGCCAGATTGGTTTAGATGTGGGGTGCTAAGAGGGCGTGGCATGTGGCAGCTCACCGAGAAGGGCGGAGGCCACGGGCGGCGGGGGCCGCGGACGGCGGGGGCCGTGGGCAGCAGTGGATATCGAGCGGCACTGTTTCACTATCGACTTCATCGTGACCAGCGGTGATGTCGACCTCAATTCTGATGGCCCTTCTTGGTTAGTCACCGACCTCCTCCATCGTGAAGAACACCACAAATCATTGCAAGAATTATGGAGAGGATGGCCCTTGTTTGTTCGGCACACACTATCCGCATTATAGTGGTATAAAATGGCTAAAAATCACTTTGAATTACAAAGAGTCATAAAGAATGAATAAGGGAAAAATTTCAAACAACCATCCTACCTCATTCGTTTGATTCGTTGAAGATTGTATGTGGGGAAAGAGTCTATTCTGTTTGGAATAGACGGATGTCATTGATGTCGGAGTCTCCTCATCTATCGGTGGAGATGTTCCTAGTTGGTGATCCTTCGATGGAGTTTGGAGAAGAATCCATCGATGTATAAGCACTTTTCGTTGGTGTTATTCATTGGAGGATGTGTTCCTTCATGTTCTCCCAGGATCCCACCTTTGCCTGTGAGTAATTTTCCCCAACCCACCAAAAAGGAAACAGTAGAAAATATAATAAAATACGATGGCATAATTTCAAAATGTAGTAATTAATTAACTATGTTGTAATAATAAATTTTGGAGGAGTTGAAGAGGCTCCCCCACGTTTAGTAGGATGTTTGAGGGTTTCTTCAGTAATATGAAAATCAAGGGGTTTTATCCTTGTGTGGTCCACATGACCATAACCTATCAAGAGAGGATTGGGCTCTGTAGTCCCCACCTCCATAACCACTCATGGGAGGGTATATATCAGGTGGTCCACACCAATAAAACACTTACATCGAAACTCAAACAAATAAAATAAAAATGATACCAAATTTTTATTTTATTTTATTCTTTCACGAAAACCCCAAAAACTAACATTCACCCTTGAACAACTTTTTTCAAGGTGAGAGTCTCCTTAAGAGAATATTGGCACTTCTAGTTCAACGGTTCCCTTAGATTTTAATTCTGAAATGAGTTCAATTGTTAGAAAAACGCACTTGCACGTTTACTGAATGTACCCGAAAAAAGTTCAGAAATTAATTTCAGGCACCCCGGGCCATGGAATCACATGCCATCAATATTTGGAGACTCGTAAAATTCCTATTCTATTAAAACAAATTACATAGAAATTCCAGGTTTTTATAGATTTCTACTTGAATCCTTTAATAAGAGAGTTGAAACGACTTTGGTATTTAGGAGTGTGGACATTCGATGCTTCTTCAAAGAATACATTTCAGATGCATGGTGCCCTTATATAGACCATAAAATATTTCCCTTATTATGAAAGGATTTCTGTGTGGAGCAGGAATGAAAAACAATCATGTCCCGTTTTTATGAAGATTACACGATCTAGAAGGCTTAAATATTGTCGTAGTTTCATTTTCATGGGGCATCGATGATTCTAGATAATGGATAATCAATATAGGTTGAATCATCCTAGGTTTGATAATACCGTGGATACTGAAAAACCACCTCAATGTATGTCAAAAAGAAATGTTCTTAATGAATTGAAAGCTTTCAGTTTTTCATTACGTTACGGTCTGTTTAAATCTAAATAGTGTAAGAATGATGACACTAAAATCACATGCAACTGGAAAAAATTAGTTTTTTCTAAATTTTTATATTTTTCAACAAATTGATACGTTATTGTTTATAAATAATTCATATTGAGAAAAATTTATGTGAAATGATGCTTTCAATTATTTCGAATTTTAAGGGGAAGAACATAGAATTCTTCTGATATCATCAGAACATCCTGGATTGGGGTATTTGAAAAGAAATGCATCTTGGGTGTATCGGTAAAAACAAATTGAATGTTCTGTGTGCTTCTTTTGTGATGACACTGTCAGAGAAAGTTCAATTTTTGGCTGTATTGGAGAATATCAGGGTTTTCGATGGCTATTACATCAACATATCTAAATGAGTCAGCAGAAGATATGTGAAACAAAAATCTCCAAAAACTCATTATCATCACATCCTTCTTAATGGATTGATTTCAATTGTAATTTGGAATTTTCGGTCCAATAATATAAGGGGGAGAGTAATTCTCTTGTTCTATTTTTTAGGAACCATTGTGATAAAATGTTATCCATGTCATTCTCGATTAAAATGAAATAGTAAGAACCCTTACTTTTATGTGAGATGAAAAAAAAATTCTTCCATCCCCTTTGTGTTTAGAGGTTCATCTTCTAAATGAAACACTTATTGGGTATCCATTTTCTTTTTAGTGGATGTATGATACTAAATAAAATATGTGCACAATGAACTCATTTGTCCAAAAAAATTAATTATCATAAAAGATCAATTGGGGGGTTTATCTGGCTCAAGAATGTAGGGTTTTTTGTTCAATGTATTTTTCTAATGTCACCATAAGATATAACTAGACAATGAGAAATGAAAATGGCCATAATGGGAAAATTGAGCCCTCATTTCCACCTCTTCCAAAAAGTGGAGGAATTTTTGGGTCTTATAGAATGGCCATATTGAGCCTTGAAGAGCGAGTTATGGCACATCACACAATCTTATTTACCTATGCTTTATTTGATGACTACATAAAGTATTTAATTTGGTTATTTATATGTTATCTCATATTATGAAATTTCACATATACTATACAATATTATTATAATTTTAAGTAGGGAACATAAACAAATTATATGTAGAGTTCATTGATCATTTTCTTTGAAAAGGATAGAGACTTTTCTTATCCAATTGTTTCATACTTGATGAAATCAATGGTATTACAATTTCTGTAATTATTTAAAAAATAGATATACATTTAATTTTATTATTCATATATTATTCAGGTGTTGAGTTTACCTATTGACTCCATTTCTCAAGAATTGATAGCATTGGATTTTGGTCCTAATTCTTTAGTTTGTGAATGAAAATCATTAATAATATAGGGGTATAAGTTTGATACAATGGATAGAGCAGTGAATATGTGAACAAAAACTGATTCTGTTATGTTAACCTCTACAATAGATTGTTCTGCTAGTGTATTAGATAGTCAACCATGATATGAAGATTTATATTATTATGGACTACTTGAAAAAACATTGTTTTTGGATTACTACTCTCAATGTAGAGTTGTTATGATGAAATGTAAATGTTTGGATTCAATGCGTTGACAAGGTACATTTATTGATGAATGTGGATTCAGATTTATTGATATGATTCGATTCTTTCTTACCAATGAACAATACATTTTGGAATCAATAGATAAACATGTTTTTTATGTGAAAGATCACTTGAGACCCGATTAAGATGTCACTAATGATGTAATCCCTAGAAATATTTTTCATGATGACAGTGATGAATGTTTCACCATTTATGTCCCCTTTGGAGTTGGCCAAAATATTGAATTTTTTGAATCAAAATTTCCCATTGTGATATTTGATGTTGAACCTGAATTAGTTGTTGGTAATATATTGACGAAACCATATATGTTCATTGTTCATTGAATTGACAAGGATATGAGTTTCATAGGATAGTATTAGTATAATTACATTAATTATATTTCAGTTTTGAATGATATTTTTGTGTATTGTATTTTCGACTGTTATTCCATTAAATCGGATTTATTTCAATGTACAAAAATGGTTTAAATCGAGTTTTTTAAAACTGTATTACATGGTAATTTAATTTTAAATTTTTTTAGTCATTTACTTGTAATCATTTGTACAATTAGTAATTAAAATAAGTCAAATTGGTTCCACTAATGACTTTCTTATAGATGTAAGTTTTATGAATGATTAGTAAAAACAATTTAAAAAAAATTACATTACATTCTTATATAGATTATTCCATATAACATAGAATGATGAAGTAAGTGACTATTTGATCATGGTCGACCAGGGCCTGATCCTACATTGCCTTCGCTACAATCAGTGTTTATTATAATTGTATTTTTTTTTCTAAATTACATATAATTTCATGTTAATATTCTGTATCAATTTTTTAGGGACATTCACTTCCAACTGATTTGACTCATAATTCGGTTATTATTGGTTTGAGTGGGGATGCTCTTAGACCTAGACAGATCACCCATCCTATATGTTTTCACACTGACCCACCCTCGGACATTCCTTACACCACACTTTTCCATCCTCCTCATGAGTCTCTGGGGATGTTTTCATCTATATCTCCTTCATCATATTAGATACCCTCTAATTCACTGTCCAAATATTTTTAGCCTTCAGAGATGATCTAACTGATGCATCTATCACCTCATTTTGCCTCATCAATGCATACGATATCTACACTGTCTCTACATATATTTCCACATTAACCATATCCATATCTGATGTTGTATTCCATGTCCTACTACCCATCTAATTCTATGTCTATAATGCCTCCAATTCCTACCATCCAGCCAACATATGATGCGGGTTTTCCATTATCTTCTACTCTAGTCCATTATGTTCACCTAGAGCATGCACTAGAACAGACACTTCATGTAGATGCTGCTGAGTCAGGACAACTCATAGATCCATAATAATCTGTTTGAGAATCCTACAGACGTTTTTTTGATAACAATGGTTTCAAATTATATCAATTTATTTTTGTTTTGTCGTAGCATGGCTTAATTCTCCCCCCCCCCCTCATTTTTTTATTAAGTGGGATATTCTTCTAGGTGAAATGGGCGCACTCAGATGAAGGATGTTTGGAATCTACAAACATAGATAATGGTGGATTACAATAGACAAAATCAAATGGTAGGTTAAAATTCAGTGCAGTGTTGATTTTTCATGGAAGCTTTGGAAGGTATCATGATATCATTCTGGTGGAACCGATGTCATGGAGACGTATCAGTATAGAAATCATAGAAAATTCATTGGAGAACTTATTTGTAAGAAAATTTTATATATTCATTCTAATATTATTGGGTTATTTAAATGTAATAGCATGTTCATTGCAGATTTGGTTTAACATTCCCGATAGAGAAAATGCTAATACTGCAAGGTTGATGGATGTTTGGGACTTCTAGTGCTCATACATGCTTGGGATGCATATTGATTGGAAGAGTATGGATGGTACCGACATTGAGGGGGTACCCAATTTCCAGGACTGTACAAAAACACAATATGAAAAAATGATGGCACATTTGAAGACTATTGTGTTTATGTAAATATCAATCATTAATGGTTTCCATATAAAAATTACTTCTTATTACTTTATTGTAATTATTTTAGGTTGTTTCAGAGAAAAAATTAATGAATAAACGATTCAATGAAATATTTTCACAAATATGGGGTGCACTAAAATGCCCAATCATGAAAAGCACTATATACTTTTACCAGGTATTTTGATTTTTTATATGATGTTGAAATAAAAATCATATTGAATAGATATAGGATAGTTTTGTTCATTTTTCAGGTATGGTACAAATATAGGTTTTTCAATACACATTTTCATCATGCTGCAATAGGCATCAAAGGGCTTGTACCACGTGCCAAATTATTTTTCTCTAATATAATGAAAAAGGATGGAAGTGCAGTAACTGCACATACACAAGATAAAATCATAATGTTTTTATTAATATTTTAAATATTTATATGAAATTCATAATTGTATATGTTTATAATTTCAAAAGTCTTCCTTGAAGGCCCTCGATAGAAAAGAAGATGAAAGAATCTTCTACATGGTCATTTAAGTAAGGTATTGTGAGATGAGAAAATGGGATATTATGATGTCGACTAGGGAAAAATTTCATCCCCTCTAGGTATTGGATATCATCAAGCTCCTCTCAAGCTGCACAAATCTCTAAGCTGAAGATAGCTCATTGTGAAGCAGTCGAGGAAAATAAAATATCATTAATGAAGCGTGAAATAAGTAAGCTGATGAACGAACATTTCATGAATTCTATGGCCGTTTGGATTCATCCCCTTACATAAGAGGGCATTGCTACTTTTTAATCAAATATGTATTAATTGGAACTTTAAATGATGTGCAGTTGATTCCAATGAGGGTATTTATAGAGATGAAGTTGGTGGAGATAGAGATTTTGTTGGTGAGGATGTTTCTGATGATGCTATTGGTGATAAGGCTTGTGGCGATGTTACTGATGATGATGATGGAATGGATAAGGGGATGCATATGATTTTGATGGGGTATATTAATCCCTTAAACTTTTGAGGTAGTAGAGAGACATAGGTATGTACTTTTAGAACATGATTTTAATTTTTTTATTGATGATTATGGTTATTTTATTTTATTCTAAAAAGTTTTACATAATTTTTTTCATAAATTTATATAAATATAAAATTTAAAATTTTTTCTTGCATATGGGTATGTGATTCCTTTAATACAATAGAATAATTTCCCGAAAATGATATCCCATAGACAGATATTGGTTTCTATTTATTATATATTTATTTTTCATAAATTATTGAATTGACAAGTATAAATTAATGAAGGTAAAAAGGTATATATTCCTTAGTTTTTATTTCTGAAATTTTCATTTTTTGTAATATGGAGTTGTTCTATTGATTAAACTGGTTGGGTTTTTTGAGATTCCAATGTCCTCCTGACTTCTCAGCTCCCTCTCCACTAGAGACGTCCCCCAACCAACTTATCCTCTCTAGTTGACCATGAGACCCCCCAAGACAGAACACCCCATGCGATTTCCACCTCTATTGGATCCATCTTCATCCACAATTTCTTATAAATTTCTTGAGGGTTATTGGTTATTTATTCATTGATAACATTCATCTTCTTTAATTATTCAATTTCATTGAGTTTTCCTATCAATTTATCCCTCTCTCTCATTTCCTAGTTTCATTCAGCTGAACCCTAGGGGTTTGTATGTTCTAATAATCTATCATCGATCCCTGTTTTTAGGGTGTTTCATGGTTCTCTGGGGTCCGCCGCATTTTTTGGCATCCACTATCGATGTAAATGGGGTTTGGATCATCTTGGTTCATCTAACTCATTTTGTGGTTGTATTATTATGCACTATTTTTTGTCCCAATTTAATTTGGGGATTTTGGTAATTTATGTGCCTATTGTTATGAATGAAGAACTCTTGTTTTTATGTTTCTTTTTCATTGGTTGAGGGATCATTCAATTGAGGCGGCCACCTAATTCATTGGACACCCTAACTCACACATCATTGAGGTTACTGTTTTTTTGTGGTATCTGGATCTTGTGGAGGGGTACATTCTTGGTCATCATAGTTCATAGTCATTTCAAATTTACCATTTTCATTACTAATGTTTCGTATTATGTATGATGCAGTAGGGGTGATTCTATTGTTGAGTAAAAATATTAATCGATTTCTTTTTGTGGTTTTTTTCACCATATTTAGCTTGATGTACTCCATACATGTCAAAATCCATTGTCACATTCCTGCTAGGATTTTATAACCATGCTATAATTTTCTTACTTACTCATAACTTTTTTCACATTTAATTTAAGGCTGTGACATATAATATTTTTTTTGAGGTGGTCAAAAAATAGAATAAAAAATTAATGATTGGAATTCAATTCATTATTAATGTGTTGAAATAATTATGAGGACTGAAGATAATGGTTTCCAACTTGTAGTTTTGTGTATGTCTGTCTATTATGGAAGGAAAACCTCAGTACATAGGTGGCTAGATTCACATTTTTGATTGAAAAAGGTTCTCATCTTGATGTTTTTCTTTAGGTGTGAAGTTTATATTTTTTTTGTTTTTACGGTTCCTTATGATTTATATTTTTTACATTATTCAACATTCACTCTCCATTGAGTATTTTTTGTTATTTTTATATTTATATTGCTATTGGTTTCTTTCGATGGGGCGTTATTGCTCATTTATTGGTTCTTTTCAGATATGTTTCCTTAAAAATGTTAATTATGGCTATTATAGTAGATTCTAAAGAAGTGCAGAGGCATAGGGGAATTATATTATAATGTATAATTGTGGAGTTTCATCAATATGAGTTTATATTTCATAAACCTTTTTATCTTCAATGAGTTATTATTTTCTCTATATGATTAAAAGATACATTTTAGGATTATAAATCTCACTTTTTTATACAATTATCTTCTTTCACATTCTGTTTTTTTTTTGGTTTTTTTATATTGCATGTATGATGATATGGTGTGTTGTGTACTTTACAAGCATGAATTTTTTCTATTTTACTTACCATACATATTTTTTTCGGGTTTCATGATTAGTTTTTTTTGCCTCATTTTTTAGCATATTTAGAAAACAGTTAATCCTTTTTTCAAATTTTTTTTCAATTTTCAATGTCTTAAATTTAATTCACTATCTTTGTGATGATTTAATGTGGTGGGTCTAGATAGTATTTACAAAGGCTTTGAGAAAGTGTTGTTTCTAATAGATAATTCTAAATTTGTTTGATTTAGCTAGTTCTTGTTTTAGGATTCTGATGCATCAATTCGAATGAGGTCTCTAGAACTGGTTTATCATCTCTTAAATTAAAACAATGTTCAGCCTTTGGTGAATGAAATAATTGAATATCTGGAAATAAGTGATCGTGATTTTAAAGGAGATCATTTTGAAAAAAATTGTTCCATTATTAAAGAGTATGTTCCAATGTTTTTTTAAATTTTATTCTTGATCACAGTGCTAGGTAGTTGTAATTAAAATATTTTCATAACCTGATTTTTTTATTTTATGATTTTTAATTTTTTCAAATGTTATATAGTCCATGTATAATCTTTCACTCTTAAAAGTATAATTTCACATAGTTGATATCATCTAGGCACATCCAAATATGGTTGGGACATCAGATCTTTTATACTAATGTTGTATTAAATGTAGGTGTAGAAGGATACAACTCGTAATAATTAAATATTTCTTTTCAATTTTGATTCCTTTTCCTCTAAAACTTATTTTAATTTCACATGATTTTTTCTATATTAATGAATGTGATATCTCTCTATTTTATTATCATATGTTAGATAAATAGCCTCTTCTTTCCATGAACTTATTGCGACATTGTTTGAGGAACACATTATTTGGTTCATGTTTCTTTTTGGATCATGGTTTTATAATTATTATAAATACCACATACAATTTTATAATGTTGGTTTTCACAAGATAAATTGTTGTATATTGGACAAATTCCCATGGTCCTCTCTCAGGTATCCATTCATGTTACTAGTGGTCCAACAATCGATTTCTGGTTTGTGAAAATTTTCATCAAATTAATAATCTTTATAATACTTTTGTAGGATTAATCAATTTTTCCTATCTCATCACATAATATGGACTGATGGATCCCTTAGTGTTATTAACCACTTTTTCTAAAATATGTATTGTTGTTCCTTCTATATAAACTTTAATATTAATAAAAGTATTGTTTCATCATTTATAAGATTCTTTGGTGCTAGAAATATTATTTCTGAAGTGTTTAAATTTTTTAACTAAATGATTGTATATAATTTCATAAACAACAAACCAGAATCAAACCCAATTTGATGCAGTGCCTACCTTTGGCCTAGTTCCCCTAGTGTCCATATTCAATTATTTTGATTAAACATTAATTTTTTTCTAGATTATGGAATTTTTTAGATAATTAATCTTAATATATAAGGGTTTTAACTTATAAGTTGGTTGTTGATGGTCATTTGTACAGATTGTGTTAACGATTTTTTGCAATGTGGTTCTAGTCACTCTAGAATTTGACAGCCCTATTGTCCCTTATGCAACTTCAGAGACATCGTTCAACCCCTGCTGCATTGATCCAGTCATGGGTTTAGAACCCTTTTGGAATACAGTCACATACCTTGCTCATAACGACACATTTCACTCCAAACGATCGACCTGACTTATGCTTATTGTGATCCATGTTTTACATAGTACAATACTTTATGTAAGTGATGTTTTGTTGTCCTACCCGCTACTATCTGAAATTTTTCACTGAACAGCTATGGCCACAGGGGTTCTGGTAACCTTATCGCCCCTTGTAGCCTCACTGCTACATATATCTTTAGATAACGCCCTCAGTTTCTGTTTAGATCCACAATCATTAAACTGTATTTCATGATAATTTTGAACACCAGAGAGATTTTCCGTTTTAGACTAATTTGGAATCATTTTATTAAGGTCCCCTTATGTCAGTTGATACCTACTGAGAAGGTCTATCCTTAGTGGAATGATCTCCAAAAGTAAGAATGGGGGGAGTCAAGTTGATCTCTCACGAAGAACAATGGACACCAATTGATCCCCACTTTTCAAAACCACTTGTATTATTGACATCTCGGAGGGAGAGACCTTGGAAATTGTACCCCTAAAAACCCAGATAGCCTCCACCTTCAACTGAAAAAATGGAAAAAAAACTTCTAAGAGCATGTGTGAGAAGCACCAAAGCCAGATAAAACCACAAGTATATCCTTTTTCAATCCATTATATACTTTTATAGTCTAGAAAATCATCTGCATTATTGTTTCACCAATGTTGAAAATTCTCCCAAAATCATCCACCACCCTTTTATTAGGAGTATCCATGCCCATTCCAAAACCCTGCTCCAATGACTCATTCTCAATCTGCAAAGAGACCTCAGATGAAGCCTTATTAGGCTTATGAGGTGAATAAGAATTAGCAGTCAATTGGTTTCTTTTCCATTATAATAACCAATTCAAATATATTCCACTTCCAGTAACTCGAAAAATCCATAATTGTGTTACTTTCCAATTCATTATTCTATAGATGCTGAAATTCATCCATGTCACCCCACAGTACCTTCATCTAAGCCATCCTCCCACCTTGGAAATTAGCATCCAAAACTATAGGATCACCTACATCTCAATCATGATCTTCATATTAGGAGGATCATTCTTTATTAGTCTTATGGTTCAATACAGATTCACAACCACAACCTTATCAGAGGATATAGAGAGTAATATATCCTTCCCCTTATATTGAAAACTCCCAGCATTATGTGACTCCTTTGTAATTACATTCCCTTGTCTAAAACCATTATACATATTCCCACTTTTCTTACAAAGGCATCAATCTGTTCCCCTACTACATTTATCAATAGTATGGCCAATGAACTTGCAATTGTCACCAAATTAGAGAAATTTCACAAACATAGAATTGAGTTCAAACCTATGTTCCTTTGTATCCAATATAAAAATATCTATTAAGGTATATCAAAGTTCAATTTCAAGAATAATTCTGGTAAAATATCTAAATATATCATTCTTATTTTAACAGTCATATTTAATTAAGACAACGGTGGTAAAAGATACATCCCATAAAAATATTTAATGCTTGAAAAACAAGAAAAAACGTTCAATCTTACCCATATATGAGTGATAGAGTTACATACCTACTATGAGATTAAAAATCGGATATCATTCTTGAATCATTAAGATAACCAACTTAAAAAAGACAAACCAAAATACTTATGCTTTGATCATGATCTCTGGTGTGGGAAATAATAACTAGATGAAACCCATTTCCAATAGTGATCATGAACCTATCAGAATGACTTCAGATTTCATTTATCATATTCTCCATATCCTTGAAGCTCCAGTTTTGAACCCTTGATGGGAGAGGGATCCATTAATCCTTAATGATAGGGGTGGGAGGTAGTGAAGGGGGATGGGGGTGGGGGTTTTTGCATTGTACGGAAGGAGTAGGCAGTGCAGGGGTGTGGGGGGAAGGGGGAGGCAGTGTAGGGGGGAGGGGCATTGCAGGGGGCTGGGGGGGGGGGGGGGCTGTTTCATTGTAGGTATGGGATGGAGGGAGGCAGTGAAGGGAGGGTTGATGAATTATAGGTAGGGTTTTGGGTGTAATGCCCTGACCCATGTTACCAAGATTCAGTGTATTATTTTAGTACATTAGCATGATCACAATGTCTAAAATCCCAAAGAACTAATCAGTTAAGCAGTCTTGGAAAGCATATTACATAAATGAACATTTCATTAAAATTTAAATCTTAAAACAAAACATAAATAATCTTTTGAGAATGTCGTTATTTCCCAAGCATAACCCTTCATATCAATCCTAATACACTTCTTCACATCCTGAAAAAAAACATAAGAAATGGGTGAGCTGAGATGCTCAATAATGATAACAATGTAGTGGAAACTATCATAAATAATCATAAACATTTAATGAAACTTATAAGTCTAAATAAAAATATTTTTTAAGATAAAATTCCACATAATATGGAAAAGTTAAATAAAATAATTCCATTTAATTATTCACATGGATATTCTACTAGTGTAATAATAACATTTAATATAAAAATTTAATTTCATAATGATGTAATGCATAATGTCGAACATCATAACCACATAGTAAAGGCCTCGTTCCAAGACTAAAAATAAGATTTTGTCATGTTATTCTTCCAAGACACTAGTTTGTCTCATGAGACCTATCAAGGAATCGAAGAGTTATAGCGGGCTCCACCTGTCTCTTACTACATTCAGTGCATTCCTCATATGAAAAGGTTGAAACATAACATAAACATTATAATTAAAACATCCATTCAAAATGATAAACATTAACCATAAACCATTAATGTTATAAAAATAACACATCCATAGTAAAACATATGGTAAATAATTCAATATAATATGGATCTTTTATTATATTAATTCAACCTCAATCAAGAATAATATGTAATAAATGATGTTGAAATAGTGGAAAAAAATCAATAAAACTCTTCGAGATAAATACCACTTTCAAGAAATCATTTACATGTTTCACAATTTATAAAGGAAGTCAGTAAAATGAATTTTTTGAATCAATTTTCCTCATACATCCTTGAATATTTTGAAAAAAATTAACACTTTAAAACATTCATGTCAATATAATTAAATCATTAAAATCATTTTGAAAACATGGACATTAATTAAAATATTTAGAAACATAAATCTTCAAAAATATTTAAAGTGACGGTATAATTAAATACTCACTTAAATAAAAACATGAAAAAATATTTTTTAGAGCATTTTAAGGAAACATAGAAATAGATGATAAATATTTCCGAGTAGAAACATATAGATAAACAATATCATAAAATAAAGAGATTGAAAAAATAACCCTTACCTGGTACTTTCCGTTGGTCAAGGGTACCTTTAAATTCTTATATAATGATAATATAATGTAATTAAATTCTTCCAGAACCATATTAAAATTTATTATATCATAATTTATTCATTTCTGGCTTTATACTACCCATTTAATAATAATTTCTATCTTAAAATAATATTTCGGGTAATAATCACACTCTCTAACTGATATGTTTTGACATGTTATTTTTTATCGTATCAATTATATCTTTATTAAATTTCATAAAGAATATAAAACATTATTTATGTATCTTATACATTCAGAATATAAATATGTATAATAGATAAATATATTAAATTGAAAACAATGTTTATGGAGACTGTTGGTCATACGTACGTGTAAACAATGTTTCTGTTTTTTTATTGTATTAAACGTAAGTAAGTGAATGGGATTTGGGTTAATATATAAAAATATACATATATATATTTATAGTAGAATTATTATATCATATATTACATACTTATTAATAATATATATTTTTATAATCATCCTTGAATGGTTAATGTGGAAATGAATCTCATCATGTAATGGAGACTGTAAGTCGTACGTATGCACGAGTGACAAAATCATTCTATTGATGGTGAAATAATTTGGTTTTTATATTATATATAAATAATCATTCAAAATTTATATTTTTTATTAAATAAATTATAATCATTATTATACCCATGAAGATAATGAAGTGTTGAATAACAATCTACACCACGAAGTGGTGACGGTATGTCGTATGTACGCATGTATGGTGGATTTTTCATTCATAGGATGGATTCAATAATGAATATGGTTGATCCATATTTATAATAACATCTTAGTATGTATCAGTTAATGGAGTAATTATTTTATTATGGAGAAAATCAAAGAAAGAGGAAGTGTAATAAGAAAAGAACATTGAAAGTGGTGATGAAGTAATTACCTCATCTTCAGGTTCTTCCATTTGATTTGATCAAAAGGGCCCCATAGGTTGAATTATGGCCAACTTAAGGACTCTAGGTTTAAGAGATGGGTTTTTGAAGGATATTGGAGTTAGGGATGACTGACCCAAATGGCATTAGATGAGTGATTTAGAGGGAAGGGTATGTACCATTTTATAAGAGGGGTGAGTTCCACTTTAGGAAAAAATAGAAATATTATTTTATTATAATTTTTTTTCGGTTTATAACAACACATAATGGATTTATTTCTAGGATAAAGTGGGGAGTAGTTGAAATCCTATTATCCAATAGGTTTTAGGCAAGTTTAGGTCACCATATTAACATTATAATTTAAATTTAACTCTTAGTTAAATAGTTTTACTCCTACAATGTCTTCATGTATTTTTCAATTACATGGTTAATACAAATACTATAAAATTACAATAAAACCACATGTGTTTCATTACAGAAATATATATAATTATATATTTCCTTTTGCCAAACCTTATATGTATATGAATATTATATCATTTAATAATATATCATTTGTTTTAAAAACACATTTATGACAATTTTGGTGCTATTTAGTATTTGGTTTTTTTTCAAAGCCAAAAAAACATGGTTAGTTTGTAAAAAATACATTCAATCAAAACTAACATGTCATATTAACCTATAAAATTCGTGGAATGAATCAAAAGTCTTAATTTACATTTATTTTTATTTTTATAATATCAATTATTTTAAACATTCATTAATAAGGTAAGTAATGCATAATCATTGTGTCATAAATGAATTACATTATTTAATGTATAAAAATCATAAATAAAATACTGTGATTTCAGAAATCCTTTTATCTTTCCAATTAATATTTATTGTATAATTTATATTATGTATAACTCAATATTAATAATTGTTTTGTTATTAAACATTGAATATAACACTTTTAACTCTCCATTAAATAAAATAATAATAAATTTCCTAATCTAATCCATGTGGACAAAAAGAAACATATTTTATTCCGAAGGATTATTTTGGTCAAAATAAACTTATCTAATAGAATGAGGACTTGTGTTACCGTAATTATAATATATTTTTTACATATATTTATGCTATTTACTTTTAACCATAGTAAATGAAATTCAAAAAGTTAGTATTCACCATAAATTATTTTATCCTATTAAACCAAGTTTTACATTCATATTTCAACCATGTCTCTTGTATTTTTTAAATTCAACTCACATAATTAGTAAAATAACATTTTATGCAAATTTCAATTGTGCCTAGAAGGTGGGTAAAACAAATTATAAAATTCAATAAAATATTATACATCTATTCTTTTTATAAAATGACATAAATGATTCAAATTAAACTAATATAGGTATTATTTAATAATATTGAATTTAAAATAAATTTAAATAAAAATAAAAATTATTAAAATAAATGTCGATTTTAAATAATAATGTAGTGTTTTTAACGATTCATCAAAAAATTGAATGTTTTTAGAATTAGATCAAAAATTCAACCTATGCTAATTTTTGTATTCCAAATAAAAAAATTATGTTTATTTTACAAAATTCAAAACATATTAGTGGAATTAATTAATTTAAAATTAATTCCTATTGTCAAAACTAGAATGCAGGTTTTTAAGAAGTTAAAACAATCAAAAGATTGACATGTCTTTTTGTAAAATTTAAATGTTAAATTACATCTAATGAACGAAATTATATCAAATGATTAAAATATAATCTATTTATAATTTACAACCACTCAAATTCATAATTTAACACTATAAATTATTTTTATTAAAAACATTGTTTTTTTTTAATTAGTATTTTTAACTATTCATCAAAATATGAAAGTTATCAAAAAAGTACCAAAAATTTATCCAAACTAAAATTTTCTTCCCTGCTTCTAAAGAAGAATTTAATTTCACTAAATTGAATATATAAAAGTGTCAAATATAGTATTAAAAAATAGATTTCCATTAAAAGTCGAAAAAATCACATTAATTGAAAAAAACATATTTTATTGGAAATATTATAATTTTTTCTTATATTATGTCTTAAAAATACATAATATTGAAGTTAAATTTTATATGGAGTATATAAAATTAAAATTTAGTTAATACTATTCATAACCGCATTTTAAACAGCTTTTTTGGTAAGTCATGGTGCACTCGAACTCGTTGCTGCGTGTGACACAAATTATTGAATTACTTTAAAGAGATAACATATTATAAAATCATGGGGTTTTATATTCTCCCCTCCTTCAATAATTTTCATCCTCGTAATATGAAATTGATCTTTGTAATTAAAATGTTGAAAATACAAAATACATTATGGAAAACCCACAACAGAAATATGGTTACTAAAATTTATTCTTAATAAGAAAGAAAGGGAAATGAAAAAGTCACTAAAATTTTGGGTTTCGATTATGATAACATTGGTGGAAATTATAGAAAAATAATTGGAGGTATAAATAAATATATATACATATATATAGTGACTGATTGTGGTCATCAATCATAAATATGTGTAAAATAAATGGAAAATTGAGGGCATCAAATCAATAAATGAGTGATGATTTAAAATTTCAACAGTTCAGCAAAACATAAGGAGTTAAGACAACACATTTTTGGTTTTAAGATCCTTTCCCTAATGTATAAGAAATAATTTCTACATAAAATTAGAAAAAAAAAATACATGACATGTAGAGTTCCATCCTTTAACGAATTTCTACCACAAACTCATCTTTTACTCCAAAAGATAATAGAACCCAAAAATTTTATATTTATCAAAATATTATGGGGTAAAAAAAAATTAATTTATAATTTCTCTATAAAACCATTTAAAAAAACTAAATTATACATACAAGAACATCCTGGAAGCCAATGGTTTTGACGAACCATTATCACCCTTTAGTTGCAGTTTCTGGTCTCGTGGCTTTTCTGGATGTGACGGTTTGTCGCTCGACCTATGGGTTATCCTTTTTATAACAATAGAACAATAATATTATGATATTATTTATCTGTTACAATAGTATCCAATTTCAAACATAATAATTTCAAACCATTAGAATTATCCAAAATACTTCTGTCTGAACTCACAGCCCTAAATTTGTAAGAAAGGTCACATAAAATATACGAGAATACCTTCATCATATATTCTCTTAAAATTTGGTAATAAAATGAATTACAATAAATCCATATTTGAAAATTCATTAACTTATTCATTCCTTCTGCAAAATAAAGAATAATCGATATACTCCCTAAATCCAAAAATATCGTAATCTCCAAAAATAATGGAATAAAGAAAAAATTAATTAGTTCCAAGGTAATCAATAATATATAATATAATTTATCCTAATCAATAATCTCTTATTCCAAATTCAAAAACCAATAATACTGACCATATTATGGTTTATCTTTCCTTCAACCAAGTATTTTCTAAAAATAATAACATGATATTGAGTCAATTTTCTTGGTACCACACAATCTCAAATCCTTAATGAAATTAAACTGTAATACAATCCTTATATAATCCATAATTCTTATAATAATTAAATCATTGATACAACACTCAAATGACATAATTCATTAATAACAACATAAGAACAATTGTCATTCCTCTTTATCTAGGATAGTATCATAACATTATTTTTAACCACTAATATCATCTGTGGTATACATAGATGATTTGGAAATTGATTTGTGTAGTGTCCTAACCCCTTGAAAATTAAGAATTGTACATATGAAACCTTTTTCTTACCCATAAAATCACGTACTTGGTTTCCTCTTTCTTGACACTTATTACAAACCCACATTCCCTTTAATCATTTATCATGATGGTTCATTCCACATTTATCTCATATGGGAAAATCCTTCTTTTCGTTCTTCCTTTTATACATATTTCACTCTAACATCCTTTTCATCATAGGCATCCAATCAAATCCAGAGGTCTTAAAATATTTTTCAATTATTTTATAAAGACATGATACTATTTCTTCATATAATTAGAATACGTGGAAAACTATATCCCTTATAAATGTTTGCCTAAGATCATAAAAGATATGATCATTTTTACTCTTTGGATCATGCATATTGTCGTAGTTCTCATTCATTCTACTAAGAATCATTTCTATATAATTGAATATACTATGTTAGTTTATTAATCACAATGCACAATTCAAAACTAGTAAATTACCTAAAATAAATTGATCAGCTTATTCATATAATATTTAATCATAAAAATTGATTTCTTTGCAGAGTTATTTACTCATAAATTTTTCACAATGGTTTGTAATGAAAATTTGAGTCATCCTAAGCATATCCCCCAGGAGTGTGGTAACCATGTTTGAAGTAAGACCAGTTGTTGTGTACCAGGATTTCACGGGTCAAGCACGAAACCCATTGTTGGTTTTTTCACTCTTATGTACTTGTGTGCCAGAGCTGCCTCAACATGCTAGTATCATGACAGGTATGTATTGCATTCAAAAAATATCTACATTACCCAAATTTTAGGATGTTATTCAATACCAATACTCAATGTCTATCTTAGGGTAATGTTTCAAAATCATTGATTATCTAAATCTATTTCCAAGGATGTTTCCAAAGATCCTATAATAAAAAATTTAATACCCTGACCCTAGTTACCCAGTGTCGGTGAATTATTTTAATACATTAGCATGATTACAAAGATTCATTTCCCAAAGGACTGATAAGTTTATCAGTCTTAGAAAATAGATTACATATATGAACGTTACGTTACAATTTCTAATATAAAACACAACATAAATAATCCTTTGAGAACACCATTATTTCCCTATCATAACCTTTCATATCAATCATAATAAACATTCTCACATCCTGGGAAAAATAAAACATAAGAAAGAGGTGAGCATAGATGCTTAGTAAGGATAATATAGCAGAAACTATCATAAATAAAAATAAACATATAAGGAAATGTATACAACTAAAAAAAAGCATTTTAAACTTATACTACAACATAATATGGAAAAGATAAATCAAATATTATCATTTACTTATTACAATGGATATTCTACTAGTCGAATAATCCCATGTAATATCAATATCTAATTTCATAATGATGGAATGCTTAATGCTGGACATCATAACCATATAGTCAAGGACGCATGCAAAGATTACAAATAATATTTTGTCAAGGCTTTGTGCCAAGAAACTTGTATGTCTCATCAGACCTACTGATGCCTCAAGGAGATATAGAGGTCTCCACCCATCACATACTATGTCCAATGAATTCCTCATGTGAAAAGGTTGAAACATAACACAAACATTCGTATTAAAACTAGTATACCGAATGTTCATACTTTAACTATAAACCACAAATGGTATAAAAATAGCACATCCATAGTCAAACATATCATAAATGTTCAATAGAATAATGATAATTTTATTATAATAAATAAACCACAATCAAGAATAATATTCAATTAAGGATGTTGAAATAGTTGAAAATAATCAATAAAACTTTTTAAGGGAAATATCCCTTTTCAAGAAATCATTTAAAAGTTGAAAAATTTATAAATGAAGTCATTAAAATATATTTTCATTCACTATGTCACATAGCATGTTGAATCATTTGGAATAAATGAACTCTTTAAAACAATCATGTCTATGCAAATAAATCCGTAAAATCATTTTGAAATCATTTATATTAATTAAATGATTTAGAAAAATAAATCATTAAAAGCATTTAAAATGATGATCTAGTTAAAGACTGTCATCCTTAAAAAGATAAAATATATCTTTATAAATCATTTTAAATAATCATGGACAAATAAGTCAAATATGTCCCAGTATATACTTACTGATAAAAAATCTCGGATAATAATGAGATAGAGGAAAAAACCTTTACCTTGTACTTTCCTTGGGTTGCTGTTATGTTTATCATATAGTATAATGAACATAGTATGTTATTAAATTATACCAGAACCAAAACCATATTCATATTAATGATATCATAATTTATTCATTTTAGCTATATACTACCCATTTAAAAATATTTTTTATTTTAAAATAATATTTCGGTAAATAATTTCGTTCTCTGTCGTACAAGTTTTAACATGTAATTCTTGAACATATCACTCATACTATGATTTATGGGGACAGTAGGTTGTACATACGCATAAACACAGTTTTTCTTTTCATACAGTATTGAACATAAGTAAGTGAATGATACATATATATATATATCCAATAGAACTACTATGTCATATATTACATTATTTTTAGGAATATATATTTTTATAATCATTGTTTAATGTTGAACGTGTTAATGAATCTCATCGCATCGTGGAGACGGTAATCCCTACGTACACACGAGCGATGATATCATTCTATTGATGGTGAAATCATATGTAAGTGGATGGTATATTATTTATATAGAATCATTAATGTGTTATATTTATTATTTACCTCAGTTATACTAATTATTATATCTATCCAAATAATGAAGCGTTGAATAACAAACTACACCACGACATGGAGACAGTAAACCGTATGTACGCACGTATGATGACATATTCATTCATAGAAAATATAGAATAATGAATATGGTTGTTACACATTTATAAAAACACCTCATTAGGAATAATGTTCTTTTGTTATTATTTTAGTATGGAAAAAATAAAATAATGAGTAATTGGAAGATGAAAATTTCATTGAAAGAGGTGATGAAGTAATTACCTCTTCTTCAGGTTCTTCCCTTTGATCAGATCAAAAGGTCTCTGTAGGATAGATTCTGATCAAAATAATGCATCTAGGTTGATTTGATGATATTTGGGAGGATTTTTTAGTAGGGTTTGGACGTGCCAAATCGTTTTGGAGGTGTGAGTTTCAGAGAAGGGGAAGTAACCTTTTATAAGAGAGTTGAGGGTCACATTTAGAAAGGAATGAAATATTATTTTATTATCAAATTAATGTTAGTTAATAATGGCTCCAAATGGATTTATTTAAAGGATATGGTAAGGATAGGTTCAAAACCTCTCATCTAATAGGTTTTAAATAAGTTTATATTACCATATTAACCTGATCTTTTAGATTTAATTCTTAGTTAAATAGTTTAACGTTCACAATGTATTCCTGTATTTTTTCATTACATGGTTAATAAACCTATTATAAAATTACAACAGAACCAAAAAGGGTTAATTAATGACATATCTATCATTATATAATTCCTTTGTCTGATCCTATTATTTTTATAAATATTATATAATTTACTAATATAGTATTTGTTTCAAAAACACATTTACATCAATTTTGAATCTATTTAGTATTTGGTTTTTATTGAAGTCAAAAAACAATATTAATAGGAATAAAATACATTAAATCTACCTTAACATGTCATATAATCCTAGAAAATTCGTGGAATTCATAAAAAGTTACATTTTCAATTTATTTTAATATTTAGAATATTGATTTTTTTAATCATTCATTAATAAGGTAATTATTGCATCATAATTGTGTCAAAAAAATTAATTATTTAATTTACAGAAATTAAAAATAAAGTAAAATGATGTAGGAAATTTTTTTTGGGTTTCTAACTAATATTTATAGTCGAATTTATCTTGTGTATAACCCAATATTAATAATGGATCAGTTATTAAATTTTGAATTTAACACTAATAACAATTCTTTAAATAAAATAATAATAACTATCATAATTAAATTTATGTAGACCAAAATGATGATATTTTATTACTAATTTTTATTTTTGTTGAAATACTCTTATCCCACAGAATTATGACATGTGTTAGTGTAATTATAATATCATTTTTAACTTTAATAACCCTATTTTCTTTTAACTGTGGTAAATGAAATTGAAAATGTTTTTATTCATGAAAAATTATTTACATAAAATGGAACAAAATTTTACTTAATTATGTCGACCATGTCTCCCAAATTTTTCAAATTCAATTCACATAAGTATTAAATTTACGTTTTATAAAAATTCTCAAATGTGCCTTGAAGGTGGGTAAAATACGTTAACAAATTTAATAAAATTTTATACATCAGATATTATTATAAAATGAATCCATTGAATTACATTGAACTAATATATTTATTATGTATCAATAATGAATTAAAAATAAATATAAATTTAATTTAATTTTTTTTAAATAAAATTCTTTTTTAAACAATAACATCGTGTTTTTATTATTCATCAAAAATTGAATGTTTTTAGAAAAAATCAAAAAATTCACACTATAAAAATTTTTATATTCCGAATCCAAAAATGGTTACTATATTACTAAATTAAAACGTATGAGTTCCATTGATTAATTTAAAATTAATTACCGTTGTCAAAATTAGAAAACGGGTTTTCAAGAAGCTATAAAATTTAAAAGATTGACACGTGTTTATGTACAATTTAAATTGGAAATTACCTCTAATGACCTAAATTATATTAAAATATTATTATATAATCAAATTATACTTTAAAAATACGGAAATACATAATTTACCTATATATATTTTTTCAAATAAAAAAGTAGTTTTCAATAAAATTTAGTATTTTTTCACTATCCATCAAAATATAAAAGTTATCATAAAAATACCAAAATTTTATCCAAACTATATCTGAATTTCCCTATTCTAAAAAATAATTTTATTTCATTATATTTAATATATAAATGTGTCAAATATTGTATTAAAAAAACGATCGACATTAAAAGGGGGTAAAATTTCATTTTTCGAAAAACACTCATTTATTTGAAAAAATTGAATTTTTTCTTATATTATGTCTAAAAAATACATAATATAAATTATAAAATGTATATGGAGTATAAAAATTTAAAAATTCAGTAATATTATTCGTAACCTTTTTTAAATAGCTAGTTTGGTATATTGTGGTGTGCTCAAACACTATGTTGTCTGTGGCACAAGTTGTTGAATTACATTAAATATATAACGTATTATGAAATCATTGGGTTTTAAATTCTCACCAACTTCAATAAATTGGTTCTTCACAATTTGAAATTGTTCTTCGAAAATAATAGTTTGAAAATAGAAAATACCATTGTGGAAAACCCATATCGAAAATAGGGTTACTAAAATTTAATCTTAATAAAAGGGAATGGAAATAAAAAAGTCACCACTAAATTAGGGTTTCTAATAAGAGAAAATTGGTGGCAATTATAGACACATAATTTGTGGACAACGTAAAAATATTCATATGAAGTGATTGAGGTCATCAATCATAAGAATGTTATCAATAAATGGAAAATCAAGGGCCTAAAAGGCCTAAATCTATGATGATTTAAAATATGAAGAGTTACTTAAAATAGAAGTTATTAAGAAAACACATTTTATGATTTAATATCCTTTCCATAATATTTATGAATTATTTTCTTCATATAATATGAAAAAAAGAGTACATGACAAGTAGACTTCCATCCTTTAACTAATTTCCACAACATACTCCTCTTTCACTCCGAAGATAATAAAAATTGAAAATATTTGATTTATCATTGTCGTATAGGGTTCAAAAAAATAAATATATAATTTATTTTTCATACCATTTTAAAAAATACATTATACAAACCAGGACACCACGTAGGCCATTGGTAGGTGATGCACAATTGTCGCCCTTAGATTGCGGGATCAAGTCCAGCGGATTTGCCAGATGCAACAGGTTTTCACCCGACCTCAGGGTTGTCCATTTTATAAAAATCCAAAAATAATCTTATGAAATTATTTGAACTTAACAACATTATACAAAGTAAAACTTAATCCAATCCAACCATTATACTTATACACAATACATCTGTTTGAACACACCGTCTAACATTTGTAAGGAATGCCACATAATATACATTTGAATACCATCACCATGTATTCTCATAAAATGTGGTAATAAAATGAATTAATTGAATACCATATTTGAATAGGTATGTACTTCCTTATTTCTTCAATAAAAAATAGAATACTAGATATACTGCCCAAATCCAAAAATATTGTTATCTCAAAAAATAATGGAATAAACAAAACATTAATTACTTCCAAGGTATTCAACAATATCCAATATAATTTATCCAAATCACTAATATCCTATTCCAAAATCAAAACCTCAGAAAAATAACCATATTAAGGAATATAATTCCTTCAACCATGTATTTTCCAAATATTTTAACTTTCTATTGAGTCACTTTTCATGGTACCACACAATATTAAATCCATAATGAAATAGTACTACAGTAAAATCCTTATATAGTTTGTAATTAATATTACAAGTACATCATTGATACAACACTGAAATGACATTATTAATTAATAAAAAAAATAAGAAAACTTGTCATTCCTCTTCGTCTACGAACGTATCATAACTTGATTAATAACCAACAACATTATTTTCGATATACTCTGAATATTGAGACATTGATCTGCATAGTGTCCCAACACCTTGTAGAAGAATCATTGAACATTTGAACCATTTTCTTACCCTTTCAATCATGTACTTGTTTTTTTCACCACAATTAAAACAAAATCACATTTCCTTCAATCATTTACCAAGTTGATTACTTCCTCAATTATCAAATATAGGAAAATCCTTTATTGACTTCATCCTTTTATCCATCTTACTCTCTTCTATCATTTTCTTATCTAGATTCCATTAAATTGCATAGGACTCAGAAAATAATTCACATGTCTTGTTAACATATGATACTATTTCTTCATAAGATGATAATACATGGGATACAATTACCCTTAAAAATGATGGATTAATTACATGAAATATATGACCCTTCTTACTCGTAGGATCATTCATATTGCTGGAGATATCATCCCTTCTACTAGGAACCATTTCTAAACAACGACATACTCATGGTTATTTTATGAATCACAGTGAAAACTTCCAAACATGTAAAATACTTTACATAAATTGAAAAATTTGTGCATATAACCCATAGTCATAAAAAAATTTCATCGAGAAGGTATTTACTCATTAATCTTTCATTATGATTTCTAATGAAAATGTGAATTCTCCTAAGCATATCCCCAGGGTGTGTCATAAACAAGATTTCTATTTTTCACATTGTGGATTATCGAGATACCCCTGGTCAAGAACAAAACTCTTTTATAGTGTTTTCACTCCTAGGTATATCTGTGGAGAGCCTTCTCTAGCTGCACATTTCCAGACATGGATGTATTGGTTGGAAAATTCACAAAATCCCTACATTTCCAAATTTATAGGATGTTCTTATATATCAATCCTCAATGTATATGATAGGGTAATGTTTCAAAATTAGTGTTTATCTATATCTATTTCAAAGGATGTTGCTAAGAATCCTCTGATACCAACATTAACACCCTGACACTATTCAACCAGAGTATGTGCAATTTTTTAATACATTGTCATGATAACAAGGAATCAAGTCCCGAAGGACAAATTAGTTTAGCATTATTGGAAAATAAGTGACATAAATGAATATTATATTATAACATAAAACAAACCATATATAATCCTATGAGATTTCAAATTTTCCATTAACTTAACCCTTCATTTCAATCATAATACACTTCTTCGCATAATGGGAAAAATAAAACTTATGAAAGGGTGAGATGAGATGCCCATTATGGATAACAATATAGCAGAAACTCACATAAATAAGTATAATCAATAAAGTAAATGTATAATTCTAAAACAAAAGACTTTTAAACCTAAACGTCACTATAATATGGTAGTGATGAATCAAATAATTCAATTAACATATTCACATGGATATTCTACTAGTCTAATAATCACATGTAATATCGATAGCTAATTTCATAATTATAGAATGCATAATGCCAGACTTCAAAACCACATAGTTAAGGCCTTGTGCCAAAACTACATATAAAATTTTGTTAAGGCCTTGGGAGAAGACAATTTTTTGACTCATGAGATCTATAGATGCATTGAGGAGCTATAAAGGGATCCATCAATCAGATACTAAGTCCAATGAATTTCTAATAATAAAAGGCTGAAACATAACACAAACATTTGTATTAAAACAAGCATACGAAATGTTAATACATTAAACATAAATCATGCATGGTATAAAAATAGAACATACACATTCAAACATATTATAACTCATTAAATACAATATGGAAGATTTTATTATAGTAAATCAACCGCAATCATGAATAATATCAAAAAACATAAGTTGAAATAGTTGAAAATAATCAATAAAACTCTTTGAGAGAAATACCATTTTTCACGAAATCATTAAAAAATCACCCAATTTATAAATGATGTCATTTTAAATAGATTTATAAATCAACGTGTCCCATACCACTTTGAAACTTTTGAATGAAATTAACATTTTATTGAAATCATGTCTATGAAAAGAAATCCTTAAAATGATTTTGCAAACATGTACAATAATTAAATGATTTAGAATACGAAATCTTTAAAAAAATTTAAAATGATGATCTTGTTAAAGAGTCCCATCCATAAGAACATAAAATATTCATTTTAAACAATTTTAATGAAACATGTATATTATAATAAATATTTCCTAGTAGATTCTTACAAATTAACAATCTTGGATTATATTGAGATTGAGGAAATAACCCTTACCTTGTACTTTCCTTTGGTTGAGGGTACATTTATCCTCATTTATAATGACTATAGTTTGTTATTAAATTATACCAGAACCATATTCATATTTTTGATATCATACATTATTCAATTATGGCTTTATGATACCCATTGAATAATAATTTCTATGTCAAATAATATTTTGAGTTTTAATCGCTTTCTCTGGCATACATGTTATTACTTTTTATTCATGATCTTATCACTAATATCATGATTTTTTTTGTTTCCAAAATAAAATATATTTTTTATTTATCATATAGATTCATAGTATAAATTTGTATAATAGATATATATATGAATTGCAAAACACCGTTTATAGAGATGGTAGGCTATATGTATGCACAATGGATGTTTCCATTTTTATATCTTATTGAACAGGAGTAAGTGAATGAGATATATGTAAAGACACACACACTAACAGATATATATATATATATAGTAGTATTATTTCATATATTACATACTTATTAATAATATATATTTTTATAATAATCAATGAATGGTGAACATGAAAATGAATCTCATCACGCCGAGGATATGGTAAGCCATAAGTTCACAAGAGCCCCAATATCATTCTATTGATGGTGAAATCATATGTATTTGGAATGTATATTATATATAATGAGTCATTAACATTTTATATTAGTTATTTACTTCAATTTTATATATTATTATACCCTTCCAAATAATGAAGTGTTGAATAAAAAACTACACCACGACGTGGAGACGGTAAATCGTGCATACACACATATGGTGACATTGTCATTCATAAGATGGATATAATATTGAATGTTGTTGTTACATGTTTATAATAAAATATTATTATAAAAATTTACTATATTTATTATTTTAGAATTGAAAAAATCAATGAAAGGGGAAGTGGAAGAAGAAAAGAACTTCGAACGAGGTGATGAAGTAATTACCTCTTCTTCAGGTTCTTCACTTTGATTTGATCAAAAGCACTCCACAGGTGGGATTATAATCATGTTAAGTCCTCTCAGATGATGTGAGGGTAGTTTGGAGGATATTTGGTCATGGTTTTGCTGAGCCAAATGGCTTTTGAGGTGTGACTTTTAGAGAAGGGTATGTAACCTTTTGTATGAGAGGAGATGGTCACTTTAGCAAAATCTTGAAATATTATTTTATTATAAAAAATTTCCTATGTATAATGGATACAAATGGATTTATTTAGAGAAAATGGTGAGAATGGGTTTAAAACCACTAAAAAATAGGATTTAGACAAATTTAGGTCACCATATTAACCTTAGCATTTAGATTTTACTCTTGGTAAAATAGTTTAGCTTTTACATTGACGTCTTGTATTTTAATATTTCATTGTTTATAAACATATAATAAAATTAAAATAAAACCAAATTTGTTAAGTAATATAATATATATAATTATATATTTCCATTGGCCAAACCATATATTTTTATGAATATTATATCATTTAATAATATTGTATTTATTTTAAAAACTCATTTATGTCATTTTTGACGCTATTTATTATTTGGTTTTTATGGAAGTCAAGAAAACATTATTACTATGGTAAAAATACATTAAATAAACCATAAAATGTCTTTTTAATATTTTAAATTATTTTAATGCAAAAAAATTCTCAATTCACATTTATATTGATATTTATAATATCAATTATTTTTTCCATTCATTATTAGGGTAATTACTGCATCATCATTGTGTCATAAATAAATTTACTTATATAATGTCTATAATTTATAAATAATATACCATGAATTAATAAATCTATTTATAATTATAATAAAATATTTTATTCGAATTTATCTTATATATACCATTATATTAAATATGTTTTAGTCATTAAACATTGAATTTAACGCTCTTTACTCTTCATTATGTATAATAATAATAAATGTCCAAATCAAATCCAAGTGGAAAAAAATGATAATATTTTATTACTAAGGTTGATTTTTTTAGAAATACACTTATCTAGTAGAATTAGGACACGTGTTAGGGTAATAATAATATCATTTTTCCCGTTAATTACCCTGTTTATTTTTTAATGTGCTAAATAAAACTCAAAAGTTATTATTATACAAAAATTATTTTTCATCCTATTTACCACATTTTAATTAATGATTTCAACTATGTTTCTTTGTTATTTTAAATTCAATTCAAATAACTAGTAAAATTACGTTTTAGGAAAATTTTCAATTGTTCCTAAAAGCTGGGTAAAAGAGGTTAAAAAATTAAATAAAAATTTAAACATATATTCTTTTTATTAAAAGACTATAATTAATTAAATTGAACTAACATAGGTATTATGTATCAATTTTTACAATAAATTAAATTTAAATTAAAATATAAATTATTTGAATAAAAATCTGTTTTAAACATTAACGGATTATTTAGCACTATTCATAAAAATATTGAATTTTTTCAGAAAAAAATAAAAACATTAACCATAAAGTAATTTTAATATTACTCATCAAAAAATGATTTAAATCTTAAAAAAATAAAAACAAATGTGTTTCATGAATTATTTTAAATTTCATTCCAGTTGTCAAAAATAGAAAGCTGATTTATAAGAAGTAAAAACTCTCAATTCATTGTCATGTGTTTATGAACAATTTATATTTGAAATAACATCCAAGGACCTAAATTTCATTAAATGATAAAAATATAATCTAAATATACTTTAAATCCACTAAAATTCAAAATTTAAAACTATAAATTATATCGATTAAAAAAGGCGTTTTAAATTAAAATTTAGCATTTGTTCACTATTAATCAAAATATAAATGTTAACAGAAAAGTTCCAAAAATTTATCCAAAGTAAATTTTTATGCCACACATAAAAATAATAATTTAATTTAATTTAATATAATATATTAAAGTTTCAAATATTTGATTTAAAAAAATGTTCTCACATAAAATGTGGTAGAATTGGTTATTTTGAAAATACTTCTTTTATATGAGAAAAAGTAATTTGTGCTAATATTATAATTAAAAAATATATAATATGGATGTTAAAATTTATATGGAGTATATAAAATTCAAAATGAAGTTAATATTTTACATAACCTCTTTTTAAACGGCTATTTTGGTAAGTCGTGGTGCGCTCGAACATGGTGATATGGGTGGCGCAAGCTATTACATTACTTTAAATAGATAACATATGATGAGATTTTAGGTTGTTATATAGAGGGCAGTGTGGGGATTGGGGGAGGAAGTTTTGGGAGGAGATTTGGGGTTTGTTTCAATGTAAGTATTGGGATGTGTAGAGTGTTGGGGGTTCTTGCATTGCTAGTGGGTGGGGGGCTATTCATAGAGAGGGTAGTGGGGATATTGCATTGCTGGCAGGGGATGGGGAGAGGGGAGAGGAGGGGTGGAGGCAGTGTAGGGGCACCTGCAGGGGGGAGGCTGGTGGGATATTGCATTATAGGTAGGGGATGGTGGTGTTTCATTTTAGGCTGGTGGGGTGTAGGGGGAGGTTAGCGGGCTGTTGCATTGCATGCAAGGGGCTGAGGGGAGGGGATAGGGGCAGCCGCAGGCGGGGTGGGTGGCTATTGGGTAGGGTCATGGGTCAAGTATAGTCACATCAGGCTGTGACATATTTTACATATATAACCCGACACACTGCGGGTTGGGGTGGGTCCTTTGGCCATATCATGGGTTGGATGATCACGAAGCATGCGACCTGACCCAAGAATTTTTTATCGGGTCTAGTGCCAAAATTCCATTAACCCAAACCGACCCATGGGTACCCTTATTACGATATTTTATATTGTAGTAAATTCTTATGTACATTTTTAACGTTTTAACATTTACCTTCAATTGATTCATTTACTTCCATTGATCAATAATTTATCTATTTGATAAAAAATAGTTTTTGTCTACGAATCATCTTTTGAAAATGTATTTTCATTCTTTCTTCACTTCAAAACTTATTCCAAAAGTACACCTTCATCTATCATCTATTAGATTCACTTTAGATTAGCATCAATAACTAATTTCATATCATTGGGATAATAAATTCAAAAGTTATTTATACTATATGTTGTGTTAATATTTTAGAAATAATGCTTCCAGACATCATCTTTAGTCATTCTTTTATATCTCTTGTACTGTGCATAAGAATATAATTAGTTCGTGTTATTGTAGAAAAATGGTGTAAGGGTAGGGGTGTATGGGTGAGGGGGTAGGGGAATGTCCAGGGGGTGTCGAGGAGGTGGGGTGTCTGTGGGGAATGGTGGGGGCAGTGTGCAGGGGGTGTGGAGGTGTAGGGGGGGCATGGGGTGTGAGGGTGAAGGAGGTGTGGGGGTGTAGGTGGAGGGGGCATTCCATGAGGAAGGGGTTGGGGGTGAAGGGGTAGTCCAGGAGGGGGTGAAGGGGGCTGGGGGCAGGGTGAAGGGGAACAGAGGGGGGTAGGGGTGTGGGTGTGAATAGGGAAGGGGCTATCCAGGAGGGGGGATATGAATATATGTAGGTGAAAGTCCTCAAAAGAGTGATTGGATTCATGTTTTTGGCTTCTTTATAGATTTCACTTTTTGATCATTTATTTATTTTTATGACTTGAATTGGAATGAAGGATATAGATTTATGCTATGCAGAGAACCATTAACAAAAAATAGCTGATATAGTTGATTTTCTTTCATGACATACAACAGGGATTCATGTGAATATAAAATTCAGTTGAAATGGTTATTTTATAATATTTTTTCAATGCATTTTTAAGAATTTGTTGTGTTTTTAATGAAATAGACTTGGCATAAATCATGCTTGGAGAATTGATGATTTCGAGTTTACTCATGAGTGTGAAATATTCGATCTTATAGTTATTACTCTATATCAGGGTTGGATAGTCGATTCCTAAGTATGTTCATTTGATGTTGTACCTTAATTTTTTTAGAAAAACTATTTTAAATATTCTCTCAGTTTAATGTTATCCTTTTTCCTTTTTCTTCTTTCTTTATCTTATTATTCATGTTTGCACATATATTCATGCATGGGTCGTCTAGGGGGTTTCAACGGAGTGTCTAGGAGGGTGGGGGTGTCAAGGGTGGTGTCTATAGGGAGGGGTGTATAGGGTAGGTCTAGTGGTGGATGTCCAGGGGGTGTCTTTGGGTGAGGGGAGTTTGAGGGGTGTCTAAGGGGGAGGGTGTGTGCAGGGGTGAGTGTCTAGGGGGAGTCTAGTGTAGGTGGGGGTGTCCAGGGGGGTCCAGTGGGGGGTGTCCAAGGGTTCCAGTGGGGGGTGTCCAGGGGGTGTCTTGGTTGGGTGGTGTCCAGGGGGTCATGGGGGGTGTCCATGGGGTTCCAGGTGGGGGTGGACCATGAAGGTTGCTGAGGGCGGGGGGAGGGGGTGTCTATGCAGGGGTGTCTATCAGGGTACAGTGGGGGTGTCCAGGGAGGTAAAGTGGGGGGTGTCCCATGGAGAATTCCAAGGGGTGTCTAGGGGTGTCCAGGGGGTGTCCAAGGGGGTGTCCATGGTGGGAGGGTGTCCAATAGGTGGTGTGTATGGGGGGTGTCCAGTGGTTGTCTAGTGGGGGGAGTGTCCAAGGGGGTGTCCAGGCGGAAACGTGTCCAGGGGGTGTCTATGAGGTGTCTAGGGGGGATGGGGTGTCCAAGGGGGTGGGGTTCATGGGGGGTTTATCTAACAGGAGAGTGGGGGTGTTCCAGAGGTGGGGGTTTACTGGGTGGTGGGGTAGTCCAGGGGTAAGGGAGGTGTTGCAATTGGAGTGGGGGTGTCTAGTGGGGGGGTGTCTGGGGGTGTCTTGGGGGTTTCTTAGGGGGTTGTCGATCTGGTGGTGTACGTTGGGGGTGTCTATGGGGGAGTGGGAGTCCCGGGGGGGCACAGGGGTGTCCCTAGGGGGTGTCCATGGGGTGTCTTGGGGGTGGGGGGTGAAAGGGTGTTTTGTCAAGGGGGAGAGTGGAGATGATCAAAGGGCGAGGGGGAGTGGTTTCATAGTGGTTTCAATGTTTTTGAAAATAACTTTTCCACTGTTTAATAGTTGTTAGTATTCTGGTTTTTAAAAGAAAGGTGAAACCATGGTGAGTAGCTACTATATCTAACAAAACCTTCAATACCATGGTTCATAAAACCTTGTGTATATAAACTACTCTGAAACTATCTACACCCATAGTTCAACAAACATTGGGTATGTGTGAAATGAAGAAAACAATCTATACCCACTCTTTAAATAACTGTGGGTGTATAGTTTGTGTAGTAAAAATGTACACCCACAGTTCTCTAAATCAGGGTATTGATTTATACACACAATTTACCAGAACTGTGGGTAATATAAAATTTTAGTGGGTTATAACTACTATTTCAATAAAACCATTGGTTTAGAGAAAGCCCAACGCCTTGGGAGCCCATAGTTCATGAAACCGTTGGTATAATCTATACCCACGGGTTGAAACCATTGATATATGGTAATTTTCCAGTAGTTTGTGGTTGAATATGAACATCCAATCAATGTATATTTGGTTATATGGGTTTTACATCATATTAATAAAGGATAATGGTCTTAATAGTTGAAGAGAAAATCAATATTAGATATATGTTTGTGGTTTAGGAGTATCTTGATGTATTACAAGAATAATGACCTATTATTTCCCAAAATAGTGACAGTGTATTTTCAATATTACTCCGACCTAGGCATACACCCATTTCAAATACTCTATATAGAATGACTAAAAGTGAGTTATTCAAAAATGAAGATGAAAATCTTGGTGAATCTAAATAATGGGATTTTTCAACCTTGTATTTCACCGTAGGGGAACTTATTTTTTTTTAAGAAAAAATATTGGTCAATGTGCCTTTGCATTGATTACCGAGAACATAACTAGATCAATATCAAGATAAAGTTATTTCTATCATTAATTTATGACTTGATTGATCACCTGAATGTTTTAATATACATTTAAGTGTTAGAACATAATTTTGGATATACTTAATTGATGGTTAAAGAGGATATACCCATGATAACCTTACATACGAGGAATAATAATTATTCATTAATTGTTATTCCATCTTAACTTACCAATTACCCTTTTATCAATCTAGAATTAAAAAATATTATCTTCATAGATTATATTGATATGTTTTTGATATTCATTATAGATGATATTATCCAATATTCAAAAATAATGTTAATAAATAACAATATATGATTGTGGGAAACACCAAGGGGAAGTGAAATTTATATTCAAAACATACCATGAGTGTATTTTTGATTCATATAGCCTCATTATTTGATTATATAATTCCAATTGAGTTTATATCAGTGGCTCATTAAAATATATATGTCATTGAACAATTTCCCAGACCATCCACAGTAAAAAGAATCAATAATATTTTTGGTTTGGTAGGACGCCATTGACCTTTAGAGAAAATTTTCATGGATATCAAATCCACTAACCAAGTTGATTTGGTAGGGAGAAATGTTCTTGTGAAAAAATTAATGTGAGAATAATTTCAAGGAACTAAATAGATGGTTGGTTAGCTAAAATGTTATCACAGTACACTATAGAAGATAAGGGTTTGTGATCTAAATTAATTCATCAAATAAGGGATTAGGTTATTTCATCTTGTAAAATGATATTGTGATAACTTATGCCTCACCAAAATTGAAAATTAATGATAAAAATTATCTAGATCATTATTTGGAGTTTTAATTAGTATTTTTTACATTGAAATAATTCTGTTATTATTTATATAGTGACATAATTAATATGTATATATATAGATCATAAAATAATTAACTATATATTCACAAATATTGTGTTTAATATTGGAAAAAAATGTTTTTTAAATTTGATAAAATATTGTTACTGGTCAATACATTACCACCTAGGGAGGGAAGAAAAGTTGGGTGTTGTTATGAGTCAAAAAGTATATGAATGTTTATCCATGATTGATATTATATGAGATCCAATATTTATGTATTTTAATAAAATGGATCATGTTATCAAGAGGAAGAATGATATATCATACATTTCAAGGATGAATTTTAAATCCTTGATCTCTATCAGAATTAATAAGGTGTTGAATGAGGATGTAGAACTGAAATAGAAGGTGAGATATATTACTGAGTAAAACCAGTATTGGGATAAAATGATAACGTTTTTAAATTATGTATGTGTCCCATAAATTCTAGAGTTGGAGATAGAATTGTTGGAGGAATCACATTGTTCATCATTCTCTAAACATATAAAATGGATAAAGATATATTGAGATCAAAAAGTACATTTCTACGATGATATCATGATATTGGATATTATAGAGTATGTATCTAAATGGGTGGTATGTCATGAAGGTATGGTTGATAGATAGATGTCTAAAGGGATTTTAAAACTATTACCCATTCATGAATGGAAATGGGAAAAATTCACTATGTGTTTTGTTATAGGACATCCCCAAAACATCTAAAGGGAATAATATTATTTTTATTATTGTTGATCACCTTTTTCTTTTAGCACATTTCATTACTAATAGGAAATATTTATCTCATAATCTACTTACTTGGATATATGTTATCGAAGTGGTAAGATTTTATATACAATCACTTATAATTTTATCTGATTAGGATCTATGATTTACTTGATGTTTTGGAGACGTCGTCAATAATATTTTGATATAAAGTTATGTTGTAGAACATGATATCATCAAAACTATCGGTGGTCTAGTTTTAAAATTCAATATATAGAAGATATTTTGGGAGAGTGAAATATGGACTACAAATGTGGTTGTCATCAACACCTTCCTTTAATGAAATGTTTGTACAATAATTGCTTTCACTCAGGAATTCAGATGGATCCTTATGCAGACCTCTGTAGTAAAAATTACATAAATCCATTATTATTTGATAATGTGGGTGAATGAAACTTAGTAGGATCTAATCAAACTGTGGAACTAGTAGAGAATGTTAGATCCATTAAGAAACACATCAAGTTAGCAAAGAGGTTGTAGAAGTGATATATTATTAGTGGGAGCCAGAATTTGATATTCCTGAGAATAAATTATTGTAAATTTAAAAAAGGAATATTGTTTTGATATTTTTAATGAAGGAAAAAGTGAAACCTATAAGTATCGTCTAATTCATGATCCTTGATTGGGCACGGATGGTTTCTTATTTCTCGACACTTCCACCGAACCACTCTCAAGATCATGATGTGTTGCATATAACTCACATAATGATGTTAATACAGTATTCATCACATGTACTAATCATTGCGGTTTTACAAATAGATCATGCTCAATATTATGATGAAAATATGTTATAAATATTGGATTATAGAGATAAACTTCTACAAATAGAAGTAAAGACCTTGTTAAAGTTCTATAGAGAAATCATAAGATTTATTAATATATATGGGAACTAAAGGATGCAAATAGGTTTTGAATAAAAATTTGTTTCTATATAAGTGATGAAATTTCATTAAATAAATTCATTTTATAGGGGTTAGGATGTAAAACCCGTTGATTATAAATATATTCTCTCTTGGAAATATACATGATGAATTCAATATCATTTACTACATGAACTCCCTAATCTACAATACTTTTTTATATAAAATTTATTTATATGATATCTATGGTATTATAGGGTATTATTTATATTAAAAAAATTGATAGTAATATTCATTGGAATCGATATTATGAATAATTTTGGTGTAACTTTTGTATACTTAATAAGAATGTTTTATAGAAAACATTTTTAATCACATTTTTCAGGTTAATTTTACAATTAAGATTAACCACTTATAGATATTTAATTGGTAAAATTGTGTTCAATATATATTATTAGTATTATTATTATTATATATCAAGGCCAACCTATTTTTTTAATCATAATGAATGGTTACTGAGGTAAAAAATTCATTGCAATGTTAATGGATAAATGTTGCTAATTATTTTATAAACTAAATATATAAGGGTAAAAATAAACTAAAAATAATACCAAATACTGAAAGATGAATATATTTCGGTTTTATGGTATCCTATGTTATAACTTCATTCAATTTTGAGCTATTTTTGGAGAGTAAATCATCAAATATTTTAATCTTTTAAAAAAATGTATGTGTGTATTATCCCTCCCTTATAAAAGGACACCACCTACACTCTCTACCACACACATCATGAGCCTTATATGTCAGAAAAAATATTATGAAATGCCATAATAAAATACTCCCCATGTCCTAGAGCTACTAGATTCATTATAATACCATCAATTCAAAGCATAAAATGTACTCCAAAGGAGGTACCTCAGTTGAGAGGTACAACTCTTAACATTGTACATTAGATATTATTTCCTATTCCACCTAATACAAATAGATGTAATCCATTATAAAATAAATACTTCTATAAAATAAATTTTTTGTATTTTATTATTATGATATATTAACCATTTTCCATCTCATTTCAATCAAATGGGAATTGAAATGTTTTGCGTGTCTGTTTATGTGGACTATGACCTCTATATAGATACATGATTCAATGCCATGAAAATAATTAATTATTGTATATTCCTATGGATTTAATATATTTATATATAATAAATTTATGATATAATTATTTTTATTTAATTATATGATATTATCTAGCTTCTTACCACCTTATCCATTGATAAATGATAACACTACTCATTAATACATGTATTCTACAACCTCCACAATGATATGTGATTTTTTATTCATTCTCACTTAATATGGATGGGAATATGGATATATTTAATTAATATATAATATATTTCTGATATAATAAATTTTCTACAAATATGAGTAATTATTTATATTTCTTTAATTTTATCCATCTACAAGTGTAAAACAACTCACTTGTGAACATATATACTATCATCTCCACAAAGTTATTTCATTCATTATTCAACACATTATTTGAATATATATTAAATTGAATAAATTAAATGAATATTTTAATTATTATATGGTTAAAATTATGGATATAATGGAATAGTGATCAAAGATCAAGAACAATAGTTCCTGAATCTAAATATGAATGAAGAATAAAATAGTTATCATATCAAATAATAAATTAAATTAATAAATTTACTAATAGGGTGATTAAATACTATTAATAAACATATATGTTATTATATATAATAATATGTTTCTATAATATATTTATAATAATTATATATTTATTTTAATGAATTTCTAAATTCATAAAAACGAAGACATGAATTGAGTTACATGATTTATGTCTCAATCACATTTTATTTGGAATTGTATATACCTGAATTTACATTGGGAGGAATTATATTATACTTTTCTAATAAACCTAATTCCTTTGTATTCTACTATATTTATTTAAAAATTATTATTACCATTTTATTATCTTTGGAACTAAAATGTTTTATGTAACATCACATTTATTTTTTATGTATTTTGACCAATTGGTTTTATTTTTTAAATATTGGGTATCCTCTAGGGACGTTTCTCTAGATTTATAGACTTTTACGGGGGGTTTCAAGTACTACGCACAGTTTTCCCATGGATTGAGCATGATTTTTCACTGTATACTACCTCGACAGTTGGGGGGTCATAATATTGGTTCACATTTTGTCAATGTGTGCATCCATACTGTGAAACATTTCTAGTGGCTCTGTTCTGGGTGCACAGATTGTGCATGGTAAGTGAAAACAAATTGAGTTAATGAAGGAAACTATGTAGAGAGTATTTTAACATTCAAAAATTTTAATTATTCACCGGAAACACCCATAAATAACCCCAAAGCTCTCCCAATTGACCATAATCCAATCCTTGGGTTAAAAAATCCTTTGGGAGGCATTTTTTCTCTCCCAACCTCATCTATTGGATGATTGAAGTGAGAATCAAAGAAGTGATCATCTTCTGATGAGTTACTCTCCACATGATCATGGATCTCCCATATATTATTTATTAAATCATTCTAAAAGTTTTGGAATACTTGATTTTTTATTGATCTTAATGAATTGATGTGGAATTTTATATCTATAATCTTTTATGTCCTCTTCCACGATCTATCTCCATAGATCCGTTGATCTCCATCTAAGGCGAAACATCCCATATTTGTTGCAATTGGATTCCATAAATTCCAATTAAAATTTTCTATTTTATTCCATAATTTGGTGATTCGTTGTTTCAAGATAATTTATAGATATATGTTTCCGGATTTCCGATACACGTTCTACGATTTTTAGCCGCCTAATCCCACATAAAATTAGCATTGACCAATTTTCCATAGAAATGGATATGGACTGAATTAAATACCTTTAACATTGATTTCTATCATCTTTTTGTGAATTGATAAATTCAAGGATTGTTTGTATTTATTTTAAAATAACTTATAATTGAATTTTTTTGTGAAATTGTAGGATTTGGTGAGGTTGTGATTTACAAAATAAACATCCATGATTTAAATTAACAAAATTGTTCTATTTGATATTTTTTAAATAGTTTAAAATGAAAGAATTTATTAAATGACCCTGAACCCCTTTAATATTATTGTATACATTTTTGAAAATTGGAGTTCTTTGGGTTATTTGGATGAAATTATTTATCTTCAGGGAAAGAGGGAGTATGTCCAAGTTTTGAAATTCATTCAATCATTTTTTAATTGTAATAAATCCTTTATACTTTTAGGGATAATTTGATATAAAATTTTGTTTTAAAGGATAATTTTTCATTTTGACGATTCATTTTAAAAGGTTGGTGGATTTATTACCATTTTTAATATTAAATTGTTCATGAGGATTTGGAAATAATTGAATGTTGATTTAGTGCCCCGTTTGGAATTTTAACAATTCATAGTAAATTAATATTGGTGGTTACCCTTTTTGAAAATTTCATTCCTTAAAAGGTATTTGAAATGACGTTTTGTTTTATTATGGAAATTATATCAATTAAATTATTGACTTGATTTGATGGAAACCTATGAAAACCCCCAAGTTCAGGGAATTTTTCATTTGAGATGAAATTGATAGAATATGTTTTTAAAATTAAATTGTTGAATTTTATTTTATTATGGACTATGAAATTTAATGAATTGGTTTCAAATCCCAATCAATGAAAATGGATTTAAATGTTTTTATGGAAACCATGGTATCTCATAATGGTGAATATGGATGTTTTGATTGAAACACATTTGGGGTTTTAATGATAAAATTGGAATATTTGGAATGGAGAATTGGATGAATTACACATTTTTTATAAACTGAATTTCCCATCATTGAATATGTACTTGATCCCCTGAAATCCATAGGTATATGGAGAGTTATTTTGGGTGTCACATTATCATTTTACGACATTCTAAAATGTCATATCAAAATATCCCACTCCAAAGGTGATGGGGATGAGATCCATCTTCCTTCGGACTAATGTGGTGTATGTACGTACATTCTCATTCATAGTGTCATATCCCTATATCTTGGACCATCATAGATATCTGGGTCATGACCATGATGCTTTCTTGCAAGTTTTTGGAATTTACACATATTCCATTTTTGTAAACTATTTTTCATGCATTGAAAAATTATATAAAATTTTTTATATAAATTTTTTTATTAATATTTTTTTTATAAATATTACATCTATTGAAAAACAAATATTTTTATTAATGTACTTAAATCATTTGAAATTAAAATGATGACTTGTTTAAATATTATTTTCAAATGAAAAACATGTTTATATATAAAAGAAATATCTTTTCTTGATTGTCATAAAAGCTGGAACCAGTTTTCCCCTACATGATTAATTAATTAACATTATGAACCTTGAATCAATTATGTTGTTTCCTCTTCATCTTCACATATCCAGTATATATTCTCATAATTTTCATGATAACCTAACTATATCTTGTGAAAAGGTTTTCAAATTTTATCAAGATAATGTGTAGATTTTGAATGGTGAAATGATACATTTTATAGGATTAGTATAATAAATGATTTTAATTGTTTGAAACAATATTTTATAATTAATCATCATACTCTCCCATTTGTACTCTTATTTAATCATATATAAATTTACATATAAAGTAAATGCCTATGATCGTTTTTTGAATCCTACTAGGACCATTAGCTCACACTCTACTTGTAACATTTGTGTTTAAAGACTTTATTATCTTATTGAAAGTGTTTCTTGTCTCACCCACCCAATTAATTTCTTTCTTGTGTGAATAATGTTGGGTGAATTGGATCATTGTCGGTAGTCGTGTACTACCAGGGGATGGGTTTTAGTGTTTATGTTCCACTTTCAGTTTCTAGGGTCTCTTTGTACATGATATATATGTATTTTTTGACATTCATATATATATATAATTATATTTCCACATTATACTATAATGTTGTTGTATTTTGTGGGTGAAATCATTCCCGCCATAATCGGTCAATACCTAGGTGCATGTCGCTAGCCAATGAAGATTGGGAATGCTCTTCAGGTCAGTGGAGAATCAGTTTGGGTACAGTTTAGATGGTGTCCCTGGTCGGTTCATTATAAATTTTATTAGTGGAGGCCTCTACATAAAGGGAAATACATTCCTTTGAAATCCATATTTTATTTGGGATGAGTCATGGGAGAAAGGAGATTAAAAATGTGTTGGGACTCCAGAGGTAGTCCCTAAAAGGGTACCTGATCACTACCCCTTCCTAGTGATACTTTAGTGACTACGGTTTTTGGGACTTTAGTAATTCTATTGAGTTATTATTTTATTTATGAAAAATTAAAAGTTGATTCCGAATTTGGAAATCATTGAATTGGAGAATCTCTTATGTGTTTTTCAAATAGAATTGAAGGATGACCATAGTTGAACCATGCTTCCTATATTCTGTAAACAATGATGAATCATTGTGGCTAATTTGGAAATACAACCTTGAAAAGTAGTGAGGTTGTTTTATGGTTTACATGCCGATATGAACAATCCTCTTACAATTATTACCTTATCCTAAACATAAAACCTTGTCAATTTTCATACCACTGACTTCACATATGTTAGGTTGGTTATGTGGGTTTGGGATGTGGGCTGTATCATGCTATAGTTCGTTTGTTTCAAATTTAATCCCATGTTTGAAATTTTAAATACTTTGGGAAAAAAAATGAATTCTTAAAACATGTTTTGGTTATGTAATTTGAGAAATGTTTTCAAAATCCAAAAATGTGTTTTATGAAAATTCTTGTTTGCAATATATATTATCAGTGATAGTTATTTTATGTGGTAAAAAAATGTTTTAAGAAGAATTATTGGCTTGTAATGAAATTAGATAAGAATTGTTCTCTTATTTTGAAAATTGAAGTTAATGATTTTGAATCGATGGAATAGTTTAAAACTGCTGGTAAAGCCATTTTGAATCTATAATTTTTTTTAAAAAATATTTATCATTTTGAAATGAAGAAGTAATGTTTTATAAATGATAAAAAAAATCATTTTCAAATTAAATTTTTTTTGATTGAAATGGGTTGTGTCAGTATTTAAGGGATTTTTCTCATCTATGTAATATTTAATGTAGGTGTTGACATTCTTGTGATTTGTGATGTTTATGAATATCACCCAGAATTTCCATCAAGAATGATAGAATTTTGTTCCTATGGTCCAGTCCATGGGAATGTTCTTCATGTTTCCATGATGATGAATCCATTGTCAAAAAAATACCCAGACTCCATACCAAGTGGTTCTCCCAGAGAAATTCCAACCATTAAACCCTATGATTGAATTAATTTTTTTTACACCTTCTAATAAAGGTTAAAAATTATATTTGAGTTTTTGAAGTGGTTTCAAGAAGTTTATTTTATCTTCAATACTTTCAAGACTTTGGAATCTTTGAAGGATGTGTCTATTCCATCCTTATTTGAGGGACCTGGATATGAGAGGTGGGACTTTGTAATTACCTCCAGTATGTATGAAATAATGTCTTGGAAATTCATCAAGTAAAGCATCAATCGGTGGAAGTATATAATGGATTTGAAGAAGGGTAAAATTTCCGAGTTCTTGTGTTTAGTTCAAGAAGAACTATCAGTTGTAGTGTATGCCATGAAATTGTCACATTTTGTTTATATCATAATGAGTCTTGTTCATGATGACTATAGTATGGAAATATTTTTTATAATTCTTCTCCTCCTAGACCTTCTAACTACCAGGCCTTCGGTAAGGTTAATTTCTTATCAAAAGATTCTCGATATTGCTCTGTTATGGGAAGAAGAGATAGTGATATATTTTAAATGGAAGAATACAGTTTCTGTGATTGAAAAAGGATATCATTATCGACAAAAGAATAGCACTAAAATGTGTTTCTAGTGTCGAGAACAAGTTATGTTTATGAATTTTTATTATAAATCTCTTAGTGTTTTTAAACAATATGGCCATATAGGAAATGTTTTGAGGTTTAATAAGTTGTGCGATCTGAAAAAGATAATTCAGTTGGGAATTTTAGCTATTAAATGTGGGGAAACAGATGCTTCATAATAACATAGATCCAATGATAGGACTTAGAGTGAATCTTTTTACACATTGAAGGATCATCCAGTCTCCATATTGTTTTTTCTGATGTCGGAGAGTAAACTATTTGAGTTTTTATTTTTTGGCTTGTCTATTTTTGGAATCCTTTGGTTTTGGGATATTTGCGATAATATCCGGTGGATCATTGTTTCGGTACATTTTGGATTGGTGAGGAAATGATAGTTTGCATCTCTGGACACCTTGTTTGTTGTTCCGTGATGTTCCCCTTATTTTATCGGATCATTAGAGATCATTTATTATATATCCATTGATCTACCTTCTGAGAGTGTCGTGCCCTTTTGTGTAGTGGCCTTGATGTTTGAGAACATTCCATTTGGACTTTGGAAATCCTTTGTAATATACCTTCCTAACAAGGATGACATGGATTTTTGATAGACCAGTAACATGGTGGTCCTGGAATTATTTTAATGAGATCATCAAGGTATTAGGCTCATTTTGAAATATCCTACATTACTATTGAGTACATACCCTTGTTAGAAATCCTTGTTGTTGATTTACCTTTAATATAGATGTTTCATCTTTGATGTTTCACCTTGGGAAGGGGTTTAAATCTATTCTTTAAGTTTAATGGATGTGTCTTTATTATGCTACACTATTTTTTTGAATCTTTAAATGGTGGGGAGACATATGTGAGGTGTCTAGTATTTCTCTTGTTTAGAGACATTTTTTGATCTTGGAGTTTTTATATTGTAGAGTTATTTTTTGTTAATCTTTGGGTGAGTCTCATTTATGGATCATGGATTTATCACCTCAGAAGATAAGTGAGGGGGTTCTTATTTTTTCTTCTTGTTTTATCTTTTAGATAGGATTCATTTTGTGGAGAAAAAAGTCCTATGGTGGGGAGTTTGTAAAATTATTTTTTTTTATATTGTGTATTTTAACTCATTTATTTGATTTAAAAATTATTGGGCATTTTTTGTGGTCGTTTATAGAGTTTTACATAATTTTTATGGCGTTTTCTAGGCATGCTCAAAATTTGAGCATAGTTAGTCAGTGTGTGCTGCCTGGACTATGGGGGTCACACAGTCAGCCTACAATTCGTCCAAATGCGTAGCTATCCATGAAACACTTCCATTGTCTCTGTTTCTAGGTGCACAGTTGGTGAATGGTTAGTAAATATCGTGCTACTTCACACTAGAAACCATGCACACATTATTTCAAATTATTAAAAATGTAATTAATTTTCTGAAACAAAACAATATAACCCCAAACTTCTCCCATTTGACCATAATCTAATACTTAGGGTTCTAGGAGCATTATATAGGAATTTTGTCCCACCACACCCCATCTCTTGGTATGTTTGAGATCCAATCAATGTGGTGAACAACATCCAGTGAGTTCCATTCTTCATGATCATGGATATCCCTTATCATTTTTATTTATTATTCCTAATGGATAGGAAATTAATTCTAATTGATGCAACATGATAAATTGATGTGGAATTTTAGATATAGGATATTGTCTCTCCATATTCTTGATCAATCATCTCAGATCTGTTATGCTCCGTTGAACGCAACACATCCTGAATTCATTTCCATTGGATTCCTTAAATTCTAAGTAGGTGGTTATATTATATTCCTTTTTTTGATTCATTGCTTTTAGATAATTAATAGATACACGTTTCATGATTTCTAATTCATGTTATTCGATTTTTATCCTCTTCATCCCTCATAAAATCTTTTTTGACCAATTTTCCATGGAATTGGATATGGAATGAAATAAATGTCTATGATTTTGATTTCACTCACTTTTTTGAATTGTTAAATTCCATGATTGTTTGAATTTATTTTAAAAGAATATATAAAGTGTGTTTTAGTGAAATTGAGGGATTTTTTCAAGATTTTATTAAAAAATGATCATCTATGAAGTGGATTAATTGAATTCAACTATTTGATGCTTCCTAAATAGTTTCAAATGTATGAATTTTTTAAATGACCAAGAACCCATTTAAAATTATTTTTCCACATTTTTGAATATGTGTTTTATTGGGTTAGTTGGAATAAATTTTGTATCTTCATGGAAAGAGTGTGTAAGTCCATGTTTTAAAATTTGTTCAATTCATTTTTGTTTTGTAATACACCCTTTAAATTTGTTAGGGATGCTTTGTAATAAATGATTGTTTTAAAGTACCATGTATAATTTTAATGATGTATTGTGAAAGGATTCAGTTATTTTTACCCTTTTAATAATGAATTGTTCAAAAGGATTTGGAATGAATTGATAGTTATTTTAATGTCTTGTTTGATATTTCAACGATTAATATTGAATGAATGTGGGTGGTTACATTTTTTAATGTAGACATTACTTACTTTGTTTTGAATTATTGTTTTGGTTTTTGATGTAAATTATATAAATTAAATTGATAAATTTAATTATACATTTCAATTTAATGAAAAACGTGTGGAATGCCCAATTTAGTTATTTGGGGGTTTATGATGATATTGATGGAATATGTTTTATAATTTAATTGATGAAATTAATTTTCTAATGGATAGTGAAATTGAATGAATTGGTTTTGAATAACTATTTATGAAAATAGATTAAAAAGATTTGATAAAATCCTTAGGGTCTCATCTTGGTGAAATGGAATGTCATGATAAAAAAAATGTTATGGTTTTTAAACTGAAAATTGGAATATTTGAAATGATAATTGGGATGAATTACATCTTTCTTATAATGTGAATTTACAATCATATGTTTTTTAATTGAGAACATGGAAGCCTTGGGTAGTTAGTGAGTTATTTTTGGATTCACCTAATCATTATGTAACATTATAAAATATCATATAAGCACATCCCATTCCATAGGTGATGGTGATGAGATACCTTTACATTTGGACTAATGGGCCATATGTACATACTTTGATCTTTAAATTTTTGAATCACTATTTCCTGGATTATAATAACTATATAGTGCATGACCGTGTTTCGTTCTTTCATTTATTTGGAATGTATACATATTCCACTATTTTAAAAAATTATTCATACATTGTGATATTAAATAAATAGTTCTACAAATAATGTTTTATTAAACCATTTGTTTCACAAATATTCAAAAAATTGAAAAGTAATTATTTGACTTTAAGTATTTCCATCATTTGAAATGTAAATCATAATTTTTTTATTCTTTTAAAACTAAAAAAATGTTTATATAGAATAGAATGATCTTATCATGGTTGTTATAACATATGGAACCATATTTTATATGATTTTATCATTTATTGTCATCATTAACCATGACTTGATTATACTAATTCCTCTTCATATTTATATATAGATTTCATATTATAATATTTTTCTTCATTTCCTATATCTTGTTAAATTTCATTCAAATATTCTCATGTAAATATATAGATTTTTAAAGGTGCAATTGTACATTTTAGATCATTAGTTTAATAAATTATTTTAAATGTTTGAAATTATATTTTTAAACTAATCCTCATTCTTTCCCCTTTGTACACCTATTTTAGCATATCAGAATTTCCTTATGAAGTGAGTTCATAAAATTTTGGTGGAATCCTACTAGACTCATTATCTCACAACCTATTTTTACATTTAGAGTTTGAAACATATATTATCTTATAGAAGGAGTTGTTTGTCATTACCTACCTTGTGAGTTTGTGATAGGGTTGAAAAATGTGGGTGACATGTAATCGAGTGGGTGGTTGTGGACCACAAGGAGATGGTTTTAGTGGCCATGTTCTGCTTTCTATTTCTAGTTTCTCTTTGTAAATGATAAGAATCAATTGTTTTAAATCTATATATATATATGTATATATGTATACTTTTTTTCTCAAAATTGTACTTTTTTGTTTTATTTTATGGGAGAAATCATTCCCAAAAGTTATCTGTTTAATACCCAGGTTCTAGTCACCGACCCTTGGAGATCGGGAATGCTCATTGCATTTTTTGTAAGTCAGATCATGTATCAGTTTAGATGGAATCCATGGTTGGTTTGTTATAGATTATAAAATGTTTTGTATATAAATTTCCAACATTATTTCCCCGTTTGTATTCATAAATACTTTTCCATCTATATCAACATTTTAAAAATGTTTTTATATAATTATTTGACTTATATTCGATGAATTTTGAAGACAATTTATCCATGTTTTTTCTTTTTTAAATATATTTAAAAAGAATAAAAATTTAATTTTAAGAACATGCTACAAAATATTAAAGTTGTCAAAAAATATCTTTTTTAATGACTATAACATGATAAAAATTTCATGATGTCAAGAACACTAAATTTGGTGATGAATACATTACAACATCCAGGGTTCTTTTAAAAGTTAATATTTTGATTGATAATTTCGATATATTTGGATTTTATGTAACTATTCTCAAAATGATAAGACTATTTTCATTAAGAAATATTACTTTTACATTTTTATAGAAGTTATTATATATTATAACCTAATTTTATGTTACTTATATTTCTATTGGGATATGATCTAATGATACCATCCAATTTCTTCTTTTTCTGATTTATGAGAAAAAAGATTTTTGGGAAATTCTATGAAATATATTACTTGTCCATGGGTTAACATCATTAAAGTAATTTTTTTGAAAACCTGTTTATTTTATAGAAATTATAAAATGTTAAAATGATGATTTTTATAACCCTATATAATACTTTCAGTTTATGGTTTTGTGACAGGTGGGTATTTTAAATCCCCCCAATGCATTCAGTAAAAATGGTTAACTCATTTGATAATTATGTGAACTATATACCTGAGTTCACATCACATCAATTACGTAAATCCTGTTATTTTTCTCTTTTAATCATGGTATAAATTTCCCCATTGTTTCCCCTTGGTCCCATAAAAAATGGATCAAAATTTTAGGGTTTTTGGTAGATAGAACAGGGTTCATAGTTTGTATGTGTGGTTTACTAAACCATGCAGAAAAATCGTGTAAAATGTCTAGGTTGTCAAAAAAGTTTAGTAAATCAACGTTTTCCCATTGGATTTAACCTAAATGATCATGTTTTCTTCCCCCATTTATCCTTACAGCAATAAAATCCATCTAATCTCCTTTAAACTTCCTTGGAAGTCAATTTTGATGTGGGTATTGGTGGTGGAACATCATGTTTTCTCATGTAAGTTATTTTCTCTCATGTTTTTTCCCTTTAAAAATGGTTTCTTCCATCTTTCAGGAAGTTTTAAATTTCTATAAGCTAGGTATTAATACCTTGGGTTTTATAATGGGTTTCTTTGTCCAATATTGTGGATTTAATTTTGTTTTCAATCCCTTGTGTTGTGGTGGTGGTGGAGTAGATGTTTCATACAATTATTTGAGGTTTTTTAAATATATAGTAGGTTAATACATTTTTAATAATACTTTGATGAGTTTTATATTCAATATTTACATTTTTAGTATGTTCCTCAACCATTTTACTTGGTGCGAAAACCATTTTTGGTAGTACATATTATTTGGATGAATTTAAAGTATCATATTTCTATAAAAATGAGTCTTTTTAATGTGTATTCCATGTTTTATTATTTGGGGATTTTTTATGGGTCATGGATTGGTTTCACTAAATGGAATTTGTGCTACCAAATCTATTTTCATGTGACATAGATGATCATTTGACAATTGAAGTAGGGGTTATAAATTGATATCATATGAAAAGATTTTTTAAACATCTTTATATTGGTTAATGAAAATGTTAATTTTTTTATTGAGTTACAAAAGGGTGAAAACACTATTTATATACAATTAGGTTTGTGTATGACAAGAACTGTAATTTTTTTATGTAAATTTTAATTGATGGAATGTGGAACCTGTTCGATTATAATGATGGAATCCCAGGTATCTAGGTGGGTGGACTAAGACTATTATCCCTATGATCTGTAGTGGTATCATCCGTATTTCACTTAGCATGTTGATAGTGAAAAAACTAACTAAACTATGTTGACGTTGGGGACTTCTAGGACATTGGGGGTTCCACTCCTAGTGTCTCAAGAACGGGATGGTTATGGATTATGGTTTCTTTTACACTAAATTTGAGGTACCTAGGGCCCACAACTTGCTAGAGCCTTGGGGTCTTCCTGTGACTAGTGATTATGGACTATTTAATACATACCATTCAAATTTCGTCTGACTATATGAAAAATTGTGTATAATAAATGTTTTATTTGTACATTTTCATTATTTAATGCTTCCCCTTAAAAATTATCCACTTAAAAGATTCACCTTATTAAAAAACATACTGATGCCATTCCTTGTCCAAAACAATTGCAATATTTTTATCTTTTAATGTTTGTCACATGGAATCATTGGCCAATATCCTATTGGGATTAGGCCCAAACCATACATACACCATATGGTGTATTTATACATGATCATGTATGCAACATGTAATGGAAACGTAATTAGAGATGGTGGTTCAGGTTGTTAGCTTCAATCCTTGATGTAGTGTTGTGGAGAAGGCTTGGGGGTGATATCTCTCGGTTGTGTGGTGCTTTCAGAGTGGTAATTGATACTCCATTGTAGTTTTGTACCTCTTTTGTCTTGTTTAAAACCATTTATTTCATTATGAATTTTATTTCAGGATTCTTTGGTTGGTAATATTCATATATATTTTATTTACTGTTTTTGGTTGTTTAATAAATCTAATCTCGGGTAAATAATTCCACAAATACTATTCATGATACCCAAAAATTTGTGCCAGCCTATTGGGATAGGTAACAACCATTGGGCCTTCCCATGAATTGGGTTGGGTGCTGGTTTAGATGGCGACCAGATCTGTTTTGTGAAAAAATTGCATTAGATGAGGTTAAATTCTTTGGGTCAAATCATTATTTTGGGGTGACTATAGTTTGAAATGAGCTAGGATTGTTGTGGATCTGAGTTCTAGATTTCTGTAGGTTTCATGGCCTGTAGATCTCTTAACTGACCTGGAGTCTCTATGGGATGTTGGGGTTATTTGTTTGACTTCTCTTCTAGGTGAGACATGTGTGCTATAGACTACACATGGACACTGGGTGGGGTGAAATTGTTGTTTATTTAATTATTGTGATAATTTTTATTTATTTATATTTGATGATAATGATGATATTTTTCAAAAATAAGTTATTATGGTTTCCTTTTATAATTTTTTCCTTCTTTAGAAACATGTCTCCCCAGAAATCACCCATGTACCCATGATAGGAAGTCAGAGAGAGTTATCCTTCAATGCCTGATCAATGGATAGTAGAAGCTGTTGTTTGTGTTATCCAAGCCCTAGGAAAAGAATTGACTCTTATATTAGATCCATCTCTAAAATATGAGAATTCTCCTAGGAAAAAAAACCTCGGAGTTCTGGAGGAATAAAACCTCCACTTTATGAGGTAGCACAGAATCCTAGGAATTAAAAGAGTGGGTCGAAAGGATTGACCACATATTTGAGTTCCTGGACATTCCTGAGGCGGTCTGTGTGAAATGTTCCTCTTTTTTGTTAGAGGGTCCTAGCCACTGGTTTTGGAAATCAACGTTTGAAAATGTCAAGAATGAGAAGATGAGTTTAAAATACATCAAGGATATTTTCAATGAACAAAAATGTCCTCAAGTCTTTTCATATCCTAGATCCTAGGATTTCATGGATCATATCCAGGAGAACACTTAATGATGGAGTATACTAACCATTTAATTGATCTGGTTCGACATTCTCCGAAAAACATCTTTAATGAATAGATGTAGGATCAATGGTTTGATAAAGTATTATGGACACAAATCTACTCCCAAGTATTCTTGTTATTTATGGAGACTTATGCCGAAGTGGTTAATAAAGCCTATATAGTGGAGATTGAGTGTAAGGGGAGGGATGGTTTATATAGTATTACATCAGTATTATAAAATGGCAGTTCATATATGAAGAACATGAAGTGAGATGATTAGGGAAATAATGGACGTGGTAGTTCAGGTCAACCATCCAAACAGGTTCCTTTTGTGGCATCTGATACCAGGTATGTTGTGTGACACCCTGTGCGGGAGGTCGGGGCACACCCAACCAACATGTATTTATATTGTGAATCCTTTTTATTAGGGTGACTCTATAGAGCATGTCAAAATATTTTCCTGGGTGGGAAGTCCAATTTGGAGTGGGGCATGATCTGTGGATTTTAGAGGAGTTCAAAATAAGTCAAATCCATCAAGGAAGGGGGGATCTCAGTTAGGTGTCCAAGGTAGCTGGGTCGATTCATCTTCCAGGCATAACTATTTCAGGGAAGAGCCACATGTGAGTGTCCATTCTCAGGAAGAGACTATGACATTCATGATATGGAGTATGCACTTGCAATATCAGATGTAGGGTCTTTTTTTTGTCTGAGGTACTGTAGAGACCCTAAGCTTAACGTACATGAACATTACATTACATTTGCGGAATACTTAGTACATAACAAAAACACACACACAAGGATCGTAATAGTTTAGTGTCTTTGGAAACTCGGAACGTAATCTTCTAATCGTGGTGAAAGATCTTCAATATCTCCCATAAAGATCTTCCCTTTATTTTTACCTAAAACCTTTCTTTATATCCTGGGTAAAAGAAAATTTAAAACGGTGAGCTCAAATTCTCAGTAAGGGTATACAAAAGAAAAATCAATCACATCATATTCATAAGAACATAACTTTTGGAAATCATAACCTGCAAAAGAGAGCATAATTTCATAACATGGAATAAATCATAGTAGTGAAATGAAATCCCAATAATCATAACTTAAAACATGAAGCTTTGTGGCATACACACATAATAATAGAGAATCATTTCTTGTTAGTCAAGACTCATTGCCAAGACTATCTTAGTGGACAAAGTCCCTTTCTGAATCGAGTAACCCTCGTTTCAGTCCTATTTCACTGAACAAGTATAACCTACCATTTCAGCCATATCTATCTCATGAGATATAAAATCTTTACCCAATGCATTGGAGGGAGATATAGGTCCCACCCATCTCATAATGATACCATTCTTATGTGTGCCACAAAATCATAAATCATACATCATTTCATAACCCATGTAATAAAATGGGATTCTTAAACATCATGCCATCATAATCCATAAACAATTGATATCATTTCATCATAAGAAAATTGAAACCATTTAAATCATAGAGACATTTTACTTGAAACATACATATCAAATAATGTCATCTTAGATGGAAAATAGTTTTGAGAAAAACACTTGAAATGAATTCTTGAGGAAAATATCCTTTCTTCTTAAAAATCATTTTCTTTTCACAAAATTCCATGAAATTTTAAAATATAAGGGTTTTGTTGAAAATAATCATGAAATCTTGTAGAGGAAGCTTCTTGAAAATTAGGTGTTATGAAACCGTAAAAATCTGTTCACGCCGTATAAGTTAAAAATAACATTCTCCTCGTACTTTTGTCGGAAAAGTCAAAAAGTACCTCGTATTAAAAATGACAAAAGATTCCTTACATACCATGTGGTAAAAGGGTAAAAATGACTTTAAACATACATGGGAGAATGGTAAACATTTTATAAAAACATTTTTAGAAAACATGGTCATGGATGATAAACGTAACCCCAGTAAATACTTACGTATAAGCAATCTCGGATAAAAATGAGATTGAAAATTTATTCCTTACCTTAGGTCCGATTTGCTTTGTATGTGTCCAAACCTCATGTATAATGATTTAAATAATGTCATTGACTTATTACAGAATCATATTCATTGTTATGATATCATATATGGTTCACTTATGACATTATATTACCCGTTCTTTTGTAAATTCCATGTTAAAGAAGCGTTTTGGGTAAAATTGTTTCATTTATTGTAGGTGTTTTGACTTGTTGTTCTTGACATAATTATTACTTATATCATGATTTACTTACTTAAAAAATATAAAATATGATTTATATATCATATATATTCAGTATATATATATATAATAGATAGATAAATAAAATGAAAAACACCGTTCATGGAGACGGTAGTCCGTACGTACGCATGAACGCTGTTTTCCTTTCCTTATTGTCTTGAAATGGAAGTAAGTAGATGACATACATATATATATATATATACATAAATCCAGTAGCTTTATAATGTCATATATTTCATTATTATTTCTTATATATACTTTATAATCATTCTTAAATGGTTAACATGGAGAATGAATCTCATCGCGTCGTGGAGACGGTAGTCCGTACGTAGGCACGAGCGATGATATCATTCCCATGGTCGTGGAATTGTGTTGAAGTGTATGTATACTATTTCAGTATAAATATCAATTTATAATAACAATATATAGTTACTCATTACACCTTTATACCCATCCAATTAAGTTGGTGGCAGAAAATAGTTTACACCACGGCGTGGAGACGGTATTCCGTACGTATGCACGCGCGGTGATTTCCTTTTTCCATGGGATGGATAGAAGGTTAATTAGAGTTGTTTCATATTTATAATAACATATCAGTATATAAGAAATACTTATGTTATTACTTTATCATGAAACAACTAAAGAAGAAGAAGTTGAAGAAGAAAGAAATTGAAAAGATCGGTAATGGATATTACCTCTTCTTTGGAACGCCTCTTTGAATCCTCCACTTAGGGAACTAAGATTGGTCTTTGAAGAAGACCAGGACCTCTAGGATTATTCTAGGGAAGTGTAGAGGATTAAATGTCAGGGGTTTTTCGAGCTTGAGTGCTCAAATTGGTGTGAGGAGGAGGGGGAGGAGGTGTCCTTTTATAAGGGAGGAGAGAGGCACCTTTGGAATATCTCAAAATATTATTTTATATTAAAGTAAAAATCGGTTTATAATTGTTCCAAAGGGTCTTATTTCGATGCTAAAGTGGGGATGGGTTGAAATCCTATCAACCAATAAGATTTAGACACGTTTAGGGTATTATTCTAACCTTATCAATTAGATTTAACTCTAAGTTAAATAATTTAACTTTTACCGTGTCTTTTTCTTTTCTTTCACTATATGGTTAATACACTTACTATAACATGCCAAACGAACCCCAAATTGTTTATTACTAATACATATATCCTTATCTAAGTCATTTGGACGAACCTTAGATTTTTAGTAATAAAATAACAATTAATAATATAATATTTGATTTAAAAACTATTTTTTGTCAATTTTGACACTATTTGATATATGATTTTTTTGAAAGTCATAATAGAATTATATGTTCGAACCAAGTTGATTAAATCAACAATAATATTTCATAGTAACCTATAAAATTAATGTAATTCATAAAAAGTCTCAAATTACATTTATTTGAGCATTTATAACAGCAATTATTTTAACATTTCCTTAAAAGGGTAATTACTGCATCATTGTTGTGACATAAATAAATTACTTTATTTAAAGTCTAAAAATTATAAATAAAATATCATTATTTAGGAAATCATTTTAGCTTTCTAATGAATATTTATAGTCTAATTTATCTTATGTATAACCCCATATTAAAAATGTTTTAGTTATTGAACTTTGATTTTAACTATTTTAACTATTCATTAAATAAAATAATATTAAATGTCATAATCTAATCCAAGTGACCTAAATGGTCATATTATATTCATAAGGTTGTTTTTGGTCGAATTACACTTATCCAATAGAATTAGGACATGTTTTAGGGTAATAGTAATATCATATTTACCCTTATTTACCCTATTTACTATTAACCGTGGTAAATAAAATTAAAAAGTTACTATTCACCAAAAAAAAATTTCATCGCATTGAACCACATTTTACTTAATTACATCGACCGTGTCTCTCGGATTTTTGAAATTCCATTCACAGAAGCGGTAAAATTATGTTTTATGACAAATTCAGTTTTTTAACTACCACTTAGTAGTTTCACTATTCATCAAAAAATGATGTTTTTCAGAACAATGCCAAAATTTCATCCTAAGCTATATTTCATATTCCGAATTCAAAAATGAATTCTATTTTACCAAATTCATAACATAGAAGTTGCATTAATTAATTTTATAATTAAATACCGCTGTTAAAACAAATAGCGTGTTTTTAAGAAACAATATCTATCAAAAGATTGACACTTGTTTATGTCTGGTTTAAATGTGAAATTACATCCAATGACCAACATTGTATTAAATTGTAAAAATATATTCTAAATATACTTTTAAACCACTAAAATTAATAATTTATCACTATTAATTATTTTGATTAAAAAAGTTGTTTTTAATTATAATTTAGTAATTTTCACTATTTATCAGAATATGAAAGTTATCCGAAAAGTACCAAAATTTTTCCTTAGGCTAAATTCGATATTCCGAATCCAAGAATGAAGTCCATTTTGAGAGCTAAATTTTCTAAAATTTAAAAAGTGGTTATTACTATTCAAAACGGCTAGTTTTAATAATATTTTAATAGCATATCGTTGTTTCGTGAAACTCAGTATTGCGTACTACACACGCTATCGAGGAAAGTTGAGATTGCGTGTAATGAAAGGAAAGTCAAAGATGCGTGTTGTGCAAGCTCCTTTTGGTGTAGCGTACAACACAAGAAATTAATAAAATTAAAAAGAATATTCTTCATAAAATCTCGGGTTGTTACATTCTACCCCCCTTAAAATGAATTTCGCCCTCGAAATTCGTCGGGGTTATAAATGGTTTACTATTCGAAAGTTTATTTAATAGAAACCGACATCGTAAAAAGGAATACCAAAACCAATATTTAAAAACAAAAGTATGCAACGTAACGGTTACCCAAATAAACTAATCACTGGGTTTCCACATAGTTGAAAATATGGATATGAAAGAGAAATCTAACCATCATGTTATGATGGAGAGTGGTAGAGAACATGGCTATGGAAAATCCAGTAATCACAAATCCATAAATTTGTGACGATCTAAGGTACCATCTGATTCATCAGGTATAAGATCAATAGGACAACATTTTTGGTTTTCAAGATCATTTCCCTAAAGATGAAAATTTGAATTAGAATAAATACTTTCTTTATTTTGGTACAATCTCACTATTGTTCATGCCTTGACCAATTTCCACTTCATCTCTTTAATAAATGAAGTTGAATTTGTTATTCGTGAAGTGTTAGTAGATCACGTGATAGAATGACGAGTCATTCCATCTGTCTCAAACAAAAGGTTAGCAAAAATTATATACATAAGTCGGTCTATAGTGAGATTAATCATATATGGTACCTAAAATGGACTTATAATTCATATATCATACTGCTTAATATAATAAAACTAGTTTCTACTAAACAGGTACTTCCTGTAGGCCAGTGGTAGGCGATAAAGGCCAGTCGCACTTCGGTTGTGGGTTCGATTCCTACAGCCTTATCTGACGCGATGGGCTGTCGCCCGTCCTGCAGGTTGTCCTTTTTCTAAAACTACATTACTATAACATCCCATCAATAATATAGAAAAAAAACTTTTATCCTTAAACAATGCTCACTTATGTCCAACATAATCCATTTCAATCTTTAGACTTATCCATAATACTGCAGTCCACTCTCATAACATAGTGAAAACGATTACCGGAGATTTAATACCATCGTTGATCCCCATATATCATAAGATATGTTTTGTTGGTCACATTCCAAACATTCAAAGTCCTTAATCATGTATTCTCTAGAATACCTTAGTGAAAACATGAATGCAGTTTAAAGTTAACACTTTCCACATACCAAAATCCTCAAAATTCTATATACTCAAACCATGATATCACTTAGTCCTTATATCAATCATGAGCTCATGAATACTGTCAAACATTTCATTTCCTCCTTATCCCTTCATTATGCACATATCATCTACTTTCTAAAATATTTGAATCACATTTCATGGTTACCGGTACCTTAGAATTATTGAAAACCACAATAGACCAATACATAAATATTTCAATACACCATAAAAGTAGCTCAACAATAATTATTATTGAATACCAATACATAAACACTTCAATCCATCCTCTTTAATTATTGTCCCGGAATAAGTCCTTCCTTGATTTAGAAGTAACTTTTTTGGTCAGGGCATTGAGTTGGGTAATGCCCATGTTCTCCAAAAATAATAAATTGAACTCCATAACAGTCTGTCACTCTATGACCATTTTCTCCACACAGATAAAATCGGTTCCTCCATTTGGGGTATTCCTCAAGGTTATTTTTCCCTTCTTTAGAAATCTCAATCTTCTTTTCTTTATGCTCCTCAACATGTGAACATGCATAATAGTTTATCTTCCTCTTCTTTGATGAATTAGGCATACCACTAAATTTCACCTTGTTAATCATATATCGCGATGACTGATTCGGCATAATCACAATATCTTTCTCTCTAGGCATTACACAATTTTGTTGCTCATAGTCACCAATTTGTCCATTGGATTCAATGTTAACCGAATTCCTTCTGGTTCCCTCCATTAACAAAAACACAAAAAGAATTCTGTGAGAGGTGAAATCATGCTAGGGAAAACAACATTATAAAGGGGGAGTACCTTCAATATCTAACATCTTATGTTTAATTATATGATCGTTATTGTAGTTCTAGTACTATAACTTATACGTATACTTAGTCTTAGGGACATCCCTAGATATACCGTAGAAATATCTCTAGGGATCTCACTAACGTTTTCGCATCCTAGTTTCCAAAGGTTGACTAAACCTTTCCTCTGATACCAACTGTAGTGGTCTAGAATTACTTCCATTGGACTACAATTGATACCTATCAGGGCACTCCATGGGTGGCTACACACCCTGGGCGGGACACACCACCATCCCCAGTGGCAGCCATTTCCTCATGAAGCCCTTTGGCGGAGAGCCATGCTTCGTCCAACGCTCACATGTGAGAGTTCCCAAGGATCAGATACATTCCTACCTCCTTTTCCTCTGATACCAACTGTAGAGACCCTAAGCTTAACGTACATGGACATTACATTACATTTGAGTAATACTTAGTACATAACAAAAACACACACACAAGGATCGTAATAGTTTAGTGTCTTTGGAAACTCGGAACGTAATCTTCTAATCGTGGTGAAAGATCTTCAATATCTCCCATAAAGATCTTCCCTTTTTTTACCTAAAACCTTTCTTTATATCCTGGGTAAAAGAAAACATAAAATGGTGAGCTCAAATGCTCAGTAAGGGTATACAAAAGAAAAATCAATCACATCATATTCATAAGAACATAACTTTTGGAAATCTTAACCTGCAAAAGAGAGCATAATTTCATAACATGGGATAAATCATAGTAGTGAAATTAAATCCCAATAATCATTACATAAAACATGAAGCTTTGTGGCATACACACATAATCATAGAGAATCATTTCTTGTTAGTCAAGACTCATTTCCAAGACTATCTTAGTGGACAAAGTCCCTTTCTGAATCGAGTAACCCTCGTTTCAGTCCAGTTTCACTGAACCGGTATAACCTACCATTTCAGCCATATCTATCTCATGAGATATAAAATCTTTACCCAATGCATTGGAGGGAGATATAGGTCCTACCCATCTCATAATGATACCATTCTTATGTGTTCCAAAAAATCATAAATCATACATCATTTCATAACCCATGTAATAAAATGGGATTCTTAAACATCATGCCATCATAATCCATAAACAATTGATATCATTTCATCATAAGAAAATTGAAACCATTTAAATCATAGAGACATTTTACTTGAAACATACATATCAAATAATGTCATCTTAGATGGAAAATAGTTTTGAGAAAAACACTTGAAATGAATTCTTGAGGAAAATATCCTTTCATCTTAAAAATCATTTTCTTTTCACAAAATTCCATGAAATTTTAAAATATAGGGGTTTTGTTGAAAATAATCATGAAATCTTGTAGAGGAAGCTTCCAGAAAAAGAGGTGTTATCAAACCATAAAAATCTGTTCGCGTCGTATAAGTTCAAAATAACATTCTCCTCGTACTTTTGTCGGAAAAGTCAAAAAGTACCTCGTATTAAAAATGACAAAAGATTCCTTACTTACCATGTGGTAAAAGGGTAAAAATGAATTTAAACATACATTGGAGAATGGTAAACATTTTATAAAAACATTTTTAGAAAACATGGTCATGGATGATAAACGTAACCCCAGTAAATACTTACGTATAAGAAATCTCGGATAAAAATGAGATTGAAAATTTATCCCTTACCTTAGGTCTGATTTGCTTCGTATGTGTCCGAACCTCCTGTATAATGATTTAAATAATGTCATTGACTTATTACAGAATCATATTCATTATTATGATATCATATATGGTTCACTTATGACATTATATTACCCGTTCTTTTGTAAATTCCATGTTAAAGAAGCGTTTTGGGTAAAATCGTTTCATTTATCGTAGGTGTTTTGACTTGTTGTTCTTGACATCATTATTACTTATATCATGATTTACTTACTTCCAGAATATAAAATATGATTTATATATCATATATATTCAGTATATATATATATATAATAGATATATAAATAAAATGAAAAACATCGTTCATGGAGACGGTAGTCCGTACGTACGCATGAACGCTGTTTTCCTTTCCTTATTGTCTTGAAATGGAAGTAAGTAGATGACATACATATATATATATATATACATAAATCCAGTAGCTTTATAATGTCATATATTTCATTATTATTTCTTATATATACTTTATAATCATTCTTAAATGGTTAACATGGAGAATGAATCTCATCGCGTCGTGGAGACGGTAGTCCGTACGTACGCACGAGCGATGATATCATTCCCATGGTCGTGGAATTGTGTTGAAGTGTATGTATACTATTTCAGTATCAATATCAATTTATAATAATAATATATAGTTACTCATTACACCTTTATACCCACCCAATTAAGTTGGTGGCATAAAATAGATTACACCACGGCGTGGAGACGGTATTCCGTACGTACGCACGCGCGGTGATTTCCTTTTTCCATGGGATGGATAGAAGGTTAATTAGAGTTGTTTCATATTTATAATAACATATCAGTATATAAGAAATAATTATGTTATTACTTTATCATTAAACAACTAAAGAAGAAGAAGTTGAAGAAGAAAGAAATTGAAAAGATCGGTAATGGATATTACCTCTTCTTTGGAACGCCTCTTTGAATCCTCCACTTAGGGAACTAAGATTGGTCTTTGAAGAAGCCCAGGACCTCTAGGATTATTCTAGGGAAGTGGAGAGGAGAAAATGGAAGGGTTTGGCCGAGCTTGAGTTCTCAAATTGGTGTGAGGAGGAGGGGGAGGAGGTGTCCTTTTATAAGGGAGGAGAGGGGCACCTTAGGAATATCTCAAAATATTATTTTATATTAAAGTAAAAATCGGTTTATAATGGTTACAAAGGGTCTTATTTCGAAGCTAAAGTGGGGATGGGTCGAAATCCTATCAACCAATAATATTTATACAAGCTTAGGGTATTATTTTAACCTTATCAATTAGATTTAACTCTATGTTAAATAATTTAACTTTTACCGTGTCTTTTTGTTTTCTTTCACTATATGGTTAATACACTTACTATAACATGCCAAACGAACCCCAAATTGTTTATTACTAATACATATATCCTTATCTAAGTCATTTGGCCGAACATTAGATTTTTAGGAATAAAATAATAATTAATACTATAATATTTGATTTAAAAACTATTTTGTGTCAATTTTGACACTATTTGATATATGCTTTTTTTGAAAGTCATAATAGAATTATATGTTCGAACCAAGTTGATTAAATCAACAATAATATTTCATAGTAACCTATAAAATTAGTGGAATTCATAAAAAGTCTCAAATTACATTTATTTGAGCATTTATAACATCAATTATTTTAACATTTCCTTAAATGGGTAATTACTGCATCATCGTTGTGTCATAAATAAATTAATTTATTTAACGTCTAAAAATTATAAATAAAATATCATTATGTAGGAAATCATTTTATCTTACTAATGAGTATTTATAGTCGAATTTATCTTATGTATAACCCCATATTAAAAATGTTTTAGTTATTAAACTTTGATTTTCACTATTTTAACTATTCATTAAATAAAATAATATTAAATGTCATAATCTAATCCAAGTGGACCTAAATGGTTATATTATATTAATAAGGATGTTTTTGGTCGAATTACACTTATCCAATAGAATTAGGACATGTTTTAGGGTAATAGTAATATCATATTTACCCTTAGTTACCCTATTTACTATTAACCGTGATAAATAAAAGTAAAAAGTTACTATTCACCAAAAATTATTTTCATCTCATTGAACCACATTTTACTTATTGAAATCAACCGTGTCTCTCGGATTTTTGAAATTCCATTCACAGAAGCGGTGAAATTATGTTTTATGACAAATTCAGTTTTTTAACTACCACTTAGTAGTTTCACTATTCATCAAAAATTGATGTTTTTCCGAACAATGCCAAAATTTCATCCTAAGCTATATTTCATATTCCGAATTCAAAAATGAAGTCTATTTTACCAAATTCATAACATATATGTTGCATTAATTAATTTTATAATTAAATACCGCTGTTAAAACAAATAGCGTGTTTTTAAGAAACAATATCTATCAAAAGATTGACACTTGTTTATGTCTGGTTTAAATGTGAAATTACATCCAATGACCAACATTGTATTAAATTGTAAAAATATATTCTAAATATACTTTAAAACCACTAAAATTAATAATTTATCACTATAAATTATTTTGATTAAAAATGTTGTTTTTAATTATAATTTAGTAATTTTCACTATTCATCAGAATATGAAAGTTATCCGAAAAGTACCAAAATTTCACCTTAGGCTAAATTCGATATTCCGAATCCAAAAATGAAGTCCATTTTGAGAGCTAAATTTTCTAAAATTTAAAAAGTGGTTATTACTATTCATAACGGCTAGTTTTAATAATATTTTAATAGCATATCGTTGTTTCGTGAAACTCAGTTATGCGTACTACACACGCTATCGAGGAAGGTTGCGATTGCGTGTAATGCAAGGAAAGTCAAAGATGCGTGTTGTGCAAGCTCCTTTTGGTGTAGCGTACAACAAAAGACATTAATAAAATTAAAAAGAATATTTTTCATAAAATCTCGGGCTGTTACAGGTACCATTTGGATTTCATATTCTAGAGCTTATGTTATTTTTTATTCTGGTGCATCTGTTTCATTTATCTCTACCTATATTAGGAACTTGCTAAATTTTCCAATAGAGTTGTGGTATTTTACGATGATGTTTGTGACACCGTGGGGTATGAATAAAGAGTATGGTCAAAGGTTCCTATCTAGTGTGCTTTCTGTATTAGGGGTTCAGAGGGAGTGGGACCTCTTGGTCTTGGATATGGTCCTTTTTTAAGTAATCATCATTTTGTATTGGATGGTTCACTTTAAAGTGCACATCAATATCTATAGGTAGTGGGCGAGTTTCATAGAACCTGATGGGAGTCCTCAGGTTTCTCATGTGGAATGGGATCCTCAGTCAGGTAATGTGGGACCTCCATCCACAGAGTTGGGAAATAACTTCATTAAGTTAATGTGGCTCACACTAGAGGAAAATTGTATTTCTCTAAATGGGGGATTACCTCATGTTTTCAATGAGTTCCCTAAGGTATTTCTAGATGATTTTTATGCATTACTCTTGCGAATGATGTGGTGTTATCGATTTATTTGGCATTAGGAACACAATCGACATCTCTTCCCTCATATCGTATTTCCCCCATCAGGTTGAGGGAATTATAGATACAATTGGATGATTTTGAATCCTAAGGATTCATTCACCCGAGAATTTATCCTTGGGCCACTCTTAGGATTTTTACGAATAAGGCCAACAGTTACCTCGTATTGTGTATTGACGAATGGATGTTGAACAAGGTAACCATCAAGAACAAATATACACTTCCCTGAATAGATGACCTGTTTGATCAGTTAATGGGGGAATGTTATTTTCTAAAATAGACTTGTGGTCAGGTTACCACCAAATTAGATGAAAATAGGAAAATATCCCATCGAATACCTTCCAAAATTTGTAAAACTAATATGTGTACTTGGTCATTCATTTTGGATTGACCAACACTCCAACAGTCATTATAGAACTCAAGAATTGGGTGTTCCACTAGTACCTCAACTCCTTTGTCATGGTATTCGTTGATGAAATCTATTTTTTTCTAGATCTACAAAGGATCATGATCATCATCTTTAGATCATGTCTGGAACATTGCATGATCACCTCCATTGTGAATATTTATCAATGTTCACTATCTAGACCAGGGAAATGTTATTTCTCAGCCTTGTGATCTCAGAGCCTTGTGTTTCGGTGGGACCTGAAAAGATAATGGAGGATATTTCCTATGAGTAGCTGAGGAATGTGTCAAAGATCAAGAGTTTCCATGGCCTGGATGGTTTCTATAGGTGTTATTTTTGGAGAATTCTCTAGGCTTTCATCTCCCATTACTGCACTAAACACAGAAATGGGTGAAGTTTTATTAGGGCCATGTATGTTAGGAATCCTTTGAGGAGATGAAGTGATAGTGGACTAATTCCCCCCTTCTAGACCATTACAGAACCTAGAAAGGGATTTATGTTTTATTGTAATTATTCATGTGAAATCCACAAGTGTGTGCTTATGCAGAATGATCATGTGGTGGTGTATGGATCTCGCCAACATTGGCCACATGGAAAGAACTACTCTACCCAGGACATGGAGTTAGCAATCTTGATTCTGGAATTGACGAATTGGTGTCACTATCTCTTGAAGGTGAAGTCTGTGGTCTACATTTATCACTAGAGTGTATCCAACAGTTTATTGTAGAAGGTTCATATTATGATGCAGTGTTGTTGGATCGAATATCTACAGGGGTTTGACATAAATATATTCTAAACCCCGAGAATGGTTAATAAAGTGGATGATACCTTGAGAAAAAGAGTACCATTATATGATTTAAGGAAGTACAGAGATGTGTGGACTCTAATGGGGCTCCTTTATCAAATGAACATGGAGACCAAGGAGCACAGTGGAGTGCATTCATGGAAAGTCTTTAGTTGACTCCTACAGTTTTAGAGTTGATTTAGTAGGATAATAACAATGATGAGATATTTCATCAGTCCATTTAGTTTCTACATGGTGGGGATATATATTTTGATTGGTCTTCATATCATGATGGCATCTTGTACTTAAAGTTCTGGTTTGTTGTTATGTTTTCCCTGTGGAAGGTCTTGATGCTAGATAGCCTCCAATATTAGTTGGTCGTTCATCCCAGGGTGACCAAAATGTACCATGATGTTCATCAATAGTTCTGGTGGCACGATATGAGATGAGAGACAACATATATTGTTTTGAGATACTACACATTCCATTAGGTAAAAGAAGAGCGTCAATGATGATATGACTTTCTCCAAAAGTTACCCATTCCATCCTAGAAGTGGGATAATGTCGCCATGGATTACATTGTTCGCATACCTCATTAAACTGAAGTTATGAATTTTTCTTTGGTAGTGATTGATTGTCTGACCAAATCATCCAACATTATTCCAATCAAAGATACAACTAAAGTGGATGAGTTGGGCTGATTATGTATTCAGGAGGTAGTAAGGCTCCATGGATTTTCGTTGGTATTTGTCTAGGATAGGGACCCTTGTTTCACTTCATGGTTTGGGGAAGGCCTTCATAAATCATTGGGGTCTCAGATTAAAATGAACATGGCATACTATCCTCAAATTGATGGTCTAATACAGTAGGCAATTTGGATTTTAGAGGACATGCTTCGTGCATGTGTTTTATATTTTTCAGGTTCTTGGGATATGTATTTGGGATTGGTCGGGATTTCCTATAAGAATATTTTACAATATTAAACTCGTATGGATCCTTTTGAGGTGCTCTATCTTCATCCTTGTCAGTCCCTTCTATGTTGGGCTGAGGTAGGTGAGACCGCATTATTGGGGATGGTTCTTATTCAGGAGACATCTGTAAAAGTCAAGTTGATTGAGTATCAGTTATTGATATCTCTGATCCTCCACAAATCTTTTAATGATCAGTGGAATGAAGACAAAGATATTTCTATTAGTGATTGTGTATTATAAAAAGTGGCTCCACATCTAATTCAACATCATTTGGGAAAACATGGAAATTTAACCTTGAGAAATGTCATACTGTTTGAGATCTTTGAGAACATTGGCATGGTTGTATATAGGTTCTCTTTTCCCTCAAAGTTTTTGTTTATTAACATTTTATTTCATGTCTCCAAAATACAAAAGTAAAATCTAGATCTATCACATATGTTTAATTTAGAGGATTTGGAGATAGTTCCCGATTTATCAGTGTTTTAGCAGCTAATGTGAATAGTGGATTTCAAAGAGATGGATCTGCAGGGGAAGTCTTTTCCACTAGTCTAGATCCTTTGGTAGAATTGAATTAATTTTTTCAAGGAATGAGAGTAGATGGGTTGGTTTGGGAAATAGTACCCTTTCTGGTATTCTAGTCTAGTTTAGGGTTGACTTTTTGAGGGAGAAAGTATTTAGTGGGGGGGGGGGGGAATTGTCACATGATTGCGATTCTTTACGGTATTTTCTCCTTTATTCTTTTTCTATATTCTCCAAGGTTTCCTTTTGTCCACTATTGAAATTAGATCAAAATGGAATGGTTTTGGGTTTACATAATAGGTTGCATGGTTGGTGTTCATTGTTTACTAAACAGTGAAGTCAAACCATGAAAGGTGTCTAGTTTGTCAAAATCATTATAAATTCCAAGATTTCCCTTTTTGGATTATCCCTAATGTGACCCATTATTCCATCATTCATCCCTAATAGCAATTGATGAATCCCAAGAACATAAATCCTCCCTATAAATAATTTTAAATTGGGTTTTAGTGGTGGAACTTCATGTTTCAACATGTATGTGATTCCCACTCTTGATTCATCCGTTTCCATAGTGTTTATTTCAACTGTCATTAATTTCAAAATGTACTGTACTGTGGTATTTTTTCCTAGGATTTTATTTTAGTTTTCTTGGTCCAATATTATTGATTTAGGTTAGTTTTCACTTCATTTTGTTGTGGTGGTGTTTTTGTTGATGTTTCACACAAGGATTTGAGCTTTTTGACACATATGGAAGGTGATTCCATGTGAAATCATTCATTGATGAGTTAATATTTCTGGAATGAAATTTTATACTTTTCCTCTTCCATTTTTATTGGTGAAAAACTAATTTTGTTATAATTGATTATATAGTTGAATTAATGTATCATTATTGTGTAAAAATGGGTTTGTTTAATTTCTATTCGATGTTGTATTATTTGGTGTTGTTTGATGGGTCATGTAATGGTTTAACTAAATTGTGTTTGGGATTCCAATTATGGTGTGGTGTGACATTGGTGTGCATTTTACTTTTGAAGAGGTTTTTTAAATTTATTTCATGTGCAAAGCACTCTTAGACCTCTTGCAATAGTTTTATGAAAAAATTTAAATGGTTTATTGAGGTACACAATGGGTGAAAAACAAGTTTAGCTTTAGTATGGTGTGTGAATGACCATAACATGTATTTTTTTTATCTAAATGGTAAATGATGGCTTGTGGAACGTTTTTGAGAACAATGAGGGAAACCCATGTATCTAGGTGGGTGAACATGGACTGTACGATCTGAATCTGGAGTGGTATCATCCTTAGATCATATAGAAAGTTGATGATGACAAAACTAACACAACTATGATGATGTTGGGGACCACTAATACATTGGTGTTTACCCTCTATGTGATTCATTCAAGAGATGTTTATGGATTATGGTTGGTTTTACTCCGATATATGAGGTACACAAGGCCCTCAACTAGATAGTTATTAGGGGAGTTCATGGGACTCGTGCTCATGGTCTATTTTGTACATACCATTGGAATTCCCTGTTGTTGGAAAAAAAAATTCAGTATCATGATTGTCTTATTTAAAAAATTACATTCATTAATGCTGCCCCTTGAATACACATTCATTGGAATGTTTCAACTTTTTAATAAATAGATTATACCTTTCCTTGTTCTTAAAAACATACATGATTTTGATCTTATAATGTTTGACACATGGAATCATAGGTAGATATTCTATTTAGATTAGACTCACACCCTACTTTCACCTGTGTGTGTAAGTATACAAGATCATATTGATATAGGTAAGGGAAAGGTATTTGGACATAGAGGATTAGGTTGTCAGCTTCCATTCATGATGTGGTGTTGTGGAGAAGGCTTGGTGGTGATGTCCCTTTGTCTCGTGCTTGTTATTGTGTTGGGAATGCTTCTACTTTATAGTTTTGTACATCATGTGTCTTTTTTAAATCCATGAATTAATTTGTGAAATTTATTTAAGGATTTTTTGGTTGTTAATTTTCATATTAACATTATTTATTGTTTTTGGATGTATAATGTTTCTAGACTCTGGAATATAATACCCAAACAACTATTCTTGATTGCCAGGAACTTGTTCCATCATGTGGGGGTTGGGAACACCCTCAGGGCCCAGTCATAAACTTGGTTGGGTACCAGTATTGAATGAAACAAGATCCGAATCTTGATAGTTCATGTTCAGAACAAAATGCATGGACGTAGTTTCATATCTATAAATCTATGAACAAACCATGTTTCATGTGCACAAGATTATGTGTGGACCATGTTTCATTTCAATAAGTTTATGCAAGGATCTAATTTCACATACATAAATTAATGATTGAAACTATTCCTATTTGTACATGTTTAAAATGTTATATGTTTTGGATATTCAATATTACATTGTTTATGATATTTTCTCTAGACCATGAATAATTATTGATGATTTTAAACTCACATAAATTTTTTCCACTGTTATGACAAAACTTATTCTAGGACACATGTAAAAATATATTTATTTGATTGTATTTAACATACATATTCGAATTTTTTTATCATACCCTTATTCTCAGGTAGGATCATTGATTGATATCTCTTTTTCTTACCCTTACTAGGTATCTGAGATCATCCAATCTTATATTTTTTCATCCCCATGTTATTATGGATTTTTATATGTATGATATATCTAAAAGGGTAATAATAAGAATAATATTATGGTTTATTTTCAATATCCTTTATATAATAAATTTTATGTGTCCCTAGTCTCTAAAGAAACTAAAACATTATAGTTTTTGGGAACAAATAATTGTGTTATATATTGAATATTTTTTAAAATTGATAAAAAAAATTCTATTATTTTCTTATATTGTCTCTATAAGCATATGGAAACCCATGGGATAAATTTTGAACAATAGGATATTTTAATAGAGAAAAATATATAGAAATGTAACCTCAAAGGATTAAACATATAACATGGCATATCAATGTATAAGCATGATACAATAAACATGAGCCAAAGAGAATAACATATTCATATAACAAAGAAATGTGGAATAACAGGAAAAATAATATATAATAGCATTGTGGGAAAATATAACGTTAACTAATTCAATGAATAAATCATGGAACATATAAATAATTTCAACACACCAATTGGTGAGCATAAAAACAATGTACACACATAATGTTGTGAACATAACAATAATGTGAACATTTTATTTTTTGATCATAAAAATAATGCACACACAATATGTTTTGAAAATAATAATAATATAATATATTCATTTATTTGAAAATAACAATAATTTACATGTTTCATATAATAAAAATAATAATATGTTAATATATTCAAGATGTGATGATAATAATAATGTATACACTTAATGGTATAAACATAACAATAATTGTCATGATTAATCCTCATTACATGAGTCATAAAACCTTCCAAAATTAATATTAGGGAAATATGTGACCTAAATCTTAAAAAAATTATAATATCTACCAATATCTTTCACAAAAAATATTATTACATCAAATCATGAAGAAAAAATTGAAAAAAATATGTTTTGTAGCATTACAAATGGATATATTATAAAATACATAAGAGTCTGATCAGTTGTTACAAAATATTTAATCATCCAAAATGATTATCTAAAAATGAATATTGCGTGTTTATTGTAAAATTTTAATCCAGTTGAGATCAAAATTTTATAAAGGGAGGAAAATGGATTTAAAATTAAAAAAACAGTTTTTATAAAAAAAAATTATAATTATCGAAAAAATAAACATACAAGTCACATAAAAAATACAAATTTAGTTAAATTGAATTGAAAAATGTTTTACAAAATATTTTAAATGTAATTTTAACATTTTATAATTTAGAAATAAAAAATGGTTCTCTCTAGTAAAAGTGTTTTGAAAGGTAGAGCATATGATCATGAAAAGAAAGAGAATTTTAATATTTAAAATTGGCTCTATGTAAATCCACACCATGAAAATAATAATAAATATTATTTTTTAAAATATATAAAGAATAATATGAAAATAAAAATAGAAAATAAATATATGTATTTTAAAATATAAATTATTTTTTTGGAATGATAAATACTAATATTGAATAAAAATTGTCATTAAATAGTATTTGAATTATCTTATATAGAATTATACTTTTCTATGAAAGAATCACATAAAATAATAATAATTGAATAAGAAAAAATAATCATACATATAGAGAGATAGAGAGATAGGGTAATATAATAATACTTTATGATGGAATAAACTAAATATTTAACAAACACTTTTAGGATGTATCATTAGAACAAAAAGAAATGGTATTTGAGTTCACAAAAACCGTTATGTCTTTGGCATCATTTGAATCAAAAGTAATTGAATAAGAAAAATGTAGATAGATATTATATGAAATTTAATTAAATTATAATTATGATAAATGTACATACATATTATTTATATACTCCATATTAAATTATATAAGTGGGGAATAAATCATATGTCTCAAAAAATGGAACATGAGACATGAAATATCATTTCCATAACATTTAATTTATATAAAACTGAATTAACATCCTGTATAATAAAAAATTAAATAATAATAACTTATTTAAGAAACATATTCATATCAAAATCCATTTATATAGTTCATTTTTAATAATTATCTACACATACCTTAGTTAGTTGTAGATTAGCATCAAATTCGATTTTTAATATTTTCATTTAATTTTTACAATTATCTTCATGATTGTGTTGTCTCATCTTTATTGAGATAAAGTAAATTATTCACCTATTAATACATGTACTATTATATAATACATTTAATTATTTATAAATTCCCCATATAATTTCATGATGTTCATAGTTATGATTATTTAAGATGAAATTAGTGGTGATATTGTTTAAGTAATCTTCAGATATCAACGAAATTATTTATAATGATTATTAATTTTTATATTATATTTCAATAAAAATATTAATTAAATATATAAATCTATAATAATATATATATTATTTATATATGTATTTTTTAACCACCAATGTGAGATGTCGATGAAAATGAAACAAGTTGTACATAGAGGCCTTTGTCTTCACAGATGCATGAGTATCATTTTAACATTCTAATGAATCGATGAGAATGAAGGTAGATAATGATCTCTATTTTTATATTATTTATAATCTTATAAATATAATAATTTTTAATTATTTATATTTTTATAAAATTCCTTGATAGTCGGTGATGAAAAACCAAATATGTCATTAATGTAGGTGTTTCTGAGCACGTACACATGGAAGACGTACTCATCTTTCTGAGGAGAAGGGTGGAACGTATATACTGATTAATCAATATAATAAAATATTGTTATTGTAATGATAATGAATATTATTTTATGATTTTATAATATAAATTTTGGTAAGAAAAGAAGACCTAATTAAATAAAAATGATAAATGATAAATATTGTTAAATTTACCTTAGTGCATAGAATAATTCCATTGAAAACTAGATTAAGACTTTAAGGGGTGGTATTTGGAGGAGAACTGATCATATTAGAAATTTATATTTGTTTTTGTGGAATATATGGGTATATTTGTTTCATGCTATATATATTTTTGTATGAGGAGAAGTGAGGTTTTGAAGGGATTCTTTTTTAAATGAGAGGTGTGGTACATTTGGAAATATTCACAACATTATTTTTAAATGATTTCAATTTTAATGTAATGTAGAAACTAAACTACAAAATAATGGGGAGGGGTGAGGTAAGGTTGATCAATACTTAACCAATCCATTGGTGATATGTTTTTATAATGTTTTAGGTATTATATGATTCTGACTTTTACTATGGTAACTATTTTTTATAAAAGCATTTTACTTCTTTTGAATAAAAATAAAATATAACATTTAAAATTCATTGATATATGAGATAAAAAATATGAATTTATTATTTTTATGTTTTATTGATAAAATTTATAAAAACTAATTCTAGAATAAAAAATATTTAAATCATTAAAAACTTCTTTAGAGGGAAACGATAACATAATTTTTAAAATATCATATATAGGTTGTTAAAATAAATTTATTATATTTAAATGTAAAATTTTATTTATAAAATAAATATTTAATCAATAATAAGGTCTAATAAATTTTAAATTTTGATAACACAAATTAGATATCGTAATAGTCATTGTATTTGAAAAAAATGTATTTTAATAATTTCACCTAAAAATCAATATTTTAGAAAAATAAAAAAAATCATTAATTAAAAAAATTTATATGATGAATATAATATCATTTTAATTTTTCTAAACATAAATTATAAAAATTAGTAATTTAAACTTACAATGGAAATTTGAAATATAATAAAAATTATTTTTATTAGAAAATGGAATTTTAATGTATTAATTGTTCATGTCCATATTCCTTTTAAATTTTTTATTAAATGATTTTTAATATAGTTTTAATTTTTTTAAAAATAACATTAGTGTAATTATTTAATGTATTCCCATTTAATTTAATTATATGAAAATCATAGGACTCATCTGAAAACAATTATTTGAATGTACCCATTTTACCATTATTGTGGTAAATTAATTTAACATATTTGATTAATTTTAATGATTAAAAATTTAATTCAACTATATATCTAATTTTTAGATACTTATTAAAAAAATGAAAATAAATTAATATGACTCAATTTTTAAAAGTGAAAAAATAATTTTAATTTAAGAATATAGAATGCATAATTTTATTTCAAGGAAATATATATCTTCAAAGAATAATGTAAATTTATTACATGCCCTGTAATAAATATTTAATAATATATATTTTTATTTTATTTTTTATATTACTAGTACATCTCAATGAAATCATTATTTGAAAATAATATAATAAAATGCATAATACAATAAAAAGGATTTATTTGTACAATTTATTTTTAATAATAAAATTATTTTACTAGTTAGGTAGCTATTAAAATTGGATTTTATCAGGTTATTATTAGTAAATGTGTCCTTTATATATCAGTCTACATATATTTCATAATATATTTACCTCTTTTTTGTACTCTAATTTAGTTTATACTTAATAATTGTCCTTTTTACCTTAAAATAGTGGGTCACTGTTCATTTAGGTTTAGTGTTACATGTAATAACACATATTTAATCAATATTTATTAAAAAATAAATTTATAGTAAAATATTGGGGTGTTATATTTATGGGTATATTACCATATAATAATGTTATTTAATAATTGAATTTAATAAAAAATTCATATATATGGGATGCACAAAAGGCTGGTGGAATTTTGACCATATTTATAGCACCCTATGATGTAAAAAATACTATGTTCGATAGCATATTTAACATGAAACATCAAACAGAATCCAACAACATAGTATTATAACTATTTAAATATGACAGTTATTACCGTGTTATTGAATTAGTGGGTATAAACAATATTATAAAATACATATAATGTAAAAACTCAATAAAAATTTATTGATTAAATATTTAAGAATAAGTACTCAATTTTAAATAACATTACTTTATGTTTTATAAATATGTTTTCTTTCAAAAGGATTTAAATTCATTTTGTGAGAAAATTTTATATATACTTTTTGAAATCATATAAATTTTATTATATAAAATTATATCATTTTTGAAATAATCATATCAAATTTATATTTGGGTTATGTTTTTATGATTTATATGATAATATGTATTTTCTAGTAATTAGAGATAAATAACGATTTTTATTAAAAATGATGTTTTTGTTTCAACCATTTTATAAGATCAAAATTATTTGAAATTGGATTCAAGGTAAATTTAGTGATATATTAATATAATCATTCCAATTTGTTTCATTTGAATCAATTTTTAAATTGAATTTTTTATAAAATATTTTATTTATTCAAAAGATGACATTTTTTTTGATAACTACATTTTTTTATAAAATGGTTTTCATTGGGGTTTGAAAACATCTGTTAAAATTAATTTCATTCTATTCCATAAATTTAATTTCAAAAAAAGTTTCCATATTTGGAATCATTAGGTCTGGATTTTGTAAATATGTCCCTTTTTGTTTTAGGCATTATGAATTTTAATTGTGGTAAAACATATCACCTTAGTAATTGGTAAATGGGGTGAATCTAGTATGAATCTAGGAGATGAAACCATAAATTATCATCCAAAATTTTTATTGGATGAATTTATTTCAAAAAAAAAACAAATCTAGTCTTTATATATTAAAAGAATCATATCTATGAAAAATATCCTTATAACATTTAAGTGAATGAATATTACAAAATGTTACACTCTTAATTTTAAATATCTATTATTTTTCTACATTAGAAAAAAGAATTATATTAACTAACCTAAATTTAAATTTTATGAATAATTTATTATTTTTCCGGATATAAATTTATTTTAACTTTTTATGAATTATAAAATTAGTTTAAATTCATGCACAACCCAGATAAAATATTTATTTAATTAATAAAAATAGGACAAAATGAATTTAGAAACATTTAAGACAACATAATTTTAAATAATTAATGCATCCCATGAATTATAAATATATTTATATGACATTCATGTGGTGTTTGAGATGATTATATTCTAATAACCCCATTCATAGATGTAATTCATTTCAAATTAATGAATAGTGTCAAAAATTACATTTAAAAGCTTATATCAAAATAATATTCAATTAAATTATTTAAATTTCATAAAAATATAATCATTATCCATGTAAATGGAATATTTTAACAAACATTATTCATCATCTATTTATGAATCACATTTCTATTAATAGTAACATTAAAAACACATTGGATTAAAATAGTGGATTCTATAGTTAATCAAAAACTATTATTAACCAAAGGGTCAATAAAAAAGTAATGATTAAAATAATAAAAAATCATATATAAATTTTTTTGGATGATGATATTTAAATTATAGATAATATTTCTTCGAATTAATAGCTATTTGGATGAATTTGGATCAAAAATGACCATATGATATTTAAATTTGTTTTATGAAAATAAATAAGTATCAGTCACCACAATTATATAAGGGAACCTCCTCTAACAATTGTTTACACCACTAGGAGCCTTATATATTGATAATCACCAAGAAATATCCTATAAACATCATTATAAACATTATATATATTTTTTTATTCCCAAAATACTCACTCCATCTTCCATCAAATGTGAATCAAAAGAGAAAATCAAAATAAGAGGTAATAACTTTAACAAATCACTTTATTTTTAATTCCACATTTAACTTGTATAAATCAGCGGTTTTATCATTGAATTTTAACATTAATATAATAAATATACTAAACTTTTATCATTATTTTGAATTTACCTTTATGCCACAAATATTAAATCAAAATAGAAGTGAATGTACCGCTCGTGTATAAGTAAGACTTACTATCTCTTTATAGAAATTTAATTTTTTTTCATTGGAATATTTTATGGATGTTAAGTATTATGGGTTAGGTATCAATATATTATATTTATTACATTATTAAACTTCTATGTTTATAATATATTTTATCCCTTCTTACCTCATAATCAATTGGGAAATTATAATGTTGCTCGCACATTCTTACAGACATCCACCTCAATGAATAAATGTAATTAAATTTCAAATTTTTTTTAATTTGATGATGATAATGATAGATTTGATAATTATAATTAATTAAAATAACCTAGTAATTAATTTTATGGTATATTATTAGTTAACATTATTTTATTACATCATTCAATAAGTGAAAACTGCGTTCTTGCATTCGTAAGACCAACCCTCTCCATGAATGGTGTAATTCATTTTCTATAAATAACGTTTAGAGATTTCTATAAATAAATATATAATGAACATATATAATATTCATATAATTATTATCAACAGTTAAATTATTTTAGCATTATCAATATAGAAAAACAAACACTAGCGAACAAAATCATACTTGACAGAAGAGGTAGTTACCACATGTAATCATGACATTAATAATGAATTATTAATAAGAAGGTGCTAAAATATTATAAGCAAATAATTTATGATATTATGGTTCTATTTAAATTTTAAGAAAAAATTTATATTAATTATTTAGGTTGTTGGATAAGGTATAATGGAATTTTGGACCTGAGGTATGGTTTTCTCATCTCATTTTATCTTCGGTGAGACATATTCCATATTCCTCACTAATTTATTTTGTGTTATATATATAAACCACCTTTGATATATTATATCATTAATATCATTGTATTAATAATATATAATGATTAATTTATGGTTATTTCATTCATTGGGATGATGATTCAAAATATACACTACTGGTTGGGGTTTATTACACATTGTCATCATTATTCTGGATTGTATATATTTACAACACTACATGGGAATATTTGTATTAAAAATCCATGGTGTATAAAGAGGTTTTAAAAGATGTATTTTAATTGACAAAATAATTTTAAAATTCATTTCTTCCCATTTATTAATTTCTAAAAATATTTTAAAATTGATCTTCAGGTAATTTTCAGAATAAGGTAGTTTTTATATTTTATCACAATTGTGTTATTTTAATGTTTTCACTAACATTTTTGGAATTAAAATATTCCAAACCAATAATTAGTAATCATTCATTTAAATATTACATGAAATATTTATATGGTTATTTTCCGAAAAAAAATTCCTCTTTAATATCTTTGAGAATTTTTATATTTTAATAAGTTATTTTTCCACGTGAAAAGTTTATTTTTCTCAAGAATATTTTTAATGTTTTCTTTATAGAAATTTTATTCATCAACAAAAAAAACTATTTTTATAATTATAATTAAATGGGAATATTTTAAATTATTCCATCATTATTATTTCTCTGGAGTTTTAATGTTTATTTTTTGTAGGGAATGTTCTTATATATTATATGATAGTTTTTATATAACTAATAGTGGATGATTTAAAAGGAACCTGATTATGTTGTCTTATTTGTGTATATTAAGAATTAATTAGACTTAGTAAGTGAATATCTGGGGCCACCATATCCACTTGATGTATCGGTATGTCACGACCTATCCTCGGGGCCCGTGCCGTGACTACCCCAAGCCCGCCTTCCATAGGCCAGGGGTTGGCGACTAGCACCAAGGCATAAATCCTAGTAGAAAGGGAAGACATTTCCTTTGAAAAGTAAACAAACACCATAGAGTAAGCAATCGGAAAAGTAACACTAAGTAAGAACAGAGTACAACTGAAAGTGTGGAAAAGTAAATGGGCCAGTATACAAACCCAAACTGAAAGTTAAGTACAAATCGAAAGGGAAAATAGCAACTGTAATGTAAAAGCCGCTACACCGAGCTGTCCACTGGAATTCCCACCTGAAGGGTGGGTACAGATAGCTCCACTACTCCTCGGGTCCTGCCGTCCTCTCCGAACACGTCCCGCCCAGTGGTCCACCTCCAGGTATCGTCCTACTCTGCAAGCCTCAGCCAAGATCAACGTTGTCTGTCGTCTGCAACCAACACAACATAGTGCGGGAATAGCCCGTGCAGGGGGGAGTATAAGCTACTCAGTAGGGACCCCGAGACCCCCATAGGTCTCCCAAAATCCACAAAGGATAAACCACAAAGGAAGGTATAATCACGAAGTAACATCCGACGCTGCTTAGGTATATGCCCATACATATACCTAAGTCATCAATTCCAATACGCTCCAACCTCTGAGCCCAAGTACAACTCAGTTCACACAGGAAAATAAACGTATTCCACATAGGAAAGCAAAACAAAATCCACACAGGATAGCACAACACAATCCACACAGAAAAGCAATAGGATTCAGCTCACACAGGTATACTTCTTCGAAAGACGATAAAGATGATCTCTAATCCATCTATGTCGTCAGACCCACGAAGGATCGATAGGTAACTAACCCCTGCAAAGACCCACATAGGATTGGGCCCACACAGGACCTTTAGGCGCTGGTTCACACAGGACCACTGAGCGCAGTGACCCACACAGGATCGGACCCACACAGGATCGGGCCCACACAGGACCTGTAGCACTGATCCACGTAGGATCGCTGAGTGCTGTAGTTGTCGTCGAATCCACCAAGGATCTCTGTACTGTCGTCGTCGCAGTCACAGTAGCAGTAGCAGTAACGGTAGCAGTAGCAGTAGCAGTCACAGTCGCAGCCAGCACTAGGGTCCCCCCAAACAGCAAGCTCGTTCGGGAGGGTCCGCTCCACGTGCCGAGAGGCTGATACATCAACTTTCACGAAGACCAGATTTGATGTATCCAAAAGATCCGTATTGTCAACAGGAACTCAACGCAACAGACGGCGCGTCGATCAGACGCCCGGTCTGAGAGTTATTGGCTTTTTTCATCCCAGGGGCCCGGTTGGTTTTTAAGGCAAAACCAACCCGACCGTACTCCACCTACGTCCAAACCTCGGGCGGAGTATGCCAAAAGATCTGTCTCACTAAGAGGAACACAAAAAAGTTGACGGTACGTCAATCGGATGTCCGTAGCTCAAGATATAAGTGTTTCCGCTCCGAGGGCCCGGTTGGTTTCGTGTACGATCCAACCCGGCCGAACACAAAGTATTTTGAAACTTTTAGTGCGATATACCGAATCGACCGTCTTGATCCAAGGATCGCATCGCCGCTGACGGTTCGTCAATAGGACGTACATAGCTCAAGTTATGGGAAAAATACCGAAGTGGATTCGAAAACGGGGGGTCCGGGTCCGGGCCGACCCGGCCCGGCCAGCGGCCCGGCCCGACACGGCGGCACGGTCCGGCGCGGCGGCGCGCCCGGTGCGCCGCTCGGGTGCCACGCGGGGTGGGGGGGGGGGGGGCAGAGCCCCCAACTCTTCCCTCTGGCGGCGCGGCTGAAACTCGTGCCTTTGATCAAACGGCCCCCCATCGTGGGGGCCTGCTTTTGAGAAAAATTGGGGGGGCGCTGCCCCCCCCCCCCCTTTGTGAAACCATCCCCCCCTCACGTGGGGGGCCTGCTTTGAGGAAAATGGCGGGGTGCTGCACCCCCTTGGTGTAACCGCGCCCCCCCCCCTTTATGGGGGGCCGGTTTTGGCCAGCTGGGGGAATTAATTCCCCCGGTTCTTCTCCCTTCCAGCCGGCCCAACATGGCCGGCCGGTTCTTCCTCAACGAGACCGGAAAGGCCGGTCCCCCATCCAGCTTCTGACACCGGCCGCCCGGATAGCCGCCGGTCTTCATGTTCCCCCGCGGCCCGGAACCGGCCGCGGTCTTCGTCGTTCAGCGCGGTGCGACGACACCGTGCCCCTCCGTCGCAGCCCCCCTCCGGCCGCAGTGCCTTCAACTTTCATCGACGCGGCGCGACGGCGTCGCGTCCTTGCATTATTTTACGACGCGGCGCGAAGGTGCTGTGCGTTTCATGTCGTATGATCCTGTGCGGTGCGACGGCACCACGCCACACCCGTTTCAATCCAAAACAAAATCAATATGGAAAGGAGGAGGGTCGGTCGTGTTCGTACAGTCCGGCCCCCTCGTGTTAATTTCTAACAATTGGATAAATTTCACGAAGAAATATTCTCGGGTATAAATCATGAACAAAAGTAATAAATAAACCCCTACCTCGGTTTCAAGAATGATGATCATCAATGACCCGCGGAAGACGAGTGTCGCGGTGGTCGGCGTCACAGAAGAAGGATGTCGATGTCATGAAGCGAGGATTCAAAGTTCTTTGACGACGATTTCGTCGCGGGAAATCGTCGCGGAAGAGATGACGCGGAAGAAGACATCGTCGGTATCACGGGTAAGACGTCGTGGAAGACGGTTCCCGAGAACGTGGCGTTCTTCATCGAAGTCTGAAAGTTCTTCGCGTTTTTCGTCAAAGTTTGAAGAAGAAGAAGAAGGAGCTCCCCAATCCTCTCAAGAGCAAAGGAAACCAACCCAAAATAATAAAATAAGCTTATGCATATTTTATTACACAACCTTCCTCTTAAAATTTCAAAGGTTTGAAATTCAAATTAACCATCCTCAGTTAATTAAACAAAGTTGTCAAACATTAATTGAAATGGGTTAAACGGGAGTTTTTGAGAGAAGTTATGGAGTTGGGGTTCGTGTGGACCCCACCATCATAATCATCCCAATGGAGGTTAAGTGGTTGTGGGTCCCACCCCTAACTCCCTTTGGGGGGTTTTAAAAAAACAACAAGTTAAAATTAAAATTTGTATCCCACAATTTTTATTTATCTTATTCTAAAATCCAAAAAACTAACTCTCAACCCGCAATAAACGCAACCTCGGAAAAGGTCTCCTTATGCGAATATCGGCGCTGCGAGTTCATAGGTGCCCTCAGAATTTGATTCCGGGCACCGGTTCAAAAGTTAGAAATTCCCGCTCGTTCGTTCACTGAACGTACCCGAGCCAAACTTCGGAAAATGATTCCGGGAACTCCGGGCCTCGGAATCGGTGCCGTAAGAAACCGCGCTCTTGTAAAATTCCAAAGAAAATTAAGAAAAAATTTCCCTTGAATTTTATGGGTCTTTACATTACTCCCACCTCAGGGATTTACATCCCCGTAAAGATACATCAAAAACTAGGAAAACAAATGAGGGTACTGAGCATGCATCTGAGCCTCCCGCTCCCATGTGCTCTCCTGGAGGTTCCCATGCTGCCATCTGATGCGCACAAGAGGAATCGATCACCCACGTAGGACATGCCCTTGTCGATCCTCTATCTCCACCGGGACCTCCGTAAAAGTCGCCCCATCGTCAACGTCAAGCTCCCCATGGTCAATGATGTGCGTCGGGTCGTGCACGTATCTCCTCAGCTGAGACACGTGGAAGACGTCGTGCACCCGGTGCAACTGTGGTGGTAGAGTCTGGTGATAAGCCACCTCGCCAATCCTGCTGAGGACCTGGAAGGGTCCGATGAAGCGCGGAGATAACTTGCTGCCTCGGCCAAATCTCCGTATACCACGTCGAGGTGAGACCCACAAGAAGACGTGGTCGCCATCCTCGAACTCTAGTGGTCTCCGCATCCTGTCAGCGTATGACTTCTGCCGGCTCTGAGCTGTCCTCATTAGCTCCTGGATGACCTGGACCTTCTCTGTCATGGCCTGGACCATCTACGGTCCCACAAGTGCTGACTCCCCAGGGTCTGTCCAGCACAAAGGAGATCTACAAGGTCGGTCGTACAACGCCTCGTACGGTGCCATCCCGATGGTGGAGTGGTAGCTGTTGTTGTATGCAATCTCCACCAAGGGTAGGTGGTCCTCCCAGCTACGACCAAAGTCAAGGACACATGCTCGGAGCATGTCCTCGAGAGTCTGAATGGTCCTCTCCGTCTGACCATCCGTCTGAGGGTGAAAGGCTGGGCTCAGACGTAGCTGCGTCCTGAACGCCTCCTGTAACCCCTTCCAATGTCGGGAAGTAAAGCAAGCATCTCGATCGGAGACGATAGATGATGGCACACCGTGGAGCCGTACAATCTCCTGAATGTAGAGACGTCCCAAGCTCTCCACTGAGCCCTGCTCTCTGATGGGTAAGAAGTGTGCCGACTTGGTGTGTCGGTCAACAATCACCCAAATGGAGTCGTGACCTCTGGAAGTGCGTGGAAGTCCAGTCACGAAGTCCATAGATATGCCATCCCACTTCCACTCCGGAACCTCCAAGGGCTGTACCAAGCCTTCTGGTACCTGATGCTCAGCCTTCACCTGCTGGCAGGTGAGGCATCGAGAAACGAACTCTGCTACAGCCTTCTTCATGCCCTGCCACCAGTGCTGTCGTCTGAGATCCTGGTATATCTTCGCCACTCCTGGATGTACCGCCAAAGGAGAAGTGTGAAATTCTCTCAGAACCTCCTCGCGCAAAGCAACTGGTACCATGGTACGTCCACTGAAAAGTATGTCGTGCTCTGCTCCAAGGGAGAAACCATCAGGTGCCTGTCCCGAGGATGTCTGTGCACGTCGTGTCTCACAGTCAGCGTCCTCACGCTATGCCTCTCTGACCTACTGTAGTAGAGGAGGGGTGACTGTGAGAGACTAGAGGAAGGCTGCTCCATCTCTATCCACGAAGGATATCTGCAAAAAGGCTAGCTGCTCCATCGCCTCCCCAAGTAGCTAAATGCCCGTCCTCCTGCTGAGGGCATCAGCTACTACGTTTCCCTTCCAAGGAGTATAGACTATCTCAAAGTCATAGTCCTAGAGGAACTCGAGCCATAGCCGCTATCTCAGGTTCAGGTCCTTCTACGAGAAGATATACCTAAGACTCTGATGATCATAAAAGAATGTAAAGCGCTCCCCCATCAGGTAGTGTCGCCATGTCTTCAGAGCGAAGACCACTGTTGCTAACTCCAGGTCATGGGTAGCGTATTTCTGCTCATGCAGCCTCAACTAATGTGATCCATAGGCGATCACTGCCCGCTCCGGCATCAGAACACATCCGAGTGCGGTACCTGATGCATCGCAGTAGACTACATACCCTACTCCCTCCTCAGGCAACCTCAAGATAGGTGTGCTGGTCAATCTCTGTCTCAGCTCCTGAAAGCTCTGCTGACGTCTGTCTGACCACACGAAGGGTTTCCCCTTCTTCGTCAAAGATGTGAGTGGTGCCGCAACTCTAGAGAAATATGGCACGAATCTCCGATAGTATCCAGCTAGTCCCAAGAAACTCTGAACCTCAGTCACGCTCCTGGGTGGCTCCCATGCTAACACAGCCTCGATCTTTGCAGGATCCACTACAACTCCCGCCTCAGAGATGACGTGTCCCAAGAAGTGGACCTCACGTATCCAGAACTGGCACTTCGAGAGCTTACCATAAAGCTAGTGCTCTCGGAGTGTGTCTAGTACAACTCGCAAGTGGTAGGCGTGTTCCTTCTCAGTCGTCGAGTAAATCAATATGTCGTCGATGAAAACCACGACAAAACTATCGAGGTATGGCTGAAAGATCCTATTCATGGGAGCCATGAACACTTCTGGAGTATTGGTTTCGCCAAAAGGCATAACCAAGAACACATAGTGGCCATACAGACATCTGAAGGCCGTCTTCTTCACGTCCTCGTCTCTAACTCTGAGCAGATGATAGCCTGACCTGAGGTCTATCTTCGAGAACCACCGTGCTCCCTTGAACTGATCAAAGAGGTCATCAATCCTCGGTAGCGAATAATTGTTCTTCACTGTCACCTGGTTCAGGCGACGATAGTCAACACAAAGTCGCAAGCTCCCGTCCGCCTTCTTGGTGAACAATATCGGGGAAGCCCAGGGTGAAACACTGGGTCGGATGAACCCCTTTCCCTGTAAGTCCTCAAACTGTACCCGTATCTCTCGAAGCTCGGCGGGGTCCATCCGATATGCTGGAGTCGATATCGGGGTTGTCCCGGGGTACAGGTCAATATAAAAGTCTACCTCCCTGCGATGAGGTAGCCCTGGGACGTCGTCGGGAAAAACGTCCGCAAACTGATCCACCACTGTAGGAAAACCAGGACTCCGTACGTCAACTGCTCCAAGGATGAGGCTAGCCAACTGATGAGTGATGGGATGTCCTCTCCTCCGCGGAAGTCCATACTGTGCTGCAAAGGCTCCCTTCTCGCCAGTGAAGGTGAACCTGCTCCCATCGGTGCGTACACATCGCACCTTGCTCCTAAAACAGTCAATCTGTGCATTGAACGTAGATAGCCAATCCATTCCCAAGATGACATCGTAAGGCCTCGACGCTACTACAAGAAGATCCCAGCTGAAGCTCTCACCTCCTAGAGTAAGCTCGCACTGCCGGAACCAGTGCGTAATCATCGAGTCTGCTCCCGTAGGAGTCTCTAGCCGTAAGGATCGAGCCAACGGCTCTGTCGGAATCTCCGAGCTCCAAACAAGGGCAGCGGCTATGAAAGAGAGACTCACTCCTGTGTATATAACTACTGCATCAAGGGTGGAATAGACCCAAATAGTACCTCGAATCATCTCAGGTGCGCCGTGGTCGTAGGCCTCTACTGCCTGGAGCTGTGCCTATCTCTGCCAGCCAGCTCCCTGTGTTCGGGGTGGACCTCCTGGTGGTGGTGGTGGTAGAGCCTCAATGAGTCGCCCACCACCTGCTGCTCGGCCAGATCCTCTGCCTCGTCCACCTCCTCCCTGCAGACCGCCACGGTCAACCGTCTTCCTCTGCCTCAGTGGTCCCTCAACCGTCTGCTGCTCCTCGGCACGGCGGGTCGGGCAGTCACGAGCCATGTGGCCCTGCCCGCTGCACGAGTAGCACTGCCTGCCTCTCAAAAAGACTGGCTCCTTGTTGTGTGCCCCGCACTGCTGAGCCAGTGTCCTGAGGTCTTCTGCTTGAAGGTCTGGTCTGTCTGGACCCCTGAGTCATCCGTCGACTGCCTGCTGCAGATGACTCTGCCACGTGTCGCCCTGCGGTGGGTCGCTGTGCTGGTGTAGACTCAGCAAATAAAAACTCTCGATCAAAAGGGCCTGCTCCAGTACTCCTGTTTGAGTCGGTATGCTGAGGGAGATCAGTGATGCCCTGATCTCGTGTCTCAATCCCTGCTCGAAGGTCCGGCCCCGGAAGAATGGGTCCCGTACCATGTCGGTCGAGTAGCGTGAGATATCAGTAAAACTCACCGAGTACTAAGCGACCGTCATGCTGCCCAGCCGCAGCTAAAGAAGCTCCTGAATACACACCGCATGAAAGGTGGCTGGGATGAACTCCGAGCGGAAGAGGCTCTCAAAGTCCATACATAGTAGAGATGCCTCATCGTGCACCTGGAGCATCAAGCTCCACCATCGTCCTGCTGCTGCGTGTAGTATCCTCGCAGCGAGGATCACCATGAGGTCTACAGGTGTCCTCACTAGCCTAAAAACTCGTACCACTGCCTCCAGCCAGTCCTCGGCTGCCTGGGGTCCATCTCCCCAAAGAACCTAGGCGGTCGCTGGCGCTGAAACTCATGCAGTGCGCTGAGGCGACGTGCATCGTCAGCGGCTGGTGCTGGAAGCATCGGTGGCTCGGCGGGTAGAGCTACCACCGGTGCCACTGCTGACAAAGGGCCCTGCACCGAGGCCTCGTCGCTCGGTGGGCTATCGTCATTCTCGACTCTCGGAACCCTAGCTGGCTGCCATTGTGGGGCCATCCTGAAAAGGAAACAGGTGCACCACGGTCAGAACAGTATACCTGGTGAGCTGATATAAAGTAATCACAAAGAAAACATTGAAACACACACGCAATCAATGTTTTCGTGCATTAAGTTGGAAATCAGTAGTCAGGGTCCTGGTGTACGGATACGTCGGCCACCGCACCAACACTGGACTCCCTGGACTGATAACCACACTCAATACGCTAAACATTTTTTGCTTCACATAGAAAAGATCAGAGTTCGCTGTAGAACTGAACTCCTTTGATACCAATTTGTCACGACCCGTCCTCGGGGCCCGTGCCGTGACTACCCCAAGCCCGCCTTCCATAGGCCAGGGGCTGGTGACTAGCACCAAGGCATAAATCCCAGTAGAAAGGGAAGGAATTTCCTTTGAAAAGTAAACAAACACCACAGAGTAATCAAGCGGAAAAGTATACACTAAGTAAGAACAGAGTACAGCAGAATGTGTGGGAAAGTAAATGGGCCAGTATACAAACCCAAACTGAAAGTAATGTACAAATCTAAAGGGAAAACATCAACTGTAAAGTAAAAGCCGCTACACCGAGCTGTCCACTGGAATTCCCACCTGAAGGGTGGGTACAGATAGCTCCACTGCTCCTCGGGTCCTGCCGTCCGCTCCGAACACGTCCCGCCCAGTGGTCCACCTCCAGGTACCGTCCTACTCTGCAATCCTCAGCCAAGATCAACGTTGTCCGTCGTCTGCAACCAACACAACGTAGTGCGGGAATAGCTCGTGCAGGGGGGAGTATAAGCTACTCAGTAGGGACCCCAAAACCCCTGCAGGTCTCCCAAAATCCACAAAGGATAAACCACAAAGGAAGGTATAATCACGAAGTAACATCCGTCGCTGCTTAGGTATATGCCCATACATATACCTAAGTAATCAATTCCAATACGCCCCAACCTCTGAGCCCAAGTACAACTCAGTCCACACAGGAAAATAAACGTATTCCACATAGGAAAGAAAAATGAAATCCACACAGGATAGCACAACACAATCCACACAGGAAAGCAATAGGATTCAGCTCACACAGGTATACTTCTTCGAAAGACGATAAAGATGATCTCTGATCCATCTAAGTCATCAGACCCATGAAGGATAGATAGGTAACTAACCCCCGCAAAGACCCACACAGGATCGGGCCCTCACAGGACCTGTAGGCACTGGTTCACACAGGACCACTGAGCGCAGTGACCCACACAGGATCAGACCCACACAGGATTGGGCCGACACAGGACCTGTAGCACTGATCCACGTAGGATCACTGAGTGATGTAATTGTCGTCGAATCCACCAAGGACCTCTGTACTGTCGTCGTCGCAGTCACAGTAGCAGTAGCAGAAACGGTAGCAGTAGCAGTAGCAGTCACAGTCGCAGCCAGCACTAGGGTCCCCCCACACAGCAAGCTCGTTCGGGAGGGTCCGCTCCACGAGCCGAGAGGCTGATACATCAACTGTCACAAAGTCCAGATTTGATGTATCTAAAAGTTCCGTATCGTCAACAGGAACTCAACGCAACAGACGGCGCGTCGATTAGACGCCCGGTCTGAGAGTTATTGGCTTTTTACGTCCTAGGGGCCTGGTTGGTTTTTAAGGAAAAACCAACCCGACCGTACTCCAACTACGTCCAAACCTCGGGCGTAGTATTCCAAAAGATCCGTCTCACTAAGAGGAAAACAAAAAAGTTTACGTCACGTCAATCGGAAGTCCGTAGCTCAAGATATGAGCGTTTCCGCTCCGAGGGCTCGGTTGGTTTCGTGTACGAACCAACCCGGCCGAACTCAAAGTATTTTGAAACTTTTAGTGCGATATACCGAATCGACCGTCTTGATCCAAGGATTGCATCGTTGCTGATGGTTTGTAAATAGGAGGTACATAGCTCAAGTTATGGGAAAAATACCGAAGTCGATTCGAAAACGGGGGGTCCGGGTCCGGGCCGACCCGGCCCGGCCAGCGGCCCGGCCCGACACGGCGGCGCGGTCCGGCACGGCCGGTGCGCCGCTCGGGTGCCACGCGGGGGGGGGGGGGGGTAAGGCCCCCACCTCTTCCCTCTGGCGGCGCGGCTGAAAGCCGTGCCTTTGATCAAACGGCCACCCCTCGTGGGGGCCTGCTTTTGAGAAAAATGGGGGGGCACTGTCCCCCCCCTTTGTGAAACCAGCCCCCCCTCACGTGGGGGGCCTTCTTTGAGGAAAACGGGGGGGGGGGGGGCGCTGCCCCCCCTTGGTGTAACCGCGGCCCCCCCTTTATGGGGGGCCGGTTTTGGCCAGCCGGGGGAATTAATTCCCCCGGTTCTTCTCCCTTCCGGCCGGCCCAACATGGCCGGCCGATTCTTCCTCAACGGGACCGGAAAGGCCGGTCCCCCATCCAGCTTCTGACACCGGCCGCCCGGATAGCCGCCGGTCTTCATGTTCCTCCGCGGCCCGGAACCGGCCGCGGTCTTCGTCGTTCAGCACGGTGCGACGACACTGTGCCCCTCCATCGCGGCCCCGCTCCGGCCGCAGTGCCTTCAACTTTCATCGACGCGGCGCGACGGCGTCGAGTCCTTGCATTATTTTACGACGCGGCGCGACGGCGCGGTGCATTTCATGTCGTATGATCCTGTGCGGTGCGACGGCACCGCACCACACCCGTTTCAATCCAAAACAAAATCAATATGGAAAGGAGGAGGGTCGGTCGTGTTCGTAGGGTCCGGACCCCTCGCGTTAATTGCTAACAATTGGATAAATTTCACGACGAAATAATCTCGGGTATAAATCATGAACAAAAGTAATAAATAAACCCCTACCTCAGTTTCAAGAATGATGATCATCAACGACCCGCGGAAGACGAGCGTCGCGGTGGTCGGCATCACGGAAGAAGGACGTCGATGTCGTGAAGCGAGGATTCAAAGTTCTTTGACGACGATTTCGTCGCGGGAAATCGTCGCGGAAGAGATGACGCGGAAGAAGACGTCGTCGGTATCACGGGTATGACGTCGCGGAAGACGGTTCCCGAGAACGTGGTGTTCTTCGTCGAAGTCCGAAATTTCTTCGCGTTTTTCGTCAAAGTTTGAAGAAGAAGAAGAAGGAGCTCCCCAATCCTCTCAAGAGCAAAGGAAACCAACCCAAAATAATAAAATAAGCTTAAGCATATTTTATTACACAACCTTCCTCTTAAAATTTCAATGGTTTGAAATTCAAATTAACCATCCTCAATTAATTAAACCAAGTTGTCAAACATTAAATGAAATGGGTTAAACGAGAGTTTTTGAGAGAATTTGAGGAGTTGGGGTTCGTGTGGGCCCCACTATCATAATCATCCCAAGGGAGGTTATGTGGTTGTGGGTCCCACCCCTAACTCCCTTTGGGAGGTTTTAAAAAAAACAACAATTTAAAATAAAAATTTGTATCCCACATTTTTTATTTATCTTATTCTAAAATCCCAAAAACTAACTCTCAACCCGCAATAAATGCAACCTCGGAAAAGGTCTCCTTATGCGAATATCGGCGTTGCGAGTTCATAGGTGACCTCGGAATTTGATTCCGGGCACCGGTTCAAAAGTTAGAAATTCCCGCTCGTTCGTTCACTGAACGTACCCGAGCCAAACTTCGGAAAATGATTCCGGGCACTACGGGCCTCGGAATCGGTGCCGTCAGAAACTGCGCTCTTGTAAAATTCAAAAGAAAATCAAGAAAAAATTTCCCTTGAATTTTACGGGTCTTTACATTACTCCCACCTCAGGGCTTTACATCCCCGTAAAGATACATCAAAAACTAGGAAAACAAATGAGGGTACTAAGCACGCATCTGAGCCTCCCGCTCCCATGTGCTCTCCCGGAGGTTCTCGTGCTGCCATCTAATGCGCACAAGAGGAATCGATCACCCACGTAGGACCTGCTCTTGTAGATCCTCTATCTCCACCGGGACCTCCGTAAAAGTCGCCCCATCGTCAACGTCAAGATCCCCATGGTCAATGATGTGCGTCGGGTCGTGCACGTATCTCCTCAGCTGAGACACGTGGAAGACGTCGTGCACCCGGTGCAACTGAGGTGGTAGAGCCAGGCGATAAGCCACCTCGCCAATCCTGCTGAGGACCTGGAAGGGTCCGATGAAGCGCGGAGATAACTTGTTGCCTCGGCCAAATCTCCGTATACCACGTCGAGGTGAGACCCGCAAGAAGACGTGGTCGCCTTCCTCGAACTCTAGTGGCCTCCGCCTCCTGTCAGCGTATGACTTCTGCCGGCTCTGAGCTATCCTCATCCGCTCCTGGATGACCTGGACCTTCTCTGTCGTGGCCTGGACCATCTCCGGTCCCACAAGTGCTGACTCCCCAGGGTCTGTCTAGCACAAAGGAGATCTACAAGGTCGGCCGTACAACGCCTCGTACGGTGCCATCCCGATGGTGGAGTGGTAGCTGTTGTTGTATGAAAACACCACCAAGGGTAGGTGGTCCTCCCAGCTACGACCAAAGTCGAGGACACATGCGCGGAGCATGTCCTCGAGAGTCTGAATGGTCCTCTCCGTCTGACCATCCGTCTGAGGGTGAAAGGCTGGGCTCAGACGTAGTTGTGTCCCGAACGCCTCCTGTAACCCCTTCCAAAGTCGGGAAGTAAAGCAAGCATCTCGATCGGAGACGATTGATGATGGCCCACCGTGGAGCAGTACAATCTCCTGAACGTAGAGATGTCCCAAGCTATCCACTGAACCCTGCTCTCTGATGGGTAAGAAGTGTGCCGACTTGGTGAGTCGGTCAACAATCACCCAAATGGAGTCGTGACCTCTGGAAGTGCGTGGAAGTCCAGTCACTAAGTCCATAGATATGCCATCCCACTTCCACTTCGGAACCTCCAAGGGCTGTACCCAGCCTGCTGGTACCTGATGCTCATCCTTCACCTGCTAGCAGGTGAGGCATCGAGAAACGAACTCTGCTACAGCCTTCTTCATGCCCGACCACTAGTGCTGTCGTCTGAGATCCTAGTACATCTTCGCCACTCCTGGGTGTACTGCCAAAGGAGAAGTGTGAAATTCTCTCAGCACCTCCTCTCACAAAGCAACTGGTACCATGGTACGTCCTCTGAAAATTATGTTGTGCTCTGCTCCAAGGGAGAAACCATCAGGTGCCTGACCCAAGGATGTTTGTGCACGTCGTGTCTCACAGTCAGCGTCCTCACGCTATGCCTCTCTGACCTACTGTAATAGAGGAGGGGTTACTGTGAGAGACTAGAGGAAGGATGCTCCATCTCTATCCATGAAGGATATCTGCAAAGAGGCTAGCTGCTCTGTCGCCTCCCCAAGTAGCTAAATGCATGTCCTCCTGCTGAGGGCATTGACTATTACTTTTCCCTTCCCAAGAGTATAGACTATCTCAATGTCATAGTCCTAGAGGAACTCGAGCCATAGCCGCTATCTCAGGTTCAGGTCCTTCTACAAGAAGATATATCTAAGACTCTGATGATCAGAAAAGACTGTAAAGTTCTCGCCCATTAGGTAGTGTCGCCATGTCTTCAGAGCGAAGACCACTGCTGCTAACTCCAGGTCATGGGTAGCGTATTTCTGCTCATGCGGCCTCAAATAACGTGATCCATAGGCGATCACTGCCCGCTCCGGCATCAGAACACATCCGAGTCCAGTACCTGATACATCGCAGTAGACTACGTACCCTACTCCCTCCTCAGGCAACCTCAAGATAGGTGTGCTGGTCAATCTCTGTCTCAGCTCCTGAAAGCTCTGCTCACGTCTGTCTGACCACACGAAGGGTTTCCCCTTCTTCGTCAAAGATGTGAGTGGTGCCGCAACTCTAGAGAAGTATGGCACGAATCTCCGATAGTATCCGGCTAGTCCCAAGAAACTCCGAACCTCAGTCACACTCCTGGGTGGCTCCCATGCTAACATAGCCTCGATCTTCGCAGGATCCACTACAACTCCCACCTCAGAGATGACGTGTCCCAAGAAGTGGACCTCACGTATCCAGAACTGGCACTTCGAGAGCTTACCATAAAGCTAGTGCTCTCGGAGTGTGGCTAGTACAACTCGCAAGTGGTAGGCGTGTTCCTTCTCAGTCGTCGAGTAAATCAATATGTCGTCGATGAAAACCACGACAAAACGATCGAGGTATGGCTGAAAGATCCTATTCATGGGAGGTATAAACACTGCTGGAGCATTGGTTTCGCCAAAAGGCATAACCAAGAACACATAGTGGCTATACAGACATCTAAAGGCTGTCTTCTGCACGTCCTCGTCTCTGACTCTGAGCAGATGATAGCCTGACCTGAGGTCTATCTTCGAGAACCACCGTGCTCCCTTGAGCTGATCAAAGAGGTCATCAATCCTCGGTAGCGAATAATTGTTCTTCACTGTCACCTGGTTCAGGCGACGATAGTCAACACAAAGTCGCAATCTCCCGTCCGCCTTCTTGGCGAACAATATCGGGGAAGCCCAGGGTGAAACACTGGGTCGGATGAACCCCTTTCCCTGTAAGTCCTCCAACTATACCCATAGCTCTCGAAGCTCGGCGGGGGCCATCCGATATTCTGGAGTCGATATTGGGGTTGTCCCGGGGTACAGGTCAATATAAAAGTCTACCTCCCTGCGATGAGGTAGCCCTGGGACGTCGTCGGGAAAAACGTCTGCAAACTGATCCACCACTGTAGGAAAACCAGGACTCTGTACGTCAACTACTCCAAGGATGATGCTAGCCAACTGCTGAGTGATGGGATGTCCTCTCCACCGCGGAAGTCCATACTGTGCTGCAAAGGCTCCCTTCTAGCCGATGAAGATGAACCTGCTCCCATCGGTGCGTACACATCGCACCTTGCTCCTAAAATAGTCAATCTGTGCATTGACCGTAGATAGCCAATCCATTCCCAAGATGACGTCGTAATGTCTCGACGCTGCTACAAGAAGATCCCAGCCGAAGTTCTCACCTCCTAGAGTAATCTCGCACTGCCGGCACCAGTGCGTAATCATCGAGTCTGCTCCCGTAGGAGTCTCTAGCCGTAAGGATCGAGCCAACGGCTCTGTCGGAATCTCCGAGCTCCGAACAAGGGCAGCAGCTATGAAAGAGAGACTCACTCCTGTGTATATAACTACTGCATCAAGGGTAGAATAGACCCAAATAGTACCTCGAATCATCTCTGGTGCGCCGTGGTCGTAGGCCTCTACTGCCTGGAGCTGTGCCTATCTCTGCCAGCCAGCTCCCTGTGGTCGGGGTGGACCTCCTGGTGGTGGTGGTGGTAGAGCCTCAAAGCGTCGCCCACCACCTGCTGCTTGGCCAGATCCTCTGCCTCGCCCACCTCCTCCCTGCGGACCGCCACGGTCGACCCTCTGCCTCTGCCTTGGTGGTCCCTCAACCGTCTGCTGCTCCTCGGCACGGCGGGTCGGGCAGTCATGATCCATGTGGCCCTGCCCGCTGCACGAGTAGCACTGTCTGCCTCTCGAAAGACTGGCTCCTTGTTGTGTGCCCCGCACTGCAAAGCCAGTGTCCTGAGGTCGTCTGCTTGAAGGTCTGGTCTGTCTGGACCCCTGAGTCGTCCGTCGACTGCCTGCTGCAGATGACTCTGCCACGTGCCGCCCTGCGGTGGGTCGCTGCACTGGTGTAGACTCAACAAAGAAACTCTCGATCAAAAGGGCCTGCTCCAGTACTCCTGTTTGAGTCGGTATGCTGAGGGAGATCAGTGATGCCCTGATCTCGTGTCTCAAGCCCTACTCGAAGGTCCGGCCCTGGAAGAATGGGTCTCGTACCATGTCGGTCGAGTAGCGCGAGAGATCAGTAAAACTCACCGAGTACTAAGCGACCGTCATGCTGCCCTGCCGTAGCTGAAGAAGCTCCTGAATACGAACCGCATGAAAGGTTTCTGGGATGAACTCTGAGTGGAAGAGGCTCTCAAAGTCCATACATAGTAGAGATGCCTCATCGTGCACCTGGAGCATCAAGCTCCACCATCGTCCTGCTGCTGCGTGTAGTAGCCTCGCAGCGAGGTTCACCATGAGGTCTGCAGGTGTACTCACTAGCATAAAAACTCGTACCACTGCCTCTAGCCAGTCCTCGGCTGCCTGGGGTCCGTCTCCCCACAGAACCTAGGCGGTCGCTGGCGCTGAAACTAATGCAGTGCGCTGAGGCGACGTGCATCGTCAGCGGCTAGTGCTGGAAGCATCGGTGGCTCGGCGGGTAGAGCTACCACCGGTGCCACTGCTGACAAAGGGCCATGCACCGAGGCCTCGTCGCTCGGTGGGCTATCGTCATGCTCGACTCTCGGAACCCTAGCTGGCTGCCATTGTGGGGCCATCCTGAAAAGGAAACAGGTGCGCCACGGTCAGAACAGTATACCTGGTGAGCTGATACAAAGTAATCACAAAGAAAACTTTGAAACACACACGCAATCAATGTTTGCGTGCATTAAGTTGGAAATCAGTAGTCAGGGTCCTGGTGTACGGATACGTCGGCCGCCGCACCAACACCGGACTCCCTGGACTGATAACCACACTCAATACGCTAAACATTTTTGCTTCACATAGAAAAGATCAGAGTTCACGGTAGAACTGAACTCCTTTGATACCAATTTGTCACGACCCGTCCTCGGGGCCCATGCCGTGACTACCCCAAGCCCGCCTTCCATAGGCCAGGGGCTGGTGACTAGAACCAAGGCATAAATCCCAATAGAAAGGGAAGGCATTTCCTTTGAAAAGTAAACAAACACCACAGAGTAATCAAGCGGAGAAGTATACACTAAGTAAGAACAGAGTACAGGAGAAAGTGCGGAAAAGTAAATGGGCCAGTATACAAACCCAAACTGAAAGTAAAGGAAAACTCGAAAGGGGAAACATCAACTGTAAAGTAAAAGCCGCTACACCGAGCTGTCCACTGGAATTCCCACCTGAAGGGTGGGTACAGATAGCTCCACTGCTTCTCGGGTCCCGCTGTCCGCTCCGAACACGTCCCGCCCAGTGGTCCACCTCCAAGTACCGTCCTGCTCTGCAAGCCTCAGCCAAGATCAACTATTTCCGTCGTCTGCAACCAACACAACGTAGTGCAGGCATAGCCCGTGCAGGGGTGAGTATAAGCTACTCAGTAGGGACCCTGAGACCCCGTAGGTCTCCCAAAATCCACAAAGGATAAACCACAAAGGAAGGTACAATCACGAAGTAACATCCGACGCTGCTTAGGTATATGCCCATACATATACCTAAGTCATCAATTCCAATACGCTCCAACCTCCGAGCCCAAGTACAACTCAGTCCACACAGGAAAGTAAACGTATTCCACACAGGAAAGCAAAACGAAATCCACACAGGATAGCACAACACAATCTATACAGGAAAGCAATATGATTCAGCTCACATAGGTATACTTTTTTGAAAGAAGATAAAGATGATCTCTGATCCATCTAATTCGTCGGACCCACGAAGGATCGATAGGTAACTAACCCCCACAAAGACCCACACAGGATCGGGCCCATACAGGACCTGTAGGGGCTGGTTCACACAGGACCACTGAGCGCAGTGACCCACACTGGATCGGACCCACACAGGATCGGGCCCACACAGGACCTGTAGCACTGATCCACGTAGGATCACTGAGTGATGTAGTCGTCGTCGAATCCACCAAGGATATCTGTACTGTCGTCGGCGTAGTCACAGTAGCAATAGCAGTAATGGTAGCAGTAGCAGTAGCAGTCACAGTCGCAACAAGCACTAGGGTTCCCGCACACAGCAAACTCGTTCGGGAGGGTCCGCTCCACGAGCCGAGAGGATGATACATCAACTGTCACAAAGTCCAGAGTTGATGTATCCAAAAGTTCTGTATCGTCAATAGGAACTCAACGCAACAGACGACACGTCGATCGGACGCACGGTCTGAGAGATATTGGCTTTTTTCGTCCCAGGGGCCCGGTTGGATTTTAAGGCAAAACCAACCCGACCATACTCCACCTGCGTCCAAATCTCGGGCAGAGTATGCAAAAAGATCCGTCTCACTATGAGGAACAAAACAAAGCTGAAGGCACGTCAATCGGACCTTCGTAGCTCACGATATGAGCGTTTCTGCTCCGAGGGCCCAGTTGGTTTCGTGTACGAACCAACTCGGCCGAACTCAAAGTATTCCAAAACATTGAGTTCGATATACTGAATCGACCGACTCGATCCAAGGATCGCATCTCCACTGACGGTTCGTCAATCGGTGGTCCGTAGCTCATGTTATGGGCAAAAGACCGAAGTCGATTCGAAAACGGGGGGTCCGGGTCCGGGCCGACCCGACCCGAGTCCGACCCGGCCCGGCCGGCGGTGCGGCCCGGCATGGTGGCACGGTCCGGCGCGGCGGCACGGCCGGTGCGCCGCTCGGGTGCCATGCGTGGGTGGAAAAGCCCCCGCCTCTTCCCTCTGGCGACGCGGCTGAAAGCCGCGCCTTTGATCAAACGACCCCCCCTCGTGGGGGACTGCTTTTGAGAAAAACGGGGGGGGGGGGGTGCTGCCCCCCCCCCATTGTGAAACCGGCCCCCCACACGTGGGGGGCCTACTTTGAGGAAAACGGGGGGGGGGGGGGGCGCTACCCCCCCTTGGTGTAACTACGGCCCCCCCTTTATGGGGGGCTGGTTTTGGCCAGCCGGGGGAATTTATTCCCCTGGTTCCTCTCCCTTCCGTCCGGCCCAACATGGCCGGCCGGTTCTTCCTCAACGGGAACGGAAAAGGCCGGTCCCCCATCCAGCTTCTAACACCGGCGGCCCGGATAGCCGCCGGTCTTCACGTTCCGCCATGGCCCGGAACCGGCCGCGGTCTTCGTCATTCGGCGCGGTGCGACGACACCGTGCCCCTCCGCCGCGACCCCGCTCCGGCCGCGATGCCTTCAACTTTCATCGATGCGGCGCGACGGTGTTGCGTCCTTGCATTATTTTATGACGCGGCGCGACGGCGACACGCATTTCTTGTCGTATGATCCTGCGCGGTGCGACGACACCGCGCCACACCCGTTTCAATCCACAATAAAATAAATATGGAATGGAGGAGGGTCGGCCGTGTTCGTACGGTCCGGCCCCCTCGCGTTAATTGCTAAAAATTGGATAAATTTCACCAAGAAATATTCTCGGGTATAAATCATGAAAAAAAGTAATAAATAAACCCCTACCTCGATTTCAAGAACGATGATCGTCAAAGACCCGCGGAAGACGAGTGTCGCGGTGGTCGGCATCACGGAAGAAGGACGTCAATGTCGTGAAGAGAGGATTCGAAGTTCTTTGATGACGATTTCATCACGGTAAATCATCGTGGAAGAGATGACGCGGATGAAGACGTTGTCGGTATCGCGGGTATGACGTCACAGAAGACGGTTCCCGAGAACGTGGCGTTCTTCGTCGAAGTCCGAATGTTCTTCATGTTCTTCGTCAAAGTTTGAAGAAGAAGAAGAAGAAAGAGCTCTCCAATCCTCTCAAGTGCAAAGGAAACCAACTCAAAATAATAAAATAAGCTTAATCTTATTTTATTACACAACCTTCCTCTTAGAATTTCAAAGGTTTGAAATTCAAATTAACCCTCCTCAATTAATTATACCAAGTTGTAAAACATTAATTGCAATGGGTTAAAGGGGAGTTTTTGAGAGAAGTTGAGGAGTTGGGGTTCGTGTGGGCCCCACAACACTTAATCCTCCCAAGGGAGGTTAAGTGGTTGTGGGTCCCACCCCTAACTCCCTTTGAGAGGTTTAAAAAAAACAACAAGTTAAAATAAAAATTTGTATCCCACAATTTTTATTTAACTTATTCTAAAATCCCAAAAACTAACTCTCAACACGCAATAAACACAACCTCGGAAAAGGTCTCCTTAAGCGAATATCGGTGCTGCGAGTTAATCGGTGCCCTCAGAATTTGATTCCGAGCACCAGTTCAAAAGTTATAAATTCCTGCTCCTTCGTTCACTGAACGTACCCAAGCCAAACTTCGGAAAATGATTCCGGGCACTCCGGGCCTCGGAATCAGGTGCCGTCAGAAACCACGCTCTTGTAAAATTCCAAAAAAAATTAAGAAAAACATTCCCTTGTATTTTACGGGTCTTTACACGGTAGGACTCATTAGATAAAATAAATTTGGTTTGGGATGAGGCCTTTCCCATTTATATAGATGTAATTAAAAAAGACCGAGATAGTGTTTTTAGATATCTAGGCCAAGGCCTCAGTGGTAAGATTTTGATAACAACAAATCACATATACATTCATTAAGAAATAATTTATTGATATAACTTTTACTAATTATTACATATCAAATACATGGATATGTTTTTATCTTATGATAATATTTATATGGAATTATTTAATCATCATTAACTCTTTATATATTATTGACTTTTTTTTCATTTTGATGTATTCATACCCTTATAAAGAATATGAGATAACCCCATTATTATATTTTTTCCCCATGATACGAGGAAATGTTTTATTAATGATATCCAAGGATATGATAAATGAGAAAATGGTGTTCTTAATGAAAATTTTGATCTTAATGAAAATACATTGTTGTATTTTAAATTTTCAAATATATGTTGATATTAATGTATGTATCTAGGTCACCATGGAAACTGAAAAATTTGGTCCTTTGAGATATGATTTCAAGGATCTAGTGAAAATTAAATATAGTATCAAAAAATACTATGTGACTGGTGTTAGGGTCGTTATAGTTGGTATAAGAGAAATATATTTTGAAAACTTAAAATCAAGATTTCACAAAATCTGTATTCTGGAATGTGACCCTATGACAGATTTTTAGAATATTTCTTAAGAGTACAAGCTTGTGATTTTGAGATTAGTTAGAAAAAAATTTATATTTATGTTATATTTTCAGTAGTTTTGTGATTATACATAATGTTTCATAATTTTATGATCTAATATAGTGAATTTATATATTTAGAAATGGTTTTGAGAAGAAATAATTGAAAAAACATCAATGTACCTAATTTTTATGATGGTTCCCCCTCTAGGTAATATAATGAAGTTCCATCTATAGCTTCAGCTACATCTTAATAAATTATATCAATATTGGAATAGATTACATAGTTTAAAGGTAATAACATTGATCTTATGTATTAATATATAGATCAAAAATGTTTTGTAATAATGTTAGACCACTTTATTCATCAACAATATCCATCCTTCAATGGGACTACAAATCATTTTTTAATTAAGAAATAGATAACTTCCATAGATAAAATATTTAATACATTGGGATTAAATAAAAGGGATAAGGTTTTCATGGAAATTTATCGTCTCTCAAGGGATAAAAATCATGGGTGGCCATTGATTCAAAATACTTTGTATGAGGACAAAATAGTGAGCATTAATTTAATTATTTTATGGAAATATTTCAACAAAAATATTTTCCTCATGAGAAAATATTAGATATGGAGATAAATCTTTTATGTATGAGATAAATGTAATTAGAAATTATTTATAAGTATGAATCCAACATTAAATTATTATAAATCCATTTTTATACTATGAACATATTTCAAAGAGAAATATTAACTATTTTATTGATGAGATGAATGGAATCCTTCAAAGGCTAACACTCTCATAAAAAATTTCAATATATTAGAATATAATATCATTTGATATCATGATAGAGATGGAATTACCCAATTATTATTGCCTCTAAGGGAAAAAATATAAGAAAATTATGGTAGAGAAAAAGTGAACAATTGGAATATTGGAATGAAGGATTTTACCACATGTGATAACTGTGGAAATAAACGACCTCTTAATTTCTTTATGGGGATATCAAATTTTTAATGTGTAGAGAAATTCAGTCATTCATGAGAATGAATGTGAAATAAAGAAACCTCTATTGTTTACTGCTTCAACTATAAAGATATTGGTAATATTGAAAATTAATACCTCATGATTTGTAGAAATACAATACAGAAGAAGAGGGATCATGGGCATGTTTTTTTGTTTTAAAATAGTTTAATTGGAAATATTTATGTTCATGTGTATTTGGATTCAATAATTATGCTATAAAAATATTTTATCAATGATATCGAGGTTATGAAAATTTTGAAATGTATATTGATTATACTAATTTATTTTTCATTTAATAATTTGTAATCATGTGTTGATTGGATCCCATATCCCTGAAAATAGGTTTAATTTAAATGTGTTATTTTTTTAAGAATACCCGAATAAGGCAGAGAAAACCTTTAATATGTTAATAATGTTTATTTGATTATATTTTATTAATTACAAGGGATAGTATATGTAACCTTGAAAATTGTTAGTGATTTTATAAAAAAGTAATTCATGATGGAGTTTACATCATTTTTGGATTTTCAATAATATATGATTTTATTTGAGGAATAATGATATAGTTGGTTATTGAAAGCCTGAATGTATTCATTAATGTTTTATGGTGATTCCAGTTATTATTATTTTTAGAAAAATATATGATTATAGTATTTACATGTGACATTAAGAGATAATTTAGGGGGAATCAATAAAATTTTTATTTAGGATATTTATTTATATAATTCCTAAATTCATCAATTTTTTAATTTATTCATATATATTCTATTTGATCCTTAAAGATTATTAATTATTTAATTTATTAAGTTGTCCTTTGGATATTTTATTCTGAGGAAAATGTGTGATTTTTCATATTGGACTACATGCAATATACCTGTTGGATTTGGTAATTATTTATATTCTAAAGGAATGACTCATGAATGTTATGATTTAATAATAATTTCTTTTGGCACAAAAAATAATATTGAATATCCATTTCCTAGTGTATGAGATGAAGTGGAAATAGGACAAAAAAACTAAAATATGATATTATGAATATAACAAAGAAATAATGAATAAAATATTATTTCATTCAGTGAGTTATCAATGTTGTAATAGAATAAATAATACATATGATAATTACCAAGAAATAAAAATATTATCCTTTTAATTTTTATTCCAAGAAATCAATTTCCTTTTAACCAATCATTAAATTATGTCTTATGATGGTTAACATTTCTATGATCATGATATTTATCAATATATATATTCCTGGGAATTATTTTTCTATTTCATGTCCATATTGTTACTACCCATTATAGTTCATCTATTTGAAATCCATGTTTTTGGTGAATATTGCACTTCCCCTTGCAACAATTTATAAGGATCTTTTATTAACCCTTATTATGATGAGTGTTTCCCAAAAATGAATTTGAAAATTAAAAACAAAGATTTATTGAGAACAATTAAAAATTATAAAGACAAACTTATTAAATTATGTGAGAATATAACATGTTAAAATATTTACAGAACAATATGTTTGATTGTGTATTCAATATGGAACAACAAGATTAAACATAGCGAACAATATTATTTTTTAAATAAGGAAATTATAAACTATAAATTGAATTTTCAGGTATAAATAGGTATAAATAAATTAATAAATATATCTAATGGACTTACTGAATAAAAATACATCGATTAATTCTTAGAAAATAAGTAATCATATTTCAATAATATTATTTTATAGTTTGGAAATATGATTTCATTAAAAACAAATTATTGATATTTATGAGAAAACATCAAAATAAATTTCTTGAAATTAAATAAATTTTATTTCCTAAATAGATTTTTGAAATCAGAATATGAAAATTATCATTTACTAAAATTCATGATTTTATTGAAAATATTTATTTAACAGTGCATACTAAAAAATACAATTTTTTATTAAAAAATTTATTTTTATTTCATCAATTCAGAATGGAAAATTTTATTTTAATTTTTTTAAAAATATAATTATTTATATTCTATTATGATTAATCCAATTAGGTTCATTGGAATAATTTTTATATTTTAATTTTGTATAAAATAATTTTTTATAAAAAATTCATTTTTTATGAAAAATTGAACTTTTCCTAAAAGATTATTTGTCGTGTTGTGTGAAAATAATTTAAAATTAATTTATACCACATTTATATATTTAATATAGTAAAATGGAATGCATATGTGTAATTTTTAGTTTTACATTTTGTAAATATTTCCCTTTTTGTTATAGACATTATGAATAGTAATTATTATAATAGTTAGCACCTTGGTAAATAGTAAATATTTTTATTCGATGTAAAATATAACTAATGAGACCACAATGTTGAATAAAAAAATTATTTGAATAATTTAATTCAATCATAATTCTTTTTTTTCTAGATGTTCTTTTTTAATAGACACATGCCCACAGAAATGTCATCTATAGTATTAAAAGCAAAAAAAGTTACAAAATGACACTCTCATAACATTAAATTTGTATTATGTGTCCACATAAAGAAGACCTATATTAATGAAACATTATTTAAATTTTCATATTAATGAAATTATTTTAATTAAATAAATTTATTTATCATTTTTAGAAATTATATAATTACCTCTAATTCTTATACAATGCTATTACAAAAATTAAATAATTAGCTGAAATATAAAAGAAAATATTTTCAAATTATTAAAATTGACATAATTTGAATTAATTAATGTTTCCCATGAATTTTAAATATATATATGAATCTCTAAGGATTTTTTAAATTTTTATATTTTAATTCCAACATTGTCTTGATGTAATAAAAAATCAAATTAAATAAAGTCTTTCAGAATTGACATTAATAATTATTAATTAAATTAATGTTTTGAAGAATTATATGAAATAATAAAAAATCATAAATTTAGAAATTTTAATGTACCATGGTTGAAAACATCATTTATTCTCTATTTATTGTTCAATTTTCCATTTATAGTATCATTATAGAACATTTTTTATAATAATAGTGGTTATCGTGGTTATGATCAATTAAATTAAGAAAGGGGTTAATAAAAAGGTAAAGATAAAAATGATTTCAAAACTTGTATAAATATAATAAGATGATTTAATTTCAAACCTAGACATGGTTTCATAAATTTTTACCATTTTGAATCATTTTTTTGTAGAATAGCCTAATTGTGATTTAATTTTTTTTATTGAAATTCTAAAGGTGATCCTCACCTCAATTAAAAAAGGTCATCTCCTCCCTCACGTATTTACACCACATTGAGCTCAATATATTTAATATACCCAAAAATATATATTCTATACTTAATTATCTATTATTTAGACTTTTTTTCTTCCCAAAACACTAACTCTATGGTTCTTAGGAGGAGATCCCAAGGAGTTCTTCCAAAGAAGAGGTAATAGACTTATTCAATGAATTACTATTTTCTTCAACTTTTACCTAAAATAAATCTATCATTTTTATCAAAAAAATTACATAATTATACCAAATATAATTAAATGTTATCATTATTATCAAATCACTATTATCTACCATCTTTGTTATCAAATGATAAGTGAATGTGTCTTCTCTGCATAAGTAAACCTTACCATATCAACATTGAGATACAATTTATTTTTTATTTACCTAATTTGTGGATTTTATGTTTTAATTAATGGTTATATATTATTTTTATAATATATTTATACTAATTTAATTATAATATAATATATACATTTCTAATATCGAATTCATTAGGTAATGATAACGTATGTTGTGAAAACGTGCAGACTGCCACCACCAAAATGTTATGTGATTTTTCATTCATTTATATTTAATGTGGATGGTAATATAAATGAATTTTTTGAATATAAATTATTTAAATTATATAATAAGGACTCTTAAATGGTGAATTAATGTTTAACTTAGTTTCATTCCAACCTTTTAAAAATGAAAAAAATTGTTCCTACGTACGTACGACCTAAAGTTTACATGAACAATGATATTTATTTTCAATATATAAATTATTTGGATTTATTTAAATAAATAAATATTATATTTATTTCATTTTTATCCTTATGGATAGTATGGAACCGTAATTAATATACAATTATTGAAACTATCAAACAAAATTATTTATGAAAAATGACATAGTTACAACCCAAAACAAATAAGTTTAATAAAGAAATATTAATAAATGGATGATAAAATATTATAATTAAGTCATATATGGTATAATTATTCAATAATTAATGTATAATAAATCAATATTAATTATAAACGTTGATTTTAAATTTAAAATTATAATCATATATGAGGTAAGGGTCTCTCATATCACTTTTACATGAGTGATATGTATTCCATATTCACCAATTATGAGTTTTGGAGGGTGTTTATAGTAAAAATTTGATATATTATATCAGAAATATATTTTGAGTCATAGTATTTAAAGTTTCATTTAATGATATATCTATAAAAGAAATTTTCATTTTAATAATAACCAATTATTAAGGGGTTGTTTATCACTCTCATCAATGTGTGGGATTGATTATATCTATGTATCCTCTTGTAAATATTTATCTTCCATATCAATGTTTCCTAATAATATTTTCATTATTTAATATTATCCTATTATTGTTAGATTACATTTTCAACAATTTTTTGTTTTACAAAACAATTTAAACAGAATCTCCTATTAATTTCTGAATATAATACAATTTCATATTTTTTACAGTAGGGTGAATGGATTGTTTTTTTCATATACTTAATGATTGATTTATGTCATTGTATTGACTATTTTTTTGATATGAATATTAATTTACATGTTTTAAATGGTTATTTTTAAAATAAAAGTTTCATTAATTCTTGGTATGTTTTATATTTTATAAATGTATTTTCTATAGTGAAAAGGTTTTTTCATTAAGAATTATTGTAACCATTTCTGTATGGAAATTATATTCATAAATTTCCAAAACCCTTATTCTACTAATAAGCTAATAATAATATTTAGTAAAAATTACATACTTATTATTTTTCTTGATGTTTTATGATTAGTTTAAATGGGTAAAGAATTGATAATACATATATTAGATCATCCAATATGTAATATTATTAATGAACAAGGTAGTAGAAAACAGAGTTCCATTTATTCATATGTGGAATTCATTGATATTATTATGTAATGGGAGGGGCCCACTACAGCCCCTTTACTGTAATGAGAGGTCTCATGAGGCATACTATCTTTCGTTTTTGGTCGAAGCCTTACCCATTTATGTATATGTCATGTAATAAGTCCTTAATGGGATTTTTATATTTCTTGGATGAGGATTCATTGGTATGTTTGATATATTTGGCATTATTTAGTCCATAATTTTGAAATAATTTATTTATTTCCATGTGATTATTTGTTTTGTTATTATTTCTATAGAAAATTTTATATCATATGTGATTATTTAGATGGAATTATATGATCATCATTTATTCATCACATATTATTGATGCCGTATTTATATTTTTCTATATGAATACACATATAGGGAATCTGAGCTCACCAATTTCTTATTTTTTCCTCAAGAAACTAGTATGTGTTTAATAATTGATACACAAATATATTCTAATGTTTAAAATGGTTTTGTAAAAGAAAATATAATTTTTATTTCAAATTTTAAAATGTATTTTGAAAATAAACTATATATCTATTTCACCAAGACTACTAAGATATTCGGTCTTTTTGGATAAAATTTCATGTATCTACTAAAAATAAAATAATTTAACTACATAAATTATGCTAATTGTTTTAGTATTTTTACAAATATCTAATTTTAGGAATTTTTGTTATGATGTTTTAACACATATCACCTAAATTATCAAAGAATTATGGTTCTATAGAGGAACTCCACTGGTGGAGATCTTTAACAGTTATTTTGATAAATATGTATCAACTATCTATAATACTTTTTAAATTTAATTAGTAATAATGATATGATTATCAAATATATAAGGATTACTATGAAGAAATTTTTAATTATATTCATATAGAAAAATATGAAAAAAATACATGTTGTTCCTTTTATATAATAGAAATTCCATTTTTATGCCTTTTGATAGTTTAAAATGTAATTCTCAAAGCCGCAGTATTATAGTTGAATTTTACATTTGACTTCAATTCAAGAATAAGTGTAATTAATTACCAAAACATATCATCTCATTTGGATCTTTATGAATTTATTTTCATTTTTTCATAACATAATCATATTATAGTATTATTTAGGATCATATGCCAACATTGTGTAATATGAAATCCAATATTTATAAAACAAATAGATGGACCAATCCATGTAAAAATAAAAAAATATGAAAACCAATTTAAAACAAGATATGAAAACATAGCACGATCTATTGAAAAACCCATATAATCCCCTTAATGGCCTCTCATGAAATGGGAGGGTGTTATTAATGTTCCCCCAATAATCCAAATATAGAAAATCATAAATGTTAGTATCTTTAAAAAATTCCTCATGAAAAAACATATCAAAAACATCATATCATTTCATAAGAAACGAAAAACACATAGAAACATATCAAAAAAATGAGAAGAGTTTTTTTTATAATATAAATTATTTATTTAATGAATGAAAAATTAATATTTCCAATATATCATGATGTTATTTAAATTTAAAAATAATATTTTATGAATATATCATGCATGAGTTTCTATTACTTTATATAAAAATTAACGTAAATTTCTAAATCAAAATGAAACCTATAATGACTCAATAAATTTCCTACATTAAATTATATAACATATCTTGAAGCATTAACTCCATTAATCCATTATTTTCTTTAATTTATATATTTTATGCCACTGTTATTCCATGAAATCCAATTTGCCATACTAACTCAAAAATAGTTCAAAAATAAAAATAAGAATGTAAAAAGTAAATTTCAAATCTTCTATCTAATGATCTAATAGACATAAAAATGGATTTGAGATTAGGTTTATAGTAAAAGTAATGAACTGGAGTATTGTGAGTATTTGTATTATTATTTTATATAAAACTGAAGTAATGTAATAAATAAAAGAATAAATAAAAATCTATATATGGAACTTGCTAATCAACAAGGTTCAACTCCATTATGAGGAACTAGGTCATTGGTGTTATCCCATTACAAAAAATAAAATATTATCATAAAATATATTACAATTTTTATGAATGTAACATCATCGACCTAGTGAAGGTATCATTAATTTATCTTTCACAATGCATCCTAAAATTTTCATCAACAACCCTACTTATTTATCACAATAAAAAATAACAATCAATAAATTCATAAATATTGTATATGATATCACTACATCAAGAAGAATTCTATCATTTGGATTTTTATAGATTCAATGAGATCTTCCGAGAGTTATAAACTTTTCAACAAAAAGTCACATATCACTTCTTAGAACTCATGGTACAAAACTATTTAATAGTTTAACACAATTTCTAAAACAGAAATCATCACCCATATCAATCTCAAATTTTGAGTAAAATATATTTAATTCATCAATGTGTAATTTGGATCATTATGAAGTATAAATTTTCTTGTATTTTATCACATTTTAAATTTCAGTTAGTATTTATAGAAGTCCATTCACTATGATCCTTCATTATCTACATTTGATTAATAATATTTGGTCTATAGTTTCTTGAGCTTTAATAAATGGATTATATTTTTCTGTAAATCCTTCAAAATCAAACTACATTATCATATCTCAAACTAAAATAAATAATCATAGGTCATTGTCAAAAAATATTATCACCAAATATATGATATTATTAATACAATAGTCATAAAAATGATTTAAAAAATATTCATGATAAACTATTTCAAAATTATTGTAGATTCATGGCATTATCTTCACCATAAATAGAGTTCATCAATGAGGAATATTAAATTATAATTTGATAAAAAAAATTATTTCATGAATAACAAATAGATATATTATGTAGATGAATACAATCAACCAATTTTTATAATTGAGAATTAACATGGTAAAAATAAATGCAATAATTTTCACAATAATGTGTCAAATAATTGTGATTTTAAAATTCCATTCAATATGTTTTGAAACGAATTATTTTGATGTAATATATAGAATAATAAATGATTATTTTCAACATAATCATTACCTCTATGATATTCTCTCAGGGTGTTTCATAAAAATATCAGGCAATGTTATTTCTAAAAATATCATGGTATCAAATTAAACAATTTTAAACTAATATATTTTATGTTATTTATTTATGAAAAAATTATATTATAACATTTTAATGGTTTATATAATTCATAATTTTTTTGAATTTATGTAAACTCCATTCTTATTTTGTGACTGATAATAAATCATGTAATACTCCAAAATACATTTATTTTTATGTATGGTGTATGTATATTTATAGATCAATTTGATGATAAAATAATTTGTGTTTAATATAACCAATATTTATTAATTGTATATATTTTTTAATTTAATAGTCTTAAAATTAATATTCCTGAAATTTGATCAATGTAGTAAAATATCTATTTTTTTTATAAAAAATCGATTAATTTTTAATTTTTAATAGTTTCCTATTCCTAATGTTTAAGCAAATAAATAAATATTATGAGACATTTTAAAAATGTAAAAAATTAATAATTAAACTAAAAAACCCCAGTCTTCCCAAAAATATAATTTCATGACCCATCCCCTAGGGCCCATGTCATGACTATCCCAAGCTCAGCTCCCATAGGTAAGGGGCTAGCTACTAGCACTGAGTAGGCATATCCCAATCAAATGGGATGCAGTTTCTTATGTACATGTACACACACACACATTAAACCAAGACAAATATGATGGAATGTGAAAACATTTAGTAAACAAAACAAGGTATAAAAGTGTAAATCTGAAAGTAAATAGGGAAAAAATACAACCCAACTAAAACATAAAGTAAAACTACACATCTCTTGAACTCTTCTACAGAAAACTCTACCTAAAGGGTAGGTATAGAAATTACAACCTGAAGTCACAGAAGCACATCTTGTCGATTGTGTCACATTAAGGTCCACTTTGTCCTGGTCTATCACATGAACTGCCAAATCATCAATCGCCTACAGAAGACATGACACCAGTGGGGGGAGCCCATTTAGGGTTGAGTAAAACAACACTCAAAAGGGACCCCAAACCGTAGAGATATACTATAATGAAATACGCAAATCAGACCACCAAATAGGTACACAATGTGTCGCCCCTATGAAGTACAGTCAAGTGAGTCTCTAATAGAGTCTCAAAAAAAATATAGACTAATGAATTTAAAGAAGGAATGATAGTCATAACACTTAAGACGATGTAATAGTGAAGGAATCATCCCCAATAGTCACTATTGCATGTTGGGCCACTATGGTCCACTCATCACTGAGGTGTACTAGGACACTGAGGTCCTCTATTCATTGAGGTCTGCTAGACCACTGAGGTCCACTCGTCTGCAGGGCCAACATGGTCTTCTCATTTACTGGGCCACTATGTTCTGCTAGACACTTATTTATGATGGGACACTGAGGTCTATTTGACCAATGGGCCACAGAGATCCCATTGTCACTATGATCTTCAGGGCCAATAAGGTCTTTTCATTACTGAGGACTACTACTCCACTGTGTTCTGATCATCACTTAGGCCTCCTGGGCTTCTCAGGTCCGCTCGTCACTTCCTTGTCACAACTAGAAACCAGATTCCCAATTGAAGAATGATTGATTCTGTGAGAATATACTCCTCAATCGATTGGACTTCTCTCATCATTCATGATAACTTAGTTGGATTATTTCAGAACGATCATCTCAAAATGGGGGTCCAAATAATACATATCGATTATCAATAATAAATATGGTTTGAAAGTTAGGTTTGTTTTACTTAAAATGGGATGGTTGGGTCCGGGTCTGATTCGACCTGGGCAGATCGGCCCGGCCTAGGTGGATAAACCTCAAACAAGTAGAACAACCTGACCTAGACGGAACGACCCATCATAGTCAGATTGATCTGGTCAGATCGACCCCACCAAGATAGACAGACTCGAGCCAGTTGGACTAACCCGACTGGGTCTGGGCCAACCCATTCTATCATGGCCTAGGGGTCAGTACCATTTGGGCATGTTGGGCTTGATCCTTTAGGATGAGGGTCTTATCTGTTAGAATGCCTAGTGGCTCAGTCCCCTTTCTATGGACCAGCCAACACTGGTGGCCTTATTCAATCCATCCCAGATGCAGCATGCGTCGCATCCTCTCTTCTTCACATGACCATCATGGATGACCACATCCCCGTACGCATATCTCTAACCACATGTTGTCTCCCCACCCCAACTCGTCCTGGCCATATTGTACAACCATTACCTATGGATCTACGACAACCCTCAACTAATATCACGACACTTCCTTGACCTTCGTGCAAGCAGAACTCTTTATTGTGGCCTTCTATCTTCTTCATGGCCCACGTGGTCCCAACTGTCCCTCCACCATCGATGGATCCCATGTCGGGGGTCATTCTACCAGTGCTGTCGTCTCCTTCATCCTCTGACCCGGGTTGATCCACCATTATGGTCCTGCTTTGACCATGGTTTCCATTATGTTAGGAAGAATAAAATAAAACATCAGAGTTGAAGAACATATAAATGACACCTAAAGGATGGACCACAACCTTTTTTCATGTCGGCATGAATCTTCTTTATTAGGGTTTTAATGAAGGATAAATAGAATTTGAATCCAACTTCCCATAACTACCCGCATGAAAAATATCATTCTTAAAAAGGTGATCGAACCGTGTGTCAATTTTTTAGTGAATTGACCTGCATTGTTATTCTAGAATGTAATAATGTGGAAAGGTAATCAATTAATATTAACCCCCTATCAGGGTTTGGATCAATCGCTGATAAAGGGTGAATCATGCAATCGTCATTTTCCAATCCTGCATATTCGGATCTGAATCTGTTCATTGGTCTTTCATCATTCGTCGTTCATCATTTCTTGTCATTCACAAATGAATTTCCTCCAAGACATTAGAGGAAACACCATGATCCACCACTGATCCCGTATCACTGTCAATCAACATAATGGAGGAAACAAATTTCAGTGTTTCTATTACGTTGAACCACTATGTCATTGCACTGTTTAAATTACTAAATGATAAAAAATTTCTATTATGATTGAGTTGTAGAACCATTACACTATTTCAATTTTTAAATGAAAGTCCTTCTTGAAGTTACGATACAATGAAATATTTTTGAATAACATAAACATTCTTATGTTTATTTTATATTTCATTTAAAAAAACAAAAAATATATTTTACTATAAACCTTTTCCAATCAATTTTAGCCACCATTTATTGAAACCAACACCTCACAAGCTCAATGGTACTCTCAGATTTCTAATTCGAGATAAAATTTATGAGTTATTGGATTTAAAATTAAAATAACTATTATATAATTATTTTATTTATGGTCACGTCCAAAAAACTACATTCCACATTTGGCCCGAACCGGCCAATGTTAGGATCCACCAAAGGAAGGAACACCCTCATGAGGTCAATAGTGGTATGGATTTTCAATCCAATTAAATTTTTGGTAGTTTTAGGGCTTTTCAAAATAAAACAAATTATTTAATAAAAATATTTATATTTATGCCATTTTCAGGTTTTCTCACTGAAAGACCATTACAACAAAACTTAAGTAATGGCTACAATAAAATCCAATCTTGAACACCACAGTGCCCCACGATTTCTAATCTAGGATCCCATTTATGAGTCCCTCCACTTTTTCTAGAAATCTCTTCATGCTTGCAATTTAATAACATAAAAATTTTCAATAGACCATTCCGAACACACCAGGCCTCAGAATTGCAAGCCATCTCAGCTCCAGGTCGTTGACTTTTATCGACATTTTCGTAAAATAAAATCTTGAAAATAAGACTCATTACATTCTCCCCACCTTAGGGTTTTATATCCCCGAACTCCAAACCAATGGATTACAAAAATTGAGGGTATGATTTTTAATGTGATCCTCCTACTCCCACATTTTTTACTGGAGATTCTTGTGCTACCACCAAACATGAATTAGAGGAATCGATCACTCAAAGAGGGTCATCTCCTATCAATCCTCAATCTTCCTCAGTGATTCCGCAAATGTCGCTCTGGTATCAATGTTTCGCTCTCCATAAACCATTAGGTGTGATGGTTCGTGTACGTATCTCCTCAGCTGGGATATGTTGAAGTCGTTTTTCACCTACAGTCACTACATAGATAGATACAAGGGGCTTTCCACCATTCCCACTCTACATAGTAACAGAAAAGGTTTGATGATCCTTAGATATAATATTCTTCCCCGGGCACATTTATGTATCCCATGTTGTGAAGATACCAAAAGAATCACATGATCTCCTTCCTCGAACTCCAAGGGTCTTCGTTGTATATCATCATAGTAATTTAGAGATATTTATGCAGTCTTCATTTACTCCAGGATGACCTACACATTCTCTATAGTATTCTGCACCAAATCTAGTCCCATGAGCACTAACTCTCTAGGGTCAGCAATGTGGTGTCCTGTTGGGTCATCGATTCAAGGCCTCAAATGGTAACATATCGATGGTGGGGTGGTAATATCTGTTTTTTTAAATCTCCACTAGAGTAAGTGATCCTCCAAAATATGGCCAAAATCGAGGAAGCAAGCACATATAATGCCCTCTAGGACTTCAATATTGTGCTCCGTCTATCCATTTTTCTATGGGTGGAATGTTGTGCTAAAGCGCAGATGAGTCTCAAATGCTTCCTATAATCCCTTCCACAACTAGGATATAAATCATGAATCACGATCCTAGACTACGGTTGTTGGGACTCCATGGAGTCAAACTATCTCCTACATGATAAGGTGTCCAATAATATCCATGAGACTCTATTTGTATAAACTAAGAAGTGATCAACCTGGTGAGTCAATCAGTGAGCACCGATATAGTACATTGCCCCTAGATGCATGTGATAATCCCATCACAAAGTCTATCGATATCAATTCTCACTCCCTTGATGGAACCCCAAAGTAGAAAAGGGAAACCCCATCCAAGAATAGGGGCTCGACAGAGTGTGTTGAAAAAACCACAGAACTGATTTATTATTTGATCAACATTTATATCAATAGGAAATCCCCACTTAATCCTTTTATGACATCCATGGTGTCTTCCTTGACACCCAAATTCATATCCCAATGAATCCTATCACAATATTCATCAAATACAACTAATATGCATCCTATTAGAAGAGTGAATTGCTACCCACCTTTAAAATATCCATCTAGGTTATTCCACGTAGACACCTGAGAACTTAAATACTCATAGCCAGTATCAGCGAGTTGTGCCACCCTAACAAACATTAATAGAGGAGGGGTAACTACACCTGATTGGAGGTAAGATGCATCATCATTATCCATGAATGATAACTATAACAAGGCCAACTGCTTCAATTTCTCATTCAGAAACTATGAACTGAATCTCTTACTTAGAGCATCTGCTAACATGTTTCCCTTACCTAGATTATAGAATACTTCAAATTCAATGTCCTAGAGGAACTCCAATCATCATCTCTATCTCAAGTACAATTCTTTCTGAAATAAAAAATACTTGGGACTATTGTATTTAGAGTAGACACCAAACCATTCACCCATAAGGTAGTTCCGCCAAATCATCAATGCAATGACTATAGTTGCTAACTTAAGATCATGGGTCCCATTGTTTTCATCATTGGTATCTAATGCCATGAACTATAAGAAACAACCATTTTCTTATGTATCCCGACAAAACCATGTCTAATCCCTAATGATTCATAGAACACTATGTACCCCAATCCCACCATTGGGACACTCAAAATCAGGGTGCTCATCAAACTCTATCTTAACTCCTGAAAATCCTATATGCACCTTCCTATCCACGCGAATGGATGCCCCTTTCAACTAATTGAAGTTATTATCAAATTATTGATAGTGGATACTCATTCCCCACAATCACTTAAATAATGTTCATGTAATCCACACATAACCTTCAACACTATGTATTACAATACCCTTCCTCTTTATGTCATCCACCCAAAATTGCATCTTGCAAAGCTTTCAAAAAAATAAGACGTACTGATCCAGATATCGGTTCAATATTAAGTAGTATAATAATGTTGAAGACTAACTCCCTATGGGGAGGTAAAAAAGCAACATATTTAGGGAAGATGTCTTCATATTTTGTGACTACTACTGGGAACTAAAAACTCATGACATCTACCACACCGAGGGTAACTCTAGCCAACTGAAGAGTGATAGGATAGACACACCTATGCATGAGACTATCCCATGATTCTTGAGTTCCCTTTCTCACTAACCAAGGAGAATCCACTTCCACCCCTGTAGACATACCACTCTATTTTTCCGAAAATGGTTAATTTGAACATAAACATTACATGAAATGTCAATTCCCAATCTAACGTCATAAGGCCTCGACACTGCTACCCTAAGGCTCCAAACAAAACTCTCTCCTCAATGGTCAGATCACACCATCATCATAAGTTTGATTATCGAGTCTCCTCCCATTCTTAAATACAAATTTAAAGATGAAGTCAAAATTTATCCAAATTTTCTATGTGTTGAACAATATTCATGGAAAGACGGAATGATTATCACCCATGCCTTTTCATATGACAACTATGAGTTGACACTCACCTTATTTCAAATCATTCATAGATGCCTTAGGTCATATTCCCTGACTGCATACAACTACACCCTTCCCCAATCATCCAGCTCGATGAGATTTGGTGTGGACCATATATGTGTGGTGGTTGTAACATGTTGAAATGTATACCACCTACTACTGATCCCCTATCTACTCTTCCATGTATTCAACCCAGAATATCCATACTTTCCTGTCATTGTCTCTGCCCTGGTGGCCCATCCGCCATTTCACTATTAGCACGATGGGTGGGAAAATATCTAGAAAGATGTTTCCTGCCATATTTTTCAAATAATTACCTATTTATATGCATAATGGGCTCATCCTATTGTCCATAAGCAATAAATCCACTTTTTTGAGGCCCCTTCTCATAACACCTCACATGTCCATGTCTCTGAGACTGACGTCCGCTTCTTGCTTGTCTACTACTAACATCCACTGGTTGTATCTTCTTAACCCAAGGTCATTCAACAATAATGGTTATCTATAGAACCCTAGTATATGTAAGAGTATATAGATTAGTATTAATGGATCAGATGTCCTTAAATAAAACTCACTTAATGGTTCGAGTCTTGAAGAACTAGTCGAATCCAATTTATCATGTACCTGGAATCGTCAGTATGCCTTGATGAATACTCAACTATTGAAATGTTATCCTTCAAAAGATGTAGAAGCTCTTTTTCAATCAAAAATATATGATTTTATAGAGATAGACTCTTCTCTAGGAATGTTTCTCAAGCTCTATCCACAAAAGAGTCACCTCGTCAAATGACCAGGTAATCTAAACCCTTCCATAACCCTAATGATCAACATATACGGATCCCAACTATGACCCCCATCTAATCTAACAGTGTCCTTAGTAGATGAAAAACAAGATCACCACCCCATGATAGTCTTTATCCATCAATGATTTTCACTCTCCTCGAAACCTGAGTGGTCTATATCACTAAACCTCTTGGTGTTTTCAAAACCCACTCATCTCATCTGCTGGTACAACTAGTATGAAGTGCTACTCCATAGGTGGTGGTATAGCTGGTTCACCACCTGATGGTTCTTTCTCTAGTATGATCCCATATACCTGTCACATCACCCTGATGATCATCCTCATGATCACATGGTGGAATCCTTGATGACTGTCTACGTAGAAACATCTTGAAACAAAACAAGATGTACCTCAATAAATAGAATCTACCTCATGAGATGACTCACGAAAGATAAGAAAATCTAAACCCATTCTTTTATGATGAATTTAATATAGTTTTTCCTATGACTAGTGTTTTCATGTACCAATGATAAAATAATAACTCAGGGTCATCAAGTATGGATACATCAGCCTCCACACTAGCACTGGATTCCATGGGATGAATGATGATCTCTATAAACTTATCATTGTTTTCCCAAACCAAACTCATTGTCTCTTGGTTCACAATATAGAATATACCTCTTTTGATACCACTATATTATGAAATATCCCTCAGGGCCCATGTCATGACAACCCCATGCCCACCTCCCTTTGGATAGGGGTAGGTGACTAGCACCAAGTAGGGAAATCCCAAAAAATAGAAGGCATTTTCACAATTACCTATATGAATTCAAACAATTCTAATCCAAAGTTGCTATAAAGTGAAAACACTATGTAAACAACACAAGGTAAGAGAGTGGAAAAATAAATGTAAATGGGTCATGAATACAGGTCCAACTGAATATAAGACTATATAAGTATACATCTCTGGAACTCCTCTACAAGAATCCCTACATGAAAGGTAGGTAATGAAACAACTGTCTGAAGACACTGAATAAACGTCTCCTCTATCAAGTCACACTATGAAATACATTGCCCTGATCCCCCATGGTATCGATTCAGGAGTTGATCATATGCATAATACACGACATGTACTGAAAAATCCTGTGCAAGGGTGAGTAAAACTATACTCTGTAGGGACCCAAAACCACAATGGTACACCAAAATACAAAAATCAGAATATTAGAGTGGTACACAATGTGTATCCTAAATGAATAACATTAAAGATATTCATTAGAGTTATCTCATATAGGTATAATCTAAATACGAAAAGAAACACTAATAGTCATATCACTTTACACATTGTAATATTGAATGAATAATCCCCAATGACTCAATGTGGCCTGTTGGGACCCTAAGGACCACTCCTCACTGAGTTATGATGGGCCACTCGTGTCTTCTAGTCACTCTAGTCTTCTGGGAAATTATGTTCTTCTCTTCTGCTAGGCCATTGAGGTCTGCTCGTCACTGAGGTCTACTGGGAAACTAAGGACTACTTGTCTAGTGGGCCACTGAGCATCACTTTTCAGTGAGGTCTGTTGGGCCACTAACGTCCACTCCTGACAGAGGACTAAAAATCCACTTAGTTTCACTCTATACATAGGTATGTTGGGCCACTACGGTCTGATTTTCACTTCCTTCCTCTAACAGCTAGCTGTTGGATTCCCACTCACAATGCACCTAGTTCCAAGAGAATATACACCTCAATCCATCAGTAGTATCCCACCATTCATGAAATATCACATGGAGTATGTCAAAAGGACCATCACATCGGGATGGTCCTAATTCCGTAAACCGATTTTCAGTTAGGCAAATGGTTTTGATGTTACGCCCATTTTACTAAAAATGGGCCAGTTGGTTCTTCGTCCAGTCAGACCCGATCAGACCAACCCGAGCCCACATAATCTGACCCAGTCAGTTTGAGACTGACTCAGTATGGCCTGGCCCAGGGGCGAGGCCCTTTTGGGCTACTACGACGTGCCCCGTTGGGCTGAGTGTCCAGTCCAGTATGCCGTCCAGTGCCAGGTTCTCCCTAGGGCCTAGCCCACACTAGCAGGCTATTTTGGTACAGCCAAGACTTAGAAGCTGCAATGTCCACTCCATGGCATGTGGTCAGCTTACCTGGCCACCTCCCAGCATGCAGTCCACAGAACGCATGGCCTCGCCCCGCCACAGTCTGCCCTGGCTATGGCCTGCTGCCACCTCTAGTAGCTCAACCACGTTCTTCCTCTACTACTGTTGTTCACCGCCTAGGAATAACACCTCCCACATGTGGTTGTCTTCTTGTTCCACTATTATCAGCTTTTGAGTAGAATACCATTTCCCTAACATTTCCCTCCTGGCTATGGCCTTCCGTTGTCATCGGGGAAAGCCTTGCAAAGACTCTCCCTCTACCACTACTATCTCCTAGGCCAGTAGGCGTTCACCCAACACCACTATCTTTGTTAGCCTCATGCATTTGTTTCTCCACTTTCGTGGTCATTATTATACCATGGTTTCTATGAAATATCAAAGAAGGAAGAAAAGGGAAGAGTAGAAGAATGCACAAAGAACACATGAAGGACATATAATGACCTTTGTTCGTTTTGGCCTGATTTATCTTTTTTTGGAGTTTAATAAATGATAATTAAAATGTGAATCCATCATTGCATAACTCACCCATGAAAAATATAATTCCTACTAAGATGATCATACCGAGGATCAATTTTATGGTTAACTGAATTGAATTCAGCATTTAGAAAGAAATAATTGGGGAAAGGTAAAAATATATAAATAAACCCCTACATAGGTTTGGATCGATTGATGACGATGGGTGAATCTTGTATTCATTGTTTGTCAATCTACCGACGTCTGATATGAATTTATTCATTGAGATGTCATCATTCAACATTCATGTCCTCTAATCATTCCCCATCTAATTTCCTCAAATTATTTGGATCAAACTCTAGGATCCTCCTATGATCCTTTATTTTGATTAATCATCGTAATAGAGGAAACACATCTCAGCATTACAGTTATGATGATTCCCCACGTTGTTATGTTGTTTCATTAATGAAATGAAACAGCTAGATCTACATTGCATTGACACAAAAAAATTATAATAAAATAAACTTTCATAAGTTTATTATATTTTTCTTTAAAATTCCCAAAAATTAATTTTTACCATCGATCTTAAGCGGTTGAGGTTAGGCCACACCTAAGGAAAGAACACCTTAAAGAGAAAAATGGTACTCTAAAGTTTCCAATAATTGTTACCAGTTTTTATATATAGTATTTGATAAAAAATTATTTAACTATTTTATTTATGGTCGTGTGCCAAAAACAACATTCCACAGATGTCCCACATAGGCCAACATTATGCTCCACCGAAGGAATGAACACCCTCACGAGCTCAATGGTTGATAAATATTTTTTAATATGAGTCACCATTCGTGGTTTGTATGATATGAAAAATAAAATATTTTTATTTAATAATTTTATTAGTGGTTATTTCCTTTTTGTGTTTTCATATTGGATGCCTACACCAACTAAAGTTAAGTCATTCTTAGGGTAAAAAAGAAATCCTTAACACAGTGGTGATCTTAATTTTTTGATCTAATCACCTATTTAGGAGTTATTACAATTTTTTTAGGAAAACCTCTAGCTTTCTCTATTTAAAAACTTATCATTTTTTGACGGACCTTCCCAAGACCACAAGGCCATTGTATCACACGCCATCTCAATGACTAGTCTTGGAATTTTGGTAGAAATTATCTAAAAACAATACCCAGAAAATATGAGTCCATACATATAATATCAAAATTACCAGGACACATTAAATATAATACGGAGCAGTAAATGTTCAGTTTACTGAATTCTATGACCAATTTATGTTATGTGATTTTTTTAAGGAGAAAATTTAAAAATTTAATTCCCCTAAAATAAATTAAACTAATAGATCACATTTATTTAAAATAAATAAGAATAGAGAGGGTAATGTTGGAGAAGATCTTGAAGACCCAAATCCCACACAATCGATGGACCCATTTCATGGATTTAGTTTCCCGGTGATAATGGAGAAATTAAAGAATATTATAGAGGACTAATTACAGATAAAATAAATAGTGTGGTGTTTAATATATAAAAATTGGAATATATAAGTAGTGTATGTGTAAAAATCACGATGTAATAAACCAGGGGAAGGAATGATTAATGAGAACAAAATTTGACAATCGATGAGTTTTACAACCATGATCTTTATTATATATTTAAACACGATTTATTACATAATTTTTTCACTCGATACAACATAGATGATAGAGAGGCCTAGTGTATTTTGGGATAGGGACATTACATAACAACATAAAACATGAAATACAAATTGTTACTGAAAAATTCTTTTATATGACCACAACATTCCTCCGTACTTAGCACTTCATGGGATAACTAGAGGACTTACATATAAAATGGTGAGCTATAAATCCTAGTAAGGGAATAATCATGGAATAACATGAGTAATACATTAAATATATGATACTAAAAAAATAAATTTAGAAAAAGAGAAACATGAAAATAATTCCATGATATAGTCAGATTATCTTAACTTGGAGATATGACCCTAACAATAAAGATGATATTAGAATTATTCAATGCTCATTGAACATAGTTCAAGAGTAAAACCTCATTGGACATGAATTATCATGATTAAAACCCCATTTCAAATGAATTAGAATTATTAAAGACTCATTTCATATGATGTATCATGATACTTTTCTTTATCCAATGCATTCGATCCCTACTATGGAACACCCTTCATAATCATTTCTATTCTTTCATAACTGTTCCATATAGATCAAACCACCCAGATTCATTAAACATTATAATTTATTCCACGAATTAGAGATATAAAATATATAAATTTTAGTCCTCAATAAAAAATTACATGAGCATAATGGTGAATACCCATGATAGTGAAATGGGTATGGTATTCACATACATAATGATTTTGGAAATGGAAATTGTTTAGTATCTTCTGCAGCATAACGATGTCAAATAGAAATAGTAAAATGGGATGATGAGAGAGAAATGAGAAACTCATCATTTTAACATGAAATTAATAGTATGTGGGTATTTTAAAATAGTATCTCAACATATGTAATCTAAATTAGATTAAAAATATAAAATAATTTTTTGAATGTAAATGATGAGAGAGAAATGACTTATGGAATTTTTTAATGGTAATGGGTGTACATGAGAGGAATTAATTACAAAGAAAGTGGTATATCATCATTAAAATATAATAAGGTAAGTATAGGGAATGTGAAAACATATACCACATTATTTTTAATTTAAAATAAAATGCAATAAAAATATAAGGAAACATGGACATAAAAATGGAAGGAAAGTGAGGATCCCTTACTTGGATGTGTGATCCCATAGGCTTTTGATAGGCTTGAGAGATGAATATTGGGAGCATGGGGTTCCTTGAGAGAATTATATAGATAGTAGGTAATAGTTTGTTCAATCTCCAAATGGATTATGTGGATAGAAATGGGTGATTGGGTGGGTTTATATAGGAAATGAGATCGAATTGTTTATAATTTAGGTTTTTTAAACTACACATTAAGTTAATCATAATCAAAAACCAACCTATGGTTTCTTCCAATGGTTTTTTTTCCAAAGTGGAGTGGGAAATTTCATTTTATAAGGCCAATAAAAGACCTTTTTAAAATATTTGGTTTTCTTATGTTGAGGAGAGTCACACTCTCATGGAAATCATTTTTAAAAGTTTGAATATTTAAAATTCCATGGAGTGTCCACTAAGGAAACATAAAAATAATAAAAAATTATATGATAACATTATTTAAATGGAATAACATATATTGGCCTAATATATATTTTGTAGTATTTTATTACATCGCAATTGGTTCATTATAATGTAATAAAACAAATTATATATTCAAACAGTATGTAAGTTTTACACAATTATTTGATTGACTTAGAAAATTATGAAAAAATCACCATTAAAAAATATATAAATTTTGAGTTCAAAAATGATATTAAATTTAGCTATGTGACTTTCTAAATATGTGAATTTATAATTCTAAAATTTAAAATTCCATTTATAAAAAATTCATCCATTTTGACAAAAACAACTTTCAAACCATAATAAGTATTAAAATATTATAAAAAATATATGATCATTTATATTTAATAAATATATATTTAGAAATAATAATTTATTAATAAATTATTTAATTCAAAAATCCATTAATTTATCTAAATATATTTCTTAATAGAATATTTACTAAAAATACTATTTGTTCATTAAACCACATTTACAAAGTAAAAATTATAAAATGATTGTATATTATTTGTTTTACAAATAATTAACATAAAAATAGTGCTTGGATCTTGGTACATATCCCCTTATAACACCCAAATATGACCAAAGGGTAATGTGTGTGATGGTGATCTACTCTAGGGGCATATCAGATAACATCTCTCATGTTGTAATCTCTATTAACTTCCACTTCTCCCACTGGTGATTTTGTTCATGCTTGACATGTTGATACTTAGCATGGGATTGGTCAAGAATTAATCCCCTTGATGCTACCTCTTCTCTGAGCTCTAAAAAATAGGATTTGTTTGGAGTATTTTTACTAGATGAGGGCATCACTTCCTTTGTCTGAGTAAAATGGATTTGTTAAAGACCTATATTTATAATATTCATATAACCACTATTTAGTGTGAATATTAGTAATATTAACAATTATTAAATGTATTTTAAAATCCAAAAACATAAAACCATGCAATGTAATATGTTTTATATATCCATATTACATAATAATACATTTAATTAGATCAAGTGGAATTTTCCTTAATAAAGGTTTACATCGTTACAATCATCCACCCTTATAAAACTTAACCACCAAAATATACCTTTTCCACACTAAAATAGATGAGGGAACTTTCATATATCACTTCCTCTTATTCCCACATTGCTTCTTTAAACAAGTGGTTTCACTACAACACTTTGATGAGGGCATCACCTTATTTTGTTAAACTTTATCCCTACGATCTAATATCTGCACTGGATTCTCTTCATATTAGAGGTCATTATCCAATGTTATCACCTCTGGATAGAGTACATGATATGGGGGTTGTATGTACTTCCTCAAGAGTGATTTAAGGAATACATCTTGTACTTGAGATAAGATCGATGGGAGTTCTAGTCGATAGTCCACATCTCTAATGAGATCAAGGATCTCAAAATAGATGATGTAACTTAGAATAAGATTTCCCATATTACAAAATATCATAACTCTATTCCAAGGTGATATGTAGAGGAATACCATGTCTCCAGCATCAAACTCATGTTCTTATCAATGATTGTTACCATAGGTTTTTTATTGACTCTGAGTATATTTAATGTGATGCTGGATGGTGTTAACAGTCTCCCCTATTTCTTCGACCATTTCTAAACCATGTATTTCTATCTCCCCAAACAAATCCCAACATGTTGTTGTTTTCACCTCTTCCCATAAAAGACATTTTAAGGAACAATTTGAATTCTTGAGTGGAAACTTATTTAGTAAGAGAACTCAACCAGAGGAAGATGTTGATCCCATCATCCTTTTATGTCCATTGAGAATGCTCTCAACATGCCCCCAGTGTTTCGATATTATGATCAAATTTTCCATAAGATTGAGGATGATCGGATGTAATGAAGTTCATCTTAGTATTCATAGTGTATTGGAGACTCTCCTAGAACATAGAGGTGAATCATGGATCTCGATCGGATAAAATTGATAGTGTTACTCCATGCAGCCTTACCACTTATCTGATATATATCCATTCTTATTTATCTAATGAGAAATCCTCTCAAATTGAAATGAAGTGTGTAGTCTTTGTAGGATGATCCACAACTACCCAGATAACATTGTTTCCTTTGGATTCCATTAAAATTCCATTGATAAAGTCCACCATGATTTTTACCCATTTCGATGATGATATGGGTAATGGTTTCATCATCCCCATGGACTTCATCCTCTCAACATTCACTTGATGAAATACTAGGTAATTTGACATATTCTTAGTGATCTCCTTATTCTTTTTATCCCACCAATAATTCTCACAGAGATCTTGATCCATTATTCTGTTTCTTTGTTGAATGGAGAAATTAAACTATGTGCATCATCCAAAAGATCATTCTATTAATCTGAATTCGATGGAACACATAGTCTTGACCCAAACCTGGAATTTCCTTATTCATTAACATTGAACACCGAGTATTTCCCTTTTTTATATATTTTCCACTTTTCTCTGAATTCCCACATAATCCTTTTGAGAATTATTTTGTTCTTCCAAATTATATGATTATGCAATCAATTGTGAAAAGATTTATGATGTTCCATTAATTATGATCCTCATTTATATCCACATCAAATATATGATGATAGGATCCTTTTAAATTCTCATTAGTGATATAATTGTTGGGTCATTTCTGGTTAGATAATCCCCCAAATTATTCTCTATTCCAGGGTGATAATGGATTGGGCAGTGATCGTCTTTTATCAGCTGTAACTATCTTTGTTGGAGCATAATCAACTCATTCTGTGTGAATATATACCTAAGGATTTGGTGATCAGTGTATATTGCAATCATCTCACCAAAAATATGACTCCATAATATTTTTAATGTGAAGATTACTAAACCCAACTCTAGACCCTGGAATGGATAGTTTATCTCATGAAGTTTCAATTGCCTTGAATCTTAGGAAATAAAATTGTCATTTTTCATCAACACATAGCCCATGAACTTCTTCAAAGAATCAATAAATACCACAAAAACATATCAACTTGTTCGTAGTGCGATCATGAGAAAGGTGATAAGACTCGTTTTAATCTCTTTAAATCTCACTTTTCATTCATCATTACATGAAAACATGACTCCCTTTCGAGTTATATTGGTACGAGGGTTTGAAAATTGTGAGAAATTTCTCACCAATCAGTGATAATATCCAACTATCAGCACTATTATGCATATATACCTCAATAATATTATCCTTGTACATCCCTCAATTACATTTTTATAGGAGGGATCTATAGATAACCCATTTAGTGTGATGATATGACCAAAGAATTAGACATCCTCTAACTAGTACTCAAACATGATGTACATTTCATAGAGCTTTTCATTTCACAAGGTCTCTAGTACAATGCTTATATTCATCTCATGTACCTCCATGGTTTTTGAGTATTTTAGAATATCATCCATACAGACTACCATAATTCATAGAATAGAATACAAGAATATATATTGCTCATACCTTGTATGAAATGATTTATTGGGGATATCCTCCTTCTTTACCCTTTCTTGGTAATATCCTAATTTAGATCCACCGGGGAGAATAATTGTTATCTATCTAGCTGATCGAACAAGTCATCAATTCATTGTAGAGGTTACTTGTTGATTATTGTAATTTCATTAGGATCATGATAATTAAGGAAAAGGCGCATTGACCCATCCTTCTTCATGATGAAGAGGATTGCTATACCACTTGGTGAAGCACATGGGCATATAAAACCCTTATCCAGATTATCTAGTATTTGGTTTTTTATCTCCAAAAGATCCACAATAGCTATTTCATATGGAGTATTGGATATTATAAAAGCCCAATGTATAAGATTAATAGAGAATACATCATCTCTTCTAGAAAGAAGACCAGACAATTCCTCAAGAAACACTTCAGTTAATTCCCTCACAATATTCATGTCATCAAGAATGGTGTCTTCATTTGACTCAATCATATAAGAAATATACACGTTCTCATAGGGAATTAATATCTTCATTTGAGATGATGGTGCTAAAGAATATTCATCCTGCAAATTGCACTTGTATTGAATCGGGGGTCGATTCTCTATATGGAGAATGATTTCCTTCTCATTGTAATTTATGTGGCGTTATAAAGGGAAATCCAATCCATGCATCGAATTGCAACAAATTCCAGCAGAGGGAGTATGAAAATATTTAATAGGAATTTCAATCCACAAATTTTGATAGGGGAGGTGTTGTATTCATGAGATGAAATAATTTCCCCATTTTTCTTTCTTACTGATATCTCTATTTCCATGATTTGTGGGGTTGTTGGGATTGATCTACTATTATTTTGAGATAAAAATGAATTATTAGAACTAGAATAAATAACTATGTTCTCTATTCTTTAATGAATAACTAGAGTACTTATCAACACTTCATTGTTGTGGTTTTCATCAGTGGTAGTGATGTAAAAACCACTCCCTTTATACCATGTAGTTTGTTGGTTTCCTCTGAAAACCATTATCTAAGGGTATTAGTGTGAAATGATCCCATGATATTTACATTTTATGTAATGAATAACACATTGAGGGTTGAATGGAGCATTACTCTCCTCTATCACAATAGTGGGTTTTTCCTATCGGCATTTAATGGACATGTGCCCTTCTCTTCCACACCTAAATCATTCCCACATCCCATTCAGGTAATTTCTTGGGTTCATTTTCGGCACATTTGGAAAGTGGGCTGATGAAATTTATTAGAAACATTGGATTTATCCATCGGACCCCCATAATTAGAGTCAAATATCCACTTATTATCCTTATGAGACCCATGATATTCTCCAATATCCATTTCTACTTTTTGGGAACATCATAAAATTTCCACATGTCTATCAATGTAATGGATCTCTAGGGATTTCCATAGTATAGGTTTTACCCCACCGAAGAAGGGGCGAACCATGCATTCAAGGGTAACAACAAATCTAGATTCATATCACACAATCCTCGTGATGTTTTCGTCATATGATCTAATGGATTCATCATTTTTTTCATAAGCAGAAGAAAGTCCCTTTCCATCATATGACATAGGCTGTGAGGAAAATATTTATCGATGAACAATTTTTGGGTATCCTTCAACTACAATTCCTTTATCTCTTCCTTAGGCTTCAATTTTTTGAACAATTTCCCCCATATATCGGCTTCACCATCCATGTGATAAGAATCTATAAGAGCCTTCACATGTTCGAAACATTAGAGGATGGATAAGTCCTTGTCAATGGATTTTATGTGTTGTTCGGAAATTGAGGGATCAAATGATCCATTAAAAGGATGAGGCCTTTTCCTCATGATGCTCTCAATTAGTCCCTGTTCTTTATTAGGGGGGAGGGGGTGGATGATTCTCTTTACCCATTTTTATATTCAAAACAAGAGTTAACTGTGAGAGTAATGTTAAAAATAATTTGATCCCCACTACAATCAGATTGGGAATCTCATTAGAAAAATCATCACATTGATCTTCACAATGGTTGTTAGGCTGAGTACTCCTATTATTGGCCATGGGCTGGAATAAAAGGAATGTTTGGGGTAACACATAAAGTGGAATCCTAATAAAAAAAGAGATAACTTATAAATTAAATTTGTTTCCTTAACTTTTGAATTTATTGTCTTCAATCTATTTTATCCATGATATAATTCCCGACATATATTCTTAAGGGAATTTTTTTATTCCCATAATAATGGTTTAGACTAAGATTGTGAATTTTCCAAAGACTATATACTGGGAGTTCCAAACCAATATTTCTGCAAGTCCCATTATCATACCCCAGATCCCACTCAAGTCTATATTAAAGTTTTTTTTCTGGTTCTACCCATAGATACATCTGTTCCAGAGCCACCTCTACGTGTTCATATTCAGAAAAGGATTTATTTTCATGTTAAACAAATTACTCTATATTAACCAAAATTTATGGATGTTTTCATTATACATAGTATTATCCTTAAGAAATTCTCTAGGTATTTTGAATACAAATCCCAAAAATAACTAAACCTTTACTCTCATATCAACTATAACAACACTTCTCTTTATTACATATTTAAATATGATTTATTACATAAAATTATCACTTGATAAATCATAGATGATCAAGTGGTATAGTGTCTTTGGGGATTCAGAACATTACATAACAACTTAAAACATGAAATACACATCATTATAAAAATGATCTTTTACATGACAACAACATTCCTACGTACATAGCACTTCATGGGATGACATGAGGAGGTACATAAGAAATGGGTGTGCTATAAAGAAATTTAAGGGAATAATAATGAAATTACATGAGGAATACAATAAATTTTATCCAATAAGAAAATCAAGGGATCACAGTAGAAACATGAACATAAAGGCAAGTTATAGAATGATTAAATTAACATGGAGATGTGGAAACAACATTTAACATGATATTAACACGATCTAAGGATAATTTTACATAGAGTATGTGCAATCCCTCATTGAACATGAATAAGAATGATTACACACTCATTTAATGTGAATTATCACAAATCAACAATCATTTAATATGAAGTATCATGATACTATTATTTACCCAATGAATTGAATATCTATATGGGAACACACTTCTTAATCATTTCGTTTCATGCAAAAGTGTGCCACATAGATCATACATCATAGATTAATTAAAAATCAAATTTTTTTAATGAATAAGAGATGTGGAATAAATAAATGGAATTCCTAAATCCAAAAGTACATGTTTATAAAGGTGAATACCCCTAATAAATAAATGGTAATGATATTCAATTACATGATGATTTTTTAATGGGAAATGTTTGGTGTATCTTCGGTAGATTAATAGCGTCAAATAGAAATCGTAAAATGGTTTGATGAGAGAGAAAGAGGTATATCATAATTTATACATGAATTTAAAATTAAGGGGTCATTTAACATAATATACCAATATATGTAATGGAATATAGTTGCATAATATTAAAGAACATCTTGAATGTAATCGAGTAGAGGAAATCCATTTAGAATTTCTGTACGGCAATAGGTGTATATTTCGGGCATTGACAAGAGATAAAGGGGCATTTAATCATTAAAACAATTGGAGGGAATTACATAGGATGTGATAAATTATACCCCAAAATTTTTAATTGAAAATAATATGGAATAACAATATAAGGAATCACGGACATAAATATGGAATGAAGGAAAGTGAGTATCCCTTACATGGAAGTGTGATCCCAAAGGCATGAGACTGGCTTATTGGGAGCTTGGGGCACCATGATAGGATTATAGAGAGAAGATTTCAGAGTTTTGTTAAGATTCAATTGGTTTTAGGGAATATGAATTGGGGATTGAGTGGTTTTATATATGAAAGGAGAGGGAATTACTTATTATATAGGTTTTGGACACTACACATTAAACTATTCGAAACCACAATCCATCCCATGGTTTTGGCCAATGATTATTTCCAAAGTGGATTGAACAAAATTATTTTATTTTTCTAATGAGCTAACATATTAAAATAATTCTATTATTTATGTGGAGGTGAGTCACACTCTCAGGGGAATCATTTTAAAAAGTTAAAATATTTTATATGTCTTGGAGGGTCCCCTATGGCACCATAAAATTAATAAAAATATATATATAAAAACACAGTATTTTAAATGTAAAACATATATTGTCAGAATAAACCATTTATAGTGTTTTATTAAAGAAATATTTGGCAATTATGATTTCATAAAAAAATTATATACTTAAAAAATATTTAATTTTTAATAAAAAACATCACTATATCAGAAAATTATGAAAAACTCACCATTCGATAATTTTTACACCCTAAATCCACAAATGATATTAATTTTATCCAAATAATTTCTAAATATGTAAATTGTTAATTTTGAAATAAAAACTGAATTTTATAAAAAATTCATGGGTGTTGACAAAAACAGCTTTCAAACCATAATAAAAATTACAATTGAATAAAAATAATATGATCATTTATATTTAATAATAATTCATTTATTAATAATATTATGTAATTCAGAAATCCATTAATTCAATAAAATATTTTTCTTAATTAAATATTAACTATAAATACTATTTTTGACTTAAAATCATTTACAATGTAACAATAATGAAATGAATGCATATTCTTTATACAAAAATAATGCACATAGTCATTCTGTTAGGGTATTTTTACATAACCCCTTATAACAACATCATAAGACCAGAGGGAAAGGTTAGCGATGGTGATAGAATCTTGGTGTGGCTCGGATCGAATCGTTCAGGTGGTAATCTCTAATAACATCCACTTCTCTCATAGGTGATTTTACTCAAGCTTAATGTTTTGCAGCTCATGTTTTGATTGGTTAAGAGATAAGCCCAGTGACATTACCTTCATATGGAGATCAGACAAATGGGCTTCTTATGGAGAAATTAAACTTAATGAGGCCATCACTTCCTTTTTCTGGGTAAATTGTAATAGTAAAAGACCTATATTTATACTAATCATGTGATCACTATACCACTGTTATATTAAAAATGGTATCAATTCGTAATGGTATTTAAAAATCAAAAAACATAAAACTAAGGATGTGTGTATGTTTTATATAACCATTTTTCAAAATAAAACATTTAATAAGATCAAGAGGAATATTCAATAATAAATGTTTGGGTTGGTAAAATTAGGACACCCATGATACATTATTCTTGAAGCCAACATTATAAATATAATAAAAAGGTTGATCAATACTTTGATATTTTTCACATTAATACAACAAATAACACACAGAAAAACCCCTAAATGTTGTAAAACACACAATTTTATAGTAAAGGGGATTCCAATGGAGGTGGTTTTTTGATGAAATAAGTTAATTTTGTCGGTGTATTGTATTTTTCTCAACAATAAGTGCGACTTAAAATAAGGTTTGATGGTATTTTTTGATATAATGAATTTTTTTTGGATTAGTTGGATTTTTTTATGTGTTGACTCTTTTTAAGTGGTTGAAGTAGATTCCTTAATAAATTCATAGTTGTAAATTATTGATGAACATTTGAAAATTACATCGTATATAAGGGTACTCATGAGAATGTACTGAGTGTATAAGATTAAATCTCAATTTTTACCCAATAAATATGTTTTCTCTATATGAGATACATAAGGATATACTAGAACATTATGATTTGAAATTAATAATGCTCCGAGTCACACTATAATACATCACATAAGGAGTATCATTGACTGCAAGGGGATGTGTAAATATACTAATATGGGAAATTGATAATCCGAACAAGAATTGAATGTTAAATTTTCTGTACTGAGACCAACTTATTTTACTTTTATTACATTTATATTCAATGTATTTAATATTCATTTCACAACTTAGTACACATTATTTATTATTTTAACAAAAGATTAATATAATAATGTTCTAATGTATTTTTATCTTTTATAAGATCATTGAAGTTCCCCTCTATATTGATAAATTTGATGTGATATGAAAATATTATTAATATTGTTTTTTTCTAGGTTAACATAAAATTATTGGTTTCATAGTATTTATAATTTATAGTGTGAATGATCATAAGTGGATAAGGCTTATTTTCATGAAGTTATCCCATGGAAATCTCTAAGATTGTATATTATGAGAACAAATTCGATAGTAGGAATTATATATGTTTTGGTCTCATTAGATATTCTTATCTAATATTGTGTATAATGGTCCATAGACATTATGATTATCATTATTGTATTTCTTGACTCAAATAATTATATTTACTGACCAAAATCATCACACCATATGTTTGGGGGAAGTAGTGTATGATGGGTATGTTCTGATTGAAATTTAATTAAATGAAAATTCAAGGAATGATGTGAGCCTTCCATCATTAGGGAAAATAATATCTTATCTCTTTAATTAATGTATAAACATTTTATTAAATTCCATGGTCATGGTGTAACGACATGTTTATTTCTAATAAGAAGTGAAAGATGTATCGAATTAACTATTTGATGAATCCATCATTCAACTTGTTTGATAAGATATTATGAAAAATGGATTAAATTACATAGTAAGTGTTTTTATGTGGTTGATGATGTTGTGACATTAATTTCTTTGTCTTAGGTTCCTTAACCCATTACGAGACAATAATCATGGACATAAATATAAACCATGAAAGTCCAATGAGAAATAATCCTAGAGGGTCACATACTAATTCCATCCATTGATCTTGATAAAATTCCATTTGAGTTTATTTATTTTAATTAATATTAATCTCATTTCAAAGAGTAATTTTAATTATGCTATATTGATCTATAAATTTATATAAATATTTTTCACCAACAAGTGAATACTAATATATTTATTTATTTTATTGAAAATATAATAAATATTTATTCACTTGTATGTGAATATAATATTAATTTATAAATGAAATTTTTATTTTGGTGTTCAATAAATTCAAGAAGAGTTTGAATGGACCTTGACCATTTCATCAAGAATATACTAATTAAAAAGTTGATTAAATAATTTTTTTTGTGCAAGTTGGCTCACACAAAAAAATAATGATAATAATGATAATAATAATAATATGTGGAATGTGTTTTATTAAATGTAATATGTGTTATTTAATGTGCACCATAAAATAAAGTAATATTTTAACCTAAAACCTCACTCTATAAATAGATGTATATGTCAATTGAATAAAAAATTCAAATAATTGATAATTGATTGTTGTTGTGCTCGATGAATTCTCTCTCAACATACCATTATCTAACCCTCAAATGAACGTTAAGTGAAATAGATATTTCTTCAAGAAAAATTTATGAGTGATCAAGAACAAGTAAGGATTGACATTCAACTTGCTGCACTAGCACCTTTAGATTATTTGTTGTTTCTCAGTGATCAAAGGAGCACATGTTGATCACAAATATCAGGATTTTATGGATGGATCCTCAAAACATAATTTAGGTAATTCAAAAGGGTCTTTTCAGAAAATAAACATTGGCCAATGAATAAAGTTCCTAAGACAAGGAATTTGTTTATTCAAATATTAAATACATTTAATATAATTTTTCTGGGAAATATCCTCAATATTTATTTTGGAAAATTATTTTTAAAAACAAATTTTAATATATCTCCTAGATCCACACAATTCTTCAATGCCCATAACCAAAAATTGGTATCAAAGAATTCTTATTTAAATTTATAATTATTTATTTGATTATTGATCTATATGAATTATGTTAAGAAATTTGTATCATGTTATATTTTATTTGAATCTGATTTGAAATAACATGCTATCGACATAATAGTATTGTCCATTCAGAGTTTCATTTTTTAAAGATCATAGAATAGATAATTAATGAATGGATATTCCATTGGAATGTTCTATATTATTGGATGGAAATACAAGGCTACAAAGTGTGTATCTAGAGTACACACCATGTACCCATGAATAATAATGATGGATCTATTTAGTAGTTAATCAAACACACTGCATTTATTGTATACCACTTGTGGACTATGAAAATTGGAGCATGGGATGTCAGGTTATAAAGAGTGTAGCTAGCGTACATGTTGTGTAGTCTCCATAGATTAGTGGAAAAAATTAAAAAATCTGTGTGGCCCGTATAAATGACCAACCCACAATGGATAGAAGACCCATAAATTTATGATATATATGACATGTATGTGGTGTACACATCATTTATTTAATCAATTATCACTGAAAAAGAACATGGTGGGCTTCTCTAAGAGAGAAATAGAAACATGGAATAAATTATACATGGCATGTAGCCGAATTATAAACACCATGTGATCCCATTGAGATACACACTAATGATCCCTATGAGAATCTCAAAACTCATGGAAATAGAATTCACAACGTGTAGCTAGCATGTAAAAATATTTTATTCTCTCCAATTCAATATCCTGAAGCCCCATATGTGTAATCTAGAGGCATGGAAATCATGATATATAGTGTGTATTGTTATCCCAAGTCCTTGTATAATTTAATATCATTAAAAATTAATACTGAAGCACTAAAACATTATTCAAATAATTAAAACCATTTGTGTTTGAAATTATAACAATGTTTTTAAAGGTATTTAAATGATCAATGTATTTATTAGAATAAATCTATATTAATTATTTATGGCAATTATTTTCCATACCCTTCAATAATAATGGGTATCACCAATTTTGTTATGAAAATCATTTAGAAGAAAGTAAATTAATTAACTCATTAATAAATTAATGCAATAATGTGCATCTTGATAATCAATAATTAATTATATAATGACTAATATCCATTTAATATTTCATATTCATTACATGTATGACCGATCATGCTCTTGATTGATACCAATGTATATGTTGGAATTTTTGTAATTTATATTATTACATGGTTTTTCATTTATTTTGTATAAAATTGAATGAGGTATTGTGGGTAAAATTGTCCTCCATTATTATATATGACCTACATGACCAACATTATTTAGGTAATATCCTTTCAATTAATCCTTTGATTCTCCCCACTTTTGTGTGTGTAACAACTACCTGTGATTATTAGAGTATACCAATGTTACACCCTGAGTTTTTATAGACATATTTTTTTGAATACATTTAAATTTTCATTTATATATGTAAACCAGTAAGTAAAATATTTCATTTACGCACAACAATAACTTGATGTAAATTAAATAGAAAACCTACTTGGAACACATTACACACAACACTGACTTTCCGTACAATACATGTAACACTGAGTTTCTACCAAACTAAAATCTTTATTTTTATAATTTAATGGAAATAATTATAACTAGGATGTTAAATATAATTATTTTATAAATAAATACATATAAATAAAACATAATTATAATAAATTATTTTAAATTTGGTAATGTACTTATATGTTTAAATACATAATTTTCTCGATTGAACCGCTTCTAAAAATGAAATTAATTTTAGAAACATTTATATCATTAAATTTATAAAATAAATGAAATTTTTTAATTCATAACCTCAAAATATGCCTAGGGAAAATTATTGGGATTTTAATAATAAAAAATATTTTTTATGAATAGTTAAAAATATTACTTTTTATTTAAAAAATCTCTTTTTGGATAATTAATTATTAATTCTAAATGATATTATAAATCTGTTTTAAGGTCACATTATGTAAGAATTAAATCTATTTGTACAAATTAATTTATTATAATAAATTACACTTTGAGACTAAATCTAAAATCATCACAAACGTTAGACTATTTTCCTCCATTAAAACCTCATTATTTCGACCCGTCTGCGGTATTAGCTCTAATCATAAATTTTCGGATTCTATGCACTGAATTTCAAAATTGGAAATAAAACATTTTATTAATTCTAATGTGTAGTTCCAAATAATATAATGATAATTTTTTCCATAATTATTAATGAATGTTATTAAAATTAATCACATTTGTTTAGGAAAAATTATTCTTATTTAGGGACTAACCATTAAAATTAAGGGGCCAAATGACCAATAAACTTGATAAAAACCCATTTTATGTACATAGTTCGTTAAAGAAACTTCCATTTTTGATTTTGGATTGTTTATAATTATATTTCATAGGTATAAACTTGTTCACACTAAACCTGTTTCCAGAAATTACATATGTGTCCTTTTCCTTCCCTACAAAAGGAAACCACCTCTAACTATTACCCACAACTCTTAAACCATTTCTGATCATCCAATATCTTCCCAAATATAATTCATAAAATACTGCCATGTACCTTAAATAAAAACATTATGAATAAATTATTTGAGGGTATCATTTTGGCACAAACAAAAAGGAATTACCTGGCAAAGAGGTAACATCTTCTCTCAAGATACTTTACATTGTTTCCATTCATCACCCCATAAAAACACATTAATACATTAGTGTATGAAATTTTTTTATTATAAATATAATATTATGTTTTTATTAATGTATTTGGACCTAAAATTAAACTTCCCATTATCTAATGGATGTTTCACATACTATTTCTGCGTAGGATGAACTTCGGCCTCACAGAACGATAATTATTCATTTATCCATTACCTCCAATCATAGTAGCAATTATTTCGTAATATATAATTAAATATTTCTTAAATTATTTATAATATTTATTTATGCTTTTCTATTCTTTTAAAAACACATATATCTTAACTTTATATTTGGTGTTCATACAATAATCTCGTTTGAGGATGTGTGGACTATCACCCCCTAACAGTAACATGATTCATTCACACTCCACATGGAATGTATTAAGGATGGGTTTAAGAAATGTATATGATATATATGGTATATAAAATATACAGGAATATATATATATATATATATATATATATATATATATATATATATATCTTTTTTTGTGTGTGGGTCATTTACAAAATTTGTTTCAATATGACAATAAAGATAAAACAACATTCATGTGTACATATGGCTTATCATCTTCATGAACAGTTTATTCCATTTCGTACTCCTATATTATTTATGTTATTATATAATTTTTTTATAAATAATGGACAATTATATCTTTTATTACATTCTATAATAATGATACCAATATAAGGTCCAATGATATAACAAATGAAGACACATTCAAAGAACAAATAAAATATTACCTGGAGTGAAACATTAACATAGGATCATTATGATATATGTAATATAAGGTTGTCATAAAAAAATATATGTTTTTATGAATAATATTAATATTTTTATAAGATTTATAATATAATTTTTTTAAATATATAGGAAGATTGTATGCGTACAGAGAGATTCAAAACACTTGGTAAGGGGTTTTCATCTCAGTTTTAATTTTTTGTGAGATACAAGCTATGTTCACCTATCATTCCATTTGGGTGGTGTTCAAAATGGCCATAATTTTATTCTATTTATTTTTTAATTAAATTTTTAGGTATTCACATATCAATTACATGATTCATCATTCATGGGGTTTAGGTTCCAAATGATTCCAAATCAGTGAAAATAATTTTGTCACAATTTTCATTCTTTGAGAGTCATAATTTTTATACACCTGAACTCTTTTTTTGATGTGAATATACATAAATTTTAAATTTTATATAATTAATATGCTTCATTTAATGATATTTTATGCTTCATGTAATTTTTATTCTTACATGCAGTTGATGATCCCACGTAACCAAGTAAAAATTGTTTATCGAGACCAACTCATCATTTTTTCATGATTATTTATGTTTCTTCTTCCATTAATGAAACCTTATGACCCATATTTCAATAATATTCATGAATTTCATTATAATTTTATTATTAATGACATAATATATTATTAATACCATTTTAACCCGCTTTTTTACTTACGATAATGGTTATAATGTAAAATTATACCACCTCCCCCTTAGGTCAAAAATCAATTTTATTCAAATACAATGTTTTGGAAATTATTTTTAAAATTATTTAAGAATATAGTTTCAGATAATTTTAAAGGAAAACAGTTTTAGAAAAAAAATTATTCTATCAAAGCTTCATTTATATTTTTTCAAAGCTATATCCAAATAAAAGTGATTTCAAAATGTTTAATGTAATAAAAAGTATTTTTTAAAGAATATAGGATATTTTACTCAATAAATGTTTCTATAAGATGTTTAAAAATTATTTTCCATATAATATAACATACATTGGTGTTAATCCTTCATTTATAAGTAAATTTTTCAATGTTTCCTTTCATATTTTATCTCTGAATTGAATTTGTTTTGATGGCATGATGTTATGAAACCCATTTCAATGTCATAGGTTATATGTATTTGAAACCTACTTCTTTTCCTGTGTTATGATTATGAATAAATAGTTATGAAATCTATCTATTACCACTAGTTATGAAATGTTTACATGTTTATTTTACACATTTCATTTCATGGGTTGTGATTTGTTATTATATGATTATATTGAACATGTATGTATGATTTCATTTTTTTGATGTGTGGGACCTATATCTCCCTAAAATGCAATATGTAATGTTTTTTATCTCACGATATAAACTAATATTTTGGGGTAGTGAACCATGACCACTATAAAGTCTGTGGGAGTGAACCATGACTACTAAGATGGTATGTGGAGGGAACTCAATCTAATATGATGGACAGGGGAGTGAACCATGACTACTATGATGGTATAGGGAGTGAACAAATTATTTTATGATTATCTTGTAAGTGATTCATTGGATAACATGGAAATAATTATATGCTTATGTTTTTCCCATAATTACATTTCTCCCTTTTATGTTATTCTTTCATGGATTATATAGTTTATTTAATTTTTATTCATGTGTGAAGTGCCCAGATCAGTGTGAATCACTGAGAGGGGGAGGGGGTGAATCAGTGATCCCTTAAAACTTTTTACTAATTGATTCTTTATCAATTAAACCTCTATGGCTGGTTAAAGCCTCGATCCACTCTTCTTGTATCTCTCACCTTTCCACGAATGATGTAGTAAATGTAAAGGCACTGGACACAAGGATTTACAAGGTTCGGCACCAAAGGCCTACATCCTTGCCATGCTCTCTCAGCATGGATTCTCCCATTATAATCGGTTAGTATTACAATGGTCGATACAGAGTCCCACTGTATCTCTCCTGAGTCCCACAGGAGGGTCTTTATACTGCTTCACACAGTGTTACCAGAGTCCCACTGGCCTGCTCCAGAATCCCACTGAAGACTTCTTCTCCCTCAGTCCCACATGGTCTTCTCCTGGCTCCTCGAGTCACACGAGTAGCACTTCTTCACTTTAAGTTCTTCAAGTAACTTCAGCAGCCCGGGATAAAGGCTGTTGGCCTTGCTCTTCTTCTGATCACTTGTGGTGAACAGGTCTTCTCGTCTTGCTCGGGCTTTATCACCTTCTTCTAAGGATGCCCCGGCTTCTCTCCAATTACTGAATGCTCAGACAAATAATATCTTTATCTTCGGTCTGGTCCAGTATCAGTTGCACACCACTGATTTAGCACTGTACACGTGTGCACGTGCATGCATTCATGCATGCACTCTCCTTTTCTTCCTCTTGGTGCAGTAGACCCACAAAGGGTGTAATCAATTATAGCACACACCTTCACTGAACTTCACACACTTTATCCAAATTGTTCACACACTTAGAAGTGTGTTTTACTTTAGTGTGGAACTTCTTCTTCTTATTCTAATGTGTATACACCTTTTTGTGCACACACTAGGTTCGGCCAAATTGTCTCTTTACACATACTTGTTTCATTTTGCACACACTTGAAACTTGGCCTCTTCCCACTTCTTGTTGCACACCCTTAACCCGTAGGTTGTTCTTCAATTTTGCACACACAAAATGTGTCTTCACTTGGTGCACACACAAGGCTACGGCCTTTCACTTCCTTTGCACACACACTTTGTTCTTTCTCTTTTAATCTTCAAGTGTGCACACCCAACAAAGGCTACGGCCTCTTCTTATTCTAACACACACACAAAGTGTGGTCTTCCCTTGGTGCACACAAGGCACTATGGCCTCGGCCTTCTATTCTTTTGCACACACACAAATGTGGTGGCCTTCTTCCTTATGCACACACACGGCCTCGGGTCCTCTTCTATTTTTGCACACACAAGCCGTAGAGTCTTCACTTTGCACACACAAGGCTATGCCTCGGCTTCTCCTCTACACTTGGTACACACATGAGGCAAGGCCTCGGGTTCTTCTTCTCCTCTTAGCACACACACGAGGCAAGGCCTCGGTCTTCACCTAGGCTTTGAGCGCGCAAGGTGCACGGCACAGGGGCGCGCAAGACCTCCTACCCGCGGGGCGCGCAAGTGCAACACCCGCGGGGTCTTCCTCTTGCCGCGCAAGGGTGCGGGCAGAGAGGGAACAATCCTCGGGCGCGCAAGAATGCTGCGGCCACGAGCTCTTCCTGCCGCGCAAGGGATTAGCGCGCAGGGGACTTCAGCCGCGCAAATCTTTGCACGACGGCTTCTTCTTCGCGAGGCAGAGGCACACGCGGGACTTCTGATTTTCAAGAAAACTTCAGCAAAACATCAGAGAGCCTCGGGTGCTCCTTTTATAGGCAGAGGCTACCTCGCATCATCCGCGTGATAATAACTCAAATTCCCGAAGTTTTCGGTTCTTTAAGATCTTTAAATATTGATTTTTATACTCTGTTTCAACGCGGGTTTCCTTTTCTTTTCCTTTGGTTTCCTCCACGTGCATGCGACTTAGAACGCATGCACGGCCTTCGTTTTGGCTTATGGATGCACAGCATGCTCTCCACGTGGCCTCGGCAACTCCGTTTGCCCCGGCCTCATTCGAAATTCTCCACTGGTTGCATGCAAGTGAATTTTTAAGCATGGATCGGTTCAGTAGGTCCAGACGAGTCCAATGGTGTTTTCATCTTCGGCAATGGTGGCCGGAAACTCGAATTCAATGTTCGGGAGGCTCTGGTTCAGCGGCTGCTCGCGGGAGGCTTCGGCTCGAGCTCGAGGATGAAGACGAGCTCTCGGCCGTCAGATCAGGCATTTGAGATACATCGGGCGGCCTAGATCTGAAGATCTCACGCGGGATGCGATGAGCGGTCCAGATCGAGCGCGCGATTGATCGAGCGGCTCAGATTCGCTCTCGGGATTTTTTGCGCGTCCCACATCGAATCCTTCAGCGGTTTTCACGCGGCTTATTACTCAACCGCTCCCTTCAACTCGCCAGTTGAACTTCTCCCCTCCCGATGCCGCCCCGCACCGGGTTCTCTCTGCGGGTGCGCTCTGCGCCCACTCACTGCTCCTGCGGGCGCGCTTCTAGCGCCCACTCTGCTTGTCACGGGCGCGCGGGCTTCACCACCGCGTGTCCTCGGGGCTTATACACGGCCCCCCCTGCCTCTCGAGCTTGCACCATGGGATCCCCCATGGGCGTGGCGCCTAGTGCCCATATGAGCCGTGGTGTTGAACCCGTGGGCTGGCTTGAGATGGCCAATTTTTTGGCAAAGGACAGAACCTAGACTTTGTAAAAACAAAGTCCTCCTCTATGTAAAACATGCCAAGTGCCACATCTTCATCTTCTTATCCATCCTCCCTTATTCATATCTTCTCTTCTTCTTAAGAATTCCTCCAATTCTTCCTCAACATTTAATCTTCACTTAGGAGTGAAATTCAAAAGGTTCATCTTCATCAACCGAGCTCCTTAGTCAATTATTTCTTCTTCATTAGAATTCCTCCATTCTTCTTCAACATTTATTCATCACTTTGTAATGGAATTCACGAAGGGTCTTCATCTTCAACTGAGCTCCTAAATCACTTAAATTCTTCAATGTGCTTCATTGATCTAATCAGAGATCAATTGGATCAACTTCAAATTCACATGCACTAAGAGTTAGTACATGGACTTCATTAAACCACTTCATCCACTTAGAAGTAGTGAATGGATAATCTTGCTTCTTCAACTCCTCATGCATTGTCACTACAATGCATGGTCTTCTAATCATGTTGTGACATTGTATCATCAGGATACAAGTTCTTGGAACTTAATTATCAGCTCAACAATCGTCTGATTTCCATGGAGAATGTTTCAACCATATTCTCCAATGCCACTTAGTGAATCTCCTAAGTGACATTCCTCTAAGCTCCATGGCCATTCTCCATTCTTTACCAACACCATTACAACCTTTGTCATTCACATTTGACATTCCCTGACTTCCATTCATTCCAAGACAACTTCATGGCTCATTGACAACAAATGCAACACAATGCACTTCAATCTCCCCCTTTGTATTTGTTGTCAATACACTCCTTCAGCACATATGAATGGGTCAATATGTGTGCCAATATTTTCTCCCCCTTATTGGCAATCAAATGCAAAGGTGTGGTGTGGTTCTCTTTCAAAAATCTCTTCCTCCCAATGAAAAGTATTTTCTTGAAAAACACTGACAGAGGGATGATGCCACATGTTCTTCTTTAGCAAAGAACCTTTAGTAAATCAACACTAAGTCTACTTGGGATAGCCCGGTGTAGAAAACAAGAGTGATGTAACCAAGGAACTCAATGCTGTCCAACATTCACTATACATGTGAGATCATGCTTAGGGGTTTGAAATTTTTCAGATATAACAATGAATTGCTAAATCCTGCACATACTTCACAAGACTCATTAGAAAGTTCAGGTGCAAAGATAAAGCTCCCCCTTTCATCCATTTGCCTTCAATCCATACTCCCCCTTAATTGACAAGATAAACTCAATTAAGAAACAAGGTATGAAAGTATGATTGGAATACCTTCACTTTTCTCAAGATGATATTAAATCTTAGAATACCATCTTCTCCAGATTGGCTCCCCCTCAAGGGGTGCACTCCATTCTTTCCAAACCATCCTCCAGCTGAGAATGATCATCATCTTCAATTCCCTGCAATGTCAGCACATGTAAATACCAATAGTATAAGGGAATAAGATGGAACCTCCTTGGTTCATCAATGTGAACAACAAGGTTGAGAAGATTCTCTCAACCGAGATGTCCCATTTTCACCAGTCTTCACACTTGCACATTTGATCTTCATTGATGATTGTGCTGGTGTGGTTCTCAAAACATCTTCATGTGAAACCTTTTGTTTCCTTTTTGCCTTAGCAATTGCCAGAACTTCATCTTCAGCTCTCTGCAGATCTTTGGCAAGTTGCAACTGATTTGGCCATATGACTAGTGAGTCACTTGAGAGTGTGGCCTTAGTTCTAGAAGTTCCACATGGTTCTTTGGATGCTGCTAAGCTACCTCTCTTAGGCAACTTATTTTCAATCAATCCCTTCTTCTTCTGGATTGATTGTCTTCTGGAGTTCAGTCTGCTTCTATTTAGTTCCATGGCTTGTTCACAATGATCCATGGTGTGTCCTTTCTTTCCACAGTAGAAGCATTTCTTGGTGGTCCTTCTGGATGCATCACCCTTCTTGGATTTAGACTCCAAGGACTTCTTTTCCTTTTTAAAAACCTTCTTGGGAGCATCTTCCACATTCTTATTCTTGCTTCCCATGGAATTTCTCTGAGCTAGGTTCTGTGATCTTTTCTTCTTTTGAGCTCTGGATACAGTTGGAGATTGACATGTATCTATTTGACCACTTTTGCAATCATCCCAGATGTTGTCAAGTAATCCAAATCTATTTGCAGTAAACAGATGTCTCTGGACCTGTGGATGCTGCTTCTTTTCTTCTGGCTTTCTCCCCCTAGGCATGGGCTTCCTCTGTGCTTTGTCATTCAGTGGATTGTACCAACAATCCTTTGCACAATGCCCATACTTGTTACAACACCAACACTGACCCACAAATCATGACCTCTTCAGTCCTTCTGATTGTTGGGTACTTTTCTTGACTTGTTGTGTTGTTTCAGGAGAGCTCTGCTTCTTTACTGTCTTCATCCATATTTGTTTGGAATTATTCTTCCATCCTGCACTTTTAGTAGAAACACTATTAGAAGCATCAGTACAAGATGGGATGGATGGTACCTTCTTTCTAGAAGATGTTGCACTTTTATTAAAGGATGTCTTTCTCCTAGAATCATCCTGCTCAAAGCATACTTGAGTAGCAACATTTCTTCTTCCAGTTGTCTGGGAGGCTTGGGCTTTGGGTGATTGCTGATTTTTCAATATCACCTTCATTTCTAAGCATTTCATATTGAGGGAGTTCTTCTCATCCTCAATAGTTCTTAGCCTTCCTTCCCATTTATCTTCCAGCTGCTTTATTTGGTCTTCATGCACCTTTTTCATTTCAAGCAATGAGTTATCAAGCTCCTTCACCCTTTTTACTTTGTCTTCAAGTTGAGCATCTTTAACAACCATTGATACTCTATACCTCTTTTCCAGTGCATGGAAAACATCTTTGACTAATATCATAAAAAATTCTTTCTCAGAAAGGCTCCTTTGCAATTCTTCAGCAGTGTCTTCATATCTATCATTGCAAAGAGAAACTGTTTCATCCTTAGCCTTCACCAGCTTTCTGAGAGTGTTGGTTATGCCAACCCTTTTTGCCAATTGATCTTCCATTGCATTGGCTTCTTCTTCTAACTGTGATTTTTCTTCATGAAGATCATGGATGCCTGTAGCTATACACTTTGCCACTTCCATGGGAACTGTCTTCTGAAGATATTTGAGTGCACTCTGAAGATCATTCATTATTTCAACTTCATCACAGCTAGGACATGCTTTCTTCATCTTCATGGCCTGTTTCTTCTTTCTATTTTTCTGAGTCTTGGCAGATATCTCCATTTGAGGCTGGTTTCTCATTTCCTCAAATCTGCACTTCATAAAGACTCTCTTGGATCTTTTAGAGGTAACCTCCCTCTGATACCAATTGAAGTGCCCAGAACAGTGTGAATCACTGAGAGGGGGAGGGGGTGAATCAGTGATCCCTTAAAACTTTTTACTAATTGATTCTTTATCAATTAAACCTCTATGGCTGGTTAAAGCCTCGATCCACTCTTCTTGTATCTCTCACCTTTCCACGAATGATGTAGTAAATGTAAAGGCACTGGACACAAGGATTTACAAGGTTCGGCACCAAAGGCCTACATCCTTGCCATGCTCTCTCAGCATGGATTCTCCCATTATAATCGGTTAGTATTACAATGGTCGATACAGAGTCCCACTGTATCTCTCCTGAGTCCCACAGGAGGGTCTTTATACTGCTTCACACAGTGTTACCAGAGTCCCACTGGCCTGCTCCAGAATCCCACTGAAGACTTCTTCTCCCTGAGTCCCACAGGGTCTTCTCCTGGCTCCTCGAGTCACACGAGTAGCACTTCTTCACTTTAAGTTCTTCAAGTAACTTCAGCAGCCTGGGATAAAGGCTGCTGGCCTTGCTCTTCTTCTGATCACTTGTGGTGAACAGGTCTTCTCGTCTTGCTCGGGCTTTATCACCTTCTTCTAAGGATGCCCCGGCTTCTCTCCAATTACTGAATGCTCAGACAAATAATATCTTTATCTTCGGTCTGGTCCAGTCTCAGTTGCACACCACTGATTTAGCACTGTACACGTGTGCACGTGCATGCATGCATGCATGCACTCTCCTTTTCTTCCTCTTGGTGCAGTAGACCCACAAAGGGTGTAATCAATTATAGCACACACCATCACTGAACTTCACACACTTTATCCAAATTGTTCACACACTTAGAAGTGTGTTTTACTTTAGTGTGGAACTTCTTCTTCTTATTCTAATGTGTATACACCTTTTAGTGCACACACTAGGTTCGGCCAAATTGTCTCTTTGCACATACTTGTTTCATTTTGCACACACTTGAAACTTGGCCTCTTCCCACTTCTTGTTGCACACCCTTAACCCGTAGGTTGTTCTTCAATTTTGCACACACAAAATGTGTCTTCACTTGGTGCACACACAAGGCTACGGCCTTTCACTTCCTTTGCACACACACTTTGTTCTTTCTCTTTTAATCTTCAAGTGTGCACACCCAACAAGGGCTACAGCCTCTTCTTATTCTAACACACACACAAAGTGTGGTCTTCCCTTGGTGCACACAAGGCACTATGGCCTCGGACTTCTATTCTTTTGCACACACACAAATGTGGTGGCCTTCTTCCTTATGCACACAGACGGCCTCGGGTCCTCTTCTATTTTTGCACACACAAGCCGTAGAGTCTTCACTTTGCACACACAAGGCTATGCCTCGACTTCTCCTCTCCACTTGGTACACACACGAGGCAAGGCCTCGGGTTCTTCTTCTCCTCTTAGCACACACACGAGGCAAGGCCTCGGTCTTCACCTAGGCTTCGAGCGTGCAAGGTGCACGGCACAGGGGCGCGCAAGACCTCCTACCCGCGGGGCGCGCAAGTGCAACACCCGCGGGGTCTTCCTCTTGCCGCGCAAGGGTGCAGGCAGAGAGGGAACAATCCTCGGGCGCGCAAGAATGCTGCGGCCACGAGCTCTTCCTGCCGCGCAAGGGATTAGCGCGCAGGGGACTTCAGCCGCGCAAATCTTTGCACGACGGCTTCTTCTTCGCGAGGCAGAGGCACACGCGGGACTTCTGATTTTCAAGAAAACTTCAGCAAAACATCAGAGAGCCTCGGGTGCTCCTTTTATAGGCAGAGGCTACCTCGCATCATCCGCGTGATAATAACTCAAATTCCCGAAGTTTTCGGTTCTTTAAGATCTTTAAATCTTGATTTTTATACTCTGTTTCAACGCGGGTTTCCTTTTCTTTTCCTTTGGTTTCCTCCACGTGCATGCGACTTAGAACGCATGCACGGCCTTCGTTTTGGCTTATGGATGCACAGCATGCTCTCCACATGGCCTCGGCAACTCCGTTTGCCCCGGCCTCATTCGAAATTCTCCACTGGTTGCATGCAAGTGAATTTTTAAGCATGGATCGGTTCAGTAGGTCCAGACGAGTCCAATGGTGTTTTCATCTTCGGCAATGGTGGCCGGAAACTCGAATTCAACGTTCGGGAGGCTCTGGTTCAGCGGCTGCTCGCGGGAGGCTTCGGCTCGAGCTCGAGGATGAAGACGAGCTCTCGGCCGTCAGATCAGGCGTTTGAGATACATCGGGCGGCCTGGATCTGAAGATCTCGCGCGGGATGCGATGAGCGGTCCAGATCGAGCGCGCGATTGATCGAGCGGCTCAGATTCGCTCCCGGGATTTTTTGCGCGTCCCACATCGAATCCTTCAGCGGTTTTCACGCGGCTTATTACTCAGCCGCTCCCTTCAACTCGCCAGTTGAACTTCTCCCCTCCCGGTGCCGCCCCGCACCGGGTTCTCTCTGCGGGCGCGCTCTGGGCCCACTCACTGCTCCTGCGGGCGCGCTTCTAGCGCCCACTCTGCTTGTCACGGGCGCGCGGGCTTCACCACCGCGTGTCCTCGGGGCTTATACAAGGCCCCCCTGCCTCTCGAGCTTGCACCATGGGATCCCCCATGGGCGTGGCGCCTAGTGCCCATATGAGCCGTGGGGTTGAACCCGTGGGCTGGCTTGAGATGGCCAATTTTTTGGCAAAGGACAGAACCTAGACTTTGTAAAAACAAAGTCCTCCTCTATGTAAAACATGCCAAGTGCCACATCTTCATCTTCATATCCATCCTCCCTTATTCATATCTTCTCTTCTTCTTAAGAATTCCTCCAATTCTTCCTCAACATTTAATCTTCACTTAGGAGTGAAATTCAAAAGGTTCATCTTCATCAACCGAGCTCCTTAGTCAATTATTTATTCTTCATTAGAATTCCTCCATTCTTCTTCAACATTTATTCATCACTTTGTAATGGAATTCACGAAGGGTCTTCATCTTCAACTGAGCTCCTAAATCACTTAAATTCTTCAATGTGCTTCATTGATCTAATCAGAGATCAATTGGATCAACTTCAAATTCACATGCACTAAGAGTTAGTACATGGACTTCATTAAACCACTTCATCCACTTAGAAGTAGTGAATGGATAATCTTGCTTCTTCAACTCCTCATGCATTGTCACTACAATGCATGGTCTTCTAATCATGTTGTGACATTGTATCATCAGGATACAAGTTCTTGGAACTTAATGATCAGCTCAACAATCGTCTGATTTCCATGGAGAATGTTTCAACCATATTCTCCAATGCCACTTAGTGAATCTCCTAAGTGACATTCCTCTAAGCTCCATGGCCATTCTCCATTCTTTACCAACACCATTACAACCTTTGTCATTCACATTTTACATTCCCTGACTTCCATTCATTCCAAGACAACTTCATGTCTCATTGACAACAAATGCAACACAATGCACTTCAATGTGTTATGAACTTCCTTGATTTATTCCATGATTCATGTATACGATCATTGATATGAAGGGTAAAATATTATATTTTCATGATCCTATTATCATCCCCTTATGCTCATGTTTATACTTCTATCTCTCCCTTGGTTAGCCTAACTGAGCATTTGAGATAACCCCTTTTTATGATTCTTTATTGAGTATGTGACGATATGTATTATGTTTTAGTTTTCTTAGAATGGTTCTAGTAAATAAACCTAGTGGGAGATAATGTATCTCACTTATGTATAATTTTTATGTATTTCCCACTTCCAACGGTTCTGTACTAGTACCGTAGTTTTTTGTCTTTTTGTTTAATGTTTTGTGGTTTAATCAAAAGTTATGTAATGTAAATGTTTGAAAATTTCATGATGGTACAATTGGAATTCAAGGAAATGTAAAGTTTATATTTGGAAACTTTTATAAGGAATCCATTGTGAGAACTATGAGTTTATGTCTAAGGATAAGTATAGTGTTGAGTTAAATTATAGGAAATTGCCCTCGAATTCTGGAGAAGGATAGAGTGAGTGGTTTCCAAGAAAGTCATCCCAGTCTAGATACTTTATGTTGATTTGGCTCTAACATAAATTTACCTAGGGTTAAATACACTGACAAGATGTTCTGGGTGTGACTCAGGGTAATCTAGTACACAAAATTGGCCTTGATAGACACTTTGTTTGACACTCTCAGAGGAAATGATTTTGGAATACCAAAAATATTCATGAAAAAATATGATTTATTTAGATATTATTTGTCTATGAATAACCTAGGATAAATCTAAGATGTCATAGACTAAGGATGGTGTCATAATTAAGACTTATGATAAGTTATTTTTTAGGATTATGTGGTTCCTCATTATGATAAGTATTTATTACTCTATGCCTTTGGTTATAGTGAATTGTTGAAACCCTAATGATCAATTATAATGTATATTACAATGTTAAATGAAATGATTTCCCCCATTACAACCGAATTCTATTGGAGCTATAATTAAAAACCTCATATCTATCCTCACAGATATTTCTCAAGCTATGAATCTTGTTGAAAATATAAATAAGAAAAATAGGGAACATGATTTTGTTGAGTCATTCATGAGATTAAAGCAACCTTATTTAAGAGGGTCTCATGATCAACATATTGGTGAAAAATGGGTTAGTTCCACTAAAAATATTTTTTCTTTTCATTAGTTTTCAATGTATGAGATATTCATTAAAGTTGCATTTTTATTATAAGGAATTGTAGATCACTGACAGATTATAATAAAGAATATGATGAAGCATGATGAGATTGAATCCATTTTTTGCGATGAGATCAAGATATTATTTTTCAATAATTACATTCCTCAAACTCTCTAGACCATGATGGAGAAATAGTTCATTCAGTTTAAGCAAAAGGATAATGATTTTTTCGGTACCTATGAGGAAAATTTAACATGACATGCGAGGTAAGAATTATAAATTATCAAACAACCCAAGAATTAAATCTATATATCAGAAGGGTGTTGTCCATAAGAGACATTAGTAACTATGAAGTGATTATGCTTTTTGCAGTCAATGTTTAAATGGAGGTAGGAGTCACATATTAGTCTCATGGATTTGAAAAGAATAGGAAGATAGATATTAAATGAAACACTAATAACCATGAATAAAATTATATTATTGTTAATTTATTCTCTATTTTTTTGAATAAGAATGGAATACGTTTTTCTATGGGTTGTAATAAATGAATTAAGTGTGGAATGGAAGGCCATCAAGAAATTGACTATTGAGGTGATGGGATGAAGTTGGCTAAAAAAGGTAATGGAGAAAGAGACAAATAGAAATAAACTCCCTTGATTTAGTGTTATAAGTTAATGTAGAATGATTATTAAGCTATCTACTACCCCAACACAAGGGTTGGTGATTTTGATCAACATCAGAAACTTATTATGCTGATAGAGAAGGCGACATCTCATGAAATCACTATATCTGATGATAGGTATGATAACGACGTGATTAAAGCTAAACATCACATCCACTCTAGAACTGTTAATGTCATAATTGATTCTGGATCTATCCACTCTCTCAAATATATATAATTTTCTAAGGGTGTTATGATTCCTCCAAAACAATTAGTTGTGGAAATAACATGAATAACCCTAATGGTATTATGATTACATCTTAGGCCTATGAGTCCCCTCCGATTGAAGAATGTTTAAATTTGATTCCATTAAATTTTTTAATTATTCCTTTGGTTGAATTTTATGTCTTCCATGGAATTTATTGGAATACTCTAAACAAATCCCACATCAATTTTTATAAAATGGAAGTGGCATTCAATATTTTAAAACATCAAATGATCATCCAATATAGTCATGATAATTATAAAATTTCTATGGATATTACATCAAGTGTATGGGTCTAAATTCCCTATAAAAGACTTATTTATCACAAATGTATTGGTATAAGATAGATATTTATGATATGCCTATTGTTTGGGATTTTGTAGATGGCTTTTTGGAAGAGTTTCCTCGTCATCCACAAAAACATGATGTTGAGTTCTCAATAGAACTTATAACATGTTCCACATTAATTTCAAAGACTATTTATAGAATAAACCAAATGGAATTTCTACAATTGAAGAAGAAACTCCAATAAAACCATTATAATGGATTTATTTGGCAATGTGTGTCACCCTATGGAGCACTGGTTCTTTTTGTGAAAATCAATGATGAATCATTGTGACTGTAATTTTATTATCGAGAGTATAACAACATCACAACCATGAAAAAGTATTTGTTTCACCATTTTTTGGAATTTTATGGATAACAACGTGGAGATCAATTCATTCCCATAATTGGATGTCATTTTTGATACCATCAATTGATGGTAAAAATGGACGATTTACCCAAAATAACAATTTGTACAAGGTATGATAACTAGGAATATATTTTTATCCCTTTTTTGGTTACTAATTTCCCTAATATCTTCATGGATTTAATGGATGGAGTCTTTAGATATAACCTTGACTAGTTTGTGTTTGTCATTCTTTATGATATTATTTTCTATTCATATATCATGTATGAGCATGAAGAACACTTGATAATTATAAAAAATAAACTAAGGAATGAATAGTTATATAAAAAATTCAAATGTGTGAAATTTTTCTACTAGAGGATTCATTTTTGGGTCACATAATATCAAGATATGATACAGTAGTAGATCCATTAATGATGGAGGCTATTCAAAGTTATCCTAGACCAACTATTATGACTAAGATTTGTATATTTCTTTGTTTAGCTAGATATTATAAAATTTTTGTGTAGAATTTATCAAATCTATCTAATACTATAATCATGTTAACTCTAAAGGCTATTATGTTCTTCTAGAAAGATGAATATGTGGAAAATTTCATGGAACTGAAAAGAAGGGTGGTCAGTGCACATGAGTTTAAATTACCCTATAGTGGAGTAGGGTTTGTAATTTACAGTGATGAAAACACGAATTGTTTGGGCTCTGTTCTTATATAGAATTTAATTTTTATATCCTATTCCTCAGGAAATTTTATGATTCATGAGAAAAAATTTACCGATCTCATTATTTGGGGTTAGAACTTGTAATGTTTGCATTAAAGATATGGAGACATTATCATTATGTGGAAAAGTAATATATATATATTAATAATAAAATTATGAAATATATATTATATATTCCCATAGAAGAAGGTGAAGAATAATTATAGAAGATAGTTAGATATTATAAGGTATTATTATTTCTCAATACATTACTTCTATGGGAAAGAGAACAATGTGGTCAATTTATTGAGTCAAAAAGATAATGCTATATTTTCTAGGATTAGGATCAGAAAAGATCTTAAATGTTTATATTTTCAAAGGATGGATCTAAAAATCATGATGTTAGCGAGGAAATATTATCTTTCTCAATTGATTGTTAAACCCTCTATCCATGTAATAATTAAGGAATCATAGTAGAATGATGAAGGTCTACAGAAAAAGGTTACAAATGATCTTATGTTTATCCTTGTTCAATATGGAATGATTAGGTTCAGGAATCATGTATATGTTACTTCAATGCATGATTTGAGTAAGGATCTATTATAGTAATCTTTTAGTTGAAAATTATATATTCATCCTGGATGGACAGAGATTTATATGGACTTAAAATAATACATCTTGTGGGGTTTAATGAAGAGAGTTATCACAGAGTTGGTATCTTGTTGTTTCGTATTCCATAAAGTTATGTTTAAATGAAGAATGTCTAAATCGATGTGTCATCCATTACCCATACAAAAAATGGAAATGGGAGAACATCAATATGGTTTTTTTCCTTGGAATACATAAAACCTCTAAATGGTTTAATGCTATATGGGTGGTAGTTGATCTCCTTCCTATCTCAACAAGATTCATTTACATTAGAAAAGATTTCATTCTTGATCAGCTTTCTAGAATATAAATGAAGAAAGTGGTAAGGATGAAGGGAGTACCACATTCTATTATATCATATCAGGATCTGAGGTTTACCTCAATGTTATAGAAGTGTCTTCAGAAGGCACTTGATACAGAATTGAGTATCAAAATATATTATCATCCTCAAATAGCTGAACAGTCTGAATGAACAATTTAAACCCTAGAGGATATGTTGGTATCGTGTTATATGGATTTCAAAGGTGGTTGGCATCAACACATTACTCTAGTTGTGTTTTCTTAAAACAATAGCTTTGACTCGTTCATCTAGATATCAGCTAATGAATCCCTATATGGGAAGAAATGTAGATCTCCAATGTCCTTATAAGAGGTTGGAAAAAAGAATCTATTAGGACATGAGATTACTAATGAAATGGTAAAAAAGTTTAGAACCGTTCATCATCATATCAATGCAGCACAAAGCTCGAAAAAAAAGTTTTAATGATAACCATCAACATGATATATAATTTGATGTTGGTAGAAAGGTTTTTATATCAATATTACATTGGAATAATGTTATGAGTTTTGAGAAGGAAGCAAAAATAATCCCTTGTTATATTGCCCCTATTAAAATACTTGATCTTATTTGGACAGTAGACAATCGCTTGGAACTTCCTCCAAGTCTCTTTCAAGACCATGATATGTTCCATGTATCTCTCCTGAGGAGGTAAATACACAACACTTTACAATTACTGAGATGAGTGGTAATATTGATGGAGAAAAATATTTCTTATGAGGAAGAACCTGTTAAAATTTTGGACCAATCATTGAATGTTCTAAAAAACTTGACCACTCTTCTGGTAAAAGTTTTGTGAAAAAATCACATGTTAGATGATGGTACCTGGAATCTTGTGGATATGATTAATAAAAACTATCCTCACATGTTTTTACCCAAGTGATTAATTCCTTGGGAAAAATTAAGGGGGATAGAATGTAACACCCCGAGTTCTTATAGAACCATTTTAAAAAATAATAATTTTTCATTTATATCTTGAAATATAGTACATCAAATATTTCTTTTACATGAAACACCAACTTGGAATATGTTACATGAAACAATGTCTCGGCGTTCATTACACACAACATCAACTTGGAGTATGATACGTGGAACACTGAGTATCTAAGAAACATCTATTTTTATTAATATAAATTTAAGAATAAAATTATTACCTAGGTAATAAAAATATTTATATGAATATTAATATTGTTTATAACTATATTATAAAAATATATCATATTTATAAATCATATTTATAATGGAAGATGTTATTTTTGGTACATTCCTTCTTTTTTTAAAAACATCGCTTTCTCGAATGAACTGCTTCTAATAATGAAAAAACATAAAAACACATTTAGAAATTGAATTTCATAAAATAATATTAATTTCTCAATTCATAACATAAAAATTATGCTAGGCCTAATTTTTTGTATTTTTTGTTGAAACATAATTTTTTGATGAATAGTAAAAAAATACGGCTTTTTTGTTAAACACAACCATTTTTATAATAATTTATTAATCGAAAATTATATTATAAATATGTTTTAATGTAAAATTATAAAAATATTACAAATATTAATACAATCTAAGTCATTAGTATCAATTTCAGTTCAAAAGTAAATATAAAATCTTAACAAACAATTGAACATTTTCTTATATTAAAACCATGTTAATTCGACCTGTCTACGGGATTAACACTGATCCTAATTTTTCTACTTTTTTGAATTTAATTTCAAAATTCCAACATAAATTTTTTTTCTGTCTTATATTTATAGTCTAAATATTACATGTAATTTTTTTTACCAACATGATTAGTAAATGTGATAAAATTTAATCATAGTGGTTAAGGACAAACTAAGCCAAATTAGGGACTAATCCTCACAAATATGGGCCCAAATGAGTAATACACCTTTCCAAAATCCAGTTTATGTCCCTATTTCGTCTACAATACTTTTATAATTTAGTTTTATTTGTTTGGAATGATGTTTTTTTGGTAGGAACATGTGCAAACCTGACATGTTTCTAGAAATTCCAAACCAGTCCTTTTTCTTCTCTATAAAATGCCACAACCTCTATCCATTCCTATCACACCTGAAAAAATTTATGTCTATAATTTATCTCCCCAAATAGACTCATAAAAAATTTACTTATACCTTAAATCCTCCATTTATGGAAATATATTCTCCAAGAATCATTTTGTCACAAACCTGAAGGAGGTACCCGATGAAAATGCAACATCTTCTTTCAAAATACATACCTTTATTTACTTTAATCACCCAAAAATCTCTTCATTCCATTATTATGTGAAAATTTTTATTCCTAAATATATTAGGATGTTTAATTGAATCTTTTATGAACTATAAATATAGAAACCTCTGTCTAATAGACATTGAACTCACAGTTTCTGTGTACGATGAATTACTGCATCATGAAATGATGATTTATCATTTTTCCATTACCAACACTAATGGTGGATATTTTGGAGGAAAATGTCATTATATATTTAATATATTATATTTAATATTTATTTAATATTATTTATTCCTTTTACAACACACATCTCTTTACTTTCCATTTGGTGTTAATATGATAATCTCATTTACGGATGTAAGGACTACCACCCCTCAAAGAGATATGATTTGTTCACACACTACATGGAATGTATTAAGGATGGGTTTAATGAATTTATGTGATATTAATTATAATTTAAAAATTATATATATAGAAACACACAAACACACACACACACACATATATATATATATATCATTTATATACTTTCTTTCAATACGACAATAAAGTCGGAAACAACATTCATGTGTACGTACAACTTACCGTCCCCATGAATGGTGTATTCCATTATATAATAATATATTTTATCAATTATTATAATAAAAATATAATGGATATAACACATATTTATATCATTGTTTAAATTATGGAATCATGATATATGTATAAGGATGAACGATATAACAAATCAAGACACTTGTGAAGTTAATGGTGAATATTACCAAAAGTGAAAATTTAACATTGGATCGTTAACAATAAGGTAATATAAGTTTATAATAAAACCATATATTTATTATGTATAATAATATTCTTATTTAATATATTGACAATAAACTAATATATATTATAGAATAATATTATACAAGTATAGAGATAATCAAGACACAGGGTAAGGGGATTTCATCTAACTTTTAATTTCTTTGAGATTCAAGCTCTGTTTTCCACACATTAATTTTGTATGGTGTATGTGATTCCCATAGTATTATTTTAGGTATATTTTAATTAAATTTAACGGTATTCAAATTTCCATTCTATGATCCTTCGTTCAAGTTTTTTATGTTCCAAATGTTTCGAAATCTGTAAAACGAGTTTGTTACAATTTTCCTTCTTTGAGAGTCATGTTTTTTTATAAACCTAAACTATTTTTCAAGGATTATATACTTCCATTTTAAATTTTATATCATAAATATACTTCCTTCAATTATTTTTTATGCTTCATATAATTTTCATTCCTACATAGAGAGTATTATCCCAAGATAATAATTTATAAGAGTTTATTGAGAAAATCTCATCATTTTTTCGAGATTGTTTTTGTTTATACATCCATTAATTAAATATTTCTATCAATATCCCTTGAATATTTATTGTTTTACTTCACATAAATTTATTCATGATATCCCCTATTTTTATTACCATTTATCTAATCTTTTTTACTTTATATAATGTTTTTATGTAAAATCTGACCATCCCTCTCTTCATTTGGAAATCTATTGTATTAAAATACCATGTTTTTTTAAAATGATTTAAAAATGATTTCAAAAGAACGTTAATGATAATTTTAAATTAAAAAGTATTTTTAAAAATTATTTATTGCTTTAAATGATTTATGTATACGTTTTCAAATTAATTTCAATGAAAATGTTTTCAAAATGTTTTATGTATAGAAATATTTTTTTAAACAAGTATGGATATTTCCCCCTATAAATGTTTTTAAAATTTATTTCCAAATTATTTCTAATATAAGTTAACATCAATTAGTGTTACTCATTACATTATATGTATATTGTAAACTTTCTTCCATTTATATAATTTGTATGGTTGGGTTTTTTATTGATGGCATGATGTTATGGAACCTGTTTCTCTTTCACAAGTTATGTGATTTTAAAACCTGATTCATTTTATAAATTATTTTTATGATGAATTGATTATGAATCCAATATCTTTCCATAGGTTTTGATATGTTAACAAGTTTATGATTCCCATTTCATTTAATAGATTATTCTATGTTTATTTTGGATCTCGTGGCACAGGTTTGTATGATTTAATTTTGTGACAAGTTGGACATATATCTTTATCCAATGCATTCGGTAATGTTTTATATCTCAGGAGATAAAATAAGATTGTCTTAAGAGTGAAACATTACTAATATTATTTTCATGGGATTTAATCATTACAACTATGATGGTATGAGGAGTGAACTCATGCTAATATGATGGCCATGGGATTCAACCATTGCTTCAGTGAGGGTATTGGGAGTAGACCCATACTAATAAAATCGTGTTGCAAATGATTCCATGGTTTATATGGAAATTATTATATTATAATGTGTTTTCCAAAATTCCATGTCATAATCCTATGTTATTATTTCCTGTATTAGGTCCTTTTCATCCTTTTTATTCAAGTCTCATGAACCCTTATGCTTTATTCCACGACTCATGTATATGATATTTTATATGAAAGGTATGATATTATATGTTCAAGATCACAATTTCACACCCCTATTATCATGTTCATTAATAAATGTATCCCTTTCTTATCCATATTGAGAATTTGGTCTCATCCATTTTCATGTTTTCTTCCCCATGTTGTGAAGATATGTATTATGTTTTAGGTGTCTAAGAAGGGTGCTAGTCCAGAAGAACCTAGAGGAAGATAACCTAACTATCTTTTTGTATTTGGTATTATGTATTCAATGAATTCAAATTCAATAGACTATACGGTCTTCTTGTATATGTTTGACTAATTTTTGGTGTTTTCAGTAAAATTTATGTAATGATAATGTTTGAAAATCCAGGGTCTCTATAACCAATGTGCATGGAGGTTGTTCAATATTGAACCAATATGATGCTAGCATAGCTGATACAAAGGTGGAAATTTAGAATGTCATAAATTATGATAAGAATATAATATGGAGTTATTCCCTAGGTAATAGATTGATTAAATGAACATTAATTAAATTATCAATTAGATAACCTCATTTTTGTCATTTATGATATATATATTTTTTATCCATGAAATTATTTATTTATATATGAAATGATGCAATCAAGTAAATAAATAAATTAATGTGAAAATATTTAAATCAATGAAATGAATTATGTGTTCATATTTTATATAACTTTTAAAATAAATTAAAGGATGTAAACATAATATTAACAAGACATTTAAATTATAACAGAAGATAAAATTAATTCATATTGAATTCAAACACCTAAGATTAATATTAAATCATACATTGTGTTCCATTACATGTCTATGAATAGAAGTCATTAAAATTATATTTTTTACCAACCCTTTTTTTTGAAATTTATTTTTTTAGGGGAATTTATAAGAATGTTTTGGGTGTCATTATTCATTTTACATCAAGAGGATTAACCCTTACAATATTTGGAGTAATTCTGAGGTATTGTTAGAGAAAATATAAGCCAGGATATCAAGATAGGGAAGTCCACTAAATCGATCAAGGAGATGCAATCCCATAGTTGGTAAACACCTACCTACCTAGATACCTTCTTTTAGATGGACCAACCCATTTGGGGTTATTTGGAGGGTAATATAGATACTAACCACTTTAATTACCTAAAACATATACATTCATAGTTCAATGGTTGGAGATATATAAAAATAATAAAATAGTGGGAGATATATTAAAAATTAATCCATTTATTATTTTTCACATAAATTATAAAAAATTGTATTAATAATATATTATTATAAATTGTAGAATATAATGGGATGTTTTAAATTCAAACTATAATTGTAATCCATATTAGGGAAATGGAACTTCATAACTGGAATTAACATCCAGGATTGGCCTAGATGCCTTCAGGTTACTCTACACCATGAATCAAGATTTCACATTATAGAATCCAAAATTCCTAATACAACTACTAGAGAGTTTAGTGAAGAAGATTTTCTAGTAAATGATAATCATATGAATAATAAATTCAAAATTGAATTTTTGATTATATCATATATGTCTAGTAAAATCTTGGAGTCTGAGGAAAACCATGTTGAATGTTGCATTCTTGAGAACCTCAATGGTCTTTACTAGGAGAGAGTTATATAGGAGCAGTTTGAGATTTCTTAAGAATTTTTTGAGATTACGCATCAGGAGGCTAACCGAAATGGACCTCATCTAGTCATGATCAATAGAGACATTGATATCCTAGTAGTTCTAGGGTTTAAAATTCCTAATGAACTAAGAGATGACCTCATTATAGCATAAGAACCTTAGATATTATCATGTATTTTTATTTTTAGTCTGAAAAGCATTGAGAAATGTCTTCAAAAAATTTCATTCTTCTTCACCAAGTAGATACAGATATGTAGTGTCATAATCCATCCAACCTTATGGTGAAATATATAATTTTAATGGGAATATAATTAACCCCAATGCTTTTTCATGCCCTAAAATAAGATTTATATCAAGGGTTAAGGAATGAAACATAATTATGTTTGTTTCTCATGTGAATAGAAGATACACTGGATGAAAAATTACACACATCCTAATAAGAAAGGGGATGCTTCTTGTTCATTTTTCATCAGGGAAAATTTATCTATTTCTAAATATTTCCTATTATATATATTGTGGTTCTAACATATGAAATAAATTATAGGAAGCAAGTTGTTTAAAAAATATCGACCAAGGGTCGGTAGATCAATGTGCAAAAAAAATATAGCTAAACTCACTATTGTAGATATTAGTGACTAATACAGCGTGTTGCCGACCAGAATGATCTTGGTTTTTATGGGATGTTATTATGTTCTATCTGTTAAAAAATCATTACATCTATATATACACATGATACTGATTTATTTATTTTTAAATATTAAAATATTTGTTTATTATTTTATAAATATATTATTTTTATGTCACATCCCATTTAAATGACATTATTTATGTGTTGGATTATAGAAACTATGCAATGTGAATCAATTAATATGTTAATTCAAATGACTCATACCACACCCAACATTGGAATCACTTTCTAGTCATGTAAATGAAAATTAATATACTATATTACATTAAGTTGAATTTTTATATTCGTTGGAACTAAAACAACTTGGTGTATGACACAGATGTTTACAAGGAAATATTAATAAAGACCCATTTAGTGGGAAAGATAATAGGGATAAATTTATTCTTGAATTAGTTCATACCTATATGTGTAGACCATTTCCTACTAATGAATGGGTTGGTAACACAAATATATTAAATTTTATTGATTATTTTAGTAGATATAGAAATGTCTACTTCATGAGGTATATGTAAGATTCATTTGATAAAATTTAACAATACAAGAATGAAGTTTAGAAAAATCTTGGTAATAAGATTATGAAATTAAACATTGACCATGAAGGTTAATATGTTAATCAAGACATCATTTATTAATTATGGGATTTTTTTTATCTTATCCTAACTAACTCTTCATTATATGACTCATTGTAATAGGATAAGTAATCATGAAATTGAACATTTTTAGACATGGTGAGATCAAGGGTGAGTCATGAAAGTCTTCCACTATCATTTTTCATATGCATGTTACATAAAGATCATATATACTAAACCTAGTACAAAATAAATTGGTAAAATGTTTTACGTGTGAATTTTGGAGTTGAACAAATACTTTTTTCGAATATACATTTTTAGGGAAGTGAAGCTTCTATTATGGACTCTTCAGGTAAAAAACATGTACCCTGAAAAAAATACTATACCTTTCTAGGATTCCCTAAGGCATAAGGCATTATTACCTATATTACCCTTCACAAAAAGGGTTATAGTGGAATGATACACCATAATAATTTAGAGACAAAAAATTTATAAATGAGATAGATGAAGATAGGTATTATTTGATGAAGTTGAGGTTCATGGAACATGATAGTTGTTATATTAATAGATTTAGAAAATACCCATAGATGGTGGAACTATTTTAGAGAGGCAATTTATATTTTGGAGACCAAGAGAGGATTAACAACTAGAACTTCATGGTTTTCTAGTCACCAATGATTTTTTATCATTATTATAGAATATTAATGATCCTATAACCTAAAATGAAGTTCTAAGTGGCATATATGTTGACAAGTGTAAAGTATCCATGAATTCTGAAATGAATTCCATGTAAAAAACCAAGTCTAGTTTTTCATTGATCCTCCATTAGATGTAAATATTGTTGATTAAAAATGGGTATTCAAGAAGAATCTAAACATGGAAGGAAAAGTCAGTATATAATGTGAATTACTGGTTGAAAATTGATTTAAACCACATCAAGGTATTAACTATTTCAAATAATTTTCTCATGTTCAAATAGATAAATCCATTAGAGTTATAATTTCCATTTTTTATTACCATGATTAAGAGTTAGGAATTTTTTTTCAAAATATCTTTCCTCAATGGGAACCTTAAGGAAGATGCCTATATGTCAAAACCCAAAGGGTTTGTGACTCCAACATATGCTAATAATATATTAAAATTGAAAAAAATACATTTTTGTATTATGGTAAGCATCTTATTCATGGAAAATTGATTTTGATGAAGCAATAATAGAATTTGGTATCATAAATAATGATTATGATTATTTTGTCTAAAAATGAATTTTTGGGAGTGAATTCATTTTCAGAGTTGTATATATTGATGAAATAATACTCAAGGGAAATGAAATACTAATCTTATGGTATATTAAGTAGTGTATGAATATATTCATCTATACAAAGGGATTATGTGAAGAAGTATATAATCCTAGGATCAAGATTCATCGGGAGTCTTCTAAGAGACTGCTTGTCCTATATCAAAGTACATACATAGAATTGATACTAAAAGGATTAGTTATGCATGAATCTGAGGGGGGATTGTTTCCAACATCACATGGAATTCATAATTCTAGAACAATGTTTCCTCTAACACATGATAAAATAAACAAAATAACATGGATTCCATACGTGTCATTAATTAGGACAGTCATGTATTTGTTTCTATGTACTATCATAGATGTTTACTATTAATTTATTGAAAGATGTATATACTATGAAAATCCAAGAGACTATATTGTATGGAATTAAATAATAGTTTTATCTGTCTAGGGAATACTAAGGACATGATAATGTTCAGTGGAGGAGATGAATAATAGGTACTTAGTGGTTATAATGATGCTATTTTCCAAACCAATGAAGAAAACATGAATTCAAAAATAGGAAATATATTCACATAAAATGAAAGTCATGTGAGCTAGAGGAGACAAAATCATACACTTTTCATACATTTTGTAGAATATTATGAGTATATTATAGCTTCTGATGTTGCTAATTAAGTACTATAGTATAACATCTTTCTCTAAGATCTTGATGGGGTACCTAGAAGTAAATATAATAGGACACATTATTATGAAAATAATTTAGCGGTGGATCTAGTAAAACATCCGAGGAAACAATAATAAAATAATAACATGGATTATAAGTATCATATAATGATAGATTTTTCTTCTTGAAGAGAGGTTGTTGTGAGAAGTTTTCCAAAAAAACAATGTGATAGAACCATTTATTAAATCCTTGACTCAGTATAAACATGGTTATTATGTCTGGTATTTTGCACTAAAAATCCATATAATGTTTGATATAGTCATTATGGGAGTTTGATAAAGGTGGTTTCAAAGGACCATCTAGATATAATTTGTTTAAATTTAAATTTGATGTATTGAATATCATTTTTACATCTTATTACATATTTCCCATTTTTATGTGGTATTAATGTAATAAATTCCAAAGGTATTTTTCAAATTGATTCGACCATAGAATATCCCATCTATGGAAAGGAAAATAATTTATCATAACTATATTATTATTATAGTTCTATGGTTTTATAAATTACTATGATGGGACATATAGTATGTAGACTCCTAGGTGAGATTGCCCATATGTGGATGTTGCTTCTTCTCATGATTTTCACTCATGGTAGTATTCAAGATGGGAAATTATGTGAAAAAACCCACTAATAATAATTCCACATGTTTTAGTGTCATTGAATATTACTATCAATGATAATGTATAATGGTACATAAACATCAATAATATCATTAATTTATGTCATGACATAGAAACATAGATTTGTTGATTGAAACTATCAGGTTATATGATGGTGCAAAGTAGGTTGTGTTGGTTTTTTCATTATTGTAATTTCACAAATGGATATTTTGATAAAGGAATTTCCCTTATAAAATTATGAATATAGAAATATTGGTACTTTGACTTGAATTGCACCATAACATTAAATTACATGGCCATGGTTTAATGACATGTGTATTTGAGATAGTCAAATAAAGATGTATTGAGTAAATAGGTTTATGACACCATCGTGAAACCAGTTTGATAAGATATAATGAAAAGGGTATTATTTTACATAATGTGTATTTGAATGTGGTTGTCGTTGTTGCGATATTATGTAATTTTTCATAGGCTCCTTAACCTGTTACAACCTAGGAATCATGGACTTTAGGAAAACCCACCTAATTCTGTCAAGAAATAATTTTATAGGGTCCCACACTTTGTATTTATATTGATCTATATTAAATTATATTTGAGATTAATTAATAGATTAAATATTATTCTGATGTTCTAGGAATAATTTAATTCAAGAAATTTAGATCGAATAATTTAAATAAATATTTATTCCCCGGCATGGGAATTGAAATAAATTTATTTATTTTATTTGATCTATAATAAATAATTATTCGATGGTATGTGAATGAAATATTTTTTTATGATAAATTTTTAATTCATGTTGTCAATAAATGAAATAGTATCTCAAATGGACACTGATTTTATATGGTGACAAATATTAATTAACAAGTCAGTTAAATGGTTTTTTTTATTGTGGAAGTTGGTGAAGTCCCAAAAATAATAATAATATTATTATTATGTGGCCTGGGGTTTTATAGGTATTACATTTCTTTAAATATAAAACATATAATTAAATAATATTTTACCCTAAATCTGGACTCTATAAATAGATGATTATGTCTATTGTGTATGAAATTCAAAACATTGAACACAGATAATTGTTTTTCCTAATTAATTAACTCTCCAATTATCCATCTCTCTACCACTCATGAACGTGATGAATAGTATATATTTCTTCAAGAACAAATAATTAATTATCAATAATGAACAACACACGGAATTTAATTCACCATTGTACCACTCATATATCGACTGTTGTAGCTCGGAGAGCGTGGGAACAATTGTGGATCACAAATATATGTATTCTATCCCAGGATACGCACAATGAAATAACAATAATCTGAAATGGTCTTTTTCTATTATCAACATTATATGATAGAGAAATACAATAATCAGAGATATATAATTCATAAAATATTAAATAAATTTATTAGGCATTTAAGTATCAAGAGCCTCTCACTTTGTTTTGAGAAAATATTATTAAATTATATTTGATTATTTCAACCAATGCTGCACACTTTTGTTATGCCTATATTAAACCTTTCACTTCACTATGATTCAAAATGGTAGATTATGTATTCAACATAATATGAAATGTTTGATTTATTTCTAAAGACTATGTACTGGTAATTCAGATAATTTAGAGGATTAATAAGAGTTTATAGAGAATATGTAAAGGTTAACATCTCAAAATAAGATTCATTTTTAGTATGTAAGGAAGAAACATGATATTAAGGAATATATGAGGGTGAAACAACTCTCAAGATGATACATAAGGTTTACTATTTATGAAAATATGATGTTTATAGTGATTGAAACTAGAAAATGATTAGCAGACCATCATGGATGATCTTTGTTCCAAGTAAAGTAAGATGGAGAAATGATTGAGAGGTTTGATACTCAATTATTCTAGTATATTAAAATAAAAATATTTTATATTAATTAATAGAGGTATATTTTGGAGATGTTGCCGGATAATTGCCATTAAAACTTTGAATTATGAATAAAAGGAGATTTCAAATGATGTGGACACTCTTTTCAGTTTACCCAATCATTTGATGCACATCACCTACAATAAATAGAAGGGAACATTGTCGAATAGTTCCACTAAATACTGCGAAAAATGCATCAGATAGTGCACTATATATTTTGGATGTTAATATTTGAGAATGAACAATTATAGTGATAATATTTTAAAAAAATTTAAGGATGAAAATATAAAAATTTAGGTTTTAGATGTAGTTAAAAAATAAATGTTCAGGAACAAACCTAATTTTTTGAAGATAATTTTCTTCAATAAGGGAACATATTTAGTTTCTAATTATTCTTAATCCTTAGAGAACGATCAAATATATATTATCAAATGATTTTCATGATCATGTGATCATACTCATTATATTATAATTTATTATATGAAACTATTGAGAGTAAGTATAATGGTATATAATAATGTTAAAATAGTTAGCGAGTTGTTTTTTTAGGACGAATCCTTCCAAAAACACATGTAATATCACTTCCCATCTGTAAATTTTCTTTTATTATTTTATTCTATATGTTTCTATTGGTTAATGTTAGGGTTAATTTCTTAGTTTTAATTTTTTAATTTTGACATTTATGGGTGGATTTTTGGACTATACATGGTTTGGGAGCAAGGCTTTAGGGAAATCCTTTTGTCCTATTCAGATTATGGTCCCTTCCATTTAAATTTCATCATGCATGGTATTCCTTGGTCAGATTAAGCATGGTTTGGTACCCACTATGTGAGTCCTATGAGAACTGTGTATCATTATTTTGTTGTCAGGGACAAGGCATACAACATTATTACTATTAGAAAAAAATATAATATGAGACTACAGTGATGCTCTACAATTTGACAGATCCAAATCACGTGGATGGTGAATAGTTTCCCAAACCATGTAGCCAAGTATTGTGGGGTGTCCCTATACTCATATGGGGTGTTCATGGTAGGTGCATAGACTGTGAGATCGTGTATCCAAAACATGGGAGCTTCCCAGATCAACAAAATGATGAAATTAACCCTTTCCCCATCTTAATTTTTATGCCCAAATCTAGTTCAACCTCACATTATCGACCAATGATCACTATGAGAGCCCCCAAGACCCACTTCCATTTCTCTAAATCATGCATTGAATCTCCCTTAAAGTTCAAAGATAGGTTTAGCCCCATTCTTTCTTTGTTTTATCTTCACCACTTTTTCTTCTTTTGATTTCTTCAATATTCTTGGATGGGTTATTTGTTGGATGAACCGTATAGGCTAGGGTTAATGTGTTGGAATCTATTTATTTGGTTATAGGGAAATTTGATTGTCTATTAGGCATGGTTATTCCTTCTATGATTTATTCATTGTGTTCTAACAATGTTTAGGTAAGTGTTTTTGTCAATTTACTTTCTGAAATATTTTCTTAATGCCTACGATTTACAGAAATGATTTTAAAATTATATGATATTGCATGTGATGGGTTAGCATAACTCTTATAGGGTTTTAAATGTTAATAATTGTATGAAAATGGGGTTTTAAATTATTTCATTAAGAATACATAAATATATATGCTTGTAAAGTGTCGAATAAAATACCACATGACCTTTAATGACAAAATTCAGTCTATTGTGGTGGTAAGTGGCCTTGGTTGATATTTGATAAATGTATCTTGTGTAATTGAGCTTCATGTGTTTTTCATTGGTAATTTTTTATGGATTTATGTTTTTGTGTAAACCAGTGTAAATTATTTTTGAGGTTCCATTCATGTCATTAAATAGGGCCCTTGTCTTCATGATGGTTTTCTATAAATAATCCTTTGGATGTTGTAATACACATAGGTGCACATATTTCACCTTTGGATAGGAAGGAAAATGATAATGGCTTTCTAAAATGGTGTTCACCATAGACCTTGGATTTCAACACACTTCACCTATATATCCTTAGTGCCCATTTCCTCATCCTTCTCTAATATTTTCCCTAAAACCCCTAGATATTTCCCATGAGGATCCATGGTACCGAAGTGACTTTATAGTGGCCTCAAATGTTATTTCTAAATCATGAACTATTTGGAATAGTGGGTTGTGAATTGGTAATAAAACTATTAGAATACTAGTTTATAACCTTTTGAACACTTTTTATGTTTTCATCTTGACATTGGAAAATGATTTGGAAATGGGGTTCATTTGTAAAAGTTAATGTCTTAGTTGGTAATTTTTTAAAATATGAGGAAATTTATTTTTAAGTGACATGATGTATAGGCCTGATTAGAACCGTGAATTATTTTTTGTCTATTGGAAACCACAATGGTGGTCCCCTGAGGATAGCATCACTACCTTGCTGGTTTCAGTGTATGGTCTCGACAATCAAGATAGATGTGGGTTATTGGATTGAGAAACACATGTGAGAACCTCACCACTCACCATGTAGTATTTTCATGTAATTCCTAGGTATCATCTAGATGGTTGAGTGAATGTTTCTTATTGACCTGATAATATGGGTTGGCACCCCCCCCCCCAAGAGTTTTTGAGAGTCCGGGTTGGACCTTCCACTAAATTATATAGTTTAGAGAATCTATATGGGTTTTCCCTGTGAAGCTGCACCATATACTGTTAAGTGATTCCAAATAGAGTATGTCCAACAATTGAATATACATATTTTTTTTAATACCCATTAATACCTATATGTAGGATCTATTTATACTACTATTGATTGATGGTTATTATCTATATTAGTTTATGCTTGTTTATTCTATTTTCCTTATTTTTCATCATTTCTAAAGTTGTTGATCACCTCGTTGGGTAGTTTCTTTTTGTATTGGGTTTTAAATTTCATTTCTAAAAAGTAATGTTTTATGTTTGTTTTTAGGGAATGTAAATTTATTTAAAAATGTTTTTGGTTAATTAAAATGATAAAACACAATATTATAAATGTATTTAAAATAAGAAATTATGTAATTTTTTGTAAATGAAATGTATGGACAATGTGGTGACTACCTACTAAGCTGTTATTACCAAACTATACTTGTAGAAATCGATGTTAGTAGACCTTAAAAATATTGATTTTTTAGGTGTTGAGGTTGAGATTCATTTAGATCATGATGGTCTTGTGTTTTGTGGAGGCCAAGAGGTAACATAGAGATCTATTTTCATTCCATGTTGGTTAAATTTTAATTTTTCATCTTCCGATTTATTCAGCAATTGTTTTATTTGGATCTAGTTGCATATTTATTGATTCTCATTCTGTATTAGTTTATGAAATGTTCAATGTTCTGGTTATGGATCATTTTTATCATTTTACTAACTCATTCCAATCATATTATCAATGATGGTCATTGTAGGTCCCAAGCCCATGAGAATCGAGAATGCCTCTCAGTTCATTCCATAGACTGGGTCAGGTGTCGTGTATGAAGGAAGATCGACCCAATTTATGTAAGCAATTATATTAGATCATAAATTTGATATTTCTGGATATATGTAAGCTATATATTTGGACTACCATGACGCTATAGGCACCTATGAGAAGTACTTCATGAATCATTTCTCATTCTGATCCTTGAGTTTCCATTTGTTGTCTAAGACTTGAGTCTTTTACATTGGTTTGTGTGGATAGGTAATGGCTATAGATGTGTGTTGGTGTTACAATGTCATCATATAAGGATTGGAGACCCATTAAGGTCTGGTTTCATGGTTTATGGTACTCCAAGTGATTGATTTTTAATCTGGTCAAGGTCCACCAAACCATGTGATGATTTTTTTCATCATTTCTAGTTTCCCATTAAGTATGTTCGGTAAGAGTTTTTTTATTGTTTTTTTGGCATGGGTGTGTAGATTATGAAATGAAAATGTTTTTATTTGAGAAATAGGTGTGTAAATAGTGAAATTCTTTTAAGGGATTTTTAACGGATTAAAAAGTCTGATTTTTTGAATGATATAGAGTTTCAAAGTCATTTGGATTCTGGAAAAGAGGATTGATATTTGAAGTGGTTTTGAAATTAGTGTGATTTGTTTGTTTTGAAAGTGGAATTTGGTCATTGTTTTATGGTTTTTGTCTTGTGAGCATGATTACAATGTTCCCATCCTAAAATCCATTAAGGTGGTTATCCAAGACAACTTTCCACATGACCTCAAGTGCGCGTCCCCCAATGCAAGAGGATGCTAACTAGAAGAAAGGGCCTAATTGATCATGTGGGGAATCTATACCCTCATTATCAAAATTATCCACAATTCAAATTATATGAAAAAAAAAAAATTAATAAAAAAATATAAACATACAGTAATAACCATTTCACAATGGTGTAAAAACAACAACAAATTGATCAATATTTCGTGTTATTTTAACAGTGCCAAAAGTGATGAAAAACCAAAATAAAGATCAACCGAAGCATCCAAAAATGGGTCATGACTCTATGTTTGTAACATTATCCACCCACATCTGAAGACCAACTAAACACCACTATATAGGCCCTTAACCATTTTCCCAACGAGAAAGCATGAAATCTACTCTTTTCTAGAATGAGAACCGGAGCAGCACATCAGTAAAAAATTTTACGCCACCCCCAAGAGTGTCTACAAAATATAAAATATAAGTAAATTGTGCATTAATGTTATAAATAAATGCAATGATAGAAAAAATACAACTCAGGTTCCCTTATTGAAAAATATTAACTTTAATCATTTTCATCACTTATTCCATATTTTTCTATGAATTCATTTTCATCACTTATTCTATTGGTTTTGAATTTACATAATTTTCACTATGGCCTAATCCAGACAATTACAATGCATATGTTAATTATACATTTTTTCTATCACACTTTGGATAAACAGTTCACTAAAAATTGCATCAAACATACCTTTGATCCTCATTCAAGGTAGTCTCATCTGATGTAACCATTTGGTGTCTAGTGCATTTCTCCAACTCCCTAACATATGCATTTTAGGGTGGGGTTTAGAGTCTCATTCCTGACCGACCCATGGGAGGAGCCTTAATCCAATAACCCACATACCACCAAAACATGAACACTTAATTCATTTACCACATACCACTTATAATATTTTAAAACCCATATTAAAAATATTCAAAACAAATCACCATTCATAAATAACCCATTAAATTAATTATACTCATGTTATAACCTGATGAAATATTTACAATTTATAATTCATTACTCATTAATGGATTATTTTTATTCCAAATGATTTCTTATACTGAATTTTCAATCAAATATCATTAATATAAATTTCATTTCATTCCATGTTAACCAGTTAAACAGCATTCAAATTTCATATATGTTCAATGTATAATCCATCATCACTCTTTAACCCATTAAAACATTAACCATTTACATTTTAAATCCCAGTAGACCCAATTCCCTTTTTCATAACTCAACACATTTTTCATATTCAAAAATAGCCATTCAGTATACCATTTGCAACATTTAACAATTCACATGATGTATCCCATTTACACATACCCATTTATAAAACATAGACCAATTTACCCATTTATAATTCACATTTCGTAGACACTAAATATATTTCCCTAATAAATCCATAAATCATTAACCCACTAACTACAAACAAAAAAACCCATTATTAAATTCTTATAACCGGAAAAAATTACCATTGTTACCTATTTTTCATTCAAACTGACATGTTAACATATTTACATTAGGATCTAATTCACCACAAATCAACTCTACGCATAACATTATAGTCTTCCATGTTCAAGAATATTAGCACACCCCATGGGTGGCACTATACCTTTCTAATGATCCTCAAATCATTCCATGAGGATCATGAGTGGTTCAATTCCTCATTTATCACACAATTTAACCAAATCTCCCTAGTGGAATCAAATTAAAAACTAAAAATAACTAATAAAACAACCAGAAATGCACACATAGAAATCATGACTATCAGATATCACATAGAGTCTGCCAACCTCAAATTTGAGGGTGAATGAATGTTAAACTCAGCCATTGTGTATAATTCAGATACTGTTTGAATCCCTAATATATGATTCTCTAAAAAAATAATTTTTTATGTTATTTTATGATTTAAGAACAAAACCAAAATCCCTAATTTGAAAATGGGAACAAAGAAGAGTATTGGACAAACTCGAATATTTCATCGAGACCCAAATACACTCCAAATGGCATCGAAATGAAGAGTTTAGATTCTTAGGAAATCATGGTAGAAATGGTTTTTCAATTGTGTTGGTATAAGATAAATGAGTAGTGAAATTGTGTGGGAAGACCTATAATCTTGATGGGGTAAATGGTAAAAACCCACATTAAATGAGGTGCATGGTTTGACTGCATGGTTTTCCAATCCATGTTTCAACCGTTTTCCAAACTCTATCCAAGAGGGGATAGATTATATTGTTACATGGGAATCTCACTCGGTTTAGAAAATCATATTGATTTCCTCTTCCCAAATCCACATGGTTTGGATTTCCCATTTGCATTTTTTACATAATCATACACCCCACCTCCTAGCTTGCACGATTTGGGCACACAGTTACCTATATCCTTTTACCAATGCTGAAACATTCATAGGATCGATATATTATCAATTGATTCATATATTGAACCTTTGGATAACCCCCAATAATCCTTTTACATTCAATAAAAATTCCATTAACCTATTTTTACAATATTTAAAAAATATCAATTATGTACATTCCTCCACAAATTCCAAGATCTTAAAACATTGTCGCCTTATAATGGATCATCCTAATGAATAAAATACAAGAATCACATTGCTTCTGAAGTAAAAAATATAAGGTCACTAACCCCATATTTCAGTCTCCCTCTCCTAAGTCTCTTCTATGAAATTACCATGCTACAAAAAAAACATGAACCAAAAACATTATCTTTGCCCACAAAACATTCCCACAATGATATATAACACAAACAAGATTATTTTAAATGGATGAATCAATATCATACCAATCATTAAGAAGAAGGAAAAAATAGGGAAGCCTATGAATATAATGCATAAGTTTCAACACAAGGAGGCATCAGAACCAACATCATTCCATCATGGAAGAGCCAATCAACACATAATCATCTTCATCATATTCCTATCCCATGACCCAAATAACATAGAATCCTTCTTTCCCAATTTTAAAAATTAGAATGGTTACCCAAACTCAAAACCACAAGAAGAAACCCACAATTTTATAAAAACACATGTCCAGACCTATATCGATCAACCACGTGAGGCTTGCTGATCCCATTCCATAAAGAAACATTTCAAATGAAACTCGCTATGGTTCTTCACTCCATGACATTTAGCTCACCAAAACAAACTTCTAGTGGTTGAGACTCCCCCTAATTTATAAAGGCCACCAGAACCCCTACATATGATTTACAACATGATTGATGTGTTTCCCATCTCACCCCCCAGACATCCACAAGGACTTTACCAGACATTGGCATATAGCTTTACTATCGAATCTACCTTCAACGGACATGTATCCACCACCATATATTAAATAAGAAGAGAAATTTGTCCTAAATAATTTTTTCCTTCATTTTTAAAATACACTACCCATAAAATAACAATCTTTAGGTGGCTTATAACAAACAAAATTCATTCCCTTTTCTTCATGTGTCAGACCATTCATAACATATTATCTCAAAAAACACATTCTTACAATGATGAAATGTTATTCCCTATAACATACCTTGGATACTCCTCAATTAAGGCATACCACCATCATCCAATTCACCTACACTGGTCATTCTCTGATATCTTGTAAACACTACTGTCAATGCATACACTACCTTCCAAAACATTATGAGACAATATTTCACCCATTCATATTACAAACACAAATACCTCCATTGTCTCCACATTGACTAATGTTGACAAGGTCCTTCCACAAAACTAATTTCCATTACAGAAATGAACATGTAATTCTATAAAAACCACCCAAGGGTATTTAAACCCACCCCCCCCAATTTGGTCCATTTTTTAATCGGGTTAGGAAATCCCCGAAAAAATCATCCTGGAACACCCAGCTTCACTATTGGTATAACACTACATCACCTGGACAATTTTCTATTACACTTCAAGTAATTCCTATTCCACCAAAATACACATTCCAAATTCCATGACTAGTTTTCTATGATGTTCTAAAATCCAACACCCCTTTCCAAAAACCATTTTTTTTATCACTATTCCCTTAAATTTATTTTATGTTGGAATATTGAGTTTCATTTGGAACCCCCTTAGCCAAAATCCAATTCCTAGCAAAATCCACCACCCCAATCATGGCCTATATGGAAAATTTGAGAAACCCCATCATGAACCTCACTTGTTTCTCACTGACATAATAATGACACCCCATATACATCATGATCCTATTGAACCATCCATAACTAATTACCACTATCCTTATTTAGAGTGTTTCTATCACTTCTTTACCAAAGAGATTCCAACCACAAGATCCCATGCTTCGATCATGAGATGAACACATAAACTGGTAAATGGCCATCTGGCTTCTCAAAAAAAAAACAAATCAATCATTAACATAATCTCATTCATATTATTAGATAAAAACACCCATAACGTTCATCAACATTCAATCCATCCCAATTACCTCACCCTTTGATGGTCAAGTGAAAACATTCCAACCATTAGTCCCACTATAAACTACTACATGAGAATAACGTCCAAGATGTCCCATGTCCAACCCAAACAATTTTGAGTCTCTAGGAATAAATCCAGATCTTTCTCAGCATAACTGGGATGATTTCAAGTAGTTGGGCATGATCATCACTGGCTAAAATTAATCTATAATGATTTCAAAAAACACCAAAAATATATTCCATCATTGATGTCAACTCCCACGATGGGGACGCATCGATATTTCGAAAGTCTCTGGATTCCCTAGCCACAATTTCTAGTCGACAACTAGCCTTCACATCACATGTGGTTTACCAAAAAAACGCACCACCTCTCCATAACTCTATATCAATTATTCATGAAGCAATTTTTCATTTATCCCAATAAAAATCACTCCATTTTTAGTTATTCAATAATGATTCTATGAATTTGTATTGGAAAAGAAAATATCTATCACACTAATCTAGAACCAAATGGTCCCATGTGTAACTACCTATTTCCAACAGTTTCACAAAAAATGTCACATTCATACTCAAGGGCCACCTATGTATGCATCCAAAATGGGATGATGACTTCCCAACATGTATCAATTTAGAGGAATCAATCACATAATCTATGTTTCAAGCAATACATTGACCAAACAATAAGATTGACTTTATAACACACAAGACAACATCTCCAGATCCTCTATCAATGTCCTCTTAATCATTTGACCATGACAACTATTCCTCCAGCCCCATTGGCCTCATGGAATTCCAAAAATATCAAAAAAATTAAAATATTTTCATAATAAATCCCATTCATGCGAACACCATAACCTGGATTCCACCTTTATTAAAAATGTTACCCTACATTAATTGTTAACCCTAGTGTTGTTTATCTGAATTTAGCATAAAAAAATCATGTAATCATCATCCAAATAGACAGGTTAAACATCTAAATGATACAACCCTTTGAGACTAAACTTAATTCAAACTAAAAATAATCTATTTCCTTTCTGAATAATCAATGACATAACAATGAATTTTATAGAAACTCAATAGTACTAACCATGAATCAGTTACATTTTCGATGTGTCCCCCATGAATGAAATTCTAAAGAAACTACAACACTTAGCTAACATCCCACTTATTCACCCTATATTTCCCCTAGAATGTTGATTGACAGTCCCATATCATGTAGAATCTCCAAAACCACAAAAACGTCCCCTTATCTGTAGAGAAAAAACACTCACTTGTCTTAATGCAAAACATACCATGTGCATCACACACCCAAGGGAACTCATGAAATGGTTGAACCCTCTCACAGGTCATTCTCCAGGGTCGAACAATAATAACCTCCCAAACATGGGTTGGGTTAACAAGTTATTAGTTCTTGACTCTAGGATAAATATGTTAAAAACCCTATCATGTCACCACACATAGGTGGAAATCCTTCCCCTATTCCAAAACACACTATGTCCAATGCACTGAAGGAATTGTTTACTACATGTTAAAATCCTATAACAAAACAACCACCACTAACGACACCCTGAACCGAGATATCCATTTGAAAACCAAACAAAACACACTCAATCAAACCCCATATCGGTTACCACACCAATGTTATTGGAATATAACTCCCAACCCCAACTCCACAACTTACCTAGAGGGACAACTTGGAAAACCACTCTAATCAAGACATTAAACATTCCATGGCCTCCAATCTAAGGAACTCTATATTCCCAAGCCAACAATACAATGGTTCTATTTATAACACTAGGGATACCCATCTCCCATGACCATTTATATTCCAACCTATATCATTCTCAAACCTCAATTCCACCGCTCTAATAATCATCATAAGGTGTTACTACAACCACAATCTAGTTAGATCAACCACACTCATCATGAACCACCTAGGTTTCCATTCTGTTATCTTAATTAAATGTGAAAATTCTTCATAGAACTAGTCCTCACATAATGATACTATTCTTATGTGTGCCACAAAATCATAAACCATACATCATATCATAACCCATGTAATAAAAATGGGATTCTTAAACATCGTGACATCATAAAACAATTCATATAAGATAAAGGAATTCATAAAAATAATTCCATCACAACATAATCAAATCAATGTAATAATAGGGATAAAAACAGAACCCTTTACTATCTTATATGGAAAATAATTTTGATAAAACACTTGAACTCCATTCTTGAGGAAAATATCCTTTCTACATCAAAAACACTTTTCCTTTCTTAACATGTCATACAATTCTAATGTAAAAGAAGTTGATTAAAAATAAACTTGAAAACTTGTAAAGGAAGCTTCTTGGAAATAATGTTTCAAAAATCCATTCATGCCGTATAAGTTAAGAAAAACATTCTTCTCGTACTTTTGTCAAAAAAGTCAAAAAGTACCTCGTAGGAAAAAGACCAAAGATTCCTTTCATATCTTTTACTAAAAACTCACCGAAGGGTATGATTAGATATAAACAATTGTAGAAGGATATACATATTACATATTGAGGAAACATGGATGTGGATTATAAAATACACCTCGTAAATTCAAAAGTATAAACAATCTCGGATAAAAATGAGATTGTGATATTTCCCTTACCTTAGGTCCGATTTGCTTCGTAAGTGTCCAAACCTCCTGTATAATGATTTAAATAATTTCATTGACTTATTCCAAATGTGATGAAAACTAAAAATAATAACCAACTTAATAATTCCCAAATGATTCTTAATTCCAAGTAGATATCCCCATCCATGAACACCCCATTCCCAACTCAACTCCCTACCATGTGGATTTAACCTCATTTTAGCCCGCAACCATGAAATCTACTCAGGTAACCAATGGTGGCCTGAGAATGGAATCAATACAATATAGTAGCCCACCACCAATGGGGTCTACAAAATTACTAGTCAAAATAGATAGTTCATAAATATACTATGTAAATGTCAAGATAAAAATTAAAACCACGGTGATATTAGTGAATAATATTCACTTAACCAGTTTCATCACTTGTTCCATCTTCCAATATTAACTCATTTTTATCACATACTCCATGGGTTAGGAATTTACATCATTTTACGACATCTAAATCAAGTGAATCACTATGAATAATAGAATAATCTATGTACGATATTTCACTAGGGATAAAATTTTCACTAACAATTACAACACAATTTCCTTGGCGCATTAATCCAGGTTGTCTCATACAATTCAACCGTTAGTCAACTATTTCATCATTCTGGCTCACTAATTTTTTAGTTATAGGGGGAATGTTGAGGACCATAACAAAATTTCCTTTGGGAGGAGCCTTTGTAAAATACTCAACATAGCACAAAACATGTGAACATGATTCATTAACCATTTACCACATATAGCATTTTAAAAACCATATTCAACAGTACACAAAAAATAACCATTCATAAATCATTCAATACATAATTCATTATTAATCCATAACCCATTGTAATCTTTCCCATTTACAATTCATACATAATTAACTCATTAAAATTATTCCATATACTCCCATATACCATATTATTATTAAAACACCATTAAGATCAATTTTATTTTATTTAATGTCAATAAATTAAACAAATTTCACATTTTATCTTCATTAAACATATAAACCATCATCAACATCTAACCCATTATCATATTTACTAATCAAAGTTCATAACGATTTGGAACTGATTCCAATTCTCATAGATTATCCCATTTAACATAAAAACCAATTCTCATTCATTAACCCATTTAAAACATTCAACAATTCGCATGACATAACCCAAATACGCTGTCACAACCCGTACCACAGGGCCCAGATGTGACAACCCCATGACCGCCATCCATAGGCCAGCTGTTGGGGAATAACACCTAAAGGATTTTCTTGAACTGGGAAGGCATTTCTTTAGAGATTTTTACACACTCAAAAAGGTTAAATTGTAGTAAATGACAAATAAACGTATGCTATAACCATGAGAGTAAATAATAAACACATGTACAACTGTAAACTAAAAAGTGTGGGTCAGAATACAAGCATTAGAAACTAAAAAGAATGTACACAGATATCACATCTTACCTGTAGATCTACCTGGAGGGTAGTAGCTATAGTTCTGAAGTAGAAGAAGAGGATCTCGACTTCTCGCATCGTACCAAGCTCCACCAAGTCCCGAACAACCAATGTCTTCCTTGGTGCATCAGTTGTCTACTCCAGACACACATGTGCAAGTGCAGCCCATGTAGAGGTGTGCATAAATACTCAGTAGGGGAACCCGAGTCCCCTAATGGTCTCTTAGTAATCGATAAAAGAAAAAAATCACATGAAAAACCACAATGGTGACATCACAAGCATGATCTAAAACATGAAGCATAAAAAAAGAGATAGCTAATTCAAACATTATAACATCAAGGTTACTGGGATACGGATGACTACTCATAAAGCCAAATAAATGTATCCGTAGTAACTCTACCACTAATTTGTGTTGGTCGTTGGTGTTGACATGTATTAGTCGCTAGTTGCTGAACCATATTGGTCAATGGTGCTTAATAGCATTGGTCACTAGATGTTGACCCGTATTGGTCACTAGTGTCAACCCATATTTGTTGTTGGTACAGAGGTAGGTATTATTTGTGGTACTACTAGACTATCCCACTTTGGGGTTTCTGATTCACACTCGTATTGGTCACTCTTCTTCTACATGTCACATCAAGCTACTAGATTATCACATGAATCATGCTTGATCTCCCGAAGACATTTATCCTAAATCCATTCAACTTATTTAAACCAGAACAATTTCCCACCAAAAGAATACCCAAGGGACCGCCCTGCCATTGGGGTCCAAACATAACAGACGACGTGTCAATCGGAGGCCCGGTCTGTCAGATATGGGCACATTTGTAAAAATGTCCCGGTTAGTTTCACGTACGATCAAAACAAGGATGCACATCAAATGCTGTCAAAACAAATATAGATTATCTCCAATGGACTGCCTTGTCACAATGGTCATTAGTCCCCATATAGTGAGTTGATCAAACGCCCGGTCTATCAGTGATGCCATATTTAGTAAAATGGGAGTGACTAAACCTTGGTCTGGCCTGGCTCAGTCAGGTGTTCCAGAATATTTCATTGCGAGAACATACCCAAAGTAGTCCCAACGCCACTAACAGTATTTCAAACAGACACCTAGTTCGTCAGTTATGGGGGTTTATTTATTTGGGGGCTAGTTGGATATGGGCCCGTACTGACTCGGTCAGGCCATCCCAATACCACGGGTTCCAGTGTCTGCCTAACCCCACTCAGGTCCGACCCATTAACAGTCAGCCTTGTTTGGGTCATGGGCTCGGGCCGTAGTTGACCCTGCCTACTGGGTGGGGCTCGGCCCACCCACACTGTACCGTTGGGTGGGATAGCCCGTTCGGCCAAAACACATCTGACGAGGTCCACCCGCAGGCATGCCCCTCGTGGGGCATGTATTCTACCTTTCGAATGGATTTAAGGATCTATTTGGATCCCTTCAAGCAATGGTGTCATGTGGCACTGCCACGTAGTTCATGGGACCCACTAGAAGGATGTATTGTCCTCCTCATACGCGACTTTACTCAATCAGAAGTTCATGAGGTTTCTTCGCCTCCACATACATGGGTGGACAAGGTTCCGACCTACTCTTGCAACTATCGCGACATGATTCCATGCCTCCCCTCCATGGCACACGATGACATGCCGCTTGCTGCTGGCCGACCTCCATTGCTCGCCAAATCCAGTCGCTGGTGCCTCCAAACCATTGGATCTTCTTGTGATGCTCTGGTGGTGGTCTGGAGATCCATTTATACTCCTATCTACACCTATGGGCCTTCCAGGATGCCATTGTCAAAGTGTGACCCATTGATTCACATTTCTGTCATATTATGGAAATTATCCCTAAAGAACGCAACCTGAGCAAAGTGACAGAGGGTCCGGGACCTCTTCGTATGGCCCACACCCTCCACGTTAACCTGATAACATGTGGGGTAGAATTTAATTAATCAAAGAAAACGCCCTACCTCAAATATTGTTGGTGACCGCTACAGAGAGTGGTACATCCATGTTCGAGGGTATGCAGTAGGAGGATCATCTTCATTGGAAGTTTTTGTCGGTGTTCATCGATCCCAGATCATTGCTGCATGGTATTTTCTCTTCCAACAGTGGATGGGGTCGCAGTACTTTTCCAGTGTTTCCTTGCTTTGTGAAGCCAAGCCAAAACTCTTCCTTGAGCCTCATTTATATAGTAGGGGAAATTGTGAGTAACACATAGAATAAATTAATGTGGTTCATTGAATGAGTAATTAATTAATCTTATTTAATTCACAATAGTTCTGTTACACAATTGAGGAGTGTCATGCCATCAAATAGCTTGACATGCCATTAGAACCATCGCCACCACTCATCAGTTGGGGAAATGAATTTAAAATAACAATTAAATGTTATTTTATTATTCGTTAAAAATTCAAAAAACTAACTTTTTCTCCCAACCAACTACGGTATAAGTGAAAATTCCCATATGAGAATCCAAGAACTGTGGATTCAACTCTGCTCTTGGATTTCAATTCATAAAATCGGTTCAAAAGATAGAAAATTATGCCTGCATGTTTATTGAACATACAATAAAAAAATTCAGAAATTTATTCTAGGATCCCTGGGCCTTGGAATCATGTTCTTTCAATTTTCATAAACTCGTAAAAATAAAAAAACAAATTTTTAAAAAAATTACATGGAATTTTCGGTTCATTACATTCTCCCCAAGTTGGGAATTTATGACCCTGAAATCTGAACTAGGATTAACAATAAAATAGGGCTATTAGACAGGAATATGATCCTATCACTCCCATGTGATCTCATGGAGATTCCCATTATTCCACAAAATGCACACCAGAGTCATCAACTAGCCATGAAGGATCTTCTCCTGTTGATCCTCTATCTCAACCGAGTACTCTACAATAGAACCCCCCCTCGTCAATCTCCATATCTCCATGGTCGATAACATGAGATGGGTCATGAACATATCTCCTCAGCTGGGATACATAGAAGACATCATGAACCCACTCTAACTGCAGTGGTAGTGCCAAAAAGAAACAACCTTTCCAATCCTCCAATGTATCAGGACTGGTCGGATAAACCTCATTGAGAGTTTTCTGCCTCATCCAACTCTCTGTAGTCCCCGTCGAAGGGAGTCTTGCATGAATATGTGGTCCCCCTCTGGAATCTCTAGTATAGCCTCGGTAGGCTCTGTGAAAACATTATCTGCTATCGGATGACCTGCACCTTCTCAGTTCAAGCCTGTACCATCTCTGGGCCCACGAGTGTTGGCTATCCTAGATCCATCCAACACAATGGCAATCTACTAGTTCAATTGATAAAATGCCTCAAAATGGGTCATACCATTGGTGGATTGATAAATATTATTTTATGCATACTCCAAAAATGGTAGGTTGTCCTCCCAACTATGACCAAAATCTAGGACCCATGAATGAAGCATGTCATACTTGGTCTGGATGGTTCACTCAGTCTGATCATCTATTTGTGGGTGAAAAGTTGTGCTGAAGTGAAGTTATGTCCTAAAATCCTCCTAAAATCCTTCACACAATAGAGACGTGAAGCATGCAACATGGTCTGAGAATATCATCGAAGGAACCTTCTAAAGTCATACGATCTCTTGAACATAGAGACGTACCAAGTCCTCTACATAACCCTTGTATGAAATAGCCAGGAAGAGGGCTGACATGGTGAGTTGGTCAATGATTACCCAGATGGTATCATTCCCTATGGACGTACGTGGTAACCCCATCAGGATGTACATTGATATCTCTTCCATATTAGACTCTGGTATCTATAGGGGTTGGGTCAAGCCTACTAGTACCTAGAGCTAGGCCTTCACTTGATGGCAAGTGAGGCATCTAGAAACAAACTCTGCCACAAAAATCTTCATCCCTGGCCACCAGTACTGATGCCAGAGGACCTGATATATCTTCATCATGACTGTATGTACTACAAAGGGGGATGTGTGGAACTCCCTCAGCACCACCACTTGTAGCTCCACAGGTACAACTTTATGTCAATTTAATAGGATATTGTTCTCCCCACCTTCCAAAAATCCCTCTGGTGTATAGCCTTAGGATATCTGGAAACGTGTAGTCCAGCAGTTTCAATCTCCGAGTTGCACCTCCCTGACTCGTTGAAGGAGTGGAGGGGCTACTACCATCTACTAAAGGTAGACTATCTCATCTCTATCCATATAGGATATCTGAACCGAGGAAAACTACTTTGAAGCATAATTTAGTAGCCACGATCTCGATTCCGGCAATGAGCATCTGACAATATGTTCCCCTTCCCAAGAGTACAAATTTTCTCAAAGTAATAGTCCTTGAGGTACTGTAAACAATGTCACTGTCTCATATTCTAATATTTTTATGTGAAGAATTATTTGAGACTCTTGTGGCCTAAGTAAACAGTAAACCACTCTCCCATCATGTAGTGTCTCCACATCTTCGATGTCAAGACTAGAGCGGCCAACTCCATGTCATGAGTCTAATGATTTTTCTCATGATTCTTTAGCTATCATGATCCATAAGAAATCACAACATCACCCTACAACTTGACACAACAATGATTGGTCCATGAAGCAACATAGTAAACCACATATTCAAGGAACTCCTCTAGAAACCATATGATTAGATCACTAGTCAACATCCACCTCAGCTATTGAAATCTCTTCTGGCTTGTCTCCGACCACATGAAGGGTTTCCCCTTCTTCATCAAGGCTGGAATAGGTGCTGCTACATTAGATAAATTGGATACGAACCTCCTATTGTTTCCTGCTACTCCAAGGAATCTTCAGACCTCAGTAACACTCAATGGGGGCTCCATAGAAACTACTACCTTGACCTTCACCGGATCAATCACAACTCTATCCTCTGAGATGATGTTTCCAAAAAAGTGGACCTTCTATATCCAAAACACACAATTCAAGAACATCAAATATAATTGGTTCTCCTGGAGTGTGTTCATAACAATCATCAAGTTTACAACGTGCTCTTCCTCATATGCTAAATAAAACATGATGTCATTGATGAGGACCTCCACAAATAGATCATGGTATGGATTAAAATTCATATTCATGATCCCCATAAACAATGCTGGAGTGATGGTCATGCTGGAAGGAATCACTAAGAACTCGTAATGTCCATACTAACATCTGATGGATGTCTTCGGTACGTCCATGTATCGTACGTTGATATGATGATAAAATGATCTGTGGTCTATCTAAGAGAACTACTTGGCTTCTTTCAACTAATAAATCTGACCATAAATCCTCTGTAGAGGATAAATTTTATTCGCAATCGCCTAGTTTATGCACCAAAATCCCACGCATAGCCTCAAACATCTATCTTCCAAATTTTAAAAACAATACTGGGGATGCCCATGGAGAAACACTAGGACTTACAAATTCATTCCTCTCCAAGTCCTCAATCAATATCCTTATCTTCCGGAGCTCCACAGTATCCATCCTATATGCGGTTGTAGATATTGGTGTTGTTCCTAGGTAAAAGTCAATGCTAAAGTCTACCTCTCTAAGAGGAGCTAGTCCTAGGAAATCTCTTAGAAATACGTCCTCATACTCATCCAACACCACTGGGAACTGTGGAATCACCTTATACATTGTGTCGATGGTCATTAAAGCCAGTAGATATGCAGTCGGATACACCCTCCTGAGGGCATGTCCATCTCATGCTGCTATGTTTTCCTTCACAGAAACAATGGAAAACTGGCCTCCATCTCTACGCGTACATCACACGGTACGTCTCAACTAGTCAATCTTTCTGTGAATTGATGATAGCTAGTCCATGACTATTAAGACACCATAGGGATTCAATTCCACTAATATAAGATCCCATCTGAAACACTCTCCCCTGAGTTTAAGATCACATTTTCCTCACTGTTGTGTGACCGTTGAATCTCCTCTAGTAAAAGTATCTAAATTAAATGGTTGAGATAAAAACATAGAATGAATCACTGAGTCCCAAACTAATTCAATGAAAATGATAGAATTAATAGAACCTGTGTTGGTAATAATTTCTGATAAAGTATAGAAGATACCAATCGTACATCATATCATCCCAAGGATGTCAGGATCGTGAGCCTCTACAGCTTGTAGTTGGGCCTTTCTTCATCCACCTGCTCCCTGAGATCATGGTGGACCACCTGGGATTATGGTGGTAGTTCCTTGTGACCCTGACCACTTCCCAATACATTTCCTACTCCCCTAACTTGTCTGCCACTTGGCTAAACCTCATTCTCGAACAGTTTTCCCTGCCTTGGTGGCCCCTCCACCATTTACCAATCATCCATGCGTGGAGAAATAAAATAATGAGGTATGTGACCTTATTACCCATAGGAATAGTAGATCATGGATCGCTGGTGGCTCCCTTGGACACTCAAGAATTGCACCTTTGACACTACATCCTTAGGCCAACCCGTGGAATGTCTACCCAGATTGGGCTTCTATGTTATATGTATACTCCATGCTTCAGAGGACGCTGCCACCTGTCAACCGGTAGTGGCTCTCACTATCGGTGCCTACTCAGAAAGGAAACTCTCTATTAATAAAGATCTCTATAGCACCCTAGTCATCATCTGGATGTTAAGAGAAACTATCATAGCTTTGATCTCTCATCAGATCCCTACTCCAAAGTCTAGGCCCTGACGTAAGGGTCCCATACCATTTCAGTGAATTATTAAGAGAGGTCAGTAAATCTCGACATGTACTGAGACATAGTCTGTCTACCCTACTGCTGATGCAGTTGCTTTTGAATACACCCATAGCATAGTGTCGCTAGCATGAACTCTGCACAAAAAAGGCCCCCAATGTCTGGTCAGGTGACTGTTGTCTCAACACGCACCTAGGGCATCAAGATCAACCACCATCTTGTCGAGCCCAGATGATGACTAGTGGCATAGATTTCAATCTTCTCGATGGGTGTCTCTACTAAGAGAATGACCTATGAAATCACCTCAAGATAGTCCTCTTCTACATGAGGGTCAATATCAACTCAAAACCATGGAGGAATCTATCACTGGAACTCATGAATCGCACTCTATAAACGTCCATGACCCACATGTCACATCTTCTACTCAACCGGTGGTGGTGCTGCTAGTACACCACCAGAAGGTGCCATCACATTGAGTTGTCTCTATAACGATACCTCATTTTTTGGTGGGCCACAGTCATGATATTTCACTAGAATCAGGAATGACTGCCTTCTTGGAGGCATCCTGTAAGAAACAGATTCACCACGGTCAATTAGTTACACCATGTGAGGTGACTCAAGAAAGGTCAAGAAATTTTTTCAAAACACAAGAAACCAGTGTTTTCATGTACGAAGTCGCAAAAAAAATCAAGGTCTTGGTGTATTGATACGTGAACAACCACATCAACACTATACTCACTTTACTAAATAACAAACTCAAGACACAACACACTATTGCCTCATTAAAATAAGACTCTTAGTTATTCTGGTAGAATCGACTACCCTTTGATACCACTTTCTCATGCCCATACCCAAGGGGCCTGCAGGTGACTATGCCAAGCTTGCATTCCATAGGACAGGGGTAGGTGACAAGAACCTGAAGGCTTTTCATGAAAATAGAAGGAATTTCCCTAGAGATCAATAGACACTAGAAAAGGGGTTCTGATGTAAAAAACATGAAAAAGTATGGTATAACCACAAGTGTAATTTACATTCACAAGTAAAACTGTAAACAGAAAACAATGGGGCAGAATACAAGACATGGAAAAAGAAAAGAAAGTACATAGCTCTCACATCATCCCTGGGGCTCTACCTAATGGTGGTAGCTGTATATATGAAGGTGAATAATAGAATCTAGACTAATCCCATCGCACGAAGCTCCACCAAGTCCTGAACCTCTAAATTATTCATCAGAGCATTAGTAGTCAACACCAGACACAAACGTGCAGGAAAATCTTGTTCAAGGCTGAGTATAACAACTCGTTAGGGGACCCTGAAACCCCCAAAGGTCTCTCAATAATCCACAACGGATAAAATCAAACAAAATATCACAAAGGTGATATCATAAGGATGATCTAAATCATGAAGCACAAAGACAAAGTGATATCTCAATCTATCAATATAACTTCAAGAATACTGGGAAAGGGATGAATAATTGTAAATCCAGATCATCATATCTGTAGTAACTCTACTCCTGACCCGTATTAGTCGTCTGTGATGCTCTATATTGGTTGCTAGATGGTGAATTGTATTTTCACCAGTGATTACCTTCATCGGTTGCTATATGCTGACAAAATTTGTCACCGGTGCTAACCTGTATTGGTTGATGCTATAGAGGAAGGGATTATTAGTCATAGAGCTAGATCCTCTCACTCTGGAGTTTTTAATGCTGACCCGTATCGGTCTCTCTTCCTTATCATATCACAATCAGCCATTAGATTGTTGCACGAAGCATGCCTAATCACCTGAAGACTCTACCCCTCAATCTATCAGACATATTTCTACCGGTTCGATGTCCCACAAAAATCATACCTAGGGGACTGCCCCAGCATAGGGGTCCATATGTGAAAGATGACAAGTCGATCGGACACCCGATCTGTGAGATTTGGGAAATTTTATAAAAAGGGCCATGCTGGTTTTAAGTCTAATCTACCCCTTGTCACATATCAAACTCCATAAAATCTCACAAAGAGTATCTCCAAAAGACCACATTGTCACAAGGGTCCATGTCCAAAATATGGCTCATCGATCGGACACTCGGTCTGTTAGTTACACCCCTTTTTGGGAAACAGAGGAAATTACATCTTGGTTTAGCTCGACTCGGTCGGGCTAGCTGGAATATATCAAAGGGAGCACTTCCCAAAAGTGGTCCCAAAACCACTGAAAGTGTTTCAAAGAGAATCTCGGTTCATCAATTATAGGCGTTTCTTTATTCGGGGGCCAGTAGGGTTTGGGCCCGATCTGATGCCGTCAGGACGACACAAAGTAGTGGGCCCCTGAGTCTACTTGACCTCATCTGGGACTGGCCAGCTAATGGTTGTCCCAGTTTGGTTTGCTGGATTGAGCCACGTTTGGTCTAGCCCACCTGGTGTGGCTTGGGCCACCCGCAATGGCCAACTGGGTCACAGGTCCGGTCCGCTGGGTGGGTCTGGACCATTCAGTAGCCTCGCGTTTGGGGCGGTCCGCCTGCTGGCATGCCCCGTATGGGCCATGCCGTCCACTGACACCATTCACTGGAACCTCTAGACCAACATATATTCCATGGGGCCCTGGTGGTGCTCTAGAGCTCCGTTTCTTCTCCTGTCAGCACCTATAGGCCTCATAGAAAGTAACTATCACAGTGTGTCAGGTTGTTTCATGTTGCCGACATATTGAGGATATCACCCTCAACAAATGAAAAATGAGAGGAGAAGTGGATTGTTCGGCCCTTGTTCGTTTGGCTGGTGCCCTCCGTGTTGACATGACAACAAGCAGGAGAATATTTAATTCATCCAAGACAACATTAAAATAAACCTCTACTTCAAATATTATTGTTGACATCTATGGATGGCAGTACATCCTTGTTCGAGGGTATGTGGTGGGAGGAGGATCTTCATTTGAAGGAGTTGTCAGCTTTTTTCGATCCTGGATTATTGTCACCTAAGCTTCTGTCCTCCTTAAGTGGTTGGCATCACGTTACTTTGCCAGAGAATCCCAGCATGGTGAATCCATGTCAAAACTCATCCATGAGCATACTTTTTATAAGAGGGAAAAAGGGTGAGTAATGCACGAAAGAATTTAATGAGGTTCATTAAATGAGTAATTAATGAACAACATTTAATTCACAATGGTGCAGTTATGAACTTAAAAAGAGTCAAGCAATGAAATGGATTTAGATGTCAGCATGCTTGTCACTGTTTCTCGTCAGTTGGAGAAAATAAAATAAAATAACAATTAAATTTTATTTTATTGCTCATTAAAATGTACAAAAAATATCATTTTCTCCCAGACTACTATAGATGATGTGAAGCATACTTTATGTAAATCATGGCACTGAAGATTCAACAGTGCTCTCAGATATCAATTCTGAGCATCGGTTCAAAAGATAGAGAACGCCACCTGCGTGTTTACTGAATGTACCATAAAAAATATAAGAAATTATTTCTGAGCTCACCAGGCCTCATAATCACGTGCTGTAAATTTTCAAAGAATCCTAAAAAACAAATAGAATTAAAAAAATTACATTGAATTTTCAGGTCCTTACATAAAAATTCTCATTTACATACATTTACATAATTTACCCCTTTATCATTCAAATGTCTTAGGTAATAATTCAATTTTTATACACAATTCATTACACATTTAACCCATTATCATTCAAAAACACCCTCTTCCATGTTAATAACTAGACACAATTACCATTAGTTCCTCTTTTTCATTCAAACTAACATGTTAACATATTGTCCATGGGATTTAATGAAACACAAATCATCTCTATGATTAATAATAAAAAATAACCATTTTCTTGATTATTGGTGTAGCCCTTGGTTGGAACTAAACTATTCCAATCATCCTCAATGCCTCTCATTAGGATCATGTGGTGGTTAATACATCATTTACCTCACCATTTAACCAAATATCAAAAAATTCATCAAATTCATAACAAGAAGGAACCAATAACACAACTACACATTCAAAAATAAAAATTAAAACTATTGGATATATCTTCATGACCAAATACCTTGAATATTATGGTTATAATAAGATTAACATCATCTTTGACTAGGATTAAGACACCCTTTGAACCCCTATCAAAAGAACTAGTATAAGAATAGTTTGTTGAGATCCATAAGAAGAATAACGAAACCACAATCACTAATGTGGAAAAGATAACCAATAGGAGTGTTAGATATACATGGAGATTTTATCTTCACTGAACAACACTATAAACCACATAAAAATGAAGTATATAGACCCTTATAATGTCTTGGTTGACATTTTTATACAATATGTTTGATAGTTGGGATATGAGGGGGAAATCATGTGGGAAACATTAAAATCCCAATGGATAAAATGGAAAGAACCAAATTTTAATGAGGCACATTGTTTGGAATCATAGTTTTCAAAAAAATATACCAACTATTTTCTTGGTGGTTTCCAAGAGTGGATAGGTCACATTGTTTCCTAGGAAATCTACACAATTTAACAAACCATGGTCCAACCATTCAGAATGCCTAATTCCAAAACCACATTGTTTGGATTTCCCCCTTGCACAATTTATTTAACCATGATCGCCAGCTCCTTCCAAGAATGGTTTTGGTTCACTGTTAACAATAACAGTGTGCCAATTGTTAAACATACATATGACGATAAAATTACCCTTTCATTCCTGTCTCAACCCCCTAGGGTTCACAAAAACCTACTCACACATTCAGTAAAAATGAAATTAACCATATTATACTATGAATAAACCTAAATATAACTTGGAAATACCTCGAGGAATTCATGAATCAGATATGGGTGTTTTTCATTGAGATGTCCAATTTGGTTGATTTTTATGTTTTTGTTTTGTTTTTGGATTTTTATTTATATAGAGTCTACTTCCTACAATGGTTATAGATATTTATAGAATGATTCCTCCTATAGGTGGCCTTGTACAAACTCCTAGTTCAACAATGGAGAAATTCTTTTTTAAATTTGTTTCCCATTTTCTATAGTGATCGATGTCTATTAGAGGATGTAAAGTGACATTAGGAAGTTGAAAATGTCATCATCTAATTGGGAAATCCCAAGTTGATGAGTTTGTGATTTGTTATGAGTTCATTTGATGGTTCATCCTCTTATTATTGAAAATTGATAACCTGCCCCTCATTACTTGTTGGCATGTCTAGGTTAGTGTTTCTTACAAACATTATCCAATGGGTAAAACAATATGATATGATGGAATGAATAATGGTGGAGATCATGACTTTTAAACCAGGTTAGTGGATGGGGAAGGCTTATCTTGATCTCATTAAGGATTTAGATCCTTTATCTCGAGATATAGTGTCAAAGGATCTTTTGAAATCTCTAGTCTTTTCTGGTAGAATTCATACCAAAATCAAGGATCATTTCCTCTATTTTTGGGATGTTTAATATTGATAATAGTATAATTTCTACCCAATATTGTTTATGGGGAGCACTCGGTGGTAATTTGAATTTGTGATGGTTCCCCATTTAGTGAGAAGTGTGTTCCAGAGGAACCCATTCTTGATGAGTTTCCAATGTTGTTTCCAACTTCTTATTAATTTTACCACTTATAGAGGTGCTTCTAGTTTATCTTATCCATGTATTCGAACCAATACTTCCACCATCCTCATAATTCATTCCATTGATGTGGTCAATTGGGGAATTCAGAAATTTTATACAAAAGGAGTTTATAGAAATTTATGTTCAAATTAGACAATGCCAGCACTTGATGTGGGACAATAAATCCTTTATACATTATGACTCCAGCCACAATCTTTTGGTTGGAGCTCTTAAAACATTCAATAATTCGTAGCATTGTGGGAAACCATGGAGTGGGAGAATATTTTAAATTTGATGTAAATTTCATAACAGTAATATGTTTTTAATTTTTGTAAATGAATATTTGGGGTTTTGTTTAAATTTATCCACATTATTTTTACTTATGGATATGGATCCCTAAATAGAAATCCTCCTGTGAATTAGTTTAATTTTTATGTTTTCTTTTTTGGATATATTTTTTATTTGTATGGTGATGAATGGGGTTTTGGTTCACTATTTTGTTTGATATGACCATGTTCATTTTCCCAACATGATGCATGTTTTCAGTCAAGGCTGCAAATTTTCGATAATTTTTTGGTTATATGTGCATGGAGTCCAAAATTTTATCATGTCGGGATCACCTTGATGATTCTATAGAGCTAGTAATTTATTGTCATGGTGAGAACACTTTAACATATCATTTGCACCAAGTTCACATTGTTTTGGTTTTCCATATAGAAGTATGTGTGTGACTAGTGGAGTTAAAAGATAACCATGGGAATCATGAATTTCATAGGATTGATTGAATTTCAAGTTAGAATTTATGCTTTCATTCACCTCCATGTCATTCTAGAGGAATATTTTTTTTGTAGTGGGGAGAATTTTCCCACACAAACATTGGATTTTATTTTATTTTATTCTTTTAGAAGATTTGGTTATTTTTTATGAGGTTTAAGTTGAGTTCATGGTTTAATGTTTTTGATTTTTGAATTTTCTATGTAGCGTTTTGGCATGTGCGTTGTTTATGTGCCTGGATGGAGGGTAAAGTAGGATTCCTATTAAGGATGAGGTCCTTTCCAATGAAATTACTTCATTCATGGTTTGACTTGTACAACAAGATAAAGGCTTGGAAAAAACCATCCATGTCCTAGGAGAATATGTGAAACCTTCTTTTGGATTTAGGGAATAGATGCAAGACATTCACATGGTTATGGAAAACCATACATCAAGAAGGCAGGGATGATATGTAGTTTTATAGAGAAGAATCACACAGTTGGATCATGACTTCAAAAACCATAGTTCCTAACCTTGTGGGGTGTCCCACTTCTCTTGTATATTGTGCATATTTGGTCCATGTTTCTTCAAACAATGTGTCCAAGCCGTGTTGGATTCCCAGATCATTAAAAAGAATAAATGACTCCTTTTCCTCACTAAGTTTCTAACACCAAACAAGGTTCCTCCTCCCTTGATTGACCTTAGCTCACCATGGGCACTTCAAATACCCTCTTTCATTTATCACCATCCACCACTGAATCTCCCTTGAGGTTCCTATATAGGTTTCTCACCCTTTTTTGTCAATTTATTTTTTTCCACCTCTTCCAATATTGATTTATTTCTTCTTCTTTGATGGGTTCTCTCTTGGATCAATGCGAGAGTCAAGGGATTACATATTGGATGGTGTTCCATTAGTTGTGGGATGTGTGGAGTGCCTGTTGGGCATGGTTCATCCTTATCTTAGGGTTTATTTTTATTCTAACAATGTTTATGTTGGTGTTTCCATCCCTTTCCATTCCATAACATTCCTTTTACGAATAAATTTTCAATAAATTCTTTTAAAATACTATGACTTTTCTTGAGATTTGTTGGTGTATCTTTTTGGAAGATTTCAATATTGGAAATTGGATAAAAATGTGTATTTAGTGGATTTAATTAATTATACCAACATATTTATGAATGTAAAGTGTTTTATAAATTTCCAAATTGACCGTAATTGTTAAATTTTGTGTTTTGAAGTGGTAGTAGGGATTTTTTTAATTTTAATAAATGGTTTAATTTGGAATTGATTTGCATGTGTATGTCTTGGTTGATTTTTTATAGATATATATTTCTGTGTAAACCCATGTAAATTATTTTTGAGGATATTCTTATTTCATTAATTAGCACACTTATATCCATTACGAGTTTCAATATACAATTCATTGGATGTGGGCATACCTATTGGTGCATATGGTGCGGCTGTGGATAGGAACATAAACGATTATCACCTTTTGTCATGATATTCACAATAGACCTATGACTTAGAAGCAATTCACCACTATCTATTTATTATTCTTCTCCCAATCACTCTGAAATAGTTTATTTAAAACCACATATTCATTTTCAAGATGTTTTATAGCATCATAATTAATAAAATGTGGTTTCAATTTTATTTTTATATCATTAAATTTTTTTTATCTTATGTTGTGAAATTGCATTCAAATGAGTTGAAGGACCATTTTGAAACATTTGAGAAGTTTTTATGTTTTCACCTTGACATTGGAAAATTATTTTCAAATGAGTTCAATTTGGAAATGTTAACTACCTGGTTGGTGATTAGTGACACTTTGGGAAAACCATTTTTCATGTTACCAAACATGTATGTCCGGTTTTTACCTTGGAGGTTCTTTTTCAGGATGGGAACATCGATGGTGGTCCCTCCAAGGAGATGGGTATCATATAGGTGGTGTCATTGTTTGGTCTTGGATTGAATAGTGGGTTTGGCTTATTTTTTTATTCTCATGTGTGGGGACCTCCCCACTCACAAAAAATAATTATCATGGGATTCATGGGTGTCACCTAGATGGTTGAGTTATAGTTTCTTATAGACCCCAATTATATAGGTTGGTACAAAATTGATTTTTTGAGAGGACATGGATGGCATGCCTCTACATAAAATATTTTAGAGTTGAGAATTAGTTATTGACTATGGAGCTACACCATCTTCCAGCTAGTGATTCTGGATCAAGTACATCAAAGGATTTCTTGTAGGGATGTTTAGGAAATTAAAAGGAATATATATCTATATTTTTCATTTTACATATGCTTATTTTTAGTTATTATCCCTATTAGTTTTTTTTATTTTAATATTTTTTTCTTATTTTTCAACAAATCCCTTCTTGTCAATCACCTGGTCTGGATGTTTCTCTTCGTATTTAATTTTTAATTGATCTTCTAATATGGAATGTTTTGTGTGTGCTGTTTTTGAAATTAAACATCTATAATGTTGGGTTCACTTCTTTAAACTGATAAAGCCAAATATTATAATTGTTTTTAAACTTGTATTTAATAAATATTTGTGGAAATAAATTGTATGGAAACTATTGTTATTCCATACTAAGATTTTATGCTCATGCCATACTTGTGCCACTTGACGTAGTTATTCCCGTGATATTATACAGGTTTAGGTGTAATGTTAAAGTTGTGTTTTTATATGTTTGGCCTTATATTTTGTGGTGACCAAGAGTTCATGTAGAGATCAATTCATGTTCTGTTTTGGGTTTAGTTTATTTTTGTGGTTTTGGTTTTGTTCTGTTATTGATGTATTTGGATTTGGACACAAATTTACTGATTCTCAATTTGTATTTGTTTATGTAAGGTATTATATTCTTATTATATATCTTTTTTTGTATTTATGGTAAATCATTATTGTTTTGTTTTCTCCACACTAGTCACTGGACTTGGAGGATAAAGAATGCCTCTTGGGCCATGCCTTTGATGGAGTTAGGTGTCAGGTCAGATAACAGCCCAACATGGTTCTTGACTGGATATATTTATTTATATTTGTGGAAATATATGTTCTAAAGCTCAATATAAACCCACAAAATACATATTCACCCACATTAGGGGTGAAACATGTAAATATTCTGTGTACACTCGACTACTTGTATTTCTTCCATATACAACTAAAGGTGAGATATAAATCATCAGAGGTTCTATATTATAAAAATCATTCGGATTTATTTTGGGGTAAAATTTGTAATATAATGTATCAATGATTCTTTATCCACTATTGGGGTTAAATTACTTTTCTATGCCCTTCAATTTGTATCAAATAAAATCTTGGTTTTCTTTAGGTGATATTTTTTAATATTTTAAGGTAGATAATTTAAATTATGACAATAGAAAATGTGAATCATTGATTGTGATAATTTTTAGGTTTGTAAGAGTAAGATTATTCCTTATCTAATTTTTCATAGTCTAGAATCCATTAATGCTTCTATTTCTATTTTTACACCACTTATATGAAATTATCTGTTAAAATTTACTCAAAATATAAATTTAGAGATTCATTAGAAATAAAGGTATGTAATTTTGATGTCCATCTATGATATGGTCTATGAAAATGTTATGGGAATCCAATTATCTAAAGAAATATTTGATAAAATTAGAAATTTATTTAAATTAATTTCAATGTGAAATAGGGTATGTTATAGATTTGGATAGAAAATTTATAAGACATTATAATGGATAGAAGAGAGACTATTGAAGATAATTTTATAAGAGTTAATGAAATTTTCAATAATATCGGTGTTTTTTAGAAAATTTAGAAGACATAGCCATTTTAATGGGGTAAATGATAAATATTCCTACCATATTTGATGTAAACAATCTGATAAAAAATATAGATATGATTTTTCTCTTCATGATCTATGTAATTTTGATGCATGTTATGAGATTAGAGAAGAATATATTTTTGAGGTGAAATTAATTTGAATGATAATAAAATTCTGGCAAAAATAATGGAAAAATGATTCACCAACATAATATTATAGGGACATAATATATTATAGAATAATATATATCATTTCATATAATTTCAGAAGAATAAATGGATTGTACGAGTGAAAGATGCCAATAATTTTTTTAATATTGTAGAATTGGAAACATTACAATTGAATACCCAAAGAACAGAAGTGGAAATTTTGATGTAGAAGGTATGGAAAAAAATAATGGATGAAATGTGGTAATGACACTAATGACGCCATCATTATTATTGAATAATAGAACAGAATCACAAGAATAAAGAGTATAACCATGTTATGTTAGGTACATGATGATTAATCAACTATAATTAGTTATCCCGAATAAGAAACTAATGAAATGTTTATAAAAATCAATGAAGATATATAAAAAACTGAGGAAATCTCATGAAATGATGAAGAAGGTGAATATATTTACACCTAAAACACATTAAAAGTTAAAATTGATACATGAATTCCTCAAAACACCAAAATTCAAGGAGAAAAATAATGTAAAACTAATGGAATGTAATGGTAAATTTCAAAATATATATAAGGACTACATTTATGAAATTAAATTTCTAGAATAAATAACATTTGTAGAGAAAAATTTATAATTATATTAAATATAAACCTTTTGAAAAAATAATTAGATTTAAATAATTCACAATAAATTTATCTTTATGTTGAATGGAACAAAAAAATTACAATATATGACATACAAAAAGCTATGTATGTAAAGGATGTATGTTTTAAAATCTCAAAACATTGATTTTCAAAATCTCAATTGAAATTTTCATCTCAAAATAACATGAAAAAAAAACATATGTTTTTTTAATAATGTTGGTTTTAAAAGAAAATATTGTATGTTTTGGATGGATAAAAATAATAAAAAGGCCACTAATATATTAATGGATGTTATAGATAGCTTGAGGATGTTAATTCCCTACGAAAAAATATAAAAAAAGATCCGAGAATGTACCTAGATGATAAGAAAATTTTTAGAGAGTTTCACTATTTTTATAGAATATAGTGTTTTAGAGGCTATTTTTGTTTTTGTAGAGAAAATGGTAATAAAAAAATATAGTATAATATGCAATTTCCTTGTACTCATGGGAGGTATTATGTGAGGGGGACAACTATATGAAATTGAGGCACAATTCAAAAATGTAACAAGCATTGAATTGTAATATATCAACATCACCTTATCTAAATGGAATTTTTTTGGATAAAATTTGTGGGAGTTGTAAACAAAAATAACATCATGTTTTAGAATTTATGAGAAACATTATAGAATAATTTATTTAATCGACGGGACATGAAAATGTTATGATAAAATAAACGATTGAGAATTCCTTTCATTTTGAGGTGGATCATAAATACATTATGTGATGTAGACCATGAATAAATCATAAAGGATGATAATATCAAATTTTTTTAGGACCAAATACCTTGTAAAATATTTTAGAACATGTTTTAGGTGATATTAATATTTAGAATGAAAAAACATTAATTTTAATAGGAATTTGGATAAATTAGATTAATCATAAAAAAACTAAATTACAATTATGTTTTGATTATATATATGATTAAAAATATTTTTTTTGTTTTAGTTATCTTTTTTTTGTTTGGAATGACTCCATTTTTATAATTATTTATTTCATTATATATTTTTTAGAGTGTGGAACTATTATCATAAGAATAAGAAAAAAACTTGTGAAAATTTGTTATAAATTGGCTATCTGGGTAATAGATGATATTTGAGCTCAAAATAAGATAATAATTTGTGGTATATAAGTTATAAATTTTTTAATGTTTTTTTATCTCATGAGATATCAATTAGGATTCATGAGAAGTTAGCCTCATCACACAAATTTATAATTTAGCGGTTGTAAGACTTATATTATACACATAATTTTTTATTTTATGATTGATCTCTATTTATATGATGTCCTGATGTTATCATATGATTTCATTCTTTAATGTCCATGATTTTGATTCTCACCTTTCTATGGAATCTTGTTATGCATCTGGACACACATGTACTATATTAGTTTATTTTATTCATTGATTATATTATTACTAGGCTTTACATCTCACCGCATTCTTATATATGGCTCAATCATATCATATGTAGAATGATATATGCTATAGAATTTAAGGGAGCCTTATGATGTTTTAATAATTTCATTCTTACCCTATTTCATGTTGTATTTTTATGTATCAAATTTTCTAAATGCATTATGCCTTTCGATTTTATAGAATTGTATTATGTGTATTTTTATGTAACAAATATTGAATTAAATTTTAAAATGAATATTGGTTTTCAGGGAATGAAACATAAAACTATTATCCCCATAATTTCATAGATATACTAGAAAAAATCGTCATAATATAGACCTTCTCCATGATGGTTTTGTTCATCCTTTGAATAACTCCATTGTTTTTTTAGATGCAAGTTACCATTCAGTCATGTTAAATTCCTTGAGTCTTGTAATAAGAATCAAATTATCAGTACATGTAGTCTCCACCATTATCTAAAGAAAAATCTTTGATATAATTCTTATTTTAAAGTCCACTAAGGAATTGAACATATTAAAGTGGTTTGACACATGGTTCTTTTTTTGAAATTATAACACCAACACTATTCACGTTGAATCATCAATGAATGTTACAAGATATTTGTTACACCACATGAACCCGCCTCCATGGGACTATATAAATCAGAGTGAACTAGATATGGAAAAAAACTCTCCTTGATGATGTAGTACTATATAAGAGTCTTTGTTTCATCACATAAAAGAAGTTGTTACAAGTATTTTATGATTCATCCATATTTACAATGACATAATTATTGTTTTTTCATGCCTAATAGTCTTATCAAACTTATGTTATGAATTATCTTATTCCATAGATTAGATGAAACTACTTTATCCATTATATTTCGGCTATATGAAAAAAATTTCACATGATTTTTACAACATACCAAATATATGTACTAATAAATTACGGTCAACCCTTTTATCATCTTTTATGCTCTATTAATGAAGATATATTAATATTCTTTTCTAACAATTTTTATCCCATATATATGGTTAAGATAAAATTTTTGAACATTATTAACATCGTTTAGCATGTTTGTACATCAAAATTTCATCTTGAATTAGATATCTCGCATTCCAAACATCTCTCACAAACTGTTATTCCAAATCATGAATGTTCAAAGGTCACATACGTTATTGGTCAATAAATTCTAATGATGTGGAGTGTTGTGGTATGATGAAGTAGTATCAACCAAACAATAAGTTTCTTGGCTTGATGAGGTAAATAAATTATCTTATTTTCCTTTTGATAAAAGGGTAATTTCTCTAGTTATAGAGTTTTTTGTGTTCATTTTTTCATTTTCAATAATTACCTTAGACATTTTTTATATAGTATCTTTCTATAGTTCTTCATCAATCATACCACTACACCATAATATATTAACATTTAGGTTTTCTTCATAATATATGTGGACCTGTATGTGCTCTTATTTTCCTACTTTTTAAGGCCCCTCAACCACCACCTTAATATCTCCCTCACTTATACATGATTAGAGCTTTCTTCAGGTTGTAACTCATATCTTTCCTTAAATAGAATTCATTTAACATTACATTCTTTACCATTTACATCATTTTTTTGCTTATGGGTGATAAGTATTAGTGGAATTCCAAAAAGTTATCATTAGAATTGAAAATGTCCATATTATGTTTTCAACTAGATCTTTATCAATTTAATTCATATATGGAGGAATCAATTAAATAACCGGTATTTACAACTCACAAGTGAAATTTGATACAAATCTCTGAGTATATTTTTGAATATTAATTAATTGTTTTATTGTTAGATTCATTTTTTGAGTGTTCTTGTTTCGAAACATATTCTTTCATTTAATCCAGAGTTTGCATGTGCTTGTTTCTTGAAGGACATTATCATAGAAATTTTGATTGATCCATTGTAAAATTTTACTGTTTGTATCATTATTGATCATCTTCTACTCAACATCCTTCCGGGAATTGTGGTTAACACCATTGTTATCAATGGGGTCGAATAGATCAATTGAAATAAATAGATCATCCAATTGAGTCTTTGAAGTCGTGTAGATCATATAAGTTGACATTACAATCCATCTATTAGATTATCCCTCCTTTGAATTTAGATTTTATTAAAAGTAGCATAGAATTTGGAAAGTTTGATTGTATTGTAGTTATTTTAACAAAAAATATGATAAAATTAACTACAAGATAAATTAAATCTGACGTTGATTGATAAAGGTATGAAAAAAATGATCTCAGTAATCATGATTGATCAATGACATGGCATGCCAGAGCACCCAATAGAAAATTCACTACCGTTAGAATGGTATATCTTACTAAACTTCTGCTACTATGATGGAACATTGATAACCCTTATTGTGATTATATAGTCATTAATAAAGGAAATGTGTAGATAAAATAAATTTTATATCATTGAGAATGTATAATAAAATAATTATCAAGAATCACCCACAGTTCCTCACTTTCTTTCTCCCAATTGGTGCTCTCAAGACTCCCTTAATTAAATGATTTATTTGGATAGTCAATATGGCCCCTTTTATATACATTACATACCAATTTTATTTAATTAATAATTTTTTCACTATATTTAAAACATTATTACCATAAATTTATTCCGATAAAAATTTTATTCATTGATCCCAGTCAATGAATATATTGTAGCTGATACATACACCTATAGCTGTAAATTACATCAAAATTAAAAAATAATAGAGAGATAATGATTAAGAAATTATGCCATTGTATGTGTTGTTGAGAAAGGGATATTGTTTATAGTAAATAGAGTGTGAGGGAACTAAGTAGCATATACGAATTATTTGAATGGAGAAACAACTTCATTGGAGACATATTTAAGGAATTTTTTTACATAGAATGGATAGTGAACCATCTTCACCCTAATAAGGAATATAAAAGTAATCAGTCGATTAATTATTGGAATATAAAATAGTTTGATTTTGGAATTATGCATAAAATTAAAGTATGAATCCAAAATATGGATTGTGGGAATGGGAAATAAGATAAATTAATAGAGTGGGATAAACTCTACTAGAAATAGATAAGGGGGGAAAGGACAATGTATATAAGGGGTGATAGAAGAAATGTTATGAAAAGGGGCCAACAATAGGGGATGAATTATTGTTGAGAAAATTTGATCATATGAATATGGTAGGGTCAATACTAAGTTTGAGGCTTCATGATGCTTATTTAACTACACAAAGTTTGACTTATACATTGTCTTTACAATTATCCATTTTATAGAATCCTGGTATTGAGAATATATGATAACACCTTACTCATTATAAGTATGAATCCTACTAAATTCCTTTTCCTTGATCCAATAATCACTAAAAAGAAGTTTTATCCTCTTCATTCATCTGCTAGATGAGAAACATTGTGGGGTTTTTTGTAAGGAAATTTGATGTTTGGTTCTAGTTTTTATTCATAGTGTCTAGAAGGGGAATCTCAAAGATATATTTTTCATTATTATGAAGACTTGAATTCGTCAATGTATGAGAGATGCATTGGGTATATGTGACAACACCTCACTCATTAGTAGTAGGATTCCAACTCAATTTTCTATATATGAACTAGTAATCCATATCCTCATGTATGTTACTCTACATTCCATAGGATGTAGAGTTACATTGATGGTTTATGTTGGTAGAAAATGATAACTGAGTTACACATTTTGATTCACTACAATCAAATGGAGAAGCTCTAGATGATCCATTTATTCACCATGGAGACACAAAATTTTGGATATAAAGCGGATTCCATTAGAATATATAACCACTATCCACTCAAAACTAGTATGATTCCAACTCAATTTTTTATCCCTGAACAATTATAAACTAGCTACTTCTTGGGGATCAGAGTGGTCTGACTTCGGGATATCGTCATGACTATGGCTCTGAGTAGCTCGTTGATGGATCCTTCCATTGGCACATGATATTTTTGCGGATATCGTCTTCATCCCAGTGTTAACTTTCAGCTTGCTCTACATGTTTGGGTTTCCATCACAGATGCAGGGTGCTCGGCGTCGGCATGTTCAGCAACAGTAGATCTTTCTATTATTTGGCTTTGTCTGGACTCATAGTCGGTCCGTGAATGATCTGATGTGCTCATGGTCGGTACCAGTGTGTTGGAGGGGGACAAATTGCATTTTGGAGATTTTTTTCTAGGTTTAGTTTTGGTGAAGCTTGGTGTATGTTTGAATGGTTGTGTTTTTTGTGGTATTGGTTCCTCTTTGGTTGAGATGCTTGAGGTGAATTGGATGGTCGGTTGGGGAACCCATACATTCATCATGGGTTTGCATCAGATGAGGATAGAGAGGGTCATCTTAACCGTGCATGAATTTTCAGAATTGGAAGATGTAGAGGGTATAGCACAGACAACGATACCATTCCTGTGCACTCTTATACGGGATTGCTTGATGAAAAACCATGCTTTGGTGGAGGCATGCCTTAATGATATTGAGGCTGGGTTGGAAGACTCCCTCATGTTTTTTTGTCAGTTTAAACCCCTTGTTTTTCTATTTTTGCTAATGTCTTGATGTCCTTGAAGTCCATGTTTTCCCTCCCATTACCCTTAAAAAGGGGATTATCTAAAATTAATAAAAAAATCAGTCTTCGGGCCATTCAGTCCTAATAAAGTCACAAAATATTGGATATCCAACAGATTCAGTGAGCTCAAAATTATGTTTTGGACTAGGATTTGTATGTTTAGATCATTATAGTGATTCATGTATGGTAGTTATGGAATACTTATATTTTATTTTGATGGTTACATAATGTTTTTTCATTATTGTTGTTGTGACAATGGAATTATGAAATATTTTCTTAGAAATAAACACAACAACAACTATCCTTTATTATTGGAATTTTTTGTTCTTTTATTGGTGAGGTATGGGTAATTTTATTTTATCATGACCAATAATTGGACCCCCACAAATATTAGTGGGTGGTGGAACTAGTTGACCATTTCGAACCCACAATAAATTTTTGGTGGGGCTAGTCATACACATGTATAATGACAAATTAATTAGTTGTTAAAAAATTGGATTATTTTACGATAGATATTTTAATTTTTAACTTTCTTGAAGGGTAATGTGCATATTTGTATTCTTGAGGATGTTGGAAAAATATTTTACCCACATAAATTTTTATTATCAATTATATATTTATTTTACTCTCTCAAATGATTTTTTCAATGGTGTTTTTATTAGAATGGAAGAAGGCTTCATTATTATACAGTTATATAGGGTGTGGACTTTCATCAAATGTTTTTTTTACATCATCACATAGTGCTCATTCCAATCTTAAAAAATTTCAGATAATTTTATATAGGGTATTTTTTGATGGATTAAATAATAGTGATCAGTGGTGATTGAATCTAAAAAAGTTGAATAAAAGCAGGTGATTTTAAAAATGTTACCAACACACTTGGCAGTCAAATATGTGGTAACACTGTTATATATATATTTTTGTGATTAAGTGAGAGTTAAGTATTTCAAATAGAATTGTATCAGAATAGAGAATGGTCCAGACATACATATTCAGTTGGATAAATTTCATCTTCTAGTATATGAAAATTGAGGACTCACTTATTGGGATAGGCGATTAGGTTTTATTTAATGGTATAAAACCTAAACCAATGAAAAAATATAAATGTGAAACTATGAAAGAATGGTTATAGGATTGATTTAAATGTAATTTTCATGAAATGAATCCTATAACAACAGATAAAGGATGAATATAGTAAAGCTGATAAAGTATGTAACATAAATTTTTGAGAATAAAATACATATGAAAAATGTGTTCATGATATAAAGGTTTTTTTATTATTAGGATGTTAGAAGGAAGGAAAATGAAAAACCAATATATTAATGATTTTTTAAAATCAGGTGATACCTTTTAACTATTCTAAAAAAATAACTAATAATGTAATAAAATTTACCATGACTAATAAAATGGAAATATCTGTTAGTTGTTTTTACGAAATAATAATGATAACAAATTATTATCATTTTATGCACTATTATTGTATTCCATTTATCAATATTAAATTTAATACTGATAACGCCAGGCTTTATCAGTGAAAAATTTACCATTGATATACACTTAACCAATAATAAATGTAATCAATCCGTAAGGAATTTTCAAAATACATATCGATTTTCCATTGAAAACAGTATATAATAATTGATTATTATAAGATTAAAAATTAAAATAAATTACAAATTATAAAAAAATTAAAAATAAAATAACAAAATAAAATTATCATACATATGATTAAAAAAAATGAATAAATATAAATAATAAAATTTAAATAAAGATAATTATTTTAAATTTTTAATTAAAAATGAATAAAAATATATTTACTAATGATCTAAATATAAAAATGTTAAGATAATAATGAATAATTATATAAAAGATAAAAATAATAATTTTTAAAATACAAAAGAATATTGTATCATATAAAAAAACAAAAAAAATTATATAAAATGTTTATTAAAAGTTTAAATTACAAAAATATGAAATGAAAAAAATATAAAAACTGAATAATCATTAAAAGTGAATAAATTATATTAAATATGAAAAATGTATTAATATTTTAAGTCAATACATAATATTAAGTAAATAAATATAAAAAAAGATTAACATTTAATATTATTGAAAGAAATAAATATACCAAAAGGTTATGCTAGGAGCAGAGTCACATTACCTTAAATTTAAATTGAATGAAAAATTGAAACTTGAAAGAATTATTCTGGACAAGGTCACACAAAGAGACATTCCCTCATCCAGAATAGTAGATTATTTATAAAAAAGAAGGATCATTTTAATAATCATATGTAGATTCCTCGACATCTTAAATAGTTTCCCACTCTATATTTGAATTTACATGATTATGAATCCCAAAAATCACTACCTTTATCGTTTATTGCTTCAAAGAAATCTTGATAAAGGATGCCAATGAAGATCTTTTGGACACATATCTTGTGATATTAGATTAATTATTCCAATGATTTATTTTTGGAGGACACAAAGTCACCCATTAAACAATTAGTATTTTTCTGTATTCCTTAAAAATATTATCCTTAAAAGAAAATAGATCTTTACTACTCTTAGATCCGATATATATGAGGTCCAACAAAACCATGGAAACACATTTTCACATTCATCATATGTGACATTACCCCATTTAACAGGAAGCCCTGATGTTATGAAATCATTCAGAATCTCTTGATAAAAATCCCCTCCCTTCTTAATATAATCTTTCTATGGGACATGTCCTGAGAATTTTGTAGCTCGTGACTACCCAATACACTCTTTCTCAATAGGTTGTGAATAGGAAACCATCGGTACAATACATTGGGAAACAACATCAAACCCCCTTACATTCTTAAATCCCAATTTAAACACACTTGATTGAACATGTGATCCATCACACGAATCATGAAACTTCACATAATGAAGCTACAATGAGAACTCATGATATCAAGAGTGGTCAGACTCACAGGCTGACTAACTACCTTAGCATATCAAGTAGAATGACGGAGATATAAACCATGCCCAAAAGGGTTAACATGATGCAAATCATTTCTTTTAATGACATCATCAGGCAGAAAGTCACATAGATCCTATCTAAGAATGTGAACCTGATTCCCTCTCCTTTCATCATTTGGATGAACACCCATTATCTTCTTATAGAAATCATTTTCTTAATGTCCACTAAAATTTCAGAGGTGAGATGAAAAAATACTCAAATAGATGGATCTTTTATGAACAATAACTTTAATGTCAAAAATATCCTATAGTTTTTCACGAAAAATTATAAAAGGAAATTCATACATAAGAATTTAGAGGTAGACAATGTCAACCATAGTTGAGGACAGATCAAATTCCACTAATACATTCACATAATGATAAAAACTAACATTTTTTCCTAGTGTATCAATTTTAATTTGAAAACCAATTGAAATCCCAATAGATTTAAATATTCTTGGGTTCCAAATGATGAAACTGAAAATATAAATTCATACATTGAACAAAAAATAATAATTTTTGTGATCAAAGGGATATAAGTTGTAATTATATTCAAGAATTTGTAGATAACCTATCTTGACGGAAATTAAACCAAATCCCCATGCATTCTCATTTAACTCCTCAGAAGGGAAATGAAAATGAAATATTTCATGCACCATTTAGATACACATGCATGATTTAAAACCCAAAATAGTGAATAAATGATGGACATGATCCTAAATCATCCTTAAAATATTACTAGATAGAAGAATAAAATTGTAAAAAAATATAATTTTTACCAGGTTTCAACCACTATATGTTGGAATCCTCATTGAAAATTTTTTGAGAAACATTTGTCACATTCTAAATCAAATTGGAATACATATCCATAAACTGATAGAAAATGAGACCATAAAATCCAGATCTTATATCCATAGCAAGGTCACTATAGACATCATCTCCTGTATTCTGAATCACATCAACCATCCTAGTCTCGATCTCACTAGTCATGCTCCCTACCACATCCACTCAGGTGTGATGAGCATATTTCTTCTTAATGACCACCAACTCAAACCACTGATATCCCTTTTTATTGACAACCACTATCTAGATCAAATGTGGAATATTACCCTCAATCAGTGTCATCACATCCCTCTGATCACCATCCTTAACGTATTTATATATATATATATAAACATAGAAATGAAACCAAATCTATAGGTTCAATTCATTCCTACCATCTCATTACCACTGATCCAAGGTTTCTCTTAGTGTAATCACCTTTTGAAAAGAATATAGATCCAGGAAAATGTTGAATCCACATATGTGATATATGCTAGTTTTTGAAAATATGGGATTCACCATCGATTAAGAGATCCATACCCCGTAGATCCATCAATTGAATGAAATAAATAAATAATTTTTAATATAAAATTTAAAAAAAATAATAAAAAATGAATGAAACAATTATATTTAATATATATAAATAACATAATTATATATTATTACATTGATGAAAATTTATGTGATTGTTTGTATGTATATGTGTTTATAAACACAAAAACACAAAAACACAATATAATTTGATTTATTTCGTTTATTTTATATTTAAAATCTCCCCAACCCCAACATGTATGTATATATATATATATTGAACAATATTTAATTTTATTTTATTTTAGATAATATATTATAAATTATATAATATATATATATATATTATAATATATACTATTTTTTTTATATAATTCATATACTATATTGTTGGGGGTTTATCTGAGTGGTAAACCCTTAAAATTCTACATTGATGAAACCTAGGATGAAAACTAGGTAGCATGTATTTTTGAATTACTATAATAGTTCTATAGGGAACAGCGGTAGTGGAACAATTCAACTGAGTTGTGATTTTTGATTAGAGAATTGGCTATACAGTTCATAGGAAATCCAAAAAAAATCAGTTGAAATCCCTCAAGCCACAAGTCCTCTAGGTCAGTACTAGACGGAGAAACTGGAGCAATGTGGACTAGGTGAATAACTAAGTGCCATAGGAATGCAGTGTGGGTATACACTATCGAGTGAGTGGCATAGTTTTGAGGGATATTCATGTTGATTCTTATCATTCAAACTTTCTTCCGTATAGACTATCGTAGTGGGATGTAGGGTGTCCTACAAGATGATAATACACACATGGGGACAATTCAATGATGAAAAGAAACCAGAAGGTGATACAGGTGAAGGCCACGTAGACATCACTTGGTAAGAGGATGAAAAGAGATATTTTTTTGCTGACACCTACCATTATACTATTCTCCCATATTGTGGATAAGGGGGGTTCCCTTCCAAAATGTTTTAGCTATGCATGATGAAACTGCTCTGGGAGGGAGAAATGAATATTTCAAACAAAGATCATGGGGAAATGATTACTAGAAGGGGGAGAAACATATGAATAGTAACATGGAATGATGTAGGCTAATCAATTAGTGTCTTTGGGAAATTTGTTAGTCTTTAAGACATTAGGCCTTCATGCCATGTTATAATGGGGTAATGGAAAACTCGGCCTTCAAGTCATGTATGAGATACCTCTCAAACCAGCTAAAAAGAGAGATTTCTTCTGAAATAAAAATGGGCCTCAACCCCAACCATTAATAATATAGTTCATAAATTTTATTTACTATATTGATATATTTATTTATTCTTCACATATAATAATATTTAATAATATATTTTTAATAATAATATTATACTTATTTATATATATGTATTTATAAAAATAATATATATGTGTATGTATATAGCTGAATATATAGTTTCCAATATAAATATATACATCAATGAATTTAATATCGTTAACTAAATTAAATGAATTTTATTTTAAATTAATCATTAAAAAAATATAGAATATTGTCAAATATAAAAATTATAATAATTAAAATATTATATATATTCCTTCATTTAAGATATTAATTAGTAATGCTATTCAAATGCAATTAATATATATTTTTTCTAAATATATATGTCTTCATATGTGCGTTAATTATAATAATATATATAAAAATGTATGTATATGTAATTTATAACTTTTTAAAGTAATTTTAATTTATATATTATATATAATGATAAATAATTTTTTATATAATTGATTTTAAATTTTTTTAATTTTTAAAATATTTTAAAATTTTCATATATTAATATACAATATGTTTAGAATAATTATAAATATAACTATATATTTTTTGTATATACGACATATTCATTTATATTATTATTTAGTTTTTTTTAAATAAAAATAAAAATATTATAATAAAATTTATATTTATTAATAATATTATTATTTATAATACTAATAATATTTACATTTATATTGTAAGTGATCATTATGATTTAAATATAAATAATAATAATTATTAGTGTTTTTATATATTATTTATTAATTTTAATATATTTTATACAGAAATTAATGTAAAAGTAATGGGATATGCATTCTATGTAGTTATATATACTCATGTCTATGTTCAATTCACCTATTACAGACATATATGTCCTTATGTTCTTCATACCTGAATTCGACACAAAAAAACACACAAGTATTTATAAGGGGATATATTTTTTAATATAATACTACTTATTTTATATACATATATATAATTAGTAATTTTTTATATTTTTAAAAAATCATTTAATATTATTAAAATATTTCTATATTAGTATTTTATTTTTATTTAGTTTATTTATAAACGTAAATAAAACTAATATTATATACATTTTATATTGTTTGATATACACATGTTTGTGTTATGTTATCTTACACACACACACACATGTCTTGGGATCCTCAGACACACATGCACTCACACACACACATATTTATATGTGATAGTGAAATCCAAAGACATAATGATATTTTCCTCATTAACCATCACTTTTATAGACCCAAGAATATTATTTTGGTGGTGTGAAAATTACCAAAAGTTTACTAGGCTCACATCTGGTATAAGTTTTAGAGTAGAATCAACATCCCTATTAGTTTAAAACTACTCACAATGATAAAAGAGAATTGATATCCAACACGAGGATGAAAAACTACATCTTAAGGTTATAATTTTTATTTCATCAATCTTATTAGAAAATAATATAACTATGTTGGTGTATCATTTTACTCCAAATTAATAATGTTTTGTGATATACCTCTTTCTATTCTTCATCATCTGATAATTTAATTAATGAAAATTAAATAATCACCAATTTTACGTAATATATCTTTATATTATCTCTTTTCCATGTTTCTTTCTCAGATCCACACATTCCCACACTCCTAGAAGACATGTTCTCTAATATTTAATAATTAATCATTGTATGATATATATCCATATCATCCATTGACTCTATGATCCTGACATGTATCCTTCCCAGTTATTAGATATTCATATATGTCTAATAGGGTATAAAAATATATCCACATATCATTGTGTGAATTCTATGTTTTAATGTTTCTAAATTCCTAAAATTATGTCGATAAATAATTTATTATGAATTAAAACATCCATTATGTTGTAATATATTCAAGATCACTGCTACCCTAAAAATCATAAAATAATCCATATCATAACAATTTTTTGGAGGGGAAAATTATAAAAAATAAACCCGTGAATTATATTTTTTTCATAATGAATAATATAAAAACACAATCCTCCTTTAACGACCACCAATTATGGAATGATCCACATATGAAAACATACTTTCTTGAATACCCCTATATGAAAAAATCATTATGAACAAATAATTTTGTCTAGTTTCATTGTTAACATATGATTTTTATAATAATTTTTTTCTATCATTCGCCAAAACTCAATAATTAGAAACAAATCATTATGTAATATAAAGTTATTATGAAGAAATATTTTAATTTTCTCTCAACATAAATTTCTACATAAATTAATCATGTTATTCCCCTAATAAAAATGATAAAAACTATAAAATAAAATATCCAACCCAACATCCAATAATTTATTGTGTAAACTATAAGGAATAATAGTATAATTTTTTAATTTCAAAAAAAAAATATTTAATATCCTCCAAAAAACATCAAACTATAATACCTTAATTACTAATAATAATTTCAGTCTCTGGATGGATTTCCAGCAATTTTTTTAATAAAATATGCATTTATATTTTTTAACATTATGATGCATAAGATTTGTTTTGTACCAACATATATGTGTTATTTAGTCATGGAATAATTTCAAATGATGAAAACTTGGAGAAATTACTATGATTAATGTTGTATGGTTTGGGTACTCTAACAGTTACTAACTATTAGTAATGTTTTAGGTCATTTATAACCAATATTGAGTGAGGGGTGTAATTAATGATTTATTATCAAAAATTATGTACACTATAATAGTTTATGTATATATTAATAATTTATGGTCAAAAATAAATGATCGTTTTGATATGGAGACATGACAAAATATTAAAAGACCAGTATTTGATTGCATGAGACATCATGTACGATGAAAATAGTCATTACATTATTTTTTTTATTATAGAATAATATAAACGAAGGATAAATAATTTACAAATGGTTAATAAAATATTAATGGTATAATAAACATATGTAAATAATATAAAATTATTTTTCAAATTTGATGGTTCATGGTATCCGAAAAATAACCTTACAACAAACATCTATGTAAATATAAATAAAAATATTAAAAATAATTCATGATTTTAATAAATGAAATATAGGGAACCTTGTGAGAAAATAAATCTATTAACGTTTTAGGATTTAAATGGATAATATATAGTATTTAAAGTATATATGAACATTGTAATATGGGATGTAATTTTTTTGGAATTTGGCCTTTAGGGTTGCAGTCTGGCCTTCAGAATTTAGTTGTTACCTAAAATTTATTCAATCATTAAATATAACCACTATAATAAAATTAAAAATTCCTAATCATAACAGTATATTATTTATATATATATATTGTAATTAATAATATAAAATTTATATGGAAACAATATGTATAATCATTAAAAAATACATTATAAACCCAAACCAAAAAAACTTAAATAACGTTATTTTTTTATTTAATAATAAAATATCACATTCATATATACGTATTTTAAGATGTATATGTGGGAATAATAAGATTGATACGATTATAAATGAATGTATTCAAGATATAATTAGGGTTGATCATATTGAAAAAAGTGTACTGATACCAGATTACGATGGTTTGGACATGTTAGAATAAGACCTAGGGTTGAATTAATAAACAGGCTAAAAAATTATAAATTCACTTTTAAAAAGAGGTAGCAATATATCAAAATGATCTTGTAAAAAATCATTCAGTGTGATCTTGATTTAAATGATTATTATCATAATATTTTATTTAATATATATAAATAAAAATTCCTAATACAAATAAATAACAACGTTTAATTTTGTTTAAGGTTTAATTTATTTTGATGGTGGTGATGAATAATGAAATATGGAAACTATTGAATATGATACTAATAAGAAATTATGTTCAAAATAACCAAAATAATGATGATAAAATATTTTAATCATGGTAATTTTTTTCCAGAATGAGTTTAAAAATTATTTATTATCGTAATACCATTTATTATTCATATTCGTGAGGGAAATAAAAAATTATTTAATAATTTATTCACAAACCCCTTCACCTTTACTTATATACACATTCACCAACACACCATTCTACTCAATATAAATTATTATTTCCACTTTATTTCTCATTAAAAACACCCACTACATGTTTGATCATAAATTATATATTTATTAAAGTCCCAAAGGGTTGTTTTTGAAGCTAATATAACTATATGAAAATTAAAATTTAATATCCAATCTCCAATTCCAATTATCAATTAATTAGTATCTACGTAATATTTAATTTTCTATTAAATTATTTTCAAATTTAATCTATGATGAAATCCATTGGATTTATTATTCCATTTTCCCACATTATATTTCCATATACTCATTTCATAACCAAAAAAATTATTTATCGCACTATTTTATCTCCATATGGAATGATGATTAGTATATGATGTTTAAAAGGGAAATTCTTGGTAAGAGGGGATATACTCAATTTATTTGACTATGTATTGAAATATATCACTTAAATTTAATTTTTACTTGGTCCTTTATATTAAATCATTCTTGTATTCTCCATATATATTGATAAATTAGATTTACTACATGGATAATTCTTATATATCACTATTTTATAAAAAATTTATTACTACATAGTCAGTATTGTGAATACCATATACTATATTAATTATATTTAAGGATATTTATCTAGACAGTAATTATATTAAATAGACTAGGTAAATGTATTGATATGATTATATCTGTATTTCATCCATATTAGAAAACCATATAAATCTAATCACTAATTATTAAGTTAGGTATCCATTATTTCACATTATGATATTTTTTCTATATGTATTTTTATCATATTGTGGAAATAAATTATAAAATATTAGTGATTTTTAGGAAAATAATTATAAATCCCCTTAGTGAAAAGAAATGTCTCATGAGGTAACTTTTATATTGTAATAATATTGTTTTTACCTTTTTATATTATTTCATTGAACATGGCATTCAATATTTTTATGATTTCTAAAATTATTCACTATCATTATTTTTATATCCATTTATTATTTTATATATTATTATTTATTCATAATGTTACATGATATTTTTAATATAGATTTGTATTGATTTTTCATTCTTACTTGGTTTAGAATTCATTAATTATGATTTATGTACCTTTCTTGATATTTTATCCCTTACCAAGCATCAAATATATCTCGTTTATTATGTTATACCATTTTACCATGTAATGATGATGAATATTCAGAATGATATTCTATAAATTTCAAGAATAATTAATAAATATGAATTTTATAATTTTTCATGGAATGTGTATTCTATATATTATAAAGTGAAAATTTTATTATTATATACAGGTGTATATATTTTAGGACTACTATCATTTGGATAATTACTATTTGATATTATATATTATATTTACATTTAATATATATTAGTTTGATATTAGTTTCTATATTCATGTGACAAGAAAATTTTCACCCAGTTTTATAATTTATATGAAATATGACAAATTAATACACCATGAAATTAATATTATGTTCTACGGTTATTTTACAAGAAATGTTTATATTATTTAAATTTTATTAATTTTAATTTTTAAATTTTTTCTAAACATAAAAAATTATTCAAAGTATATAGAAATTCATGTTAATTTCATGTAATGTTATTCTATAGGTATCCCTTCTTATTTTACATATTTATTATAGAGATGTGTATGAATTTAAATTCTGGAAAGAATATTTTATTTTTTTAAAATAAATAAAATTTTATATGAATCTTTATTATTATTAATTCATTATAAAATAACTAATATTTAATAATGTGGTATTCTTTAATTATATAAAAATTTAAAGTAAATTTTTTCTTTCTTAGTACAAAAATAGTGTCTTGAATTTAATGTATACTATTAATTAATGGGATATTTAGATTGGGTTATTATTTTTTGAATGATTGATATTAGAGAATAATTTATTTTTATATGTTATGAATGGATTAAAATATACAGATAAAAGTTTCCTTTTTTAAATATACATAACTAATCTAAGAGGATTAAAACATCATATTATTCTATAACAAGAAGTACAAAGTGGAGGTGTTATCCTTTTCTTCTATCACAGATCAAACTATATAAAATGATATAAAATATTATAGTTTTTTCTAATTATCATCATCTTTGGGTATGATATCATATACTACTAGGATATGTATTATTTATTGGGTACCCAAATAGGGTTAGTGATATGGATGTTATAATTTTGTGCTTCATACACTTCCTCTCTTGACAATTATACAAGAAGTTCAAGGGAGCCACCAAATGTATAGGAAACCTGACTAGGGGTTCCTCTATGTCATCCAAAAAATTACACTACGCCAGTTATGATAAATTATCACCATTTAGGCATCCTCTATCTAATACTCAATCAGAAATTCAACCAAAAGGTAATCAAAAAACCACATCATTACTTTTAATGTTTTCTCAAAGGACCATGTAATCATAAAAATATCATGAGACCATATTGGGAGATCATAAACATAATATAAACCTACGGTAGATAGGGATACAAAAAACCATAGATGAAATCCTCTTCGTGAAAACTATCCTCAGTTATTATTTCTCCCATATGGTAATCCATAATCGGTTCCTTAGATATTACATTGAATTTTCACTACAACTCTCAAATGTACCCAAAACCCAATGGTGTTAACCTATATTGATGTATATAACACAATTTATCCTCAAAAATCATTTCTAAACCCACTACTGATTGGTTTAGAACCCTGTCAACCAAAACCTTTAATAATAAAGTAAAAATGAATCAATCTTGGATATTACATGATCCCATCATTTGGAGTCATCCAGAAATATCCTCAAAATAGATTTCCATAGAACACTCAATACAATATCATCATCAATATCATAACCCTCACTCAGACCATGAAACTCACAACCCAACCCTTTAGAGGATTGTTTAATAAAATGTCAACTATACCCCCCTAAAAATTATTTCTTAATCCAAAAAACCATATAGATGACCTCTGAATTTGATAAGGACTCCACTATAATGCTTTACACATAAAAACAATTATATTGGAATACCCACATGTCCCAACATTACTCCAGGGTGAAGAAACATTAAAAATACCTCATATTTTGTGGTATACGACATGTACCGCAAGTACATGAAATCTACCACTAGACTGTAACCCATGCCATATACCTCCCAGCCAACTGTCATGATCTTTCAAATTTATAATGTGTTATCTAATGGAAAATGGGGTGTTCTCCAATATGTAGTCCCTATCCATGTCATATTCATCAATTTAAACCAACTAATCTACATGTCGTCAATTCTTATTCCTCCCATGGGCTCTGGTCATGTGTTCCACCAAACTATAGGCCTCAAAAAAGGGGTTTCTAGCCGAATAATCATCCACACCCCAAGTTACCACTATATAGAATTTAATTCAAAAACATACATCATGTATTCCCTTCTTCCTCAGCTATCCCGAAAGTAAGAACACACTCTCTGTTTTCTCTGATCTACACATGACATACATCGGTTTTCCCAACTAGAAATCACTAAAAATGGCTCGGTATCCCCAATTTCATCCAAAACCCTAAATATTAACTATCATTGGGTCCTCAAAGAAAAATTTTTGGTCTTTAAAATTAAAAATGGTTAAATATATGGGGATATATGGGAATAATATAAAAACAGTTCATACATATCATGTACAACATTAAAGCTTCATCCTTGAATCCCTGCCTGGTAGCTACCGCCTCTTGATCTAGGTTCAATATGATGAACCGATGTTTCCTCATCCATACACTACTTCTTATTCTCTCAGGGTAGCATGATGCACACATGGGGGGAGAACCCTCACATGCAAAAGGAAAATGTTGATATTAATAGAAAGAAAAAAAATAAAATGAATGAAAATAAATAATAAAAGAAAATGGAAAAGGGGGCCTAGACCTGAGATTGACACATGTGATGTGGTTATTCCGTGACTAGGAAATCACACCTTTCTAGACTTAACCACATTGTCCGAATCTAAAATAAAATCTCTATTTAAAATATATCACCTTTAAAAATGAGTTAATAATACTAATATTTACTAAATTAAATTTTAAATAATAATTATTCTGAAAAAATATGAAAGGATTCAAAATCTAGAAAACTATTACTCCGGGTAAAATTCATATTCCATGACTAGACGAGTGTACAAATAAATTATTGATCACAACATAGGCGAAAGAACTTTTTTTCACATCAAATTCCCAAAACAAAAAGACCAAATTTATCATAATTTCCTCAAACTATGATGATGCGGGTCACCCTAAACTACACATCATAAACAATTCCTTCCGTAAAAAAGCCTATGTGGTAATCTTGTAGGAATGATTTCACACCATGTACCGATGATATTAGAGCTATCCAGACCTTCCAATGACCAGTATTATTTTATCCAAAACATTCCCTATATGAGAGAAATTTATCCATGACTGATCATATTCTTCCCAGCATATGGGTACCATTAACGATGCCCTATTTCCCAAACAACCCCCCCCCCAATGTCACATACTTTGTCCATCAACACAAGAAAATATTGGACACGGCCAACCCACTCACACCTAAGAATCAACATGAAAACCAAAATAACCACTCATTATTGAGTCACAATGAAAGGAATCCTTAGCTCTCAACAAACTACATACTGATTTTGTTCAACTCTCCCCACAAGGAATTTGTTAACTAATCATCAAGAACCAACCTCAAAAAGTCCACCATAACTACACCACATTTGATTTATAAATACTAGATTATCAATAACAAAGAATAAAAAATGACCCATTGAAAAAAATCACAAACCAATTGGACATTTATAAAATAAAATCACACATTCCCTAGTGAAATAAGGATTTATCCAAAAAATAAATTTCTACTACCACCCTCCTCCTCAAGGAGGATTGATTCCCTAAGATCCTCAAGTAGATTATCAAAATAGCGTAATAAAAGAACCAAATAAAATATGAAAACATCAAAAAAAACAACTCAACTTACTACTCATACAGGTCAGTTGCAACAAGACATAGCACTCCAGAATTACAGTTTAAAAAAAGGCATATTCTATATCCCAAAATCTACCCCAAGACCACCCTATTTTTGGGTGTCAATCCAAACCCTCAAGAGGCTTATCAAACTATCATAATTGTACTAAAATAACAAACAATACTAATAGGAATAGGTATCCAACTAATTCATCCCATGACAGATATATATGATACTTAGAGAACTCATAGAGTTAACCTGTTACGAAGTAGGAATCCTCATGCCTATCAACCACTGGTGATAGCAGAACTCAGTATTTCTAGTAAATTAAAATATCTACTACACTGACTAAATCATTCAGTTTTTGAAAGAACATATGTCACCACCATAGGACTTGTTACAACATAGGATGAAATAACAACATTTTCCAATGATACTCAAACATGGGGATTTAGGGAAACCACCACATATGTGAAGCTCAAGCATTATTAAAAGAACTATTAGTAATTCTTTCCATAATCATTAAAAAAAATATTATGTCACAAAGATCATGTACCAGACCACAAGTGATACCATTCATCCCTCGATAAAGGGACTACATCTCCATCACCCACAAACATCTTAACATTTGATCCACATGTCACGTCAATTGAGAAAAATATATACATTTTGTATAGTGAAGTAGAATTTCACCAAGGTGTTATATGTCAAACATCATTTCAGTCATTTCTAAATCATTAAATAACTAAACCTCCATCCTTAATGAAATATACACGGCTAGATATATGTAATTAAAATCCTAAATTCATTGAATGGTGCATGAACACTACCTCATGAGAATAAGGTAAGATCCAAAAAACCATAGTAGTCTACAAATCCACAATCACAAGTGAATCACAGTAGGTGAATTAATACAAACATTAAAAAAATCCAAGAACAAAAATCCCATTCCCATGAATCATGGACTTCCAACAAAAAAATTTGTACATGAAAAAACAGTCTGATATCCGTCAAATGTTCTAACACATTTCTAGACCACATTTCTACCAACATCTGAAATCTAAAGACAATACATCACTGAATCAATTTTATAGTGACCCATCCTTTGTTGAACTTACATTTCACTTGATTTAGCCCACCGCAATTCCTCATACATCCCCTTTTCAAGTGGCTATGGACTATTAGTGAATGTATAAAAGATATAGTGGGGACACTATACCATCAGGTCTGTGGATAATAAATGTATAAACAACCAAAATATCCATGTGGATAAACACCATAGTAAGAATTTATAATTAAAATGAAATAAAATATTGTTACAATAAATTAAATGAAAAACACATTATTGAATGGTCATGAAATAAAATAGTAATGAGTCACCTACTTGGATTAACACATAAATAAATAAAAAGAAACTATATAAAAATAATTCATGCTCTACTACCAACTATAAGACATACCACAGATCTGATGTCCAATACTCTTTGCCTACACCATCATGATCCTGAGACTCCACACGTGCATCTGTATTTAATATAACAAGAATAAGACTCTGCACGATCCACTTAAAAACTAGTGATCCAATATGAAATCAGATATATAGTCTACACATGAAACAAGGAAAATATATATGGGATGAGAAAAAAGTAAAAGTTGGCCACCAAAAATAGTGAAACTAGAATCTAGGTTCCTAAAAAGATTATGCACACAGGATATACCCATCATAGTAGAAACATAATCAAATATATCATAAAATATATAAATTGGGGGATAAAAAAGAAGTAAAATAGCCAATCATGGGTTCTATTCTAAGACTTAAAGTAAATCTACCCATACTTTAACCCAAGATATAGGTTTTATATCATGTGGCTTATCCCACCACACAACATCATGAATGTACGCTGGATTGATATAATATATCAAAGACATCTAAAACACATCAGGAATAAATATTTGATACAAAATAATTTCTGTATGAATCTACATAACAATATAGATCAACAGGGCTCTAAGACTCAAAGGTAATGGTCCAAACCTATCATAAAAATATTACTAACATTGAGAGAAACAATAAAGATCATAAAAATACTATACAACAACCCAGATCCATAAAAACAATGTTATGTTTGGTAAGCCTAGGACATAGGTGGATCAAATGTCACATTCCAAGGGATCTAATAACCTTGATATGGTAATACATCTGTTGGCGTAGAGATTAGTTGAACTCTTCTATATCATCCAGTATCTTTCAAAACCCATATATCAATAGCCATCCAACATATGAGAGAACAAAATAAAATCATGAGAAACAATTCTTGTATAAGATATCATATTGGTCTCCTCCTCAAAATATCCTGATGAAGGAATATTATCAATGACCAGGCTAAATGATATATATGATCTGGGTCAAGATAAAATTCTATCCCATGAACCAAAAAACTAAACAACCAACATCGATCAACACTTAGATAATAAATAACTAGTCTCTCTTAGACCCATGGATATAATCTCCCTTACAATATCCACCATGACTCTCACAAGGCCTCCTTAAGGTGAAAAAATATGAGCCCTACACATTCTATATTGTGAAAGTAAAAAAAGGAACATCCTATTAAGGGAACTTCTATTACAAACATGATCTCAGGTTATACCCATAAAATGGTCTTAAAACAACTATAAGGACCAAAAAATAATAGGAAACACTAATTGGGGTTCCCCTACCTCATCCAAAATCTCGTCCAATTCATTTATAAGAATACATCTCCAAGAGGCCATATATTTCCTCCAACTAAGCCTCAATAAGAACATTCTCTTATGAGGTTACAAAAACATTATCACACCCACAAGGGAAGTTTCAATGGTCGTCTTGACAACATAAAGAGTTGGAAACCCAGAAGGGGATCATAAAAAAATGAGAAACCTTAGGTAATGATCATTTCATGAAAACATCAAGATTTCCCCTAATAATACAACGCATTTTTCATTGTTATCTCATTTATAATAGAATATAAAATTGGTTCCTCGAACCTAAATGAAAACCACCTATGTGTATCTAAATTGTACATGACACCCCATATTGTCAAACGACCCTAAAGGATCAAAATAATTGATCATTGAACATTAGGTATATATCCTCGAGTGAGTGGTGTAGAACCTTGACCACTCAAACCCAAAGAAACTAGGATAAAATTCCTCGATCAAAGACATCATTGGATCCCATCATCCAGAACCATATAGAAATATCCTCTAAATGGATAACTATGGTACACTCAATATAGACCAATCACCATGATAAAAACCCTTTCTTGGGCCATAAATCTCACAATCCAACCCTCCAGAGTATTTTGAATCCAAATATCAAATAAATCCCCCCAAAAATCCTAATCAACGAAAATAACCTGATAAAAATCCCACAAAAAGAAAGAAGGAGTCCAACATTATCATCTATTTGAAAACAAATCTACTAATGAACTATAAATTAGTCCAATTTTGACTTCAGGGTCAGAAAATAGGAAAAGTGTTTCAAATGGGTAGGTAACTCAATTTTAAATCCTAAACAGATCTTGTACTACTGTCCATAAACCCAGGTCATGTACCTTCAGTGTATATACTTCCCAAAGTACATGATGTGATGCTCTAGTATATGGAATGTAATTCCAGATGGGGTCCCTATCGATGCACGTATATGTATCCCCCACACAAGGTCATGCAATATATAGTACATGACCAGTTGTTGTGTATAGAACACATGCTCTGTTTGTGTCCCCCAAAAGGCCAAGTTCCCTTAATATGGAGTGTTTGGATAAGTAATTAGTGACACCCTAAGACAAATGTACATGACATGTCCAGAAGGAATATAAAAAATGTACTCCCTCATTCCTCAAATCACCAAAAATTATGAAAAGTATTATGTTTTCTATATAATATATTTAGTTTTTATAGGTTTTCCCAAATAGAAAACCCTCAAAATGGATTTAAACACATGATATCTTCGAAAAAAACCCATATATGGACACCTAAGGGGTGCCCAAAGAAATTATCGGCAATTAAAAATTAAAAAGTGATAAATATACAAGGATTTATAGTTAAAAAATCCCAATGGGCCTACATTAAGGCATAAAACATTGAAGCATCAAATTTGGATCTCCACCTATAATGCACCACATCTCTATCCAGGTTTGGTCAGAAGAAAAATTGAGGTCTCATCCCCCACCCTCTCAATCTAATATCTTATCCATAAGAAACCATGTAGGGGATGGGAAAAAATGTTATGTGGTAATGCAATTGTGGAAGGAAATGAATTGAATAATTTAAAATTACTATAAAAAAGAAAAATGGGCTCGGGACCAAACTCAAGCTCGACCCCAATGACCGTAACGACGTTATACCACACATACTAAAACCACCCCAACAACCATTCCATAATCAATCAAGATGAAAAAATCTCAATCTTGTGAATTATTCAAAATACATCACCATTCAATCATTATGAATAAATAGTATTTAAATAACTAAACATTTAGTTATAATTATTTTGTGAAAATATTAATATCATGGAATTACACCAAACAAATTTCATAGGGTAGACACCCTATTCTAGGATAAAATAGTGGTTAGAAAAGTTATTGAAAAACATCTCACATTATAAATTAAAATTTCTACCCTAAAATAGTAAAAATGAACGATTTTATATTTCCCAATATTTTCTCAACCATTACCAATGTGGGTCATCACACTTGTGATCTAGAATATATGATTTATTAAAGTGTTTTATTGATTTATAATTTCTCGGAGATATAATAAAACATAATACAACCACTTTATGTGTTTAAGTTCATATTAATAATTATATATTGTCGGTAAATGTAACAAAAATCGATAGAACTATCCACAATGGCAGATTAATATTTAGCAATACAAAAGAAAATAATGAATTTATATTGTTAAATGGTATGATAGAGGAATTTGGAAGAAGTTATAAAAGTGGCATGTTATTTTATGGTAGCGAGAGGGAAATTCATAATGAAAATAATCCCATGAGTCACTCATAAACTAAGAATAGTGTCATGAAATACCACTTCATCTAGAAGATTTATGATGATAAGGTGATGGATCTATGAAAGATAAGAGAATTTCAAATCATGACTAACATTTTCACCATGGTTTTTTTGAATAAAATATATTTCAAATTTGTTACTCAATTAGACTAGGATAACCATATGGTATTTGAGACAATATCTATTTGCTTCCATGAATGTTTTGGACTAATGTATTTTTTCTACGTGTTGGAGGCTGATATAATTCCATGAAAGTTTTTTTCAAGCGGGATATTATTAGGAAATATGTAGTCTATTTCATGTCTCAATTCACATCATCAATAATGATAAAAATGTGAACATATAATTTTTTGGATTGAAGACTCGGGATAGTAGATGTTTATAGGATCAAAAGGTTAAAAATTTATGTGCAAAAAATAGGATTATTAGGGGGTCATATTATAGATGATGGAATTATGGAACACAATATATATATATATATATATTTGTGGTTATATATGATTTATCCCTTAGAGGTTTTCTGATAATGGAATGAAATACGATATTCTCATAAAAATATATAATATTAAATTTATTTTTTATCAAAAATTGACAGTCAGGGATGGGTGAGTTATAAGAAATTGATGGTTACCATGACCAATGGTGTTCCCCCACAAATATGAGAGGATAGTGAAACCAGTTGACAAGTTGGACCTTAATATCAAGTTGGGGTGGGACTACATGTTCAATTTTCAAATTATCACTTGATTAGTCATAAAAAATTGGATGACTTTTTTATATTTAAATTATATAACTTAAATTAAATTAGTTACGCAACATGTTCTTTCATGGATATTGAAATATGATCTGAGCCACATAAATCATGGTTGTAAATTTATTATATGCATTATATTTCATGAATATTTTGTTTCCTAGATGGAGTGTACAGCTGAATATGCATGAGGGATTCATTCCATTGTGGCTATTTAAGTATGGATTTTTCTTCATTTTTTCCTACATCAGGATGAGGGGTTCCTTTCTATTTAAATATTTTTTTGATCTTGGATATCAAATTTGTATGTTATGATGGATTAATATTCAATGGTCAGTGGTTAATGAATGCCAAAAAATATCAATCACATGATTAATTTTCCTCCATCATCATTTTCTCACCAATTCCCTTCAGATACTAAAATATATATAATTATGTTATCATATATCACATTATCCGTAAAATAACTTATCTGAAATAACAACCTTAAAATATAATATAATTATTACTATATTATCACACAACTACATTATAATAAAATCATAGTATATGATATTAACATATCCCTTATGATATGAAATTATTTTAGATGTTATAAAAATAAACCCATGGATTGTATATATATAAGGACTGTAAAATAATTGAATATCAAAAATGTGGAAGGCATATCCATCTTGACCAACCATCTGCTAACATTGAATATCTATCCAATGAGAATAACCCTCATTTAATTGTGTCTTATCCATATTCACATTTTTATACATAACTTGTTTATACATGCACTAGGTCATACATATTGTTTTTGTATGCACACTGTGAGTAAATAAATTAGTAATAGATACCCATTAAACCTACAAACGTCCATATGTACATGTGTAATTTTACATTGAATTTGGTTTAAAATAAAACCCAAAAATATTAGAATCATTTCAAATGAGGAATCTGAAACTAATATTAATTGTACTTATAAATATTTCATCAAATGATAACAAATAATATAATGAAATAATTGAACATAATCATAATTCTCTATAAACATAAAAATAAAAATAAAAAATTTAATATTAATATTGTAATATAGTTCTATACTAATTAACAATAATGTATTGAAGGGATTGATTACACCTAGATTTAAAATCAAATAATAAATATATAATACCCTTTTTGTTACCATATACAATGCTGGTTATTCATTCTCTTTTGTAAACACATAATGAATCATAATAAATTACTTATGGTGTTATCATGATCATTGTTTACAAATAATATGTTCTCAAGATATTTTCATTTAATTGTTTTTCAATTTTTCACCTTTTATTCATAATTTTGATGTATACTTCGTTGATTTCCATTCCCTAAGTAATCAAAATGGCACTTATCTAATAATTCTTCCATCAGTAATAAATAAAAAAATTAATTGATATTGAAGACTTAATGTTGTAATAAGTGATCATATCCTTATAATTATACATACATCATTATTATCCTCATTCGTCACACATATATCTCATGGAATTTATAAATAATTAATAAAATTAGGTAATCCACACAAAGAAAATTTCCAACATTTGAATTCATTCAAAATAATTTTTCATAATATAAGATTAAATAATCTAACATGGAATGAATAAAACAAAATATTACAAAATAAATAAAAAATCCCATAACATGTAATGAATGAAAATAATATATAATGGAATGATGAAAGAATGAATATCATTGAAAAAATTAGAAACATACATTATGTAATGAACAAATAATCTTATATCCCGGTATTATCATAATCATGTATCACCGTTAAACTAATTCTATATCATATAATAATCCCTTTATCACTATTTCTTTTGATAAACATCCTTTCACTAAAATAATTTATATCTAACACATAAAATATTTTATAAAAACAATTTAATGAACAGAAAAAATCAATAAGACCCACTTATATTTGCATAATTGTTCATTAAAACCACTAAAACCCTTTATAAATCTACTACCAATAATAAAAACATCTAAATTTACAAAAAAAAATTAGAACAATGTAATTGACATGTGAATCGTATTTAGGAAAATCTATATTAAATTCTCTATATAACTTTAATATATTGTCTTTCTATGAAACAATCACTCACAAAATAGAAATTCCTAAAAACTGTACATTGTAAAAAATATAGAGAAATGAAATATATAAAATAGTGCAATTGAATTATAACATCCACACCCATGGTAGATTTTATATACATATTATATGATTTAAACATAGTAAATATTAATAAATAAATTAAATAATGGTCTTTGAAGACATGAAATAACATATACAAGAGTATTAACATCAAATAAATTCAATATTGTATTCATCAAAATAAAATAATCATTTTTTTATTTCTTAATGTTTAATAGAACAATAAGACTGAACTTTACACCCACTGGTGTTCAATTTTTATACTAAAAAAGTCATAAAAAACCAATATAATCTATTCCAAATAACAAAATGATAAATAATTATATTAAAAATAAATGAAAAATAATAAAATAATAATTAAGATTAATTGACAATGAACATTTGTAATTTACATGGTAATGAAAAACTATTTACATTTCATGATAATTTTTAATGATCTCTAATTTGAGGATGTGGGATATTTTACAATTATTCCCTAATGAAATGATAAAATGGATGTTATCTCATGAAACAAATCCAACTTCCTAACACCGATTAAATCTTTAATTTTTTATCATATTTATTCCAAAGTGTTTATTTTTAATGTCTTGAATAATATAGTAATAAACATGTTATTTTATGAATAATTATGAATCAATTCAAATAATTTCTAATAATGTTAGAAAATTTATTAACATGATTTAAACACCTATTATGAATGTAAGATAAGATCACTCATATACTGGGGTATATTATTTTATATAATTTGAGAACCTAATTTAATAATCTCATGGTTCCTATAATTCCCTTTACACTCTAAGAATTTATCATATCATATAACATCATATCCATTAAAATCTAATGTCAAGACGAAAAACCATTTTGTATATTTAATTATGAATCTATTAAATATGATTAATCAAATTTAAGAAAACATGGCTTTACCAAAAAATAAATATATTCAATTAGTAAAAAGTATAACCTAAAAGAAGTTATAATTCTAAAATTGATTAAAATTTTCCAATCCATTACCAAAAAAATTTACCCATGTCTAACCAATAATAACACCACGAAAAATAGTTTTTTCATGGCATCCGTTTAAAAATTAATACCAATAAATTAAAATTTTCTATAACATCAATCTTAGAAATGTGATATATCTAGTTTTTCAATCAGAATGGTATAGTTCCCCAGGTTTATGAAACAATATTCATGAGTCATATAATTATTATGTTATTCTATATTTATATGATTCCAAATTATGTTCACAATTTTTTATTTCCAATTTGAATATTAGTGGTCGATAATTGATGGGTGGGTTCGTGTATTGTTTCATAATCATTAAAATCTATTTTAATTTTTTATCCCATATGAAATCATCTAAAAACACCAACATCCTTAAAAACATAAAAAACTTCTTTTAAATGGAAGGTATTCATTTGTGGTTTCAGAGCTGACAACACTTAGTAAAATAAATTGGTCAATAGAATTAGAGGTTGGGCTCATCACACCCTTTTGGGGGTAATTGTTTCATACGCTAAGACTATCACATATATATAAATGAAATATTCTTTATTATCATCCATAACCAGATAGATAATTTTTAACTATAATAAAATGATTTATTTTTTAATCATTTTACATTTGGGGGTCAATAATATTTGGGATTTTGTGTGGATTACATGAAGGTGGATTCACATGGAATATATATGGCCATTTCCTTATAATGGATTGAGGGTGGAAACCATGGGTGTAAAGAAGAAATAATATCATTAATGTGTTGATAGCCCATATCCAATATAGTAAAATTACACATGAAGGATAATTCATAACCCAATACAAATGGTTAGAGGTTCAAATGGTCCAAGGGAACATTCCTTGTTATTCTAGTTGGACAGGGATGACATGTCTGGGGTTGTCAACATGACATGTTTGGGATGTCTGCCAGACTTTTTGAGAGTTATATATTTTATCGAAGCTGAAATATCAGATGTTTGTCATGTGATCATGTTTTAATGTCCATGTGACATCACATAAACAATATTAGATACTCATAGGACAACAAATTATATGGATGACATGTTCCAAGGACATCACATAAACCAAATTACATGTCAGGCGGAATTTATATTATCTCGATGAAATTTCTAGAGAAATTCAATTGACTTATCTGGTACATATATAGGGTATCACATGATCTTTCTGGAATCTCAAAAGTGCTTCACATGATCTACATGACATGTTTAAATATGTCACATGACATGTACAGAGTGGTACCTATAACCTGGATGATATGTTCGAGAATCATCCTGAGAAACAGGATAATATATCCATAGGCCACCTAGTGAATGATGAATAGACCTTGTATGGAACATGTTCGGCTCAATTGAATATAATCATATCCCTCTCCACAAGAATTTTTCATCATTCCTAGCCTTTACTTTTAAAATTCATGAATATTTTTCTGGCAATAGCCAATTTAGGTATCACAGGATCAGTTCAGCATGTAGAAACCCTTTTTTCCACCCATACTACTTACATAAATACATCAAAATTATAAATTGGGTGATCATGTGAACTGTATTAGCACTCTCTATTATCCATTAAGTAATTACCAAATCATACAGGTAGGTAGACTCTTACGATCATGTGTTTATCAGCTCTGGTAAGTCTTCTCACAATTTTATACACTCATGTTATTTTGTTTTTTTATGAGTGGGGGTTGTTATATAGGCCTCACAACCCCATATCAACACAACTTTTTATGAAAATTAAATGGCATATATGGTCTTTAGTAGGTGGAGGGAGTTTCATATCATTCATTTTGTGTGAACTAATATTGGGTCACCAATGAAATTATATTCTAATCACATGATAAAGAACACCAACATAATCTCTCCATATATAGAATATTTATCAAACCCATTACTTTTCAAATGGATTTCACAAAATCAAACCAACATGTGACAGGGCCTTCCTAATATTTTTTTGACTTTTATGGGAGTATTCCAAATGTCATAGTGACTATCAAATAGGATTTCAGATGATCAATGGAATAGTCACTTGGAACACATTATTTATGTGCATTAAAATTATCATAACACTATTTCCAGTGATTCTTCCATATTTTAATCTTTTATTTTATAAATCTTATGGTGCTAACCCATCATTTTTCTTATTATGGAATCACATAATAAAATAGACATGTATGATTTCCATTGCATGATGATGGTTACATGTCAAGTTGCTTTCTCCTAATGAATATGGTATTTTCCTAAGGATTTCACATGATCAATGGAACATTCAAATTGAATCAATGATCTCAACACATGAAAATTTTTGTAACACCCATTCAAATGAATCATCTAACTTTTTCACTTATATTGTACATAGTTATTGGGATATTGATAGTTGTCCAAAAATAGACACATTGCGTGATTGGGGGAACATATACAGTTGCCTTAAAATGATCCTCATAGATTTTTTGGAATATTTCATGAGATCATAAGGTATATTTATAGTATATTTAATTGATCATGAATAGATCGTACGACATTCATGACCAATTTAGATGATGTCCTTAGGGTCATGCTATTTGTGTAACACTAGTTCATAATCCTCATAAATCCATACATCTCATTTATTCCCTTTTCAGAGTAAATTATACATTTGGATCATGTATTTACTTAATCCTAAAACAACATATACTCATTTACTGGTAGTAACCCCCCCACCTCCACCCACTAATATGTGAGGTCTATAGGAACACGGACTTGGTTCTACGAAATTTTAATTCCCATATAAGTCAGATGGGATCCCATTGGTCTATGTTCTGAGTGGAATTATATTTTTTAGGTGACGTTTGGTATTCATCGGGGCACTCAATATGTATGTTAGAACGTGGTAACTCTTTCCAATAATAAATCATACCAATATATATCATATAATCTTCTCCCTCATTTGTCTAGTTTATAAGAACTATTAGTTTGTCTCGATCATGTGATCTCAGAGTGTGATATCTTTATCTTGACGAATCATGTAGAAAAATTGTTAACAGATCAATTGTAATTAGGTAGAACCTTGATATATGTTCCTAGATGTGGGGCTTCTTCACATAATTCATGTGATCTCTAAGATTGTCTCATGATCTCTTATTCATTATGAGATTCACCCGACCCACATATTATGACTAGATCACATGTACTGAAACATATAATGTGATTGTGAAATGTTTCATGGGTCACATGATTATTGATACTTGAAACATGTCATAATCTCATGGACTCTTATATGGGTTATGTTATTGATTTTATTTTTCTTTAGATATGTACTTATTTTTCTTTTTTTGATAGGTTTCCTTTTCCATCTAGCATATGATATCTTACTCAGTAAATTTGTCTTCATGAAAAGTGGCTATAACCTTAAGTGATTGTTCTAATTCCAGGATTTATAATGGATACAATGACAATTTTATGATCATCTAGTCCCCTCAAGTTCAGCTTTCAGAAATAATATGGAAGAACCACCTAGATTATCTTGATTCACACTCATTGTCTCTATATGGGGTTTTCCAAAATAAATGATGTTCTTATTCTAAAACACCATTCAATGATCATGAATTATTATTGGATTGATAAATCTTATAATACCATTAGTGAAATTTTCTCTCTTATGGGATACTTCATTTCAGAGAAAAAAAGTCTTCGATGGTAACATATTAAAAATCATGCTAATAGAATCAGAAGAGGTCTATCATGTCTATGATACTAAAATTATTATTTAGCAATCGATAATGTATTAATAATTTACTAATGAAAATTTTGGATGGTTTACTTATTAGGGAAGTCAGTTAGAATAGATAATTGGAATAGTATAGGGCTGGTATTTCCTTATAAAACATACAACCAAAACATTAATATCTGAGCTAAGGCTAATTAGAATGTATGACGAAACCTAGATTTTACAAACACTAAATTATTGTAACAAGGAATTATTGAATGAAATAGTTAGTGGATGTAGAACATAATAAAATAAATTTCCTCTAATGTTTGGTGAGGTGGTAATGAAGCAATGGTAAGTCAATAAAATTTTCAGTTGAAAATTTTTAGGAGAAATATATAATGATTTTCTCCCCTCAACAACTTCTTATGAATTATGTAGGAATGAAACGGTTTATTACCATGAATCTAATCAATAAAAATTATAATGAACTTTTGAAGACCCATAATCCTATGTTGGACATCCCATTTAAACAATGGCGAGATACATTAATAAGATATTCTTTTCCAAACCCAAATCCAACAAGCCAAAGGTCTAAAAATTATAAGAGTCACATGGGTAATATGGTGCATATATTCTCCTGTATGAAGAATGTTCATTCAAAAAAATAGTTTTGAGAGGTTATTCTTTACATTTAACCACCGACTCAAATTGATGTATTTTTTGAAATCTACCTACAAATGTACCAGCTCCTAACAACGGAAAATAGTGGAATCAGGGTTTCTACTATTATGATCATAGAATTTGTGGTATGATGAAATCACTTCTTTCTAGTCCTATCATTTCCAGACTATATATCCTATTAAACCATAATTAAATGAGATGTTACCCATATATAGACTTTTACCACGTTCAATTGTATTGGGGGTTTATCGGGTCTCACTTAGGATGATACATGTTTTTGAGCACCTAGAAAAACTCTAGTGTCTATTTTAATCCTTATTTATAGTGTATTAATTGGGTGAAACCCACCACATTATAGGACTGGGAAATCAAGAAGCTCCTAAATAAATAAGCCCACTTCTCTTTATTTATTTTGGAGGTTAAAACTTTTAGTATATTGACAAATTTTATAGGAATTTATGAATTTTGGATTCCTTGATTTCTGATCATGAGGGTTCCCTATCTACTCAGATCTATATAACAATTTTCATATTTTTCTATTCCACTTGCTGACCTTGGTGTAAATTTGAATGTAAATAGGTGATGTTTATAGCTTCCCTATATGTCCAATATATAATTCACTAGGTATTTTCTCATAAATTTTGAATAATATTGAAAAGGGAGGTGTCTAAGACTCAAGATGGCTTCTTCCAAAAAAGTATTTATATTGGTCTATCATTGAACTTTGACAAGACTGAGATCCACTCATACCGAAAGAGGAAACTATAATTTTTGATACTTGAATCCATTGGAATAGATTCTATTGTCAACTATGTACCATGATTTTTCATGAATCATGCGTATAGTAAAAAATAAAATTTTGAGACTCTTCACGAAATTGTGAGGTGCCAAGAATAATTTCATCTATCACAGTGGAAACATTCTAGTACAAATACATTGAGAGAAGAACCTATTAATGAAGTCTCTACAATGTTGAGATTTCTTGTTTCATATCAACAATATGAAATTTAGAGGACGGATAACTCAACTACTAAAATATTGGATTTATTACATCATGTGATGATAAACACGGTTAGAATTTCATAAATAAATGTTCTAGTTGAAATAAACTTAAAATACGAACCAAAGGAGGTTGATGCATTCCTTTAAGACCATTAGGTACTGTTACAATGTGTGAGTGGTCCAGTCCACTACTATTCTCACGTGTAATAGACAATTCTTTTTAGAATTTATTTAAAAGACGTGAATAAGGGAAACCATCTTATCCCTGATGAAGCTATAAGTATGATTTCATTTCATTCTTCAAATGACTACACTATGATCAAAACCATGATTTTTTCTTATTTTATATACTTAGATATTGTAGGGGGATTTTCGAGACATGTAACACACACTATCTCTATTATATTCTCGTGGGTGTATGACTACAAGAACTGACAAGTGAGATGGTTGGGGGACATATAATTTGGGTTTCGCAAGTTAAATGTGACAAAAGAGTGTGTTGGTTTTCATTATTGGGGTTTTACATTATACAAATCCATTAACCCCATCCTTACTACCTTGAGTGTCATCCCCTTCTATAGACAATTGCACCAAGAGGAAATGAAAATGAAATCACTCTATGTTATCAATGGTTTCTCATCCCAAAACATCATTTAAGCTAAACACATTGTTTTTAGTTCTTGTTATGAAATATTAGAATGTTATTATAATTTTTCATTACGTTCATGCCCCCGATTATCCGATATGGCAGGAAAATATTTTCTCCAGAGAATATCAATGGGCATTACTCTAGTAGCGAATAAAATTTGATGTTGGGAGTACTCCATAAAATAGTGGACATTGCCGGGGAGTAAGAATAATTACATATAATTCCTTCTACTAAAAGTCCAATGGCTGTGCCTTTTGACATTACATAGGCAATCTTACATTTTATGAAGTTTGAAGCTAGTAACAATTTTGGTACATTTTTATAATTGATTGAGGCTTCTTTGGGTGAAGGTGGGAACATATTTTTAGACCATACATATTGTTAAAGTTTTTAATATAACCAAATATTTATTAAATCTTACGACCCTAAAATATGGGGAGAAAACTATACTCACATAGAAATATCAGTAGTTCCACCATGTAACTCATTGAAAGAGATCATTGCCTCTTCCCCTGAAGATGGGATTAGGATGAAAATTATTCCAGTGATGTAACTGAGAAATTTATGTTTCCATATTTTTTATTTATCATGGACTATATGATAACATCATATTATTCACAAGATAATTTATATTCATTTTTTTACCCCCATTACTAGGACTTCACCTCAGAGATCTGACATTCTAGTCCACTTCATTAGAATAATCCAAAGTGAGTTGACCAATCAGACAATAGTCTCTATACCCTATTCATTAATGTTTATCCATATTAGTCCCTCACATTGTGACATAGTCTCAAGAAATATTAATTTTCCCAGATTGGGATTATGTCAAGGCATGGAGTCCATAATAGTTCATTATCTACTGTATTGATAAGTTTATATGAACCATAATCTCAAAGATCACTTTGGAGGAGCAAAAAGACTAACATTGTAATCCCATTAATATTTTTACCTCTCTTAAATATGGTTCATTTGACAATACTTCTATCCATTAACAGGTGAAGTGTGTGATTTACCTAAGAGAGATCAAGAAGCCCCTTTAATTCAAGGAAGTATGAGAAAAGGATTCGTCCTCACATAAAAAACATAGGTGGATTCCTTAAAAGAGCATTTCTAATGCATAGTGTAGAAAACAACTCACCAAAATGTTATCATAATTACAAAGTCCATGTCCTACCTAGATGTTGGATCATTTTTCAGCGAAGTAATAACTCTCCAATAATCATATGAAGACATTGTGTTCGCTGCGACGTGATGTTCTCCATTACATAGCTTCTTCCTCGTCTGAGGTTATAATCCAATGGAATGAGGGGAAGAAGCTCTAGAATCCACCAATGGATTACTCAAAAAACTCTAGATGTTTCTCTAAAATTCAACGGTTATATAAATTTCATTTATGTTAAATAAATTTATTAAATCATTTAATAAATTTATTTCTCAACTCAACATACCTCCAATGAGAGAGATAATTGAATTCCCAATGCAAACATATATTATGTTACTTATAGGTTAAACATTTCATTACAGACCCAACCATGGCCTCAGATACCTGATTCAAGCATCCATTTAATTGTTATCCAATGTCATTAATAAAATGTATTCAAGGAAATTAAAATATATAATATTTTTATGAATTTATATTCTGGGACATTTTGCATTAAAATTGAATTATATCTTACTATAATGCTCTAGAAATATATGTAGATATATCAAATTGTCTTATAAGAAAAAATCTATGTCTCTAAATCATTCCAACATTAAATGTTTTTTTTGTTCTGAAATGAAAAACTAAACAAAAACATGTGACAATGAGCTCAATTCTGGATCTCTCACTCCCAGGAGATTTCTTATTGGTTCCCATGCAACCAAAACATCTAAACAAAGGGTATAATAAATCTCTAAAGTGT